>CM048753.1:57632046-58851046 GCA_026315105.1 Locusta migratoria | reverse complement strand
TGAAGACCACAACAACAACAACAACCAGATATAAATTTTAATGCCTTATTTTACTAGTTATAAAATTCTTGTGTAATCAAAATTGTTTTAGTTGCTTATGTGATATAAACTTAAATGTGTTATTTTACTAGTAACCATAGTTTAATTTAACCAGTTAAAAACATTTTAACATATATTTCCAGATGTTTCATTCAACTTTGCCACATGCTCCCATGTTCCAGACATTGGACCTGTTTAGGATAATTTTTTGGTCAAGTTTAATTTAACCAGTTAAAATTTCAACATATATTCATAACGCTTCCGTGTTTCTAGACATTAGACCTGTTTAAGATAAGATACGTTTTGATCAATATTTTTCATGCAATTTCTATTGTTTCACTTTATATTTCTTAGGATAACGTCATAATCTATTATATTGTCACGTACTTTATCAATGTCAGGAATTTGCACCAAAACTTGAATTGTAATATTTTCCACAGGTTAATTATAAACCAAAACACTAGTCTCCTTTGAAAGTTATATATCTAGCAAGCTAAGATCTAGGAAACTTGTAATGTTTATCTGATGATGGCGTAACAGCCGAAAACCGGTTCGTAAACCAAAAAATATGCAGAATATCTCACAGTTATCTTGTGTGTTTCATTCATTATGTAAACGAGAAATGTTTGACATGGGAAAATTTCCTGATGAACGAATTACTGAGTTAATGCCAGGAGATCTGCATCAGATTCTGATGGAGCTCTGCAATGAGCAAAGCAGAAAGTATGGACGACGTTCCTTCACTATTTCTAAAGTGATTGGTAGAACTTTTAAATAAATGTGGATACACTAAATCGTAGTGTCGATTTTTTATTTAATTATACAGTGAGGAAAATGAAACATATAATTGGAAAGGATCTTTGTCATGGAGCTATCTTGTCAAAATATGGTGTTGAAAGGTTTCCGTCAAAGAGAAATAAATTTAAAAACAAAAAATTACGAAAGGTCTCTGTAGCTTGTATATGAGGGTGGTCGAAAATTCTCGTTACAAACTTCTTGTAGAGGGTACTGAATACATAACATTTTAAACAGGAATCCATCTACATGGGATACTCTGCAAATCACATTTAAGTGCCTGCCAGAGGGTTCATCGAACCACCATTACATTATTCATCTCCCATTCCATTCTCTAATAGCGCGCGGGAAGAAAGATCATCTGAATATCTCCGTTCGATCTCTGAGTTCTCATATTTTATTCTACCTATGTAAGTGGGAGTCAACAATTTATTATCGCATTGGGAGAAGAATCATGGCGATTGTAGTTTCGTAAGTAGCCCACGCCGCAGCGATAAGCGCCGTTGTTATAATAATTCCCATCTCAGATGCTGTATCATTTCCGTAACGCTGTCTCCCCTCTATAGTGACAATACGAAACGAGCTGCCCTTCTTTGGACTCTTTATATGTCCTCCGTGAAACCCACCAGATAAGGATCCCACACTGGGCAGCAATACTCCAAAAATGGACGGACAAGCGTAGTGTATGCAGTCTTTTTAGTAGTTCTGCCAATAAAACGCAGTCTCTAGTTCGTCTTTCCCAGGATATTATATACGTGCTTTTTCCAGTTTAAGTCTGAAGTAATAGTAATTCCTAGGTATTTTATGGAGTTTACGGCCTTCGCTTTTGATTTATTTATCTTGTAAACAAAATTTAACGGATTTCTTTTCGTACTCATGTGGACGACTTGACACTTCTCATTATTTACAGTCAATTGCCAATTTTTACACCATAGTGATATCTTATTCAGATCGTTCTGCAATTGATTTCGATCTTCAGATTATTTTACTAGATGGTAAATGACGGCGTCATCTGAAAAAAACCTAAGGGAGTTACTTAGATTTTCCCCTAAATCGTTATTTAAATAAGGAACAGCAGAGGACCAATAAGACAACCCTATGGAACGCCCGATATCACCTCTGTTTTAGTTGTTGCCTTACCATCAATTACTACGAACTGTGTCCTCTCTGAGAGGAAATCTCTATCCAGTCGCAAATTTGGGGCGATATACCATAACCACGCAATTTGATTATAAGCTGTTCGTGAGGTACGGTGTCAAAAGCCTTCTGGAAAATAAGAAACACGGAATCGATTTGCGAAACTTTGTCGATAGCACCCACCACTTCGTGTGTATAAAGAGCTTGTTGTGTTTCGCATGAACGATATTTTCTAAATCCGTGTTGACCTTGAGCCAATAGATCATTCTGTTCGAGATAATTCATAATATTTGAATACAGGATATGTTCCGAAACCTAGCTGCAAATTGAAGTCAATGAAATAGGCCTGTAGTTTAGTGGGTTACTCCTACTGTCTTTCTTGAATATAGGTTTGACCTGTGCAACTTTCCAATCTTTTGGTACAGATCCTTCTTTGAGAGAGCGGTTGTATATGGCTGTTAAGTAAGGAGCTATCGCTACAGCATAATCAGATTGAAATCTAATGGGTATACAATGCGGACCAGAAGACTTGTTTTTGTTAAGTGATTTTAGTTGCTGTACTACTCCGATGTAATCTACTTCTACGTTACTCATTACGACCTCTGTTCGTAATTCGAAATCTGGACTATTGGTTTCGTCTTCTTTGGTGAATGAATTTCTAAAAGCTATGTTTAGTAAGTCTGCTTTAGCGCTGTCAACCTACAACATGCAGTTAAAATTCCTACTCTACCCTTCATTGAAAAATAAATAAAAAGGTAAGAAAAGTGTTTTAAACTGAAAACGTTTGCTGTAAATATAAACCGTGAAATAAAAATGGAAACCAGATAATATTTCAATTTTAAGGAAGTTATGTATTAGAACAATACAGCTGTAGGTCTTCAGTCCGCAGACATGTTTGATGCACCTCTCCACGCTACCCTGCCCTGTGCAAGTCTCTTCATCTGAGAATACGTTCGGCAACCTACATCCTTTTGAATCTGCTTACTGTATTCGTCCCTCGGTCTCCCTCTACGATTTTTACCCCACACGCTTCCTTCTGATGCTAAGTTGACAATTTCTTGAAATCTCAGAATGTGTCCCACTAACGTAATCCTTCTCTTAGTCAGGATATGCCAGAAACTCCGTTTCTTCACAATTGTGTTGAGGACCTCCTCATTAGTTACGTGATCTACCCTTGTAATCTTCATCTTTCGTCTTAGCACCACATTTCAAAATCCTCTATCATCTTTTGGTCTGAACTCCTTATCGTCCACGTTTCACTCCCAATACAACACCACACTCCATACAAACACTTTTAGAAATAACTTCTTGACATTTAAACTAATACTGGATGTCAACAAATTTTGCTGCTTCAGAAACACTTTTCTTCCCATAGCCATTCTGCAATTGATATCGTCTTTACTTCGGCCATCACAAGTTATCTTGCTACCCAAATAACAAAACTCATGTACTTTTATTGTCTCATTAACCAATCTACTTCCCTGTCCAAATTTCTCTTTGCATTCCTCCACAGCTTGTTCAATGTTCAGATTGAACAATATTGTGAAAAGGCTACAACCATGTATGGAAATTAAGCGTTTCCGGACACATGTCCACATAACATATTTTCTTTCTTTGTGTGTGAGGAATGTTTCCTGAAAGTTTGGCCGTGCCTTTTTGTAACGCCCTGTATACACTCACATCAACCGCTGTTCCAACACACGATAATGCAGCGACGTCACCTCTACACCTGTACCAGTAAAAGTTGCACACACGTGATGTAGTATTGGCCCACATTAGGTTACAATAGTAACAATAAAAGTGGGCCTTTGCGATCGTCTTTTGAGAGCTCGAAATTACAATGAAGATAAAGGCTTAACCATTCATCTGACACGAAAATTGAATAATGGAATCTGTAGAGGAGAAAATTCTCTATAAATCTGCTTTCTTATTTTATTTTTCATATCTCGTATCCTTTCAGAGATATTTGAAAAAACAACGGCGATTTGGGGATGTATGTATGTCTGTCCGTCTGTCTGTCTGTCCGTAACGTGTTCCCTGTTTTTAAGACGAACCGTTCAACCGATCGGCACCAAATTTTACAGACATAATAGTTGGCTACCAGAGACCAGAACCTCTCTTTTTGAAATATTTCGGATAAGAAATATGCTAATAACACAAAAAAGCCGTGTGTAATGTAATTTAATTCCAAATAAACCTTTCTTCCGACGCGAAAATTGAATAAACGAATTCTCTACAACTTTTTTCCCTTATGTTTTTTCATATATCGTATCGTTTGAGAGATATTTGCAAAAATAACGGAAATTTGACACCCTCCATTGAATTAACGAAAACCAGCAGTTCGCATACGTCACGTGACATTCCTCGCCAGAACTCTCTCTGGCATCTTGCGTTGCGTATTTGATGATTTTCTTATTGTAACTTACACGTTGTCATTTCAAAGCAATGGCACACTGAAGAATTTACAAAAATACGGCGTTCTTCGTACAATAAATGGTAACCTAATGTCTACAAATGCCATATTAGCATCAGTTAACAACGGCCATCAATAGTATGAGATTAAAGAACGCAACTCCTAAGTGTTACCTTTAGCGTAGTGAGCAACGTGCTGGACTGTGCTGAAGGTCAGTGGTTCGGAACCCACCAGTACCTAATTTTTTTTTCCTACAAGTTTTCAGGCACTCTTATTAATTTATTTTTTATTATGTAGATTATTTTTTTGTTCCAAAATGTTTGCAAAAACTTATAAAACTACACATCTAAAGCGGTTCGTAAAACACGTCAGTGCGATTTTTTAAAATTCCACTTCGTCTATACTACCAACTCATAAAATGTTTACTCTTCCTCTTGAAACATCCTGTATTGTGGTCTAGAGACATGTGCGGGATTTTATATCCTCTACCGAATACGGAAACGTACAGGTTTATGACACACACACGCACGCACACACACACACACACACACACACACACACACACATAACGAGCGGGCTTCTCAAAGCGTTTCCCTTTAATGCTCCATCAATCACTTATTTCTTTTTATACTGCTAATATTAACGGGGCTGCCGCATTCTGGATGTTAAATCTCACCTGTCACCGTGTTGCAGACTGGAAAATCTGGTGAAACCGACAGATTACGCGGTTGGGGATTACGAGATGAGAACACGCGAGCAGAGTCCGGCCAGCTGGGAGAGAGCAGCTCTGCCAGCTAGCTTCCTCCGCCTGAACAGCGTCCAGGTTTCTAAAGCGGGCAGAGCTGACTGCTCCAGCCAGCACTGGTACCTGCCAGGCCAGATGACACCTAGCTGGCTGAGCGAGAGTCTTGCTCAATTTTTAAAAGTTATTCTGTTTTATTTCTACGACGCCCGGTTTCGACGGAATGAGTAGGTTTTCTTTCCCGCTACAGCCAAAATCATTTTTAAAAGGGAATTTAACAACGGCGTTCGATAGATCGGTTCAATATTAGTGTATGCAGTATTCAGTAAATCGGTATGCAATACCACGGCGAATAATCGGTATTCTAGCAGGGTGTGGAAGCGCCCCTGCAAGGTGTTAGCTTCCTGCTGTTAAGGGGAGACGGAAGGCAATTTCTGCCCCTATTCTGACAATGCCGGCCGCGGTGGCCGAGGAGACTAAGGCGCTCCAGTCACGGTCTGCACGGCCACTACGGTCGGGGGCTCGAATCCCCTCTCGGGCATGGATATTTGTGCCGTCCTAGTTTGTAAGTAGTTCATAAGTAGTTTGTAAGTTTAGGGACTGATGACCCCGTAGTTAAGTCCCATAAGCTATACAAACATTTGAACATTTGAACTAAAGTTGATCCCACCTTTACTTTCCAAAACAAAATAAAAGAAATAATCAATGAAACTAATTAAATTCACTTTATGTAAAATATTAAAAACAATAAGTAATAAACTCACCTCAGCTATCACAAACCATAGAAACGAAGAATGTGCGTATTATTGCGAAGTGTGCAATGAGGATGTTCCGAAACTTAAGGAAACCCTATCCTATGTAGCGGTATTAGAATTGACAACGTCGATATATGAATGACTAGTTTATTATACTTTCAACCCCTTTTTCTTTATACTAATCGCGCTCAAAAATCATTGTTATAAATAAATTAAATGGAGTCTCACTGAGTGGAAATCTATATTAATAATAAAAGAAAAACAAACCCAAAAATTCGTTAAAATAGTAAATAAATGTATTAGCACTTATCTTGCACTGAGAGATTCCAAACCTCATCAGATGCCAGCTTCAATTTCTCCATCAACCACCCGATCCTCTCGATTGGCTACCAGACGCGATCCTTTCCCGACCGACTCCAAACTGCTATTACTTCTTACTCAGAGGCAAAACCACTGCCTACCGGCCGCCAAAGAGAATCTTACTTCACCGAAACAAAGATGGCTGTATAAGTTGTTGCCAACCTATATAGCGCAAACTTAGGATTCGAGATTTCCATTCAGTAGTCCCCTTATAAACTCCGCGATTAAAAGATTAAGGATAAAAATCTGATTAAATACTACAGACAGGGGTGGACGAAATTAAGACACGAAAAGCTTGAATAAAATGAAATGGCGGAATACAGACTGGTGTTGAGGCAACACACAAAAATAACGTCGCAGGTAAAACTTACGAAAAGTTCTCATTGTAGCTTCTTTCTGGAAATGTCGATCACAGCAGCTGAAACTATTAAGCTGTTGAATGGTTTAGATAAACTTTGTGATACTTTCCGCAGTAAAATAATGTTCAGACTGTTCGCCTCGTAAGTCATTGTTGACGGACCGTGCACTAAAGTTTGATAAGGCAAATAACAAACAGAAAAAAAATCTATAGGACTTCGCGAAACTGTTAATACGAATGCAGGTTCTAAAAAGGAAGAAAGGTAATGATTTAAAGTAACTGATGAGGATTGAATCAAGGCTATACACGAAACGAAAGCGTTGGCGTCTGAACATCATGTTACGACGGAATAGCCGGCCGCGGTGGCCGAGGAGACTGAGGCGCTCCAGTCGCGGTCTGCACGGCCACTACGGTCGGGGGTTCGAATCCCCCCTCGGGCATGGATATTTGTGCTGTCTTTAGTTGTAAGTAGTTCATAAGTAGTTTGTAAGTTTAGGGACTGATGACCCCGTAGTTAAGTCCCATAGACTGTACAAACATTTGAACATTTGAACGACGGAATATGGAGGAGCTGAAAATCTAAAAGAAAATGAATAATTAAGGAGGATGAGGGACATCATTAAATGAAAACAGGGTGGAGACATGGTTCTTAACATAAGAGGGTATATTTTAAAGTACAATTTAACAGCACTCACACTTACATCACAAAGCAGTCTGCCTACATGTCCACACTTAATAAGCTCAAACAAGAGAGAGAATGATCGCGGTTCCGTCTTCTCGACCTGCCGAAAGAAACGAAAGACGAGCGAGAAAACCTTTCCAAAGATAAAATACTTCCAGAAGGAGGGAAACAAAGCGACAAGCGACGCTAATCGATAAAAAATAATTTAATTATGTATCGTTACAAGGTGATAAAACAATGCATGTATATACGCCTCAATTTATAAGTAAAATAAACATAATATCTCTGATGGTTTTGAAGAAAAGAAAATTATTCTTTCACTATTAAATTTAACCTTTTTAGCACATTAATTATTATAAGACAGTTTCTGATTGTTTGGTGGTTCTCCATTTACTTGTAATAACTTATTACCATATGCAGTATAAATTGACCAAATTTTATGTTTCTAACACCAGTCGTTTATCAAATAAGGGTACCTGAGAAAAATCCATTTAAAGTTTAATATTGCAATTCTAGTATAGTTATGGATGAGAATTAATTACCACTAATATTTTCCTGCACCATACTGAGAGTCATCTCAATCATACTTGGTCCCTCTTCTTTTCTATCTTGCTTCTTTTGTGATATTTTAAATTAACAACATCTGTTTTACGGATTCTCTCTTTATCTATTTGCCCCAAGGATTAATAATGTTTAATAATGATTTTGCAGCCAAGATCAGACTGTGAAGTACCTCGCTTCAGAACCATTGGAAGATGGATGTATATATTTTATTTGTGAGTAGAAATTTTATGTTTGGTGACGCCTCAACCTGGATGTGTTCTTTTAGTATGTTAAATATGTTGTGAAGTTATGTGAAATACGACAGGTCTGAAGATGGCGTCCAGCACGCCGAAACCGGTAACATAATAAATGAAAAATGTGATCTTGGCTGCAAAATCATTATTAAACAATTATACATCGCCCCATTGAACAATCAGTTCCTTATATAGATTAATAATGCGACATTAACTAGATGATCAAGTCATTTTTATGCCTGACGAGCTGGAGGGACGAAAAGAAAGCACATGGAACAGACCAATGAGTCCCGTTAACCATCCCAAGAGTTAAACGTAAAAACAATGTACCATTATTGAGAAGCCGGCTTCTCGGAGTGATGTGTGTCACTTGGCTGGTTCATCGTTTAGATGAACGTAATCGATGTCCCTACAATAGTACTACAATTATTACAAGGGTGAGTCAGTAAGAAAGTCGCAAACTGAGGTAGAGACGCCGTTACTGCGTTTACGAGTCTGAAAATTGCTTCACTTTTCAGCTGACTCCACCTGTAAATTTAAAAACTCGTCCCATTGTTCGAGAAGGCCTTTAAAAGCCTGGGGCTTGGAGTTTTTGTGTCAGCGTTTGCATACTATAAGTGACGCTCTTGAGCTGTAAATTTGTTTGGTTGCTTAAACTGCTGACGGGTGTGTCGCAGTGGTAGAGAAATACCCCTATCCTCCACAGCTCGCAGTACTGGCGTGTCTACTGTCTACCCTAGTTTGCGACTTCCTTACTGACTCACCCTCGTAATAAATCGTCGGTAATTTATGACTTCAGTATGATATATGTTATTACAGTTTTATGACATTCGCAATTTTCATGTGAATACTGCTTTCAGACAACGCGCATACTCACACTGCGCGAATTACTCGATACAAACTTTTATAATAGTGTTTACAGCATTGTTTTTGCTTTTATTTTATGTTGCCTGTGATTTGTTTAGAAACGGGGATATAAAGATTCCCGCGCGGTTTGTTGGTATTGTGGGACTGCTATTAAAAATGTCTTTCTTAACAATGCCGTGCAAAAGAAAACATAAAAAACTTCCCATCACAGCCATAATGATTTATTTGTTCTTATTCATAAATACACTTGAAGAAAAATTTTTAACAACCACAAGAAATTGATTAAAAAATCATATACTATTTTCGGTATGTGGTTGACACAATAATGTTAATAGATGGAGATAATTCGGATATCCAACAAATACATAACACATTAAATGCAGTGCATCCTAAAATGAAATTTACAGTAGAACCTGAAAACAACAAAACAATAAACTTCCTATATCTCACAATTAAAAACTGTAACAACAAACATAAATTTGTAACATACCGGAAACCTACTACTACAGATAATATTATTAATGCAAAATCATGCCACCCAAAAGCACACAAATATGCCTACTTCAATACCATGATAAACAGACTGATAAACTTACCTTTCTAACATGACTCAATACAATAAGAAATCAAAGTACTAGAATATATAGCTCAGAAAAACGACTATGATCCAAAAATTGTCACTCAAATATATAATAATCGTACCACACCATCAAAAACTCATATACGAAAAGAAATAACACTAATAAGCCTCAACATTTTGCTGATATCGTACACCAAGAAAATGGGTAAAAATTTTAGACCATCATAGATTACACACGAATGAAATGTCAGTAGCAAAGATTAATAAATTTATGATACAAAGATCACACATGTCAATGACGATTCGGCTAAGATAACAAAATTTCTGGACATATGCAAAGACATACATTAACCAACCTCTCAAATACCGGTAGCAAAGATATTATCGTAATAATAAACGAACAGTATGTAACCATATTACATCTCTGGTTATCAAAAAGCTGTGACATCACAACGTAAATGATAAGTCACCATAAATATTGCAATAATTAAAATTCAAAGCAGTAAATAAATGACTGACAGTAATAAAACGATCGATGTATTGGATATCAGGACCAACATACGTATATAATATTTCGTAATAGTATTTACAATTACGATAATCATAAAATTTGATGTATTTATAATGTACCATCTTTCGCAGAGCACCTGACGATGGCGCTAAAAGCCGAAATAGGCGTATAGCGCAATAAAAATAATTATATTTAAAGCAGCATTTAGGATTTATTGCATAATATTTTCTTACAACTTATTAATCTTGGGCCCACAGTGTCAGAAATTTCGTATACTGACATAATTGTAAAACGTTTGGGGGAAAACAGTGTAATGCATTATTTTAGTTATTTATCACAAGATATGTTTCGGCGTTAAGTGCCGTCGACAGGTGTTTGGTATTTAGAGACCTTAACTTCTTCAACTGACTATTTATCAGGTGGTCTTTTTAAATTTGATTCACGAATTTTAGCCAGTTACACGGTATCTATACGGCAACTGGCTACAATTGGTGAATGAAATAAAAAAATAAAAATAAAAATAAAAAAAACACCTGATAAATAGTCAGTTGAAGAAGTTAAGGTCTCTAAATACCAAACACCTATCGACAACACTTAACGCCGAAACATATCTTGTGATAAATAAGTTAAATAATACGTTACAGTGTTTTGGACCAACCTGTTGCATATATTTTGTTAACCCTTTAAGACCTGATTTTTTTCTAGAGGAGGGAAATTATTATTTTTGCTGTATTCCTCTTAATTTAGGTATTTAATGATTTTAGATGAACGATTTACGCTGTTGTATGCATCCATTTACGTACTACAAAACTGCATATGCCGAAAAGCAAGACTTCTTTTTATGGACTAAAATAATTAATTTTGTGGAACTAACTTTTGTACTACATAAAGTGATCGTTCAATAGTTGCCATGCAAAATAATTACTACTACTTTTCAGTTGTACAGTGGAATACAAGTAACCCACAACCTGCGTGTTCTTTGGACTTCACAAGCTGCTGCGCAGTGCAACACTGACTACTTGGTATTTTTATAGTCATCTTCTGCAGTAGACACTAAGTGTGCACGATGAAAACGTTGAACACTCATAGTCATATACATGTTGTTTCAATTGATAAAAGATCAGTGATTCCTTAATTTCTCCTGGCGAATAACGACTTCGAAAAACTTACGGGTATGCTGCCAGCTACCAAAATCGACGACGGCCGATATTTCGGTAGGAGACCACCCTGCCATGAAAAAAATGTTTCTGATCTATCTTAGACACGGTAAAAGTTATGTACGCAATTGTAGTCAGAGGGTCTGAAAGGGTTAATGTAATCCTCAATTACGTTTAAGTAAAAGTTATCACAGTACTCATTGACTGTTTGGCGTTACGTAGTTCGCCGGGTCAGCTATTTATGAGACAAAAGAAATTCGCAGACGGCCCTTCATGCTTCGAGAAGTGGAGACGGCTTTGGGAGCGGAGTGTCAACCGTGGATGAGACTGTCTGCTAGGAGACCACGGACAACGAGCAGAAGGTAAGCGTAGAAACATTTTATGTAAACAGATCCTGAGTTGTTTTTGAACTGATCTCGCACGCCATCTAATATATAAAGCAGAGTGTTCGTGTATTTGTGTGTACGTGTTGCATACAAATCTACAGTTTTGTTCCCATCTTTATGAAAATTTTGTACGCGTAAGCTTCAATCCATGAGGACGGTCGCCATAAGTATAAGAATCACATACGATATATAGTTCACGAGATATGACGTCATAAACAATGAGATGCTCGAAAAACTGCTGCATTTTGCGAAAATGTTGCTCATTTTCTCGTAAACCATTGGACCGATTTCACCCAAATTTGGTACACTCATTCCTTACCGTGAGGTAACAATTGCTGCATGGTTAAGACTCACACACGGCACATGGTTCAAAAGATGTTACGTCATAACCAATAGAAATCGCAAAAAGTGCCATATAATGCGGCGAGACTTTCGAAATACATTGTACTGACAGTACTTAGCGACTTGCAACAAACTTTAAACATAATTTCAAACCTATATCAAACGTTTTCTCGCTGGCAACCATAGCATAATGATGAAAGGAAAAAAGTTTCTCGCTTGCTACTTTTCCGCTGTTTATGGAGTAAAACTACGGCTCTCGGAATGACGTTATAATTTATAATTTGCACACTACGAATTGTAGCCGCAGGAAATTTTACAGACAGTATACACGCATATTGTTGAGAGTAGCTTCTAAATTGTATCACAGTACGTCGCGTAGTTCATGAGATATCAGCACATCAAAAGTTACGTACATGGAAAACCGATCCATCACGCACCAAATCTTAATCTATTATTTGTTTACTAGTAATTGTATTCCCAAGAGATTTTACAGATATACAGCCCTTATACAAATGAATATATACCTGAAAAATGGGAGGAATAAACAATTAAATACCCTGGCAGCGCCGGGTTTTCAGCTAGAATCATATATGATTTGGAATTACACCGCTGTGGGCAGTGTAGTTACGTAAGAGGCGGAGCCGCGCTAGCGACCCGTAATCTCGGCGCGGTAGGTGAGCTGCTAGTGCCGCCTTCGAGTAATGGCGAGCGCGCTATTTCGCAGTGCAGCGGAGCGCGGCCCGTCAGAACCTGATGTTCTGACCTCGCGGGTTTTCCAGACCCCTGACCTCGCAGAGGCGGCCACGCCCACCGGCAGGGAGCACAGCCGCTCCAGTGACGTCACACGCGGCCAGCGACGCCTCCCACCTGTAGCGTCCGGTAACACGGTGAAAGCCGCGGGAATTATAACTCTTCTCTAGTGACAGCCACCACAGCTTATATAACACATTCCAGCTGTAATGGAAATCGTTCAAAATTGTGTCTTAAAATCCTTTTAACTGTTAACTTTCTTGTCTTTTACATGGCAAGATTCAACGTACTATATCGTCAGTTACAAATGGATGACTGCAATATTGTACACTGAATTTTTGCAAGAACAGGTAAGTAGCAATAATTAAAACAGTTGCAGCATCTGTCGGTGCAGACCGGAGATAGTCGCCCTGTGGCCGAGGGGACTGAGACGCTCCAGTCACGGTCTGCACGGCCACTACGGTCAGGGGTTCGAATCCCCCCTCGGGCATGGATATTTGTGCCGTCCTAGTTCGTAAGTAGTTCATAAGTAGTTTGTAAGTTTAGGGACTGATGACCCCGTAGTTAAGCCCCACAAGCTTTACAAACATTTGAACATTTGATCTGATTTTTTGATTGCTGCCCTATATATCAAAACAGAGTGATTATCACAAGGACATCAAAGAACAAAGACGCAATCTACCCGAGGAACAAAAAAAACAAAATCCCACAAAAAAAGCGGGTTAGAGTCGCGGTGTGGCAAAAAATTTTTACTTCGTCATTGAGTTTAATTCACTGCGATGAAAAATGACGAGAAGGGCGAAACATTTCATTATTAACTGTATACAGAAATCACTGATGAAGCAATATTTTTAGATTTTAGTGCTATATGCGCTACGTCGACTGTATGGGGAGAAGGCACAGCGAGAACTGTGCAGGGAAAACGGCCGATGAACAAATCGGTATGTGTGTGCGGCCAGCCTTCAAAAAATGTTTGTTAAGCTTATGAGACTTAACTGCGGGGTCATCAGTCCCTAAACTTACTAACTACTTAACAACTAGCTTATCCTAAGGACGGCACAAACATCCATGCCCGAGAGGGGGCGGGGGTGATTCGAACCCCCGATCGTAGTGGCCGTGCAGACCGTGACTGTCGCACCGCAGACCGCTCGGCCACCGCGGCCGACGGACCAGCCTTACGCCTGGACTGGGTCCGTCAATACCGACATTGGTCTGTTGAGGACATTTCCGTCCGTGAAAGTCTACATTTTACTTTATTAAAATTTTGAACATAACTGCTATTGTCAGTGACCGTTGTAACGTCAAATGATAAAAAACGCAGCCTTCGGTCACAAAATACAAAATTATTTAACCTGGCTTCGGCAATAACCATGATTGCCTTCATCAGAAATTATAAAAGAAAATAATAGAAAAAAAAGAGAAAATTGTTGCACACAGTGAAAAATACAGGTGATTAGTTCTCTAATCCATAAATATAAATTAATATGTGATAACCTTCCGTGTTACTACATTGGCCAGTCAGGCAGAGCCGTGAGGACTAGATACGAAGAACACTTATTAGGAAGGAAAGGAGCGAACATACATAACTCTACGTTTGCAGAACACTTACTGATTGCCAACCACACTCCGAAAAAGTTAGAAGACACTATCATTTTACGCAGAGAAGTTAAAAGGCGAAAGAACTTTGGGAAGAACTTGAGGTCACTAAACATCTAGCACTTAAGGATGGCAATTTATTAAATGATCAGTTAAATATCGCCTGTAGACAATATTTTGAAGGCTTCGAATCCATACTGCTCACGAAATCTTACAGCTACCGGTAGCCTTTGCGATGTCCTCATTTCCTCAAAACTCTAAAACCTGCTTACATTTGTAATTGTCAAAGCTCAAATGGTCAAATGTTTGTAGAACTTATGGGACTTAACTACGGGGTCATCAGTCCCTAAACTTACAAACTACTTATGAACTACTTACAACTAAGGACGGCACAAATATCCATGCCCGAGGGGGGATTCGAACCCCCGACCGTAGTGGCCGTGCAGACCGTGACTGGAGCGCCTCAGTCTCCTCGGCCACCGCGGCCGGCTTGTAATTGTCCTTTGTAATTGACATGACAGCCATTTTATCTCGGATGCGTCACAATACTATAAGCCACGTACTAATCCAGTTCATTTTTATTCAGATGAGAGGTACACTTTTCTATTATTATTGTTCGTTTACGCAATGTATTTCAACATTATTTGTTAGTCAGCATATTTTTACAATTGACCTTTGTAATATTAGTTTCCACAGCTTCCCTCAAACTTCTCACCCTCTTTTTTATCCAAATGTTCCATTTATTGACATCGTTATAAATTAAATGTACATTCTGCCAATAGCTACGTAACCCACTGAAAGTTCCACGGCGCATGCGACACCGGTCGTGGTATGCTCGCTCCTTGCTTCAAATCAGTAAGTGTGACTGACTGCAGATGCATCTGTCAGTCTAAACCACAATTCCTGTGATATGCAAGTATAGTAAGTAACAGTTCAACTCCGATTCGTATTTCACAATGATTTAGACAATAGCCTTGTTATAATGCATATTTCAGGCATAACGATTATGAATGTTTAATTTATGATGTCACGCTGTCTATAGGTATACATGTATTTCTGAAGAAGACTGGTTTATATCTGTCGAACCCGTGGTCAAAAGTTTATTAAACAACTATTATTGTAACTGGTTGGCTGTTATTAATTTGCTATCCTATAACCGTTGCTGAGAAGCAGTCATGAATAAAACAAGTCACATAATAAAATATACAACTCAGCTGTAAAGCTTACGTCACAATGTTCAATAAGAAATGTTTAGAATAAGCTGCACGGAGGCATCAGAGTGATGAAGGCAATTGTAGTTACTGCCGAAACCAGGTTAAATAATTTTTAATTTTGCGACCGACGGCTGCTTGTTTCCCCTTTGATTTTACTTTATTGTTTCGTTACCGCATCTATTTCGTTCAGCATTGCCTCATCTCCTTGGACTGCAGTCAGATATTATGCTAGTTTTGCTCTTGTTAATGTTCATCTTATACGCTCCTTACAACACACGGTCCACTCCATTCAGTTGCTCCTCCACGTCCTTTGCTGTCTCTGACATAATTAAAATGTCATCAGCAAGACGCAATATTTTTATTTGTTCTTTCTGAACTCCAATTCGTTCTCCACATTTCTCCTTTCTTTCCTTAAACTTCAGTTAGGTTAGTCGATTATGTAACCAAAAAAAAAAAAAAAAAAAAAAAAAAGTATGAAATTCTTAATGGACTGTCGTAAGTTACGAGAGTGAGTGATTCACTAAATAGGTCACAAACTGAGGTAGACTCGCCAGTACCACGTTTAAAAGTCTCAAAATTGCTTTACTTTTCAGCTGAACCTACCTGTAAATTTCAACAACTGTCCCATCATTCGAGAATGCTTTAAAAGCCTGGAGCTTGGAATTTTTTGCGGCAGCGTTTGCAACCTTATAAGTGACGCCGCTGAGCTGGTTTCTTAAACTGCTGCAACCCTCTAGACGCCTGTGTGGCGGTGGTGGAAAACACCCCTAAACAGCGCGCGGTACTGGCGTGACTTCTACTGTTTGCGACTTATCTACTGACTCATATCACCCTCGTATAATTTGCGAACTTTTCGCACGCAGTTGCTTGAAAACGGCAAAACTGCCGAAACTACTTCTGTAACTACGACTAATAAAATTTGTAATCAGTGTTACTTAAACTTCATTTATGAAACACATAGAATGGATAATGGAGAGGTGCACCAAACCAGTCTGCTTAATAAACACCACAACAACAACATAGAGGTTTTATTTAAACTGATTTAAAAGTACTTTATTTTATTTAAATACGTTAGCTACATTACAGACTGGCTCACCAGGAGTGGCTACAGGACAAATGCAGAACTGTAGCAGAATGCATAACTAGGGGAAAGATAGATACTGCCTACAGGAAAATAAAAGAGATATTTGGAGACAAGAAAAGCAGCTGTATGAATATCAAGAACTCAGACGGAAAACCAGTACTAAGCAAAAAGGGAAAGGCTGAACTGTGTGAAAATATATAGAGGGCCTATACAAAAGAAATAAACTTGAAAGCAGTATTCTAGAAATGGAAGACGAAGTGGAGGAAGATAAGATAGTAGATATGATACTGCGAGAAGAATTTGACAGAGCGCTGAAGGACTTGTGTCAAAACAAGGGCCCTGGAGTAGATGATATTCCGTCTGAACTGCTGAAGTCTTTAGGAGAGCCAGTCATGAAAAAATTATATCACCTGGTATGTAAGATCTTTGAGACAGGGGAAATACCCTCCGACTTCAAGAAGAATATTGTAATTACAATTCCAAAGAAAGCAAGTGCAGACAAGTGCGAAAATTACAGAACTATCAGTTTAATAAGTGGAAAATGGGTGCAAAATACTAACACGAATTATTTACAGACGAATGGAAAAACTTGTGGATCCAACCTCGGGCAAGATCAGGGAGAAATGTAGGAACAATGAAGGCAATACTCACATTACGACTTATCTTTGAAGATAGGCTAAGGAAAGGGAAATCTACATTTTTAGCGTTTGTCAATTTGGAGACAGCTTTTGACAACGTGGACTGGAATACACACTTCCAAATTCTGAAGGTATCAGGGGTAAAATATAGGAAGCGAAGATTTATATTAAATCTATACAAAAACCAGACAGCGGTTATTACAGTCGAAGGGCATGAAAGGGATGCAGTGGCTGGAAAGGGAATACGACAGGGTTTAGCCTTTCCCCAATGTTGTTCAATCTGTACATTGAGCAGGCAGTGAAGGAATGGAAGGAGAAATTTGGAGAGGGCATTAAAGTGCAGGGAGAAGAAATAAAAACATTGCGGTTTGCCGATGACATAATAATTCTGTCAGAGAGCGCAAAAGATCTGGAAGAGCAATTGAATGGGATGGACAGTGTCTTGAAAGGAACATATAAGATGAAGATTAACAAGAGTAAAACGAAGGTAATGTCAGAAAATCAGGCGATGCTCAAGGAATTACATTAGGTAATGAGACAATAAAATTAGTAGATGAATTTTGTTATTTGGGTAGCAAGACAACTTCTTATGGCCGAAGTAAAGAAGATTTAAAATGCAGAATGGCTATGGGAAGAAAAGCGTTTCTAAAGAAGTGAAACTTGTTAACATCCAATATTAATTTAAATGTTACGAAGTCCTTTCTGAAATCATTTGTCTAGAGTGTAGCATTGTATGGGAGTCAAACATGGACGATAAGGAGTTCAGATAAAAAGATGAAAGAAGTTTTTGAAATGTGGTGCTACAGACGAATGATGAAGATTAGATGGGTAGATCACGCAACTAACGAGGAGGTGCTTAACCGAATCAGGGAGAAAAGGAGTTTCAGGCATCTCCTGACTGGTTGGACACATTCTGAGACATCAAGGAATTGTCAACTTAGCATTAGAAGGAAGCGTGTGGGGTAAAAATCGTAGAGGGAGACCGAGGGACGAATACAGTAAGCAGATTCAAAAGTATATAGGTTGCCGAACGTATTGTCAGACGAAGAGACTTGCACAGGACAGGGTAGCGTGGAGAGCTGCATCAAAGCATTCTGCGGACTGAAGACCACAACAACAACAACAACAACAACATTACAGAAGTAATGTGCTACTTTAAAAATTTTAACTGATTGCCATAACATTCTACAGAATAATTAAACAACGTATACATCCCCACAAAAGCAAAAATTTATTTGATTTACTTGTCTACATAAGTAATCCTATCACTTTTTTATTTAGTACATTTTAAAGGAAATCACGTTATCTGAAACACACTTTACATTTAAGGAACTGCTGGCAAGAATGTCACTGTGTCTTGTCAGAGAGTGAATTATTTCTCGCACTTAGATTTTACAACTTCAGTCGGCAAGCCTTTCCCACATCACAAGACGTAATTATTTGAGCAGACTGTGTACTAGGCTGTAACCGGATCCAGAATTTTATTGCCTCAGAAACTCTGCTGATTACGAGCACTGATTACAGGACACCACATCTGGCAGTACTACTTATGTATACCGCGATGAGCTTTCATTCCTCGAGTTTCTTCTTCGTAGAAATTATGCCGTACGCATCTGGATTAATGGGGTAATAAAAAGTGAATGGCAGTGAAATATTTTTGAGCGCTAGGATTATTATACACCGCAGTAGAAAACTGAACCCATTCTCAGCCCTCTACAACGTAATGCTACAGTTGCGGATTTTCTCTTTCTTACTGTCTCTCTCTCTCTCTCTCTCTCTCTCTCTCTCTCTCTCTCTCTCTCCTCCCCCCGCCCCCATGTTACTCTCGTTTACATATTTACACCGTACTTTGTCAGTTACCTTCCCCACAATGGAGAAGTGCTGAAATACATTTGTTCATTTGACAAATCAAAAGTTGAAAGAATAGCAGCTCCTTTTTTATCATCACTAAAGCCAGGATTTTCATGGACATTCTGGTATGTATGTTTCTGGCTATTTGAGGACTAAATGTATATATTTTCAGTTTTTTGATATTTCACATTTCTGAAAAGTTTGGCCAAAAGCGAAACAATACAAAAGTCAAAATTCAACATATACAGTCGTGACACTCAACTGCTGTGAAAGTTGTCACCAACTAACAGTTGGAACGACACTAGCGCTCCTAGCGGTGGGCAAGGAGCTATAAAAGTGATGTTTGCTTCTCATACCTCTTTTAAGATATTTTAATAAATAGTTTCTGTACTCTTCTGTGTTCGAAGCATTTGTAAAACATCGAGAGACAACAATAACCGTGGTAAAAAAGTACAAATAGCCGAATTGATTGAGTTATTCAGGCTGTTCAAAAAAAGAACAATCATATTTTTTACGGTCGAAATTTCCCGCGCTAAAATTTTATCTTATGATATTTGGTTAGCTTAATGTAAAACAGTTACGCTGTAGTAGTTTCACTGTTGGGAGGTAGAATATTCATAATTTTTAGGTGTTGAACTGGAAAAAACACATTGAAGATCTACTGAAACGTTTGAGTTCAGATACTTATGCTATACGGGTAATTACAAATTTTGGTGAATACAATAGTATGCAGCATTGGTAATTTTTATTAATGTTTTTGCAGATCGATTTCGATTACATAGTGATCATCCTCAATGCACCAGTCATCGTAATATCAGCTATGCATAATCGTATGTCAAATTAGCTGAATGTAATGGATTTTATTTTGAACATATCAGTGCAGATGGTTGGACACTGCATTGATACGTTCAAAATAAAATCGGTTACATTCAGCTAATTTTCCATATGATTATGATATTACCGATGACTGGTGCATTGAGGATGATCACTAAGTGATCGAAATAGATGTGCTAAAACATTAATAAGAAACGACCAATGCTGCATACTATAGTTATCGTATTCATTGTTTTGTGGTCGCTGAGCACACCGTTCCAAAGAAATGGAATCAAACCTCAAAAAAGTTTGGTGATATACATCTCTGTAAATTAGCTTACTAGGCCTATTTTCATTCTCTGATTTCGTGTTGCATCATTTTCTGGGGTAATTCATCATTGGTTAAAAAAAGTATTCATTGCACAAAAGTGTGTGATCAGAATAATTGCTGGAGCCCATCCAAGATCAACCTGCAGACACTTATTTAGAGAGCTAGAGAACTCCACAGTAGCTTCACAGTATATATATATATATATATATATATATATATATATATATATATATATATATATATATATATATTCACTTGTGAAATTTGTTATCTAATATATAAAGCATAGTGTCCGTATGTTTGTACGTGTTGCATACAAATCTACAGTTTTGTTCCCTGCACGGCCACTACGGTCGGGGGTTCGAATCCCCCCTCGGGCATGGATATTTGTGCCGTCCTACTTCGTAAGTAGTTCATAAGTAGTTTGTAAGTTTAGGGACTGATGACCCCGTAGTTAAGTCCCATAAACTATACAAACATTTGAAACATTTTTTAGTTTTGTTCCAATCTTTATGAAATTTTGTACACGTAAGCTTCAATCCATGAGGACGATCGCCGTAAGTGTAAGAGTCACATTCGATATATAGTTCACGAGATATTACGTCATAAACAATGAGATGCGCGAAAAACTGCTGCATTTTGCGACAATGCTGCTCATTTTCTCCTAAACCATTGGACCGATTTCAACCAAATTTGGTACACACATTCCTTACAGTGAAGTATCAAATGCTGCATGGTTAAGAATCACATATGGAACAAGGTTCAAAAGATATTACGTCATAACCAATAGAAATAGGAGAAAATGCCATATAATGCGGCGAGACGTTCGAAATACACTGTATAAGAATGGCAGTATTTAGCGACTTGCAACAAACTTTTAAGAATCCCAAACCTTTATTAAACTTTTTCTCGCTGGCAACCATAGTAAAATGGTGAAAGGAAAATAGTTTCTCGCTTACTACTTTTCCGCTGTTTATGGAGTAAAACCACGGCTCTCGGTATGACGTTACAATTTATAATTTGTACGCCACAAATTGTAGCGACAGGAAATTTTACAGACAGTATAGCGATATATAGTTGAATGTAGCTTCCAAATTGTATCACAGTCCGACACGTAGTTCATGAGGTACGAGCACATAAACAATAACGTTCCGCTGTTTATGGAGTAAAACTACGGCTCTCGGTATGATGTTACAATTTATAATTTCTACACAACAAATTGGAGCCGCAGGAAAATTTATAGACAGTATACACGCATATTGTTGAATGTACCTTATAAATTGTTTCACAGTACGACATGTAGTTCATGAGATATGAGCACATAAACAGTAACGTTTATGGAAAACCCCCCCCATCTCTCACCAATTTTTAATCTATTACGTCTTTACTACTAATTGTATTCCCAAGAGATTTTACAGACATACAGCCCTTATACAAATGAATATATACCTGAAAAAATAAATACCCGGGCAAAGCCGGGTTTTCAGCTAGTATATTATAACGGTCTTGTCACACTGCCATTGGGAACTCTGACGAAACGCTTGTCTCCGATGAACACTAGCCATCGAGGATACTCACTAAGTTACACTACATTACAACTGTTCAAGCTAGTCACGTATCTGCGTCGTCAGACGTGGTCTATTGGGACCGTGAAGACGGATGTGCATCTTAAAAAAATTTCCAAATGTTTGTAAACCTATACTATGGCCATTTGTCCCTAGTCTTACAACATCCTCAAACTAACTTACAGTAAGGACAACATACACACCTAAGACTGAGCGACGACTGGAACTTCCGGCGGGAAAAGCCACGTTGTATGTAGCATCGGGATGACGCCTTAGACCGCGCGGCTGAATTCCTCGCGGCGAATACGCGAGTTGTGACGTGGCTACGCAGTTGGAACATTACCTCACTGCGTACTCGCCTGCTTCAGAAACTTGGACGTTCCGTACTTCGTTTGCTTCATTGCAGATCCTTCACAATGATACTGTCATTGTTGCTTGACACACAGTCTATCACAGACAGTCGTGAAACTCTCTAGGGAAAAAAATGCAACTGAAGCGATACTAGCGCTCCAAGCGGCCGGTAGGTAGTAACAGAGGAATGGCATGATACAAACTGAGAAGTTGCCGTTTTTAATGCTGTTACTTTCATATTTCCCACTCACTGAACGTTGTTGTGAACGTTCCAATACAAATATGAAATTATCATTTAAGTAATATCACTGCTTCTGTTCATGGCAGTCTATAATAACGAATTATCAATGCAGTGTAATTCATACAGTTCACAATACCCGAGTCATATTCATACTGTCTATAAAGTTTTGAAAATAGAAATGTATTGCAAAGTGTTCAAGTATAAAAGGAACTGATTATGATCTATGTTCGTGAGCTCGATGCGTACTAACATTTTGCACGAGTTTTGTTTTAGTGGATTTAGTGTCGTTTCATAACTGCACGTGATTTTTACATTGTAGGAGACTAGATTCTACATCGCCTTATAAACCCTCCTTTCACCTTATCCTTGCTTCTGTGCCTTTCATGTACCCATCTTAATTTTTTGTAGCTACTTGGTAGGTGACGAGCAAATATTTATAGTTCATATATGGTCATATGTTCGTATATATATAATTTGTTTGTGAAATTGCGGTAAGAAACTAAGCAGGCTCTATTGAAATAGTTGATTAACTGCTACTGGAAGCATTTGGACATTAGTTTTATACAGCAGTAATATTATGAAATAGTAGTAAAGTATTTGCGATTCTGATTAAGAGCAGAAGTTTGGGCGGAATGGTTACAGATTTACTTCTATGCCTAAAGCTATAACTACTATAAACGATCACTTGTTATTCGTAACATTAATCTCTTGCTTCTGAGCATCCTTTGAAAATGAGAGATTTCCGAGTTATATTCTTGATTTTGATAGTTGCCACAATTTATAGACCCGCAAATGGTCGTAAGTACTAAGGTTATTTTGAATCTGCTGCTTCTCACGAAATACAAATTCATTTCTCAATTGTTTCGTGATATGTTTTTACGACCCAGACGCTTGGCAGCGCTGCAGTCGCGAAGTTACAAAAATTCACTGGGAGTTTCGTGACTCCTATGTTAGACTCTGGCTTGACACGAGTACACTGGGTTTTCGTGACTGACGTCAGTCATATTGTTAAAATATAAACTTTCACAGTCGGAAATGTTGAAATACCGTATATTTCCGCAGATAAGACGACCTTCAGATACGACGAGGTACAAATTTTCATCAAAATTTTATAGTTTAAGCATATACCTGGCCTATAAGTAATGGTATTTACTTGACTGCATGCCGCACTCTTAGTCCACTTTAGGTTACGGTAGTTCAAATGTTCAAATGTTTGTAGAACTTATGGGACTTAACTACGGGGTCATCGTTTATTTCTGGGACTATGGATGTAGAGGAATTGTGGACGAAATTTAAGTGCATTGTTAATAAAGGGTTAGAGAAATACGTGCCAGTAAAGACGATTAAGGATGGAAAAGATCCACCGTGGTATAATAATAATGTTAGAAAGCTGCTGAGAAAACAAAGGCTGTTGCACTCTCGATTCAAAAAAGAACACGCAAATGATGACAGGCAAAAGTTAGTAGAGATTCGTGCGTCTATAAAAAGATCGATGCGTGAAGCATACAATAATTATCACAGCCATACCTTAGCAATAGATCTTTCCGAGAACCCGAAAAAATTCTGGTCCTATGTAAAATCGATAAGCGGGTCAAAGCCCACTGTCCAGTCACTAGTTGATCATTCCGGGGCAGTAATAGAAGAAAGCAAACGGAAAGCTGAAGTTCTAAATTTAACCTTCAAGAAATCTTTCACGCAGGAGGACCGCACAAATATACCATCAGTTGATCAACGTACTAATTCCGAAATGGGGGACATAGCAATAGGTATTTCCGGTGTAGAGAAGCAGCTGAGAGAGCTAAATACGAAAAAGTCTGCTGGTCCGGATGGAATACCAGTTCGGTTTTACAAAGACTATTCTGCGGCATTGGCCCCCTACTTAGCTTGCATCTATAGCGAATCTTTAATTCAGCGCAAAGTTCCTAGTGATTGGAAAAAGGCGCAGGTGACTCCCGTGTATAAGAAAGGAAAGAGAACTGACCCACACAATTACAGGCCCATATCGTTGACATCGGTTTCACGTAGAATTTTGGAGCATATTCTCAGTTCGAATATAGTAAATTTCCTTGAAACGGAAAAGCTTCTTTCCATGAATCAGCACGGGTTTAGGAAACATCGTTCATGTGAAACTCAGCTTGCCCTCTTCTCACATGACTTCTTGCGAGCCATGGATGAAGGGCAACAGGCGGATTGTGTTTTTCTCGACTTCAAAAAGGCGTTCGACGCGGTGCCACACTGCAGACTGCTAACGAAGATACGAGCTTATGGAATAGGTTCACAGATTTGTGACTGGCTGGAAGACTTCCTAAGTAATAGAACGCAGTACGTTGTTCTCGACGGCGAGTGTTCATCAGAGACGAGTGTATCGTCAGGCGTGCCCCAGAGGAGTGTGATAGGACCGCTATTATTTTCTATCTATATAAATGATCTGATGGACAGAGTAAGTTGTAATTTGCGGCTGTTTGCTGACGATGCTGTGGTGTACGGGAGGGTGTCGTCTGTAACTGACTGTAATAGCATACAGGTTGACTTAGACAAAATTTCTAGTTGGTGCGAAGAATGGCAGCAATGTAGAAAAATGTAAGGTGATGCGCATGAGTAGAAAAAACAATCCTATAATGTTCGAATACAGCATTAGTAGTGAGCTTCTTGATGCTGTCGCGTCGTTCAAATATCTAGGCGTAACATTGCAGAGCGATATGAAATGGAACGAGCATATAAGGACAGTTGTGAGTAAGGCAGACAGCCGACTTCGGTTTATTGGGAGAATTTTGGGAAGATGTACTTCACCTGTAAAGGAGACCGCGTATAAAACGCTTGTACGACCACGTCTTGAGTATTGCTCAAGTATTTGGGACCAGCAGCAGATCGGTTTGAAGGAAGACATAGAGGCGGTTCAGAGACGAGCCGCTAGATTTGTTACCGGTAGGTTCGACCAATGCGCGAGTGTCACGGAAATGCTCCGGCAAGTCAATTGGGGATCGCTGGAAGAAAGACGACGTTCTTTTCGTGAATTTCTGTCAAGTAAATTTAGAGGGCCGGAATTTTGAAGCTGAGTATAGTACGATCTTGCTGCCGCCTACTTACATTTCAGGTAAAGATCACAAAGAGAAGATAAGAGAAATTAGGGCTCATATGGAGGCATATAGGCATTCTTTTTTTCCTCGTTCCATTTGGGAGTGAAATAGGAAAGGAAATACCTAGTAATGGTACAGTGTACCCTCCGCCACGCACCTTACGGTGAATTGCGGAGTATGTATGTAGATGTAGAAGCATACAAACTACTTACGAACTAGCTAAGACTAAAGACGGCACAAATATCCATGCCGAGGGGGGGATTCCAACCCCCGACCGTAGTGGCCGTGCAGACCGTGACTGGAGCGCCTCAGTCCCCTCGGCCAACGCGGCCGTCTGGTTACGATAGTAACACTAAAAGTGGGCCTATGCGATCGTCTTTTGACAACTCGAAATTTAAATGAAAATAAAATCTTAACCAAAATTGGAGACACAAAATTATTTACAACTTTGCTCTCTAATGTTTTTTTCATATCTCGGAGCGTTTGAATGATATTTGCAAAAATAACGGCAATTTTGGGATGTATGTCTGTTTGTCCGTCTGTCTGTCTGTCCGTAACGGATTCCCTGTTTTTAAGACGAACCGTTCAACCGATCGGCATGAAATTTTACAGACATGATTGTAGGCCGCCAGAGACAAGAACTTCCCTTTTTCAAATTTTTCTGACAAAAAATACGGTAGTAATACCCAAAAACGCCGTTTGTAATATAATTGTAATTGAAAACTAACCGTTCATCTGACACGAAAATTGAATAACGTAATTGGTAGAGGAGAAAATTCTCTATAACTTAGCTCCCTTATGTTTTTTTCATATCTCGTATCGTTTGAGAGATATTTGCGAAAATAACGGAGATTTGACACCCTCCATTGAATTAACGAAAACCAGCCGTTCGGAGATGTCACGTGACATTCCTCGCCCACAACTCTCTCTGGCATACGCCATCTTGCGTTGCGTATTTGATGACTTTCTTATTGTAACTTACACGTTGTCATTTCAAAGCAACGGCGCGCTGAGGAATTAACAAAAACACATCGTTCTTCGTACCATAAATGATAATCTAGTGTGTACAAATGCCATATTAACATTAGTTAACAACGGCCATCAATAGTATGATATTAAAGGACTCATCTTTTCACTGATAGTCGTAGCGTAGTGGGCAAAACCTTGGACTATAACGCTAATGGTCGGTGGTTCGAAACCCGCCACTACCTTTTTTTTTTCCTAAATGGGTTTCAGACACTCTTATTAATTAATATTTTATTATTAATACCATTATTTTGGTCCAAAATGTTTGCAAAAACTTATAAAACTACAAATCTAAAGTGGGCGGTAAAACACGTCAGTGCGATTTTTTTTTACCAGTTTTCGTGACCTAAAAATACGCCTGCGAATTAGATACGGAGGCAAAGCTTTATGAAGTTACGAAAAATGCCGTTAGAAGCCACCATAAGTAGTTTTCGTGATTGGTACACCTGTATTTTGTGACACTACATTGCAATTATCGCATAAAATAGCCATTTTCAGTCAATTTCAGTCTTGATAATTTTGTAAGAGGCAGAATTTTCACATTTTTTTTTCAAAAATTCCAGTAAAATCAGAATATCTTTGAAATTTCGGAATAGTAAAGTCACCGAATAACCGCGTCTAAACACCGCAATTCAAAGCCATCTTTTGTTGCAAATAGTAGTATAAATAGTTCTGCAGAATAGCTACTCGCTCCTCTGTCTTTGTTTCTCGTTGCATTAAAATCTCTCTGTCTTGTCTGCGAAATAGTTAAAGTCAGGTGCGGAAATATTCCGAACTCTTTTAATTGCAAAGGAATAAATTTCTTTATTATTTAAAGACTTCATTATTTATCATGAAAGGGTCGAACTGTTGCGCGAGTGAGTAAAAGTTATCTGTGCACTTTAATTAGGGTTAGGCTACGGACTTTAAAAAAATTCTGCCTCCCGATAGGACCCTGAATATTCAAGGGAATATCAAATATTGTTCAAGGATTTTTTCATTGAGAAATTTTTGAGTTAAATATCTTTAAAATTGAATCGGGAAGAATATTCCGAATATTAGCTTTGTTAAAGATATTGAACTGTTATCCTATGATATGTACTGTCGAGAACTGTGTACTAGAAAAAAAAAAAAAACGTGTGACTTGGACATTGCGTGTTACAATTGTGTCTCTAAGGTGAAATATAGGTAAAATGGTGATTAAAGTTTGTCTCGACCACGTCTTTCGTAGTAAGCACCTTTCCTTAAATCTTGAAATTTGAGGAACTTTTCAAAAATAATATCTTTTACTTGTCTCTGAAATAAAGGGTTTATGTGACGTGCTTCTCGGAAAGGCACTGCCGGGAAAGAAAAGATATTATTCTAAAAGGACTTGGTAATTTAAATAAGCCCCTGAGAAATAAAGAGCTCATGTTTAAACAGTAAGGAAAATATTCAAGAAACTGTGTTAGGTTCTGGAAGGTTTAATCCAGAGGTATTAGTAAATTGAATATATGAACAATCATTAGGTGTACCAACTTAAATACTCAACGAATGCCTGAAATAAAATTTTACGAGCCTATTGAATCCTAGCATTGAAGACGACGAAAGCTTACACGCCCGCTGAAGTCGCCTCTAAACCATAAATTACTACCAATCAAATATAGGACGTCATAATTTCACCATTTGTTGCAGTGTTTGCGGTATGCTATTGAACTTTCTTGCGTGTAGTACCACGTTATTTTCGATCGTGAAGTAGCACGTTTTGTTTACACCCCGAAGTTTAAAAAAAAGTAATTTCTTTCGCCGAGACGATATTTAATCGCGCCGATGCACTTATTATACGGTTGAAAACACACGGAATTGCCCGAGAACAGAAGATAAAGAAATATTGTTAACCCTTTGACTGCTCCGTACGTAAATATAATCTAATCATTTCAGTGCGACTTTCGATTTATCGAGAAATTATTTTTGACAAGCGACATTTAAAATCAAGCTGCATTGTAAATAATTAATTCTGTTACTGCTTTATGGCATTAGGTTATCGTATGTACCTTGTCCACTCAATAAATAAATAAATGAAGCTAGAAAAGCGAATATTTTCTTTAAAAAATTGCGCATACCTTTGCTTTCGTAAATCTTTCATCCGCGATGTAAATTTCATCAGGGTAATATTGCATATTTGCGGCATAGCGCGGCTATAGCGAGGCTTTGACCTCCAAACGATATATATCGAATCTATACGTTTCGAAACGATGCACTAAATCGATTTACAGTTGTACGTTCAATATATATCATTTCAGACCTAGCTACTTCGAGTGTAAGTTTTCTTGTAAATTACCCAGAAAGCTGTACTCTTAGGTTCCTGCCTACCCGTATCCTTTAAAATCACGACATTTTCTTAAAAAAATCATAACATTCGCCTGTTCGATACGTGCCGTTTCAATACTTAACCGCTTCGATATATATCTTTTGAATGTCAAAGCTACGCTGTGCAGCACATTTGCAAAATTACCAATTTCAGACTAAATTTCATTTTTTGGACCACTTTAGGTTACGTTAGTAACACTAAAAGTGGGCCTTTGCGATCGTATTTTGACAGCTCGAAATTTAAATGAAAATAACAGCTTAACCATTCCTCTGACACGAAAAATGAATAACCGAATTTGTAGAGCAGAAAATTCTCTACAACTTTGCTCTCTTATGAGTTTTTCGTATCTCGTATCGTTTCAGAGATATTTGCAAAAATAAAAGCGATTTTTGGATGTTTGTCTGTCCGTAACGTGTTCCCTGTTTTTAAAACGAACCGTTCAACCGATCAGCACCAAATTATACAGACATAATTGTAGGCCGACAGGGACCAGAACCTCCATTTTTCAAATTTTTCGGACAAAAACTACGGTAGTAATACCAAAACAAGCCGTTTATAATATAATTGTAATTGCAAACGAACCGCTCATCTAACGCGAAAATTGAATAACCTAATTTGTAGAGGGGAAAATTATCTACAACTCCGCTCTATTACGTTTTTTTCATATACTGCATCGTTGCAGAGATATTTACAAAAATAGCGGCGATTTGACGATGTCTGACTGGCTGTAACGTGTTCCCACGTTAGTATTAGCAAAAAAAGCCGTTTGTAATGTAATTATAATTGCAAATAAACCGTTCATGTGACGCGAAAATTGAACAAACGAATTTGTAGAGAAGAAAATTCTCTACAACTTTGTTCCCTTATGTTTTTTTCATATCTCGCATCGTTTGAGAGATATTTGCAGAAATAACGGAGTTTTGATACCCTCCATTGAATTAACGAAATCCAGCCGTTCGCAGAAGTCACGTGACATTTCTCGCCCAGAACTCTCTCTGGCATACGCCATCTTGCGTAGCGTATTTGATGATTTTCTTATTGTAACTTACACGTTGTCATTTCGAAGTAATGGCACACTGAAGAAGTAACAAAAACACGCCGTTATTCGTACTATTAATGATAATCTAGTGTCTACAAATACCATATTAGCATCAGTTAACAAGGCCATCAATAGTATGAAATTAAAGAACTCAACTTCTAATTGTTATTTGTAGCGTAGTGGGCAATGCGTTGGACTGTGACGCTGAAGGTCAGAGGCTCGGAACCCACCACTACCTAATTTTTTTTGCTTAAGAGGGTTTCAGATACTCTTATTAATTTTGTATTATGTAGATTATCATCTACAAATCTAAAGTGGGCCGTTTCTTTTTTTTTCTGCCGTATAAGACGTCCTCGGATCTCTGGGCCTTTGTTTTCATAATTCAGCCATCGACCTATCTGCGGAAATATACGGTAATTCAAATATTCCGTGCTATTGCTCCGTGGTCGGATGGATTTATTAATGGAACCCAACGTTTCGTCACCGTCTGCGGAGAATATATTTTTAAGGGAATACGTGGCTACTTTGTGAAGCCACTCACCGTTTGACACTGCTCATGAAACTTCCACGAACGGTAAATATTGGACAACATTAATGCAGCTTCGTGTCCTTTCTTCCTACCGCAGACAACTTCTACTCTGAGTCATGGTATGAGCTACGATTACTTAACCTGTCATTTAAAAGGTCATGGAAAAATCATAATCTCTTTCCACTGCGTCGACAGCAATTAGAGGACCATCACACTTGAGGAAGCTCCCAAGAAGCAATGTTGTCAGCTGTAGAAAGCAGCTAATCGCTGACAAGGAGCCAGTTATATTGTTGGTCGGCTTTCCTGCGATGACTCGGTGCGACCTCTAGAACCAGTTCCCACGTCTGCCTCTGACATTTTTGCCTGCAGTAAACACCGCTGTTAACGATGAACACTGTTCCTGTCGCAAGAATTTTCTATCCTAGACCTCCCGCATGTTGTGTATCCACCTGGGACCATGAGACGTTCCTGGTTCCTAGGCAGAAAATACCTAGGCGAGGAATGGCAACTACCGCTAAATGTAGAAAAATATACGACGGTGCAGATGAGCAGGAGAAACAATCCTGTAATATACAGGGTGTCCACCCAAAATATCTCTGGAAGAATAACAGCTATTGGAAAATGACTTTCACCACTATCAATGTACGGCTGGGGCCCATGAATGTACGTATTTGGAATCATTCTAAAACGAAAGCAAATGTGTTTTTTAACACAAACTTATGTTTTCTTAAATGGACACCTTTTTTCTTCTTCAGTAATCCATAGCATGACAAATCACATAAACAATGACGTTGATTGCATCGCAATATTCCAGTTACATCCCGAGATATTGCGACGCGAAGTTGACGCTTGAAAAACCCGAAATACGCCGCTAGCGCACGTCCTGAGGCTCAGGCGTGAACCCCGTGCTGCCCGTAATCGCAATGTGATTGACATGCGTAATCGCACTTCCATACTTACCAAGAGGTCCGAAACGAATAATACGGTCTGCTACCATCCTGCATTAAAGTCGTACATTAAAGCAGGTACTTATCCCATAGGCTAGGAGTGTTGCGGTTCTGTAACATATCTGTGTACCGCAACGTTAGTCACAAAGTTAATTTCGCTGATCATTAATCCGTTACTAAAAAGGTAATGCCATTCAACGTTAATTAGGTAAAAATGTTTCGGACCTCTTGATAAGTATGGAAGTGCGATTACGCATGTCAATCACATCGCGATTACGGGCAGCATGGGGTTCACGCCTGAGCCTCAGGACGTGCGCTAGCAGCGCATTTCAGATTTCTCAAACGTCAACTTTGCGTCGCAATATCTCGGGACGTAATTCGAATATTGCGATGCAATCAACGCCATTGTTTATGTGATTTGTCATGCTATGGATTGCTGTAGAAAAAATATAGGTTGTCCATTTAAAAAAACGTAAGTTTGTGTTAAAAAACACATTTGCTTTCGTTTTAGAATGTTTCCAAATCATGGGCCCAAGCCGTACATTGATAGCGGTAAAAAGTCGTTTTCCAATAAGTGTTATTGTTCCAGAGATATTCTGGGTGGGAAAGATAACTGGGACACTCTGTATATAATTTGATCATGGCAGGGAGCGATCTTTCTTGTGAATAATGAAATGCCAAGATGGCGGTATTTCGTGTTTATTTATAACGGACGACCGGTTTCGATGTACATAATCTTCTGGTCTCTAAGGGCGAACATAAAATGTATGGTTAGAAAAAAACCAACAAAGGAACATGTCACATAACTGTATGCATAGGTAATCATACGTCAACAGCCTTTTTTTTTTTTTTTTTTTTTTTTTTTTTTTGACACATCTGCACTGAATTATAACATTATTACAGAAATGCATATTTAGCCAGTTTGATAGTACTGGTGGGTTGTCACACATTAAAATATGCCGTTTGGTTGTCAGATACAAAACTCGTGTAGTCATATATACATAAACAACCACTATATTGTACAGTTGTGAGTGACAACAAGCTACTAACAGGCGGCGTTAAAAGTTAACTTAACATGCCGCTAGAGTGCACTATTGTATGTGACACCCTTACAACGGTTATCAATTCTCGATAATAAAATTTAAAATTGCAGGTGTATCTACTGAGGTTTCGTCATTTTACATCTGTTGCATAAAATTGTAATTTACCTGTAACCAAGAAAAAGTTTCGTTATTTAAAATTTCGATAAACCTGAAGAATAAAAACAGCACCTAGCAGTATCGACAACTGATAACAGGTGTAAGGGTTTCACATACAGTAGAGCACTCTAGCGGCACCTTAAGGTACCTCTATAGTTATCACAACGCCGCCTGTTAGTACCTTGTTGTCAGTCACAACTGTACAATATGGTACTTCTTTATGTATATATGACTACACGAGTTTTATATCTGACAACCAAACGGCATATTTTAATGTGTGACAACCCACCAGTACTATCCAAATGGCTACAATAAGCAGTTATGTAATAATGTTAGAATTTAGTGCAGGTATGTAGAAACTTTCCTTTTTTTTCTCGAAACCGGTTGTCTGTTATAAATAAAGAATAAATTCCGCGATCTTGACATTTCGTTATCCACAAAATCCCGTAATGTTCGATTACAGCATTAGTAGTGTGCTGCTGGACAGAGTCGTGTCAGTTAAATACCTGGGCGTAATCCCGTACAGAGAAATGACAGCATATAAGGACAGTGGGAAAGGCGAATGGTCGACTTAGGCTTGTTGGGAATATTTTGGTAAGGTGCGATTCGTCTGTAAAGCAGACCGCATGTAAAACGCTTGTAGGACCTCGTCTTGAGTATTGCTCAAGTGTTTGGGACCCGCAGCAGATCAGTTTAAAGGAAGACATAGAAGCAGTTCAGAGGCGAGCGGCTAGGTTTGTTACTAGCAGGTTCGACCAATGCGCGAGTGTCACTGAAATGCTCCGGCAACTTAAATGGAAGTCGCTGGAGTGAAGCACTGTTGAAGAAATTTAGAGGCCTGGAATTTGACGCGAAGTGCAGAACGATTCTACTACCGTCAACCTACCGCGTGATCAAAAAGTCAGTATAGATTTGAAAACTTAATAAATCACGGAATAATGAAGATAAGAGAGGTAAAAATTGACACACATGTCTGGAAAGATATGGGGTTGAAAGGTTGAAAAAATGTCCGAAGATGGCGCTCCATCTGATCAGAAAAGCAAGAATTAGCATAACAAATTAAGACAAACCAAAGGCGATGTTCTTTACAGGAAATGCTTAGTATATCGAGGAATGATGTGAACAGTACTGTAAAGCATGTCCGGATTTATGGTGACGCATTGGCATCCAGAAGGAATCCAAACGACCACCTCACCCATGTTTCTATATACGACGTCGCGTCCTTGTAATATTTCGCCAACCCACGATGCTGAATGCTGCGATATCGCAACTGTGTAAGGTGGAAGCGGCATCAGACAAGAGTTGTCATCGGCCACACTGCTGTTATCGCGCTGTGTAAAGCTTCCTCGAAATCAGCCGCCACTTTTGATGGAAGAAATGTTGTTCCTATCTCCGTACACTTTTCGGCTAATGCCGTAAAACCTACGGAATAACAAAATTGTTAGTCATTACGGAAACAATATTTTAATAAAAGTAGCTACTTTTTTTACACTCTTTAACCGAATGATAGTATTTTTAAAGAATAAGTAAACAATTTGAAAAAAATGTTCAAATGTTTGTAGAGCTTATGGGACTTAACTACGGGGTCATCACCCCTAACCATAAAAACTACTTGTGAACTACCATATACTAAAGACGACACAAAAGCCCGAGGGGGGCTTCGAACCGCCGACCAAACAATTCTAAACTCCGTATACCCACATAGAGTATAAAATACCATTAGTGAATTTTTTGTTTTAACGGTGAGCTTATTAATCTTCTTCTTCTTCTATATCTATAAATGTGAATGTCTGTCCGCTGTACGTTTATCACGTCTGAACCACAAGACATAAAGAGCTAAAAATTTGTACACTCACTAATGTCTAACCGGGGAAGGCTTTAGGCACGGTTTTATGGCGATCGGATAGCTATATATATATATATATATATATATATATATATATATATATATATATATATATATATATATATATATATTAATGTGAATGTCTGTTCGGTGAACGCTTATCACGTCCGAACGGCAAGACGCAGACACTTACATATTTGTACAGTTGCTAATTTATAGCTGAGGAAGGTTTTAGGCACGGTTTTATGGCGATCTGATAGATATTTATTCATTTGAAGAATATAACACGAAATGCGGAATAATAATGACTCTTTGAAAATTATATTTATTCTTTGAAAATGGTTTTATTGGTTGCATTGTTGCTTGAGGTTTGATAATGATAAAATGATGGAGTATATTGGGATGGAAAGTTATCGGTGTATATAAAATTCTATGTGTATGTGTGCTAATATTTCGCTCTGCAGCGAAAACTACAGAACGCAAACGAATGGTCTGTGTGTAATTGTTGTCCGAAGTCTCCCGTTGTACACCATAGCAGTTCCATGCCAACAGCTATAAGGGGGTGGAAGATATGGTGGTTATAAAAAAATTCGGACTGAAGACCAGCGATGACGTTTGCGAATCTGTAGCAACGAAGTTACGTACATCGAAACGTGATGTCGCAGACCATATCTTTGGTCTATGCGTGCTACAATGTCTTCAGCTCTTTCTCTGTAAGGATAAGCACACGAATAAGGAAATATATAAATAAAGCAGTAAAAAAGAAATTTCTTTTAATATATCTCTTTAAAATATGTATTTGACGTGATTACATCAAGTGATCCATCTGTGATATTATTACATTAATTATTGTTGAATTTCGTGATTGGATTCTTCAAAACGAGTGCATTTTTACCTGTGATTTCTTATATATTCTCTGATAAATGTAACACGTTTTTAGAAAAAAATGACAGTGAGAGAGTGGATAGGAAAATTACTAACTCAAGGTTCGAATAAATAAATAAATACCCGGGCAACGCCGGGTTTTCAGCTATTTCTACATATAATTTAAAATTACGACTTTAAATTAGGTTCTGGATTGAAAGAAATTTAGGAACAAAATACATACCTTCTCATATGAAGCTTTTCTCTTATCTGCCAAGGAGCAGAAACTTAGAGGAACGTAGTCCTTGTTGTTCAGCGTGTGGACACTGAAAAGCTGCTTAAGAATCTTCGTGCAGTACGCGAAGGTGCCTTCAAGGAAAATGGTAGTGACGGATGCAAGGAATTCTAAATTCCTCTTTGTAGTGAATACCATGATGTTCCTGCTTGCATCATTCAGTGATACAGATTCTTCACCTTCTCTGATCCTGAAACACAAGAGGGCACACGAGATGAAACGGTTTTGATCTAATTGTAAACTAATTTAAAAACTATTAATATATCCGATAAAAATTCCCTATGCAGCACGCCGTCGTGACGGAAGCAAATTTATTAAATTATTTGGTATTATGTGGTAAGTATTTAGATGAATTATAATTAATAATAAACACTGAAAATTCACCGTAAAGATGGTGAAGAGTCAGCAACTGGTAATATTTTGAAAACAATTTATTTTTCCGTCACAATTGCACTATTTTGGAGATAGTGACTAGTTTCGGACTCAATTGTCCTTTTTCAAACAGTTGGTCTTTTTCCAACCATAATAATACAATGCACGAAGCGATCAGCCACTCGCTTCGTGCATTGTATTATTACGGTTGGAAAAAGGCCAACGGTTTGAAAATGGACGATTGAATCCGAAACTAGTCACTAATTCCAGAATAGTGTAACTGTGACGGGGAAATAAATTGTTTTCAAAATAAACATTGATTTGCTTACCTAATTTCAGTTGAATTCACCGCGTCGTGGACGTCATCGATCAGTCTTGGTAAAAGGGGAAAAGAAGATCTTCCAGCGCTATATATTGCCCTCAGTGCAGAATTTGAATCTTCTTATAGGAACGTGGAGCCTTGTTCATATTATGGAGAAAACTATTTTGGTAAATTTTAAAATCGGTTTTCTCTCAAATATGGTGAATCTTAGTAGAAAACGTCTTACGGCAGTTTTTGAAGATAATTGCATGATCTACAATTTTTGTCTGAGCTAATTTTATCATAAAACCGTTTCACTAAAAATAAAAAATAAATTATTTTTCAAAAACTTTGACCTTGCATAATATTTTTGCACACAAGGGATAGATGGGGACTTTTCACGGATTCACTATAATGGTGTCCCTAACGTTCATACAAATTTTCAGCTTCTTGGGAATTTATGTCAGGGTCAATGACTATTTTTGACCGGGCTATACACACGATAATGTGGTAATAAGCCCAACGATATATTTAAAGTGTCGATATATCGATAGCATGTCATCCTTCTCTGCTTTATCCATCACTTCCTACGGTACACTGTTTATCTTGAGATAGTTTTTTAACGGCTTTCAGTTCTTACTTGCAGTTGAATTTTAAGTAAATGCTGTCGCAACTAGACTTGCGCATAATAGTTCGCGATCGGGAGCGCTCACTTTAGTTCGCGGCTCTGCCGTGAACTAGTTCGTTCTTTTAGTTCGTCCGCTCCCAGTGACGGCTGGTCGGCCGCGGTGGCCGAGGGGACTGAGGCGCTTCAGTCACGGTCTGCACGGCCACTACGGTCGGGGGTTCGAATCCCCCCCTCGGGCATGGATATTTGTGCCGTCCTTACGATTAGCTAGTTCATAAGTGGTTTGTAAGTTTAGGGACTGATGACCCCGTAGTTAAGTCCCATAAGCTATACAAACATTATTATTATTATTAAGTGACGGCTGAGCGGCGTGGTCTGCGCATGCAAGTGGAGAGAGAAGTTCACCCACCTAGCTGCTTCATGCGCTTGCTGCTTGAGCCGCTAACGATATCACGCAAGCCAAAAGAAACAGTTTGTGGATAATTTCTCGCTTTAAGTTTAGAATTATCTCTATATCTTGGCATTATATAATTTATTAGTCAGATATTACAGAGTGCAGAAAACTTCAAAACAGAAATGTTGTATCACTGAACTATGTATGTAGCAGGCAGACGCTCACCTAGAAATGGCTCTCATCAGCAGAATGCAAACACGTGATTTTTAATTCTGCTGCGCGCCCTCTCGCTATTGCCCGGCGGTCTTCGGAAAAGAATCCAACGAACTAAGAAGCAAGATACGTTTGGCATTTTAGTTCGCGACCGGTAGCTGTCTTTTTAGTTCGTCCGCTCTTTTTAGTTCGTTCGCTCTTTTTAGTTCGTCCGCTGTTTTTAGCCTTTTTGGCTTTTGCTACCGCTACTAAAAGAGCTCTACCTTTTGTTATGACAGCTTTTTTATCTAATGATCAGTGTTACCCAAGCGTGTGCTATTACCCGTATTTTTGGGCAATTAGACATAAAATACTTAAGCAAATACACCAGTTATTTACACGAATGGGTGACACAATGGGAGTCAACTACATTGCATACAGAGTACGTAGTATTTTATTTTTAAAATTGATTTATTTATTTATTTAATAGGTCACTGAAGGAACATTACCTACAAAATATGCTAACTGCGTCTGTTTTCGTGAATAAAAATGCACTTTTATGAATGACTTTTTTTTAATAAAGTTTTGGAAGTAATGAACAAAAAACATTACTACTATGGTACATGAACCCTGAGTGAGAACGTATTTATTCATTTTTTGTGCTTAATATATTATTTAAGACACTGCTGAATACTTTAGAAAGTTTGTGGCAGTGAACTATGAAATTACAGCTGAGCTGCATCTCAGCTCGAAATGACGGCAACTGGCAGAAGGGAATCACGCGATTCTGCGCGCTCTCGCGTCCTCTCGCTGTTCCCCGTCAGTCTTCGGAAAAGGAGCGGACGAACTAAGAGGCGAGGGATCTGCGAAATAGTTCCCGTACTTCGCCTGTGGGAGCGCTCTTCCGAACTAGTTCGTTCGCGAACTACACAAGATCAGTCGCAACGTATATTGTACATCGACGAGAAGTGTATTTGTGGTAAAGACTGTACACCGTGCGACCTCTTCGCGCCCAGTTGGCACAGGGGTTGAGAATAGAGCCTTTGACCGCTGGTATATCCCCATTCAGATAACTGCTTCTCGGTGTTGCACATTTCACAAACGGCAGTGTAATTTAGAAGAAATAAAAATCTGAAAATTTTATATCTCTGACGGACCGTGACGACTCGTTGGGAACCACTGGCATAAAGCAATGGTGACACGCGCAAACAGTGGAATATTGCAGGAACAACGGAGAACTGTATGGGTTATAATGGACCCATTGGACTGGAGAAACTTATTGTGGTGTCGCACAAGTGTAAAGTGCGCGCCACCTACTTTCGCCGCGCCTCGCCATGCACGCACGGCGCGGCGTTCTTACGACGTCAGCCGCGAGCGCCCTCTGTTACAACTCCGCTCGTGGCCAGCACTGAACGACATCGTTCACTTGGGACTGAGATAGGAACCAGCTAACACTTCGGAATCAGATAGGCACTATGAATTATCACTAGGCAGGCCTCTAGCTCAACTATGTATTAGCATTCTGCATTACTGAGCTATGTAAAAGTTAAGTATTGTATAAATTCTGTGCAATACATGTCTCGTTCTAATTTACTCTAGTGTTTCTAGTTTCTGCTGTCCCACTGGCTGGTCGCCTCCTACCTGCACAAGCGTGCATCCTTTATTCCTGTGTCGGTCTTTCTACTCGGCCACCGACACCTACGACGGAAACGAGACACAAAAGCGGCGACGAGGCTGGGACACAAAACTTATAACGTTCCTACTTAGTTTGTCGATGTATAAACCACCAGAATACAGCCGGTTGTGAATTTTATGGCGACCGTCGCCTAACAGATAAAGCAGAATCGGTTGATATATGAGTAGGGATATCATTATCAAGTATAAGTTGTTTTATACTAACAAAAAGGTCGTCGAGTGCGGGTTTTGCACACTAAATCACAGACAAATGATAACTGGTAGGAGTTAGTATATTAATAAACATAGAAACAGCCTTTGTCTCACAGTGCTAAGTACGGGTGATGCTTCACATAATGCCACTTCAATCTGCAGTACTGTTTGGTAGCACATGGACGTCAAAAGTTATCTTGTTATTAGCCAAACATTACAGGCGCGGTTGCCACGAACCCGGAATTTTCTTGATCATCACGTTCGGTAGAAATGCACGACGTTGGGGACACACGCATCAGCCTTACTTCCATCACTTTATTTTAGCGCCATAACAGGCTCCGACTAGACACGGAGAGACAGGCGCTACCAGACGGCGCTTTCTCGTCACTATCAATGTACTGGCTCTCGACACTGCCTACTGGAGTTTCAGCTAAAGGGACATCGACCCGTTACAAGCTTAAATAACATATGGTATTACGGTATTGCTTACCCTGCATACAGTACCAATATAACCTTCGAAAAGTCAATGTTCTACTTTTCACAAACGGCAGCGTAATTTAGAAGGCATTAAAAACTTATATATATATATATATATATATATATATATATATATATATATATATATATGTGTGTGTGTGTGTGTGTGTGTGTGTGTGTGTGTGTGTGTGTGTGGCGTCTGTTCCAAAGAATGTCACTTCTTACTCTGCAGTTGTTATTCTTTCATATTCACAAGATATATGACATCAAATGCGATTGGGTAAAACTGAAAATGTGTACCCAGCCGGGATTCGAACCCGGGCCCCCCCGCTTTCTAGGCAGTTGCGCTGACGGCTACACGGCCAACATTTGCCTTCTCGGCCCGGCTTCATCGCCTTTAAACGAAAGATCTTCTGAAGGTAAATAAAAACGTCTTCTTGGTTTAAGTACTGGGTGCCAATTGTTGTTATCCTCTTTTCTTTCCATGGTCTTCGCAGCAGACTGTCCTCACGCAGTGCTCTTCTTCGCGTGATTTATATCCATGTTGTAATCCCCAAGCACTAAGCTTGGTCTCGTGTCCGTCGTCTGTCTGCCTCGTTGCTTATTTTGACTTCTCGTAGCCCTGTGCGTTACAGTCGGCGGAGCCACACGATAGCCTGGAGTACATAGTCGTAATAAGTAAATAACAATCAAAGAAGAACAACAGAAGGAAAAACCCGCAATAACAAATGTGGTCCTTCATCCACTGTCCCTAATGTAGGAAATGGAAGTCTCCATGTAACAATAAAAATAAATGAAACTCAAGAAACGAAATCATATTTGAGTGCCAGCGACCATACATTTGCTACAGATGCTGCCAGGAAAAACCATTCCTTCGTGTATGTCTTCCTCTCTGTTCGTACTGTGTCAATCGCTTCATTACAGATCTTAGTTTCAATTGCTCATCCGTGTATCTTTTTCTTTTGTTCTTTAAATTATCTCGAGATCTGTCATGTCCGAGGAAGCAAGGAGCGATTCCACTCTTTTGTCGTGACCGAGAAGTGGAAACAAATTCTCAAATCAAAGTGTGGAACAAAAAATTTTGCACTAATCTTTTGTATTTTGGGCATTTCCGGAAGTTATTATGTTCTTCCGTAATATATTGTACGTATTCGTTCGAACTCGCATTTTTATACGTCAATGTAAAGTACGCGAATTGGCCGATGACCCACGCATAGCTGTTGTTTTTTGTGTTTGGAAATAAATGCCAGTCCGGCCAGAGGACATCTCGAAGCGTTATCGTACTTTCAGCGGTCCTGTTGATTGTAGCTAGTTTTTTCCTAGTCCATTTCCAGATTTGAAATTTATCTCTGCACGTGAGTGTGTGTGCCAATGTGTCGACGACATGGCAGTGTTCACAGTACGGACTCATTTTGAGGTGAATCTTGTAGTGTTTTCTCCTGTTGGAACATTAACGTTCACAATGTCATACCAGACGGATGCAGTTCGTGATGGAAGTGTGGAATTGTTAATATTCTTCCAAACGTTCGTCCAATCAATCTGTGGGTACTTCAACTTCACAGAGTTTGGTCTGTGCCCTCTCGTAAGATGACCATAAATTTTTGCAGTGTTGTAGAGCTGTCGCAAATACACCACTGGGGACACAGTGATCACCGCACCTGCAAGGACTACCTAAGCACGCCTTCCGTCAAATACACATTCCCCGCTTTACCTTGCCCACAGTACTCAAACTAGTTATTTGTATCTCTGACGGATCGTATTTTATCTGGTGACCACACACTGGGAGATACTGGTGTAAGGCAATGGTGCCACGTCAGAGCAGTGGAATCTGTGCGATTTGAGGATAACAATGAAGAAGCTTTGGCCGGCCGCGGTGGCCGAGGTGACTGAGGCGCATCAGTCACGCTCTTCACGGCCACTACGGTCGAGGGTTCGAATCCCCCCCCCGGGCATGGATATTTGTGCCGTCCATAGTATAAGGTATTTGATAAGTAGTTTGTAAATTTAGGGACTGATGACCCCGTAGTTAAGTCCCATGAGCTTAACAAACATTTGAACATTTGATTTGAAGAGCCGTGATGGGTCCTGATGGGACCATTGGACTGCAAAAGGTTAAATAATATACGGCACTAGCTTTAACTCGCTGCTCCGCTCGCGTGTTGCTTGATGATAGATAAGCTATCTTTCAGTAGTGTGCTGTGAAACTGATTTTGAAGGATGAAATGAAATACAATACCTACTTTAGTAACAAAAAATTTTAATCACTTGATGTAATGCGCAAAATGTCAAATCGATTTCTTTACAGAGATGTATTAAAAGAAATTTCTTTTTTATTGCTTTATTTATTATTTCTTATATTTTCTTACCGACAAAGAGCTGAAGACATTGTAGTACGCATAGACCAAAGATATGGTCTGTGGCATCACGTTTCGCTGTATGTAACCTCCTTGGTATAGAGTCGCAAACGTCACCACTGGCCAACAGTCCGAATTTTTTTTATAATTTGACGACTTTCAACCACCATATCTTCCACCCCCTTATAGCTATCGGCATGGAACTGCTATGGTGTACAACGGGAGACTTTGGACAACAATTACACACAGACCATTCGTTTGCGTTCTGTAGTTTTCGCCGCAGAGCGAAATCTTAACACACACACACACACACACACACACACACACACACACACACACGTAGGATTTTATATACAACGATAACTTTCCATCCCAATATACTCCACCCTTTCATCATTATCAGCCCTCAAGCAAGAATGCAACTAATAAAACCATTTTCAAAGAGTAATTATTGTTCCGCGTTTCGCATTATATTCTTCAAATTACTAAATATCTATCAGATCACTATAAAACCGTGCCTAAAACCTTCCTCAGGTATAAATTAGTAACTGTATAAATATTTAAGTCTCTGCGTCTTGACGTTTGGACTTGATAAGCATACACCGAACAGACATTCACATTAATAGATATAGATTACGGTGTTGCTTGACCTGAAGAAAGCTCCAATACAACCTTGGAGAACCACTAACATTTGAGGAAGGCGTACGTGTGCTGTACTCGACCTTTCTACGTTTAGGTGTGACGCAGTGTGCAGTTACTCTGCCAAACTGTTGTCAAAGCTGCAAGGCACTGTTGAGGAGCTGCTGACTTTTATTTTTCGGGTCAGGAGGTTGTAAACAGAGTACCGCCACGTCCTGGGGTAACTAGCAGGCCCAGTGCCTGGGCATTAGCATGCAGACCGCGCCATTGTGTTTGTCCCGAGACAGTACTGGTGGGACAACACGCCCCAGCGACCGTCCAAAGCTGCTGATTGCGGGTTTCGGCCGGCGGGCGAAAATTACAGTCCTTCAAAACGCGCTAACGGCTTCTCTCCCGATACATAATAGCGAGGTACCAGCTGTGGCGTTGTCGGGAATGGTGCGTACACAAACAGGCATAACTGATCACTACATTACCGACGTAAGCGATTGTTTACGTTTGACGACTGTTCAGACAGGGGAATATAAATATGAGTACACGTTGGACGCCCGTGTATGCATCATCTCTTTTAATCTATTTTAACTTTCAATCATCAACATCATATCAACGTAATTAGAAACTAATTATGCCTTTCAGCGTTCAGTCTGGAGCATAGTACCTCTAATAAAATTCCTCCATGATCCCCTATTCAATGCTAACATTGACGCCTCGTCTGATGTTATGCCTTTTACTTCAAAATCATTCTGCACCGAATCTAAGTAGGGGAAGGTCGGGTAGCCGCGGACGTTTCAATTTCTAAGAAAGCAAGCACGTAGCGCTGGCAAGACTGCTTCTGAAATGTGCGCCCTGTGGAGTAAAAACACACGCAAGTCAGTTGTGGCATAGGCACCGAGCGAGCTAATCGCAACGGTGAATTTTGTTCGCGCAAAAAATTGTTCGTCGCTCCTGTTTAACTTCGTTGGCGGTTTTCACCCATAAGAAGAGTTTTTGAAATTAGCATTTGATCTTGCAGAAGCTCTGAAAATCCCTCATAGATTTAATAAGGAGAAGGGTCATCTCCATATATATAAAAAAAAAGGTTTAGAAGAGAGACAGAAAAGGAAATGCAATAAAAAGGACAAGCCGAAAAAGAAAAAAACGCAAATGCACTAAAGAAACGTTCATGGCAAAGACAAATATTCAATCTCTCCGAAGAGGATCAAAGAAAAGAGACAGAATGCATGATATGTGAAGAAATCTTCGAAGAAGACTGTATTCAGTGCTATAACTGCAAGGACTGGTACCATGAAAACTGATTTTATGTAGATGCTTCAGATATTTATTACAATTGTATGCTTTCAAGGCCAAGGAACAAGTGGAGTATCACTGAATGCTGTGTCCGGGACTACCTTCCAAATTTTAGTGCCAATAAACTGATTCAAAAGTGTATTTAAGAGAGTTCATTAAAAATTATTATCTATGCTTAGTTCTAAGTGATGTGACTAAAGAAGTTACTGGTTTCATTTTACGATCAAAGTTAACACAGAAAAATTGTTTATTGTTGTTTTATTAGCAATTCATTTTTGTGTCCGGGGCTACCCGACCTTCCCCTACTTTCTTCTTGGTCTACCTCGACTCCTCTTACCCTCCGCTGCCGAGCTCATGAGTCTCTTAAGTAACCTTGCTTCTCCCATGCGTGTAACATGACCCCACCATCTCAGTCTGTTCGCTCTAACTGCTTCATCTATGGTGTTCATTCCCAGTTTTTCTTTGATTTCCTCGTTATGGACACCCTCCTGCCATTGTTCCCCTCTATTGGTACCTGCAATCATTCTTGCTACTTTCATATCTGTAACCTCTACCTTATGAATAAGGTAACCTGTATCCACCCAACTTTCACTCCCATACAACAAAGTTGGTCGAAAGATAGAGCGGTGCACTGCTAACTTAGTCTTGGTACTGACTTCCTTCTTGCAGACGAGAGTAGATCTTAGCTGAGCACTCACTGCGTTAACTTTGCTGCACCTCGATTCCAGTTCTTTCGCTATTGTTGCCATCCTGTGAGAAAATACATCCCAGGTACTTGAAACTGTCTACCTGTTCTTTGTTCCTCCTATTTGGCACTCCATCTGTTTGAATCTGTTTCCCACAGACATTAGTTTCGTTTTGGAGATGCTGATCTTCATATCATAATCCTTGCACCTCTGATCGAGCTCTGAAATATTAGTTTGCAACATTTCAATCGAATCGGCCATTACAACTAAGTCATCCGAATATGCGAGACTGCTTATTTCGTTTTCACCTACTTTAATCCCGCCCTGCCAGTCTACTGTTTTCAACATATGATCCATGAATAGTATGCACAACAGTGGTGATAGGTTACAGCCTTGTCTTACCCCTGAAACTACCCTGAACCATGAGCTTAATTTGCCATGTACTCTAACTTCTGCCTGACAGTCTACGTAAAGCCCTTTAATTGCCTGCAGAAGTTTGCCTTTTATGCCATAATCTTGTAGAACTGACAGTAGCTTCCTCCTAGGAACACGGTCATAAGCCTTTTCCAGATCTATGAAACACAGATACAATTCCCTGTTCCACTCATAGCACTTTTCCATTACCTGCCGTAAGCTAAAGATCTGGTCCTGACAACCTCTAAGAGGCCTAAACCCACACTGATTTTCATCTAACTCGTCCTCAATTAATACTCGCACTCTCCTTTCAACAATACCTGAGAATATTTTGACTACAACGCTAACTTTCAATGTAATCACTTATTAACAGTGAACAACGTACATATTTTATCAGTCATTTGTTACGGTTGGAATAAGGCCTATGGTTTGAAAATGGACGAACAAATCGGAAAATAGTTACCAACTTCCTAAATAGTGCAACTGTGACGAAAAAATAAAAAATAAATGCTTTTCATTAGATGTCCATTTGCTGATCCTGCCACATCTTGACGATAATTTTCATAAATTATACCAGTGTGTATAAAACAATTCATTGAGCCGAGATTGCTAAAAAATTTTATTTTTGTCACTTAACCGGTTTAGGTGAGCTCAGTCACCATCTTCAGAAGGTCCAGTACAAACACTTAGCGTCATATGTAAAAATAGAGACATAACCTTCTAACGCAAGTAAACGTCTTGTTAAAATTTTCCATCACAGTGTCTCATAATGAATAAAATGTGGTCTTGGCCTCCTGTCTACTGTTTGCTTAGGACAGGACCACATTTTATTCATTATGACAAAACCGGTTAAGTGACAAAAATAATTTTTTTCTTTTTTGCGATCTTGGCTCAATGAATTGTTTCATATAAACTGATCATCGCTCTCCAGTGGCCTTTTAACTATAATACCAGTGTGTGCTATGGAAAGTAATTCTGAAAGAGTGGTAAAACTGTTGGGAGTAGGGTAGATTAACAATAGGACCGTCAATATTTTAACTAGTGTACTAGCGGAAGTTACGGTAAGTCACTTTAGACCCCGGCAAACCCTTAATTTCTTCCTATTCTTACCGTCCTTTACCCTCACTCGTATTATTACGATCGTACTTGTCTTTCTCCGTCTACATACACTACTAGCCATTAAAACTGCTGCACCAAGAAGAAAAGCAGATGATAAACGGGTATTCATTGGACAAATATACTAGAACTGACATGTGATTACATTTTCACGCATAGATCATGAGAAATCAGTATTCAGAACAACCACCTCTGGCCGTAATAACGGCCTTGATACGCCTGGGCATTGAGTCAAGCAGAGCTTGGATGGCGTGTACAGGTACAGATGCCCATGCAGCTTCAACACGATACCACAGTTCATCAAGAGTAGTGACTGGCGTATTGTGACGAACCAGTTGCTAGGTCACCATAGACCAGATGTTTTCAGTTGGTGAGAGATCTGGAGAATTTGCTGGCCAGGGCAGCACTCGAACGTTTTCCATATCCAGAAAGGCCCGTACAGGACCTGCAAACATGCAGTCGTGCATTATCCTGCTGAAATGTAGGGTTTCGCAGTGATCGAATGAAGGGTAAAACCATGAGTCGTAACACATGTGAAATGTAACGGCCACTGTTCAAGATGCAGTCAATGCGAACAAGAGGTGATCGAGACGTGTAACCAATGGCACCCCATACCATCACGCAAGATGGTACGCTAGTATGGCGATGACGAATACACACTTCGAATGTGCGTTCACCGCGATGTCGCCAAACACGAATGCGACGATCATGATGCTGTAAACAGAACCTGGATTCATCCGAAAAAACGACGTTTTGCCATTCTTGCATACAGGTTCGATGTTGCGTACACCATCGCAGGCGTTCCTTTCTCTGATGCAGAGTCAGGGGTAACCGCAGCCATGGTCTCCGAGCTGATAGTCCATGCTACTGCAAACGCCGTCGAATTCTTCGTGCAGATCGTTGTTGTCCTGCTAACGTCCCCATCTGTTGACTCAGGGATCGAGACGTGGCTGAGCCAACCTTGTGTGAATGCTCTGAAAAGCTAATCATTTGCATATCACAGCATATTCTTCCTGTCGGTTAAATTTCGCGTCCGCGGCACGTCAAGTTCCTGGTGTAGCAGTTTTAATGGTCAGAAGTGTACTACTGTCACCCGCTGCACAGTAGACTGATAGCGCAACGCACGTTTTACCTGCCCCTCGCTGTAACCATTCTGACGAAAGGTCACGTCGAGATAGCACAACTCAGCTGACAATGCTTCAGGGTGTGAAATGACATTGGTCCTGTGAACAAGGTGCTATGTAATCCTTCACGCTGAGCTGTATGGTGACAGCTATCAACTCGCAGATACAATTCCGTGTGAGTAGGCTTCCAGTAAAGAACATGTGCCATCAACCTCCCCTTTGACCAACACATGCAGGAAGGGAAGGCAGCCATCGGCGAGGAGTGAAATGTAAGGTGATGCGCATGAGTAGTAAAAACAATCCGTAAAGGTTCGAATACAGCATTAGTAGTGAGCTTCTTGATGCTGTCGCGTCGTTCAAATATCTAGGCGTAACATTGCAGAGCGGTATGAAATGGAACGAACATGTGAGGACAGTTGTGAGTAAGACGGACAGCCGACTTCGGTTTATTGGGAGAATTTTGGGAAGATGTACTTCACCTGTAAAGGAGACCGCGTATAAAACGCTTGTACGACCACGTCTTGAGTATAGCTCAAGTGTTTGGGACCTGCATCAGATCAGTTTAAAGGAAGACATAGAAGCAGTTCAGAGGCGAGCAGCAAGGTTTGTTACTGGTAGGTTCGACCAATGCGCGAGTGTCACGGAAATTCTCCGGGAACTCAATTGGGGATCGTTGGAGGAAAGACGACGTTCTTTTCGTGAATTTCTCATGAGGAAACTTAAGAGAGCCGGAATTTGAAGCTGAGTGTAGTACGATCTTTCTGCCGCCTACTTACATTTTGCGTGGTGATCACAAAGACAAGATAAGAGAAATTAGGGCTCGTACGGAGGCATATAGGTATTCTTATTTTCCTCGTTCTGTTTGCGAGTGGAATAGAAAAGGAAATGCCTAGTAGTGGTACAGTGTACCCTCCGCCACGCACCTTACGGTGAATTGCGCAGTATGTATGTAGATGTAGACGTGTTGTCCCAACGTGTCGCATGCCAGACGTGCTGTCTACCTAGTCTATTATAGCCACAGCACGCTCTGAAACGACCCGCCACATCTCACGAATCATCCTAGTCATCGTGATTTGCTTTGCGACCGCTGCGTTCTCCAACGTCCGTTGCGAGCTGCCGCGTACGTCATTGTGTTTGCAAAGATGAATGTGCGCAAAATTACACGGTATCTCTGCCAACGATCGTTGGAGAAAACAAAAAGGATGCAATACGCTTACAGAAATTGAATTTTTTTCTTCTTTTCCTTCAGGGGGCACAAAGACGGTACATTTATCTGAAAGCGGTTGAGAATAATAATTAAATGTACGACAAAATCACTTTTGGCAAAAATTCCTCCAAAAAAATTGTCAACGGTGTGATGCGCATGAGTAGTAAAAACAATCCGTAAAGGTTCGAATACAGCATTAGTAGTGAGCTTCTTGATGCTGTCGCGTCGTTCAAATATCTAGGCGTAACATTGCAGAGCGATATGAAATGGAACGAGCATGTAAGGACAGTTGTGAGTAATGCGGACAGCCGACTTCTGTTTATTGGGAGAATTTTGGCAAGATGTACTTCATATGTAAAGGAAACAGTGTACTGGCACGTTTTCAGTATTGCTCAAGTGTTTGGGACCCGCAGCAGATGTTTAAAGGAAGACATGGAAGCAGTTCAGAGGCGAGCAGCTAGGTTTGTTACTGGTAGGTTCGATCAATGCCCGAGTGTCACGGAAATGCTCCGGCAACTCCATTTGTGATCGCTGGAGGAAAGACGATGATCTTTTCGTGAATTTCTGGTGAGTAAATTTAGAGGGCCGGAATTTGAAGCTGAGTGTAGTATGCTCTTGCTGCCACCTACTTACATTTCGCGTGGTGATCACAATGACAAGATAAGAGAAATTAGGGCTCGTACGGAGGCATATAGGCATTCTTTTTTTCCTCGATCTATTTGTGTGTGGAATAGGAAAGGAAATGCCTAGTAGGGCTACAGTGTACCCGCCGTCACGCACCTTACGGTTAATTTAGGAATATGTATGTATGTATATATGTAGATGTAGAGAAGATTTCAAAGAAGAAGGGACACGCTCATATACCTTGTTATGACAAAACGAATAACTTCCAAGGTACGTGAGGGAGTTACAGGATCATTTGGTAATCGTCAAAGCCTTACGGAGATAATCGATAAACTACAGTGGGCCGGCCGCGGTGACCGAGGGGACTAAGGCGCTCCAGTCACGGTCTGCACGGCCACTACGGTCGGGGGTTAGAATCCCCCGGCGGGCATGGATACTTGTGCCGTCCTAGTTCGTAAGTAGTTCATAAGTAGTTTGTAAGTTTAGGGACTGGTGACCCCGTAGTTAAGTCCCATAGACTATACAAACATTTGAACATTTTATGAACTCCAGTGGAAGACTCTGCAGGAGAGACGCTCTGTCGCTCGGTACGGACTTTTGTCGAAGTTCCGAGAACACACCTTTACCGAGGAGTCTAGCAGGTATATTGCTCCCTCCTACGTATATCTCGCGAAGAGACCGTGAGGATAAAATCAGAGATATTAGAACCCATACAGAGACATACCGACAATCCTTCTTTCCGCGAACAATACCTGACTGTAATAGGAGAGAGAACCGATAGTGGTACTGTAGGAGAAGAAAGAGATGTCTGTACCAAATTGCGGTGTAGTCTTACAGCGGAGTTAGAATGGGCGAGCGCTCTAAAGCGCTTTCCTCCGAAGTGCGTGGTTGCTCCTCACCCGGCATGGGATATGTGTCCTTAGGTTAGTTTAAGTAGTAAATGAATTGCTGTTCGTTAGTCTCGTTAAAACTCGAGAACGGCTGAACCGATTTGGCTAATTTTAGTCTTGAAATATTCCTGTCAGTCCAGGGAAGGTTTAAACAGTGATAAAATTTGTCAAAGTTGTCCGAAAAAGAGGAAAATCTGGAAAAACTGAAACAGCTTTTTCCAATGAGCTATCAATACCATTCCTCCAACTGCGATAACATTTTGTACATTCCATGTTGAAAGAAAAAGCATCAGATAAAAATTTGGAAACGTCGCCCGGGAAGTAGGAAAATTTAGGAAAAACCGAAATCGATTTTTTCCTATGAATAAAAATCAATTGCCACATGTTTGTAAGAGCATCACTTCAGTACGACTTGACAGGACAAGTTTTGTATGAAATAATTGTTTTGGAAAATTTGAGAAAAACTGAAAGTGCGTTTTTGATTGAATTCAGCACTATAACTGAGTATTCGCACGACAGAGAGATTTTTTTTGTTCATTATTGTTTTGGAAAAGTTTTCACTAGAAAAAATAGGGACAGTTAAAAAAGGAAAGTCGCAAAATTCGAACCAAGTTCCTTTTTCATTGTGTTTCTAAATGTACCCAACACTATAAGTTGAGAACCGTCCATCCGATTGCGATAAAAGTTTGATCATTTGAAATTCAACGAAAGATGAGCATCCATATGTACTAAAAATTCGGAAAGTTACTCTGAAAATTAGAAAATTCGCAAGAAACTGAAAGAGCTTTTATCAATGGGATATCAATATAATTCGTCTGGTTGCGATATTGTTTTGCATATTTGATGTTCAAAGCAAGAGTAACGTTCTTATGAAATAAAAATTTGGAAAAGTATCTGGGACATTGGAAAATTCGAAAAAAATAGAAAGAGATTTTTCTATGAAATATCAATACAATTCATCTGATTGCGATAAAATTTTACGCATTCGACGTTCAAAGCGATAGGAAGGTTCGAGTGAAGTAAAAGTTTGGAATAGTTGGCCAGAAAATAGGAAAATTTAGGGAAAACTGAAAGAGCTGTTTTGTTTGGGATAACAATATCATTCGTACGACTGCGATAAAATTTTGCGCATTTGACGTTCACCGATACTTAGACTATCTGATGATGCCTTTATAAAGCTACTGGGTCTAAAATACATATGATTTAAATTAATATGGTTTATATTAAGAGGTAAGTGATACGAAGTGCACCGGGTAATCTAGTTTAAAAATAAATGTATGTTACTCTGAGTCAAACTGCAGTTAAGATGACATGCTAATGTGTCTTTTGAATGTATGACGCAGTAAGTTAAACAGTAAGTTTGGCTAAGTGGAAATACCTGGACAAGTCAAACCAGCCTGCGCGTTATGAAGCCACCAGGCTCTTGATTTACAGGTGCACACGACGTTTCGCACCTGGCCTTCGTATCCTACGTGGGCAGGTAGCGGTAGTGGCTTGAGCCAACCTGACAGATATCCTGCTCTGCCAAACGTGGACTGGCGTGACAATGCACGTGTCTTGACACGTCTGGTGACAGCCGAAGTGCATGTCAGACTTTCTAGATCGACAGCGTCGTGCAGATAGCAGTTCGCCTGTATTTCGACTGTGATTAATGCACTGCATGTGAAGTCTTGTTCGTAGCCTGCTATCACTAGAAAACAGCTCTTTAGAGGTCCTGAACGCTAAGCTATCATGCGATAATGCTCGTACAATTCACAATTCATTATAATCACTCGGAATAAAACCTCATCTGGCTAAAGAAGTACATAGAATGTATGTACAGGGTGTTACAAAAAGGTACGGCCATACATTCAGGAAATATTCCTCACACACAAAGAAAGAAAATATGTTATGTGGACGCTTAATTTCCATGTTCATTTTACATTTTACATTTACAAAACAGAGTTCATTTTACACTGACATGAGGAGTGACACATTGTTGGATGAACCATTCCGCAGAAGTTTACCCATGGAGGCCAATCAGCTGCTGATAGTGCCTGCACACGCTGTACATGGTACGGAAACAACTGTTTCTCCCATAGCACTCTCCATACAGTGACGTGGTCAACGTTACCTTGTACAGTAGCAACTTCTCTGACGCTGACATTAGGGTTATCGTCAACTGCACGAAGAATTGACTCGTCCATTGCAGGTGTCCTCGTCATTCTAGGTCTTCCCCAGTCGCGAGTCATAGGCTGGAATGTTCCGTGCACCCTAAGACGACGATCAATTGCTTCGAACGTCTTCCTGTCGGGACACCTTCGTTCTGGAAATCTGTCTCGATACAAACGTACCGCGCCACGGCTATTGCCCCGTGCTAATCCATACATCAAATGGGCATCTGCCAACTCCGCATTTGTAAACATTGCACTGACTGTAAAACCACGTTCTTGATGAACACTAACCAGTTGATGCTACGTACTGATGTGCTTGATGCTAGCACTGTAGAGCAATGAGTCGCATGTCAACACAAGCACTGAAGTCAACATTACCTTCCTTCAATTGGGCCAACTGGCGATGAATCGAGCTAGTACAGTACATACTGACGAAACAATTGGGTATTTTGACAATTGTCTGCACGAATTATTTTAATTTACATTTAAAGAGAAATACTAAAATGAGCTCTAACATGGAAATTAAGCGTTTCCGGACACATGTCCACATAACATATTTTCTTTCTTTGTGTGTGAGGAATGTTTCCTGAAAGTTTGGCCGTACCTTTTTGTAACACCCTGTATATTAGCAATTCCTGTCTTATAAGCCCCTGCCAAACAAAGAAATCTTTACACACATTAATCATTAAGGTGAAGCATTGAATAAAAATTTGTGATACGGCGGGGAATCAACCCGGAACTCCTTGCTGACTAGACAGATGTCTTAACCACTAGATCACCGCACCACTAGCGATTAAAGCGCCTCTGAATTGTATTAGTACGATTTCATTCCACGTCACAAACTCTAAATAAGCTTGTTTGTTCACGCCAGTTTGTGACGTGGAAGAAAGTCGTACTTAGACTATTCCGAGATGCCGTAATCCCTAGTCAAAGCGGTAGGTGGATCAAAACAAAGTGTCCAGACACTCTGTGACGAAAATGGCACTGAAACAGAGGTTGACACTCTAAAGGCTGAATTACTAAATGTCTTTTTCCAAAGCTGTTTCACAGAGGAAGATTGCACTGTAGTTCCATCTCTACATTTCTGTACAGATTACAAAATGTCAAATATCGAAATAATTGACAGAGGGATAGAAAAACAATTAAAATCGTTCAGAAGAGGAAATGTCGCAGGACCTGATGGGGTACCAGTTCTTTTTTACGCAGAGTACGCGAAGGAACTTGCCCCCCTTCTTGCAGTGGTGTACCGTAGGTCTCTAGAAGAGCGTAGCGTTCCGAAAGATTGGAAAATGGCGCAGGTCATCCCCGTTTTTAAGAAGGGTCCTCGAACAGATGTGCAGAACTATAGGCCTATATCCCTAACGTCGGTCAGTTGTAGAATTTTGTAACATGTGTTATGTTCGAGTATAATGACATTTCTGGAGACTAGGAATCTGCTCTGTAGGAATCAGCATGGGTTTCGAAAAAGGCGATCGTGTGAAACCCAGCTAGCGCTATTCGTCCACGAGACTCAGAGGGTCATAGACACGGGTTCTCAGGTAGATGCTGTATTTCTCGACTTCCGCAGGGCGTTTGATACACTTCCCCACATACGTTTAATGAACCAAGTAAGAGAATATGGTCTATCAGACCAATTGTGAGATTGGATTGAGGAGTTCATTGATAACATAATGCAGCAGGTCATTCTCAATGCAGAGAAGTCTTCCGAAGTAAGAGTGATGTCAGGTTTCCCACAGAGGAGTGTCGTGGGTCCGTTGCTCTTCACGATATACATAAATGACCTTGCGGATAACATCGGAAGTTCACTGAGGCTTTTTGCGGATTATGCTGTAGTATATAGAGAGGTTGTAACAATGGAAAATTGTATTGAAATGCAGAGGATCTGCATAGAATTGACGCATGGTACAGGGAATGGCAATTAAATCTCAATGTAGACAAGTGTAATGTGCTGTAAATACATAGAAAGAAAGATCCTTTATCATTTAGCTACACTATAGCAGGACAGCAACTGGAAGCAGTTAATTTCATAAATTATCTGGGAGTAGGCATTAGGAGTGATTTAAAATGGAACGACCATATAAAATCAATCTTCGATAAAGCAGATGCCAGACTTAGATTCATTGGAAGAATCCTAGGGAAATGCAGTCCGAAAACATAGGAAGTAGGTTACAGTACACTTGTTTGCCCACAGCTTGAATACTGCTCACCGGTGTGGGATCCGTACCAGGTGGGATTGATAGAGGAAGTAGAAAAGATCCAACGGAGAGCAGCGCGCTTCGTTACAGGATCATTTGGTAATCGAGAAAGCGTTACGGAGATGATCGATAAACTCCAGTGGAAGACTCTGCAGGAGAGACACTCTGTCACTCGGTACGGTCTTTTGTCGAAGTTTCGAGAACATACCTTTACCGAGGAGTCTAGCAGTATATTGCTCCCTCCTACGTATATCTCGCGAAGAGATCTTGAAGATAAAATCAGAGAGATTAGAGCCCAAACAGAGGCATACCGACAATCTTTCTTTCCGCGAAAACAAAGCGTGACTGGAGTAGGAGGGAGAACCGATAGTGGTACTCAAAGTACCCTCCGCCACACACCGTCGGGTGGCTTGCGGAGTATGGTTGTATATGTAGATGTAGTTGTGTCGTGATCTAGTGGTTAAGACGTCTGGCTAGTGAGAATGGAGGTCCGGGTTCGATTCCCCGTCGCATCACAGACTGTAATTCAATGCTTCACCTCTAACCTTAATGTCTTTGACATTTTCGAGACACAAAACAGTCTCAGGGTTTGTAAATTTAAATTTATGAAGAAATCTTTTTTAAATAAAAGCTTTATTCATTCTCCATTCAAATGAGTGGAGTGGGCCGTTTGAGATCCGGCCCATAGAGTGGGGTTTATATTCAGCCAATTATCAGACAGGCTGATTGTGGTGAAAGGGTACATCCTAACTGGGAAAAGTAGAAAGGGTTAACCAGTTCCGGCATACGCCTTACTACCAAGTAGAGTTGGCTACTGAGTTGAAGTTTCGACTCGGTGAACCGACTCAGCGAACTGATCGACTGAGTCGAAACGTGAATCGGCACTGTTTCGAAACAACGAATCTCGTGATTGACGTATCGGACGCTAGGTACCGTTAACATGCGTTTTGCCGTCCGTCTACCTGGGTGAGTTCGACACTGTGCTCAGACGTACAAAGGGCTTCTTTCCGTATCGTGCCACGTGAGATTTTGAATTGTGCTGCCCTTCAACTGAGGCTTGAAGACAGGGATACGATCGAGAAAAGTCCTTCGGTGTTTTGAAGTAGTTTCACGTGAACTAAGCGTTATTATGCATTGTTGCTACTACATCTGTGCCACGTGAACGCATTTTTCGAAGCAAGGGCAAACCGCATTCTCAGTAAGACATCAAAAATAACGTTTTTTTAAAATTTCAATTTTTCAGAAGAGATAGATTGGCTGGCCATTACTTAACTTTGTGCTGTACCACCAAAAGTGTTTGTATAGCTTATGGGACTTAACTACGGGGTCATCAGTCCCTAAACTTACAAACTACTTACGAACTAGCTAGTACTAAGGAGGGCACAAATATCCATGTCCGAGTGGGGATTCTAACCCCCGACCGTAGTGGCCGTGCAGACCGTGACTGGAGCGCCTCAGTCCCCTCGGCCACCGCGGCCGGAGCTGTACCACCGATAATTACACAAATGAGATATGAGTCCCAGCTTTCGATCAAATTTTGCATGAACGTGCTATAGGTTGTTGCATATACAGAAAGACATTTCGGCTCTTTGTTAGACACTCAGTATTTTTTGAAAAAATCAATGTCAAAGTCGATGAAACAACGCGATAATCAATCATCAACTGTAACCCTGATTTTTTCTACCGTCTAACAAAAGGCCGAAAACGTCTCTCTTTGTATTCAACATAGAACGTCCATGCAAACTGTTATCTAAATCGTTGAGCGATGCGTCAGACGCTCTGCTTGTAAGTGAAAGTCGTTCACGTATGGCCCATTAACGCGTAGTGCTTTTACCTCCTCCCAGTTTATTGTGGCGTGAAAACTTCATTCATGGAGGTTAACTCGGTAATAATGAATTCTCCATGAAAGACTGGTCCTTCCATTATGAATTTCACGCACTTCTTACGAGATACGTTTCCTCACTATGAAATTAATTGAACTATACAGGCTCACAATTTACTTTGCAGGGTAATAATAAAGTAGGGCAATAAACGGGCACTCGGGTAGAAAAATAAACGTGTTCGTCTGTCGGCAGAACGCAGTAACCGGCCTCTCAGAACTTGATTTCCACATCACAGAACGACCACGCGCTCAGGAGTCGAAGCATTGAGATTCTTGATCTCCATGCTGCCGCCTGGTGGAATTTCGAACTACTGACGTGGTGCAGAAGTTAACGTTTTTAATAACTACCAATCTTACGACAACAGCTTTAGCTTTTGTGCTGATACTCTGTATTACTTTGCAGTGGGCGGACAAAATAATATACTACATTTGTTGCAAGATGGCGTCGCTGACAAGTAAACCACGGAAGTGTCACCCACATTTCCAAATGGATACGTTATAACACACGAAAAACTAAGGGGTGCGTATTTTATTTTAGGAAATATTTAATGCATAAACGGTCGCTCCAAAACGGAGGCTAAAATGGAAAAATTGCGACATCTTAGAGCTTAGTGAAGCGATTTTAATGATTTTTGTTATGAAAGTATCTTTTAATAGGTTTCAGAAATTACTGCAACCAGTCTCCTTTTGTTTCTTCTTAATGAAGATTTATTTAAACCATGACCGGTTTCAAGCTGCCTAGCAGCTCATCGTCAGACGGTATATATACATTCAGTGAAAATTACATTTGTATAGTTAGGAGTTTCTCTTTTAGTATGTCCATGTGTGTTCTGCTTTTGGATAGCATTTCACAACATTGCCCTTCCATCAGCACAAGAGATATCGTGTGAAACCAAAGACTTACAAAAGCTTATTATCGACCACGATATCTCTTAGCCTGTGGTATAAACATACTCTTCGGTTTGTTTACAAGTTGAAAGACGTGGCAGTGGTTGTGCTGTGGTAAAGTGTGTGCAGTGTTGTTTAGTCGTTGTTTAATCGGATCACACATGCACATACTAAATTTAATACAAATTTAATTTGCACTGAATGTATATATGCCGTCTGACTATGAGCTTGAAACCGGTCATGGTTTAATAAATCTTCATTAAGAAGAGAAAAGGCGACAGGTTGCAGAAATTTCTGAAACCTCTTTCAAGATACAGTCGCAGGTTATAACACGTAATGAAAGTGTCTTTTGTTCCTTCTTTCTTCTTTCACGTAATCAGGTCTCGTGGACCGCACGCTGCTACAAGTTTCCGTCTCCAATGCTTCCTGTCCATTGTTGTTATCCGCCAACTGTCCACGTCTATTGCTGCTTGTTTCAGGTCTTCATGGATGACATCCCTCCAACGTTTCCTTGGTCTTCCTTCCTACAGGAACGAAATCCAGGAGCTTTTGAGGCCACCTGCCATCTTCTATGAAGGCCACATGACCGGCCCACCGCATACGCTCGGCTATGCTGGGCTGTCGTTTTTGTGTCCCAACTTCGTCGCCGCTTTTGTGTCCCAGCCTCGTCGTAGGTGTCGGTGGCCGAGTGGATTGAGACCGACACGCTGGTGCAGGTACAGAGGGGAGCAGCCAGAAACTATAAACACTCGAGTAAATTAGAAAGATATATATATTGCACAGAATGTAACAATACTTAACTTTTACATAGTACTGCAGAATGTTGATACATAGTTGTTAGAGGCCTGCCTAGTGCCTGTACAATAGCAAAGTCTTCACTCGTGCCTATCGGATTACGAAGGTCCTAACTCGTTGCTATCTCAGTCCGAAGTGACGACTGGTTCCTCTCTCGGTGCGAAGTGCGAAGTGCCAAGTGCGAAGTGCCAAGTCCTTCAGTGGTGACCACGAGCGGCGTTGTACCAGAGGGCGCTCGTGGCTGTCGTCGGAAGAACGCCGCGCCGTGCATGCATGGCGGCGCGCGGCGAAAGTAGGTGGCGCGCACTTTGTACTTGTGCGACACCACACCCCTCCCCCCCAAACCGCCGCGCCGTCGTGGCGTAGGGCTGAGGGCCACGGCGACGGCACTGGGAGGAGGGCCTGAGCGGGGGCGTTACTGGTGGGACGGGCGTCGTAGCTGAGGCCGGGATCGAGACGCCGTCCGCGCCCCGGCATCCGCCTTGCGATCCTCCAGGGAACCCGCCGAAACCTGGGGAAGGGCGCCCGCCCCCGCCCAGAGGGAGCAGGTCATCTTCTTCTGAGGTGCGTGGCCCAAGCTGGGGGGGCCCGCACGGTCCCGGAGTCCCTCTCGGTGACGCTGTCATCTGCGGCGGCGACAGCGGCGGCGACGACTGCGTCGGATGTACGTCGACGTCCATAGGGATCTCGTAGTCCGGGGACGAACGATGTGGTTGTGCTCCCTGGCGCAGAACTGGGTCTGGAATCAAGAAACCGGAGACAGGATCGCGCGGTCTGTGCAGGCGCAATTGGTTTGCGTGGCGCCGCAGCTCCGACCCTGTGGAAGAACGTACAATAAACCTATTGCGACCAAGCACGCGCTGAATGGTGCCCGGCAACCATGTCGTCTTGTTTCCAGCAAACACCCTGTACAGCACCGGCGTGGAAACCTGAAAACGCGTAGCGCCATACGAACCGACTCGGTGCGTGGGAGGCTGCAGCAGGTGAAGGAGAGTGCGGTGACGGCGGCCGTGTAGCAGCTCGGCAGGAGACGGGCCGTCACGTGGCATGCACCGATACGTAGACAGGAAAATTTGAAGAGCTTGCTGCCTGGAGTGCTGACCTTTCATCTTCTCCATGTGAGACTTGAATGTTCGAACGAAACGTTCTGCTTCACCATTGGACTGAGGGTGAAAAGGTGCGGTGGTGATATGCTGAATGCCATTCACACGACAAAACTGTTGAAATTCCGCACTAACAAACTGAGGTCCATTGTCACTGACGATAGTTTCAGGCAAGCCTTCGATGCAAAACACTGATGTTAAGGCACTGATTGTACTAGAAGCTGTCGTTGAGTTCATGGCAATCACAAAAGGAAACTTGCTGAAAGCGTCTACAACAATTAACCAGCGCGTATTCCAGAAAGGTCCGGCAAAGTCAATATGTAAACGTTGCCATGGTCCCTTGGGGCGTGGCCAGTCTGAGAAACGTTGCGGTGGAGCCGCCTGATGCTCCGCACAAACAGTACACTGTGACGTCATGTCCTCTATCTGAGCGTCCATACCAACCCAGGTACAATGACGTCTGGCCAGTTGCTTTGTCCTAACAATGCCCCAATGTCCTTGATGCAGGAGGCGTAACACTTCACGTTGCAGGGAACGAGGAACAATCACTCTTGCTTGGTCGTTGTCGGTATGCAACAACAGTACACCCTGACTTAAAGATAATGCATGACGTTGTGCAAAATAACGTCGAACCAGAGGCCGATCAATGTCTTTGGCTCTGGCAGGCCAACCAAAGCGAACAAAACGTGCTACCACACTTAAGTCTGCATCCGCAGCTGTTTCCTGTGCAACCCGACGAGAGTTCAAAGGAAAGTCTGCGACAGCGGAAGCATCTCTGGAGTCTATCTGACAACATGCCATTTCTGAAGAATCAAATGATACATCCTGGCCAACCGGAAGTCGGGAAAGTGTGTCCGCGTTGGCATGTTTAGTGGTAGGTCGGTACAAAATCTCATACTGATAATTTGACAATATCAAGGACCATCTCTGAAGCTTTTGTGCCGTACGTGGCGGAATTGGCTTTGTGGGTGAGAACAACGACGTGAGAGGCTTGTGGTCTGTCAACAAATAGAATTTTCTGCCATAGAGATAATGATTAAACTTTGTGACGCCGTAAATGATTGCTAAGGCCTCCTTTTCTATCTGACTGTAATTCTGTTGCGTCGTCGTCAGTAGCTTGGATGCAAAGGCAATAGGACGATCATGACATCCAATACGATGTGACAGAATCGCGCCCACACCGTACGATGAGGCGTCAACTGCTAACACTACAGGCTTCTGGGGGTCAAAGGGAATCAAACATGCATCACTGAGTAGTGAAGACTTTAGTTTGTCAAAGGCAACCTGACAATCTTTAGACCATACAAAAGGAACATTCTTCCTACGTAAGCGATGCAGTGGAGCTGCAATTTGAGAGGCATTGGGAATAAATCTGCAATAGTAGTTAAGTTTTCCCATTACTGCTTGCAATTCATGCACATTCTTAGGAGGAGGCAAGTCTTTGATTGCTCGAAGATGTGACTGTAAGGGATGGATTCCTTGGGCATTAATCACATGGCCCAGGTACTCTATTTCAGTTTGAAAAAACGAACACTTTGCTTTATTGCAACGGAGACCTGCTGCAGTCAACACTTTGAAAAGGCACTCCAGGTTTTCTAAATGTTCTTCAACTGTACGTCCGGATACCACAATATCATCTAAATAGTTCGAACAACACGGTACAGAAACTGTCAGCTGTTCCAAAAAACGCTGAAAAATAGCGGGAGCGGAAGAACTGCCAAAGGGTAGGCGTTGAAATTGAAAAAGGCCCATGTGAGTATTAATGACGAAAAACTTTTTGGACTCGTCATCAAGTGGAATCTGTAAGTATGCCTCTGCTAAATCAATCTTAGAAAAGAAACGAGACTGTCCTAATTTGTCCATCAGTTCCTCAGGTCTGGGCAGGGGATAAGTGTCTACAATTGTTTGACTGTTCACTGTTGATTTAAAGTCCGCACAGATACGAAGTTTTCCTGACGGCTTGGGTATAATTACTATAGGCGAGGCCCACTGACTCGCAGAAACAGGAGAAATCACCCCACTATCTTGCCAACGTTTAAGTTCTTCGGCAACTGTATCACGCAATGCGATAGGCACTGGTCTAGCTTTACGAAATTTTGGAACTGCAGATTCTTTTAAAGTCACATGTGCCACGAAGTCTTTTGCAAAACCTAGTTCCGGCGAAAACAAGTCACTGTATTTGTCACATAATGCATTGATTTTATCCTGAGGCACTATTGACGAAATTTGAAGCACATCTCTTTGAATTGATAAACCAAACAAGTCAAAAGCATCTAGTCCAAAAATGTTCTGCGTAGATTTGGCCTGAAGAACAACAAAAGCAACTGTTTTCGTTACACCTTGAAAAGAGGCTGGCAGGCTACATGTTCCTAGCACGGGAATATTTTGACCTGTGTACGCTGTTAGCACTTGCTGTGACGGCGACAATTTTGGCGAACCCAGAAGTTCATAAGTATCTTTATTAATTAATGTAACAGCGGAACCAGTATCAAGCTGAAATTGCACAGTCTTATTTTCTATAGAGAGAGTAACAAACAGCTTGTGCTTCTGGCGCACGACCGGTGCGCGAATGTGGGCAACGTCTAATACATATTGTTTTCTGCGCTTGCGCGGGTTACGTGCGGTAGGAAGCGGCGCATACTCGGCACACAGGGGAGTAACCACACTGTCACTAGATGACACTACCGCCGGATCGGCGTCCGCGCAATGCGAGGCTACTGCACTAAAATTACTTTACTGCACTAAAATTACTTTGAGTAGCTACACCAATTCTACTGTCTCTAGCTACACAGTACGGGGCACTATTACAATTAGAAGTTGCAGAAGGCACTATTTTCACTACAGGAATGCACTGTTCATAGTCATTTTGCTTGTCCCGAACCCGTTTCCGTTGCACTGTTTTACGCGCTCGTTGGCGCTTGCTACGTGGTGCACTATATAGTTTTGCCATAGGCGCAGAACTACTTTCTTGCAATTGAGATCCAAGGAAAGCACTGTTCAATTCCACAGCCCGTATAACATTTACAGAATGAACTGTTCTCGCACTCTGCGAAGCACTGTTTCTGACGTTACTGTTCTTTGAGTTTTTAATTTGCATACACACAGACTGCACATGTCCCAATTTGCCACATTGATAACAGGTTGCGTTGCGACTAGGGCAATGAGCACGCTTGTGGCGAGACACACACTGGGGGCAAGACTTACGAACATTTTTCTGAAATGAGCGTTGGCGCCCGTTATGCAAATTACTGTGTCTAACACTACAGGGCGACCTTTGCGTCGCACTTTTACTCTGGCTACTGTTCACTGTCTGTTCAGCACGGCCGGTAGAAAAATAAGAATCACTAGTGCTATACTGAGAACTACGGCTAGGAAAGCGTCCGTTGCGGCGCACTGAATTTACACTGTGGCTTTGCATTTCTACATCTGCTAAGTCAAAAGTATCATGCGCTTCTATAAGCTGCAGTACACTGTCTAATGAGGGGTCAGACTGTTTTAGAATTGCTGCCCTAATTCTGGGGTCCTGAATGTTCTGCGTAATCGCATCTCTTAACATAACGTCACTATACGAAAGTCCACAAGAACAAGTAAATTTACATTGGCGGGTTAAGCCCTTCAATTCCGTGATCCATTCTTGGTGTGACTGCTGCGGTAATTTTTTAAGTCTGAAAAATCGGTATCGTGCAGCGGCTACAAGAACTTTTCTCTCATAATGAGCATTCAGTGCATCTACAATTTGTTCAAAGTCTACATCACGAGGAGATGCGAGAGGGAAAAGTTTTTGCAATAGTACGAAAGTCTGGGGGCCCACAATCGATAAGAAAAGGTTCTTCACTCTCTGACCTGTAATTTGATGAGCCGCGACGAGTTCTTGAAACTGTGCGAAATAGTCGCTCCATTCTTCCTCACGTTCGTTGTACTGGCGGAACTTCGGAAGCGGTGCGGCGGCAGGTGTGGGCTGCTGATGTGACGACTGTTGTTGTTGGTGAGCAGCCTGTGTCGTCAACTGCGACACGGCCTGGAGAAGCTGGGTAATTTGCGCCGTCTGTAACTGAATAATTTCCATTAAGTTTGGGTTCGGGGTAGTGGCCATGATGACCGATTAGGCGCCGCGCATACAAGTAAATTATAACAAAACACAAATGCAATATGAAACAGGACGCTCTGCAACAAAAAAAAGTCCACAAAACACGTAACGGAATATATTCCCCCAAAAATCTTATAATAAGGGTGGGTGGGCGGGAGCAATTTCTGCGTGCTCCGACTACTGCTGTCTGGCTGCTGCTAGCGGGCTGGTCCAAGGTTCTATCACTCGCCACTTTTGTGTCCCAACTTCGTCGCCGCTTTTGTGTCCCAGCCTCGTCGTAGGTGTCGGTGGCCGAGTGGATTGAGACCGACACGCTGGTGCAGGTACAGAGGGGAGCAGCCAGAAACTATAAACACTCGAGTAAATTAGAAAGATATATATATTGCACAGAATGTAACAATACTTAACTTTTACATAGTACTGCAGAATGTTGATACATAGTTGTTAGAGGCCTGCCTAGTGCCTGTACAATAGCAAAGTCTTCACTCGTGCCTATCGGATTACGAAGGTCCTAACTCGTTGCTATCTCAGTCCGAAGTGACGACTGGTTCCTCTCTCGGTGCGAAGTGCGAAGTGCCAAGTGCGAAGTGCTAAGTCCTTCAGTGGTGACCACGAGCGGCGTTGTACCAGAGGGCGCTCGTGGCTGTCGTCGGAAGAACGCCGCGCCGTGCATGCATGGCGGCGCGCGGCGAAAGTAGGTGGCGCGCACTTTGTACTTGTGCGACACCACAGTCGTTACAATTCCTGAAGCTCTTGCTTGTGCCTGGTCCTCCATTCCCCAGTGTCTGCATCCAAAACCGGACAGTATCTTTTCTTAAAAGGCGCCGGCCACGGTGGCCGAGGGGACTGAGGCGCTCCAGTCACGGTCTGCACGGCCACTACGGTCGGGGGTTCGAATCGCCCCTCGGGCATGGATATTTGTGCCGTCCTTAGTATAAGGTAGTTGATAAGTAGTTTGTAAGTTTAGGGACTGACGACCCCGTAGTTAAGTCCCATAAGCTTAACAAACATTTGAACATTTTGTTAAAAGGCGAAAATCGGAGTAGGTGGAGGAGGAGTAAGAGTTTGGGGGACAGCTACCGCGAAATTGGTAGAGATTAAATTTTGAAGGTTAGAACCAAAAATATGAATCAATCCGGTATAAGGAGATAGCGACAGTTACTGGTGAGGTCAAGAGAACACACGAACAAATCAGAATAAATTGGCGAAAAGTAAACTTTTTCCGCAATATTAGAGCCGCATGAGGTTGGGTTGAGTTGAAACTGATACCTTGGTGCGGATAAGTAAATGAATCAGGTAACTTTCAGCCGTTGTGGGATGCATGGTTAGTATTAAGTTTAGCGGAATACAGTTTTGCGAACGTGTATAAAAAAACTGTCACAACAGGTGAATAAATTGAGGACTGCCGTGGATAGAAATAGAAACGCAGTTTACTTTGTGGACGACCCTAGTATTTATGATCCATATTTCACTCCCTACATATTTGTATGGGTATATGAGGGTTTCAGGGCACAAGTGGCGTAAATTATTCAAGTTAATCATTTATTTTTATTTATGAATACAGGATAATATGCAAAAAAAGTCTCTAAATATGTTAACAAAACAGAATAATACACAGGAAATGCGTAGGAAACGACTTCTTAAACAAATATGAAAGGACTTACGTAGTTTGTGCACTGAACAAAATCAAATGTTCAAATGTTTGTAAAGCTTATGGGACTTAACTACGGGGTCATCAGTCCCTAAACTTACAAACTACTTATGAACTACTTACGAACTAGGACGGCACAAATATCCATGCCCGAGGGGGGATTCGAACCCCCGACCGTAGTGGCCGTGCTGACCGTGAGTGAAGCGCCTCAGTCACCTCGGCCACCGCGGCCGGCTGCACTGAACACTTATCAATTTCAAGTACATTGTGTGAATACAGTTTCGTCGTTTTTTTTTTCGTCCGAAATCTGAATGACGAGTAGACACTTTCGTAGGCAAGTTCTTGAAGAGTGCCCGCAACACAGGAGGAATAAGTTTTAGAAGATCAAGCCTATCCTTCTTTTTGTTGGTTGTCGCAGTTCGCCTGTTCTACTAAAGTCTCCCCTGTGTCACTGAAGCAAGGCTTTGAAGTGTTCTGGCCAACGTGTGCTCACCAAACTCCACCTCGTGAAATCCTTCGCTTTGACGGAAACTTCGTTTCACCCCTTCATTCCCACATTACGAAATATAATGATAATTAAATATATAATGTAATAATAATTAAAATTCAGTATTTTATTTATTAACACAGTGCACTAACCATAAAAATGTGCGTTTTAAAATTTCTGATCGAACTGTTGCTTATGCCATGTATTCCGTGCACGACACAGACGTATGTATAGAGGTATTTTATTACTTTGGACGTTATTTTGTCGATAGTTAACACTGCCAGATCAGTGACGCTAGCATAATCTTCGGCACAGCATCAAAGACAAGACAATTCAAAGGCTCTTTGAAGTGTTCTGGCCGACGTGGGCTCACGAAACTCCACCTCGTGAAATTCTTCGCTTTGACGGAAACTTCGTTTCACCCCTTCATTCCCACATTACGAAATATAATAATAATTAAGTATATAATATAATAATAATTAAAATTCAGTATTTTACTTATTAACACAGTGCACTAACCATAAAAATGTGCGTTTTAAAATTTCTGATCGAACTGTTGCTTATGCCATGTATTCCGTGCACGACACAGACGTATGTATAGAGGTATTTTATTACTTTGGACGTTATTTTGTCGATAGTTAACACTGCCAGATCAGTGACGCTAGCATAATCTTCGGCACAGCATCAGAGACAAGACAATTCAAAGGCTCTTTGAAGTGTTCTGGCCGACGTGGGCTCACGAAACTCCACCTCGTGAAATTCTTCGCTTTGACGGAAACTTCGTTTCACCCCTTCATTCCCACATTACGAAATATAATAATAATTAAGTATATAATATAATAATAATTAAAATTCAGTATTTTACTTATTAACACAGTGCACTAACCATAAAAATGTGCGTTTTAAAATTTCTGATCGAACTGTTGCTTATGCCATGTATTCCGTGCACGACACAGACGTATGTATAGAGGTATTTTATTACTTTGGACGTTATTTTGTCGATAGTTAACACTGCCAGATCAGTGACGCTAGCATAATCTTCGGCACAGCATCAGAGACAAGACAATTCAAAGGCTCTTTGAAGTGTTCTGGCCGACGTGGGCTCACGAAACTCCACCTCGTGAAATTCTTCGCTTTGACGGAAACTTCGTTTCACCCCTTCATTCCCACATTACGAAATATAATAATAATTAAGTATATAATATAATAATAATTAAAATTCAGTATTTTACTTATTAACACAGTGCACTAACCATAAAAATGTGCGTTTTAAAATTTCTGATCGAACTGTTGCTTATGCCATGTATTCCGTGCACGACACAGACGTATGTATAGAGGTATTTTATTACTTTGGACGTTATTTTGTCGATAGTTAACACTGCCAGATCAGTGACGCTAGCATAATCTTCGGCACAGCATCAGAGACAAGACAATTCAAAGGCTCTTTGAAGTGTTCTGGCCGACGTGGGCTCACGAAACTCCACCTCGTGAAATTCTTCGCTTTGACGGAAACTTCGTTTCACCCCTTCATTCCCACATTACGAAATATAATAATAATTAAGTATATAATATAATAATAATTAAAATTCAGTATTTTACTTATTAACACAGTGCACTAACCATAAAAATGTGCGTTTTAAAATTTCTGATCGAACTGTTGCTTATGCCATGTATTCCGTGCACGACACAGACGTATGTATAGAGGTATTTTATTACTTTGGACGTTATTTTGTCGATAGTTAACACTGCCAGATCAGTGACGCTAGCATAATCTTCGGCACAGCATCAGAGACAAGACAATTCAAAGGCTCTTTGAAGTGTTCTGGCCGACGTGGGCTCACGAAACTCCACCTCGTGAAATTCTTCGCTTTGACGGAAACTTCGTTTCACCCCTTCATTCCCACATTACGAAATATAATAATAATTAAGTATATAATATAATAATAATTAAAATTCAGTATTTTACTTATTAACACAGTGCACTAACCATAAAAATGTGCGTTTTAAAATTTCTGATCGAACTGTTGCTTATGCCATGTATTCCGTGCACGACACAGACGTATGTATAGAGGTATTTTATTACTTTGGACGTTATTTTGTCGATAGTTAACACTGCCAGATCAGTGACGCTAGCATAATCTTCGGCACAGCATCAGAGACAAGACAATTCAAAGGCTCTTTGAAGTGTTCTGGCCGACGTGGGCTCACGAAACTCCACCTCGTGAAATTCTTCGCTTTGACGGAAACTTCGTTTCACCCCTTCATTCCCACATTACGAAATATAATAATAATTAAGTATATAATATAATAATAATTAAAATTCAGTATTTTACTTATTAACACAGTGCACTAACCATAAAAATGTGCGTTTTAAAATTTCTGATCGAACTGTTGCTTATGCCATGTATTCCGTGCACGACACAGACGTATGTATAGAGGTATTTTATTACTTTGGACGTTATTTTGTCGATAGTTAACACTGCCAGATCAGTGACGCTAGCATAATCTTCGGCACAGCATCAGAGACAAGACAATTCAAAGGCTCTTTGAAGTGTTCTGGCCGACGTGGGCTCACGAAACTCCACCTCGTGAAATTCTTCGCTTTGACGGAAACTTCGTTTCACCCCTTCATTCCCACATTACGAAATATAATAATAATTAAGTATATAATATAATAATAATTAAAATTCAGTATTTTACTTATTAACACAGTGCACTAACCATAAAAATGTGCGTTTTAAAATTTCTGATCGAACTGTTGCTTATGCCATGTATTCCGTGCACGACACAGACGTATGTATAGAGGTATTTTATTACTTTGGACGTTATTTTGTCGATAGTTAACACTGCCAGATCAGTGACGCTAGCATAATCTTCGGCACAGCATCAGAGACAAGACAATTCAAAGGCTCTTTGAAGTGTTCTGGCCGACGTGGGCTCACGAAACTCCACCTCGTGAAATTCTTCGCTTTGACGGAAACTTCGTTTCACCCCTTCATTCCCACATTACGAAATATAATAATAATTAAGTATATAATATAATAATAATTAAAATTCAGTATTTTACTTATTAACACAGTGCACTAACCATAAAAATGTGCGTTTTAAAATTTCTGATCGAACTGTTGCTTATGCCATGTATTCCGTGCACGACACAGACGTATGTATAGAGGTATTTTATTACTTTGGACGTTATTTTGTCGATAGTTAACACTGCCAGATCAGTGACGCTAGCATAATCTTCGGCACAGCATCAGAGACAAGACAATTCAAAGGCTCTTTGAAGTGTTCTGGCCGACGTGGGCTCACGAAACTCCACCTCGTGAAATTCTTCGCTTTGACGGAAACTTCGTTTCACCCCTTCATTCCCACATTACGAAATATAATAATAATTAAGTATATAATATAATAATAATTAAAATTCAGTATTTTACTTATTAACACAGTGCACTAACCATAAAAATGTGCGTTTTAAAATTTCTGATCGAACTGTTGCTTATGCCATGTATTCCGTGCACGACACAGACGTATGTATAGAGGTATTTTATTACTTTGGACGTTATTTTGTCGATAGTTAACACTGCCAGATCAGTGACGCTAGCATAATCTTCGGCACAGCATCAGAGACAAGACAATTCAAAGGCTCTTTGAAGTGTTCTGGCCGACGTGGGCTCACGAAACTCCACCTCGTGAAATTCTTCGCTTTGACGGAAACTTCGTTTCACCCCTTCATTCCCACATTACGAAATATAATAATAATTAAGTATATAATATAATAATAATTAAAATTCAGTATTTTACTTATTAACACAGTGCACTAACCATAAAAATGTGCGTTTTAAAATTTCTGATCGAACTGTTGCTTATGCCATGTATTCCGTGCACGACACAGACGTATGTATAGAGGTATTTTATTACTTTGGACGTTATTTTGTCGATAGTTAACACTGCCAGATCAGTGACGCTAGCATAATCTTCGGCACAGCATCAGAGACAAGACAATTCACTGCTGAAGTAAAATTACGTGAATCGTACTCACAATCACAGCCGCCGCTCAAGAGTAGCCGAGCGGTCTGGAGCGCCACGTTACTGATTGCGCGGCCTCCAGCGTCGGAGGTTCGAATCCTCCCTCGGGCATGGATGTGTGTGTTGTCCTTGGGTTAGTTTAACTTAGTTTAAGTAGTTTGTAAGACTAGGGACTGATGACCAACGTAGATCGGTCACATAGAATTACAAGCATCTGAACATTTTGAACTCACGGCCACGTACAAACGGGTACGTAACGCCACCTCTAAGACGTATAAATTAATGCCTCAAAAGTGGCTGCAAGGTGTAAAAAGCAGCAAAATACCGTACTAGAAGCATGTTGTTCATCACCAACCATGCGACTTCAAATACGGATACACAAAATACGGAATAAACCAGTGTTTAATAGTTTGTTGTCCAGGAACAAAACTGGTAATGAAATGGTTAAACCTCATAGAAAATGGTGCCACCCGTTCAAATTGCATCCCTCTGACTACTTGCTGCCACTTTTAACGGATGCCTATCAGTAGCCGTTTTCTCGATTACTGTGCTGTCTAGTAGCTCCGTCGCTGAGACAAAGTCGTCGTTCTTTATTATGCGAATGAAAGGCTTTTTCCTTTTTACACCCTTGAATAATATCTACCCAATCACCAGCTGAGTAAATATATTGTTTTTTGCGTGTGGCTAATTGAATCAGATTAAAGTCTGCATCATTAGGCAGATAGCTATGGCCAGGTATAATAAATTTGTGGTTTATTACTTCCACTTTCATGTCTGGGTCTTGCACTAATTGAATCAAGAAAACACACACAATTACGGTTCTGCCCTAGACATAGAATACGCAATTATTACTTTGTAAGGTTTTGAGCATTCCTTAAGGTGTTTCACAGCACAGGACACAACATCTTGGATACCTCGACCGCCTTCTGTTTCATCCCACACGTAGCGGTTTACACCATTAAAGTGACATAGAATATTATTAACTCCCAGTCGGTGTCGTGAATGTTTTATGCAATAAACTGTGTCGGGGGATATTCACGTACCACACACTATTATCGCAGTTTCTAGACAGGCATCTGAATATAAATGTAAAGTAATGAATACAGACAGTACCCATTGTTATGTGGTACTTATTGACAACAAAACAACTTTACAAAATTTAAACATAACAATGGCCTGTCTAAATATTATCTCGTTAGTACACCAGCTTCAAATTACAATGTGTTTCTTAATTACTGTAAAAATATATAGAACTGTAATATCACTTCTGTTTTACTCGATGACTTACTGTCAATTACAACGAACTGTGTCCTTTGTGATAGGAAATCGTGAATCCAATCGCACAGTTGGCGAGATATTCCATAAGCACGCAATTTCATTAGAAAAAGCCTTCCGGAAATCCAAAAATATGGAGTCGATTTGAGATTCCTTTGTCGATGGCACTTAACACTTCATGTGAATAAAGGGCAAACTGTGTTTAGCATGAGCGATACTTTCTGAATCCGTGTTGAGTATTGGTTAATAGGTCGTTCTCTTCAAGGTAGTTCATAATATTCGAACAAAGTATATGTTCCAAAATCCTACTGCAAATCGACATCAATGAGATTGGGTCTTCCACTAAAGCACATGGAAATATGTACTTTGTACTCTGAACAAGGGCGTGTAGCAGTTAAACCAAAAACACAGTGGCGCACCTATGCACATGTGATGGAACCTCAGAGACATGTACTTAAAGCTCTAAACTGTAGCCGTCTCTCTGTTATAAGACACCTCTGTAACTTTATAATCATACGTCTGTTCCTAAGGAAAAGACGTTGCTTATGGTCCGCAGCTATAATCGTTATATATACATTCGTTACTTCGCAATTTGCGAGAATTCTGACTTTAGCTGCTCTTCTTCAGTTGGATTATTATATTGTAATATATGAAAATGGGAAAAGCGGTAGACCCGGGTTCGATTCCCGGTCCGGCACTAATTTTCATATGTTACAGTATGAGAGTCCAACCGAAGAAGAGCAGCTAAAGTCGGAAATTCTCGCAAATTGCGAAGTAATGAATGTATATGTAACCTCTGTAGCTCATTTTCAACTAAAAGTGGAGATTCACCACTTGTGCTCTGAATCCCCCGTATATCGATGAATATATTAAAATACATGGTTTGTCACTGTCCCCCTAGCGCCGATGTTCTTAGACAAGTAGAAAGGATTTGAGGAGAGGAAAATGTGATCACCAGCGTTGAAGGACTTTCGTGGAGTTGAAGCTGTACGCGGGGAAAACTGTTACGTAAGCAGGGAGATGAATTTTAATAATCTCGCCAAATGATGATCCGACAGGGACATACGTTTCCGGGCATGCGGACGTTTGTCATTGTAAGTGATGACCCGGCAGTGGCTCGTGATGGTGCAGTCGAGGTAGTTTCCCCGGTGCGTAGCCCGTCTGCCTGGTAGGGAACTGGACAGCCGACCTTCGCCTTCACAGTGGAACCCTGTGGCTGCCGAGGGGGCGTGGCCGCGGTCACACCTCTGACTTCTGACCGCGACCTCCGGCTGTCGGTGCACTGGCCGGCAGACACCTGTGGTCGGTCGCCGAGTGGATCGACGCGCCTGACCTCTGGTCTGTCGAGCGCAACTCGTGGCTTCAGCCAGTGGAAGAGGGAACAAGCGAACACGTGTCTATCTGTTGGTGACTGTTTTGGAAGAAGACAACGGTCCAACTTTCTGAACTATTTCAGCTGTTCTCAGGTGCCACTTTCAGCACGATATATTCAACGAAAGCGAGGGCCAAGGTGCTATAGTCGTAGCATCATCTTCTTCTTCTTCCACTCAGGGATTAGGCTGTTGCCTGTTCCGAACTCACAAAAAACCATTCCCATCTTATCCATGGTCCTCCAATATCTCTTTTACCTTTGTATTTCAGGATCTTCTGGAGGTTCTGTCCTCTGGCGTTCTTATAAGGATATTGTTGCATTTTCTCGATGATGCTTAAAATATTTCTTTTCGGATGCCGTCTTTTCCGATGATTTCTAGTGCAGCCCTTTTTCTTTCTCACGAACCTCATCTTTGCACTTTGGATTTTATTTTATTGTCTATTTGCAGTAACCCTCATTTCGTTTTCGTAGGATAATTATACAAATATTAAATCGCAATTTGTGAGAATTTCCGACAATAGCTGCCTTCTTTAGTTGGTCTATGATATTCCAAGACACGTAAATTTGTGCCGGACCGGGACTCGAACCCGGGTCTCCCGCTTATCGCGAGCGGTCGCCTTAACCACTTGGTCACCCGAACACGCTCCCTGGCCAGACCCAAACTTCCATGTGTTGCACTTGCCTACTTCCGCTGGTGCTCGCACGCATTTAGCTTGATTCCCGCGACGGGGAGAAACGTACTTACCCCATACTTAGACAGTCTAAGCTATCATATATACAATGGGCTTTCCACGAACACCTACAAATTTAAACTGTGGTGTCGCACAAGTATGAAGTGCGCGCCACCTACTTTCGCCGCGCGCCGCCATACACGCACGGCGCGGCGTTCTTACGACGTCAGCCACGAGCGACCTCTGCTGCAACTCCGCTCGTGGCCACCACTGGACGACATCGTTCACTTGGGAATCAGATAGGCACCAGTTAAGACTTGGCTATCGGATAGGTACTAGGAATCATTAGTAGGCAGGACTCTATCTAAACTATGTACAAGCATTCCACTAGCCTGGTGCCCTCAAAATAAGTACTGTAATCTTTCTTCGAAATATATATTGAACTAATCTTAGTGTTTCCAGTTTCTGCTGTCCCACTGGCTGGACACCTCCGTACCTGCACACGCGTGCATCCTTTATTCCTGTGTCGCTCTCTCTCTCTGCTCGGCCACCGACACCTACGACAACCGGCGGAAACGAGACACAAAAGCGGCGACGAGGCTGGGATACAAAATAAACGGCTCAGTCTCACTTATCATATGCCCTTTATGTATAATCAAAATGTCAGCTTTCGTCAAATTATGTGTTAGAAATTGTAAAAACTGAGTTTTACTGTCATTTAACATCAACTTGATTCCCATAAGCCATGAACTTATCTCTTGAACTGCATTATTTGATACTGTTTCAATATTATGAACAACGTCCTTCACTACCATGCTGGTATCATCAGCAAAGAAAATTATTTTACAATCACCTGTTATACTCGAAGGCATATCATTTATATAAATAAGAAATAGGAATGGTCCCGAAACAGAACCCTGGGGCACCCCACACTTAACTGTGCCCCATTCCGAATGTATGTCATAGCCATTTTCAACACTGCGGAGAATTCCCTTCTGTTGTCTGTGAACCAGTTGTGTGCTATGCTTTTATCATGAAAATCAATATACATATATATAAATGGACCGTGGGACGTGTGTCCGTATATTTCACTTGGTAGCCAAATTTATTCACTGCGGACCAATGGCGGTTATGCATGAGAGTAGCGTTTAGATTGGCGGTGCGCACTATGGTGTTTTGGTCGCGGTGTGTGGCGGTGGGTGAGTGTGGCGAACAAAAATCCCTAAAATGTGGAGCAATACGACGATCAAAAGATGCTCAAAGATAAAACACTGGGAAACACAGACATACTTTAACTGAGCATTAACTACCCTGGAAATACACCAATGATCTCAATATAAACACTGGAAAGACAACCGTAGTGCTTAGGATCAAAATACTGTCAAATGGATTAGAGAGACAAATATACGTCGAGCGTCACGGTTTCATAATACATAGTACCATCTCTATATTATCTTTGAGCTCACTGCAATATACAGACTGTAGACATACGTTAATGTATGTCTGTGACGGGAAGTTCGTAAGTCATAGGTTAATTTGATTTACCGGACAGTATCGCGTTACTAATAGATTAATACCATTCAGGTAGGTGAGTAATTAACATCTGTGTTTGTATACTTTATGTGAGCTTCAAATGTTCAAATATTTGTACAGTTTATGGGACTTAACTACGGGATCATCAGTCCCTAAACTTACAAACTACTTATGAACTACTTACGAACTAGGACGGCACAAATATCCATGCCCGAGGGGGGATTCGAACCCCCGACCGTAGTGGCCGTGCTGACCGTGACTGGAGCGCCGCAGTCCTCTCGGCCACCGCGGCCGGCATTTGAGCTTTTCTAAAGAGATAAATAAATGGTTGAACTGCAATGGAGACCAACAATCTCTGTGTTGGTGAAGTATAAAATCTCTTGTTTTACACCGTAGCAGTCCCGTGTCGATAGCTATAAGAGGGTGGAAGATATAGTGGTTGAAAGTCGTCAGCTTATATAAAATTTTGTACTACACCAAAGATGACACTATAATAGGAAAGAGGTTATATACAGCGAGACATGATGCTTTCTTCGGTAGTTTCTCTGCAACAAGCGTACGAATAAAGAAAAATAAGTGAATATTGCAGTTTGAAAAGTGAAATTGCCAAGAAAGATGCCAAAGCGTACGAAAGAAGTTTCCCGTCCCCGATCCGTTTCTAAAAGACAGAAAACGGTGCTCAAAAGTGAATCTACAGACGATGGAAACTTGAAATTTGTAGACGTTGACTATCTTACACTGTAGTCATAAGCGATTTTTCTGTATTCCCATCCCTAAGGGGGTGAAATAGGGGATGAACGGTTATTTGAAAATATGTTGCTATCAAGGCAGTTTTGAAGCAAGAAAAACAAAACTTCGGGTTAAGATTTTTGATTGGAATTAAAAAAAAAAAAAAAAAAGACGTGTTTCGATATTTTGGGGAATTTAATCATTAAGCGAGTAAAATAACGAGAAATCTTTTAAAGATGCTAAGACTATTATGATGCTAGAAAGGCAAAAATTCGGATTTGGAACCATGGTTAGAATTTAAGAAATGTGTTTCGGGATGTTTTGTATTCTGGCTTGAATGGTTAAATAGGGGGTGGCAGGTTTTACTAAAATCCTCTATTAGGAAAGCATTTTTAAAGCTAAATCTATGAAAATTTATATTTATAAGTAAAAACTTGCAATGCAGACCATCCAGCCTACGCGCGCGAAGCAGCGGGAATAAGCTAGTAAAAAATAAGACCAATGAAATTAAAAACAGAAAGATCCGTGTGTTCCTTTTTGCCGTGCGCTATTAGAGAATGGAAAGTTGAGAGATCAGAAAAACGATTCCATGGACCCTCTGCCATGCACTTCAACGTGATCTGCAGAGTATTTGTGTAGGTGCAGTAGGATTTTTGAACATATACTTTGTTCGAATATTATGAACTACCTCGAAGAGAACGACCTATTAACCAGTAGTCAACACGGATGCAGAAAGTATCACTCTTGCGAAACACAGCTTGCCCTTTATTCACACGAAGTGTTAAGTGCCATCGACAAGGGATCTCAAATCGATTCCATATTTCTGGATTTCTGGAAGGCTTTTGATACTGTACCCCACAAGCGGCTTCTAATGAAATTGCGTGCTTATGGAATATCTCCCCAACTGTGCGATTGGATTCACAATTTCCTATCAGAAAGAACACAGTTCGTTTTAATTGACGGTAAGTCATCGAGTAAAACAGAAGTGATATCTGGCGTTCCACAGGGAAGCGTTATAGGTCCCCTACTCTTCCTCGTGTTTATAAACGATTTAGGAGACAGTCTGAATAGCTCCCTTAGACTGTTCGCGGATGATGCTGTCGTTTATCGGTTAGTGAAGTCAACAGAGGATCAAAAGCAACTGCAAAGCGATTTAGACAAAATTTGTACATGGTGCGAAAATTGGCAATTGACACTAAATAAAGAAAAGTGTGAAGTAATACACATGACCACTAAAAGAAATCCGCCGAACTTCAATTACGCGATAAATCAGTCAAACCTTAAGGTCGTAGATTCTACCAAATACCTAGGAGTTACAATTACGAACAACTTTGACGGGAGAGAACACACAGAAAATATTGTGGGGAAGGCGAACCAAAGGTTACGTTTCATCGGCAGAACGCTTCGAAGATGCACCAGCTCCACCAAAGAGACTGCCTACATCACACTTGTGCGTCCTCTCCTGGAGTACTGTTGCCCAGTGTGGGACCCTCACCAGGTGGGACTGACGGAAGACATTGAGAAGGTTCAGAGAAGGGCAGCTCGTTTTGTTTTATGACGTTACAGGGGGAAAACGTCACGGAAATGTTGTACGATTTGAGGTGGAAATCATTAAAAGAAAGACGTTATTCATTGCGGTGTGATCTGTTTGCGAAGTTTCAATCACCGACTTTTAGTTCTGAATGTGAAAATATTTTGCTAGCACCCACCTACTTAGGGAGACATGACCATCCCAATAAAATAAGAGAAATAAGATCGAAAACGGAACGATTTAGGTTCTTCCCGCGCGCTATTACAGATTGGAACGGTAGAGAAAAGTTATGAAGGTTGTTAATGAACCCTCTGCCAGGCACTTGAATGTGATTTGCAGAGTATCGATGTAGATGTACGGTTTCATCGTATTGTAGAATACCACAGAACGTTTGCTTTGTGGGCGCTGCGAAACGTTTTTGGATAGGTGCATAAACCGGAAAGTCTGCCTGCTTTATTCTGTGCGGTGTGGCATTTGGAAGAAGGCGCTGCAGCTTGCAGTACAGAAACGGCGTTTCCACAGCCGGCCTGGGTGGCATTTTCAGAGGCGGCACCAGCTGCCGTCCGGTGTGGTTTTACGGCACCGCTGCTTCGGTCGCTCACGTCTCCGCTGTAAACTGTTTACCTGCACCCGTGTCACTGTCTCGACGACCTTCGCACACTTACCTGTTACACGAAAGGTGCGGTCGGTGTCCTAGACCAGCAAGGCAAGCTTCTCACCGTTTGGTAAGGATGTTAAATCTCTACCGAATGGACCGCATTATTGTGTTTTATGTAGTGGGCTGCCGTCCCCTGAACATGAGTACGAAAAGAAATCCGTTAAACTTTGTTTACAAGATAAATCAATTAAACGTGAAGACCGTAAACTCCACAAAATACCTAGCAATTACTATTACTTCAGACTTAAATTGGAAAGAACACGTAGATAATGTCGTAGGAAAGGCGAAGCACAGACTGCGTTGTATTGGCAGAACCCTTAAAAGATGCAACACAACTACAAAAGAAACTGCATGCACTACGCTTGTCCGTCCATTTTTGGAGTTTTGTTGCCCAGTGTGAGATCCTTATCAGGTGGGTTTGACGGAGGACATCGAAAGAGTCCAAAGAAGGGCATCTCGTTTTGTACTGTCACGATACAGAGGAGACAGCGTTACGGAAACGATACAGGATGTGGGATGGGAATCATTACAACGGCGTTTATCGCTGCAGCGTGGTCTACTTATGAAACTCCAATCGCCAACATTCTCCTCCGAATGCGAAAATATATTGTTGACTCCCCCTTACATAGGTAGAAATGATCATCAGAATAAAATACGAGAAATCAGAGCTCGAACGGAGAGATTCAGATGTTCTTTCTTCCCGCGCGCTATTCGAGAATGGAATGGGAGATAAATAGTATAAATGTGATTTGCAGAGTATCGCACGTAGATGAAAATGTAGACTACACTATCTGTGAATTCGTTTGGTAGAGTAAACACAACACCAACCCCCTCTATAGCAACTTTCCTTTTTACCACTATCTCTGCTTGTGTAATATTGTTGTCTGCACTCATAGAACAGATAGATAGACGTCGAACCATATTTGTTAATTCTGACGATGACAATACTTACGAACCTAAGTATCTCAACTGATCCCCTGATAGTTTTGATCAGTGTAGTTTAGGACGTGGCCCATCATGAGATAACCTGAACACAAGGATTTGGCACAGTCCATCACGAAACGACATTAAAGTTACACATACTAACCATTGTACATCTTTCACAATATAAAAAGTACTGACGAATGGTTAACGCATCGTAATCAACCAGTGACGTGCATTCTAGGGAGGCTGCTACATAAGTGTGAAAATCGAAATTTCCGTGGCGAAGTAAATTTTAAGCTCATAAGATGTCGCGCGGATGATGGTGCTTTTTACGGTGCGCAAGTACAATTTTCATAACGTTATTTCTTCCTTTCTTTAAAAGAAAAACGATTTTCTTTCGCCCAAGTCGTTAATAAAAAAATTACAAGACTGAAGACAGTAAAAAATTTTAATAGTAGCTTTCATACACAACTCAAGTCAGGTATAAGGTGGAGATACGAAACATAACAATAAATAAGTATAAATTGATTTTTAAAAAAGCCATGCGTTATAAAAAAAAGAGAAGTATATTTGTTGGTGAAAAATATTTAATTCTATTTGACCCAACAGCCATGGTGGCAGGATGAAAGGAATACATGAGGATAGCACAGAACAACAAAATACTGAACCGACAAGAAATCTAGCGCTACAAAACAGTAGCCGCGTGGTGCAAGGCATCATGCTAGGGACTGGGAGGCCACTCCCGCCGGAAGTTCGAGTCCTCACTCGGGCATTGCTGTGTTGTTCTTAACATAAGTTAGTTGAAAGAGTTTTTAAGTCTAGGGACTGACCATATCTTCAAATGTTTGTCTACCTTATGGGATTTTACTGCGGGGTCATCAGTACCTAAACTTACAAACTACTTATGAACTAGCTTATACAAAAGAGGACACAAACATCCATGCCCGAGGGGGGATTCGAACCCCCGACGGGGAACGGCCACGCACATTGGCACGTTGTAGCATAGTGCCTTATGCTGCCATAACAAATATTTGTACAGTAAATGATGAAACACCAGTAGATTTTAGGTCACATAATTGAACCAACAAATCATTAAAAAAAACCAGTGCTTACTACTTGCTATTTGCTCGGTAATTATTCAATTTTCGTCTCAGATGAATGGTTGAAGCGCGTTTTGCAACGAAATTTCGAGCTGTCAGAAGGCCATCACAAACGGCTAGGGTTACCAGATTTTGGAATACAAAAATGAAGACATTTGCTTTATTTTAGGATAAAAACGAGGACACTTCCATTATTTTAAACTTACTACGTATGAAATAAACTATAAAAGTATTACTCAAATCACACATATTATAAATCACTAATATGTCACTAATATTACTTCAGCACCATTGTCGTAAGTGTAATGTTCAGTGGCCCAAATCTTGTTTTGACGTTATGGTGGCACAAATATTAAAAATAAAAATAAAAAATGTGTTTTCACTTCAAATGTCTAGGTCAAAGTCACCATTGATACTCTTTTACAAGGTCAAGTGTCAGTCCGTTTCTCCCCTTGGTCCATTGTAACTGTGTTAAGGAGAACAACCTCTCAGCATAAGCACCTCCCAGGGAAGTCCCAAGTTACTTGCACTCATCGGTACGGCTTCCTCAATTTGTAGCTCAGCTCTTCCACAGCCTGGGATAACTGAAGGAAGTCCCAACCGAAGATGACGCAATTATATTTACTGTGCAAGTTCAGAGGCTTTTAGGTGAGCGTATAATTCTATCCTCGTGAAAACGTTTTATATTTTTCTCAGGTTTGATTCCATGGTGGCATTTGTGCTCCACGACCGTATTTGAGTTGCGGAAATTTTTCAACAATCCAATTAAAATACTTACAACATCTGGACCTCCATGTTGGAGGTTGCGTTCGTACTGACGCAGCTGTTACAATTCGTACACACTTGACGTCAGCATGCGTCATTTGCGACTAAAGCTCCTTTTAAAAGTTTCATAAAAAATTACATGTGGTATGTTTATGGTAGAAATAGTTACGTTTTATTATAATTGTAATATGCACTTCTACTTTAAAACGTTCTGTTTCAATACGTATCGTTTAATGTTTTATTATGTGTTGTGTTAAAAATATGTATTAATTTTTGTATTATTTTTGTACTATTTTTGTATTTAAAACGTCCTGTGTAACTCGATTGTACAACGAACACTTGTTCCTTCAGGTTGCAGATCTGATGATGGCAGATGCCGAAACGCCATAATAAATAAATACATTTTTAGCGATCTAGACGATTATTATTCTCGTTGAAAAAAATGAAGACTTCGGACACGTACAGGAAATTCGTTTCCTTCATAGAAAGATTTTAAGCCCTAAAACTTAAAATTGCGGATTTATAGCAGAAATCGGAAAGATATATGCGGACGCTACATTAAACGTCGAATGTGCATTAAGCCAGATGATCCTGACGTCCTTCCAGATGGATGGTGTTTTGTTTCTTTTTTTTAACATCTAAAGTAAATTGTTTCCTTTTGGCATAAAACACTTTCTCCAGCCCCGAACTGTCATTTGAATGTCGATCATTGACGTGCAAATACTAACAATCATTGTTTTAGCACGTTGTTCTGTGATAGTCCTCTTTGAAGATAGATATTCAGAAGCAACGTATTAATTAACGCATGATTTTGGGTATGTAAATACTTACACATCAATTTAATTTTTATTATTCAGTAACATATGGATGGATTTACAATTAAATGTGAAATCTAAGATGTAATATTAGTGTCTAAATTTTTACTTCGTTCCAGAAAGACGGCCTATTATGCCGAGACTAAAGCCGCAGTGTCGTCAAGGTTAGATAAAATAGCGACAGTAAATGACTTAGAAAATCCCATAAGATAGAAGAAAATCCTATACATATTATAAATGCGAAAGTTTCTATGTTTGTTACCGCATCACGCTAAAACTACAGCACTGATTTAGATGAAATTTCATATACAGATTTCTTATGTCTTGGATTAGGACATAGGCTACTTTTCAAAATGTTCATTACAAGTTATATATTTGAAATATAGCCATAGAAATACGTAACCGTTGTAAGAAGCTTCTAATAAAACAGAAGAAGGACATTGTGCGGTATGTCATGTTTAGCTGCGGGGGTTAACGCGTCATACAAAGATATTCTGTTACCTTGGGCTATGGATCGGGTCCTGCTATAGTGAAATTTTTTTCTTTGTCATTCTTATCTTTTTTACTTTCGAATATACAAAAAGATTCTTGGATACTGCCAAAACGGCTTAACTGATATATAATTACATACACAAGAAATGTAATGTTGGCGTTTATGCCGCATTCATTTTCATTTGTTGTAACAAATGAAGTATGTATATAAATTGAAGACTTTAAATAAAATATGCTCTAAATACCATGGCAAGAAAAAAACATTGACATTTTGTGTAGAATGGGATCTAGATACCAAGCCCTATTTTGTGTACAAAGCGCGAACTGCCACGTATAACTAGCGTACGTAAACTGCAACGAAAGTAGTAGCAAATGCACTCAACAGATGGCAGGCGGTACGCTGCAGTTAACATATGAAACGTTATAGATGTTCGAACATTGTGATGTTATCGTAATTCTTTAAAATTATATTCTCTTTGGATTTCAATGAATAATAGTTTCTTTGGTGATTTCGATTATTTATAGCATTCGAACTTTTGCATTTAGTTCTTTTGTTGGTTCGCTTTGCATTTGTAGGATCTCAACTGTTCGTTTCTCCGTTAGATATCTTTTTTATCTCTCTGCTTTTCTCCGTTAGGTTTGTTGTTAATTTCGTTACATTTCTCCGTTAGGTTTGCTGTTTATTTTGTTCCTTTACAGTACTTGGCATTTGTTTTCGATTACTTTATTGTTGTTATTGTAGTTACTTACTGTCAGGGGTGCCATCCTACAAGTTGGAGCTGAAGGTGGGTGTGCCTGTTTTATTGATGCGTAACTTGGATGCACCACGATTATGCACGTGCAGGCCACCATCATCACCGGTGGAACCAAGAGAGAGACTGTATTAATACCACGAATTCCCATCATCCCAACAAACTTGCCATTCCAGGTTAACCGGTTACAGTTTCTTTTGAAAGTGGCCTTCTCGATTACTATAAACAAGAGTCAAGGACAAACATTAAAAGAGGCAGGTATTCATGTGGCCACCCCATATTTCTCGCACGGACAGCTCTACGTAGGCTGCTCCCGTGTATCGAGAGCTAGAAATCTCTACGTATACTCGGACAACAAGAAGTCTCGAAACGTCTTTTACAGGGACGTATTGCAATAGATTTTAAGCTCTCCATCCGTTCCAAGACAATTATATATTCCCTGCTAACAATGTCGCAAACAGTCATGTAGTTATTTATGCCCTTTCTTGGCACTTTAATGTCTGACTATTGAACCGTGGGTAACACCGCGGGGTGCAGCTAGTAATATAAAATGAATGTCAAGAATAATAAACAATTGCATTATAGTTATCAGATACGTATACTACCATAAATAGATATCAGACAATAGACAGACAGATGTATTTAAAAAATGTTTAAATGTTTGTGTAGCTTATGGGACTTAACTACGGAGTCATCAGTTCCTAAACTTACAAACTACTTACGAACTAGCTAACACTAAGGACGGCACAAATATCCATGCCCGAGGAGGGATTCGAACCTCCGACTGCAGTGGCCGTGCAGACCGTGAATGGAGCGCCTCAGTCCCCTCGGCCACCGCGGCCGGCACAAATGTATTACAATATGTTCAAGACAGTAACAAAGTTATAGTACCATACTGTGTACATAGTTATAAAATAAACAACACTGTTTATTTGTAATTTATTATTATAAAAAATGTAATTTTTTGTCCGACATTTAAGAAACTCTTGTGGAGAATAAAATACCTTCCTTTTAAACCATTTCACTCACAATAGTATTCTTAAATTGATCTACTGGCACTGTGTATGCCTCTTTTGGTAATTCATTGAAGTAGAGGAGTCCTAAGTATTTCTAACAATTGTGGGTCTTTGCCAGTCTAGCATATGGCACATCAATAGTACGTCCACTTCCGTGTTATTTATTCCATGTGCGTCTTCATGGAGATGTTTGTGAGGTCTCCATGAAGACACATATGGAAAACCGTAAGTAGGGCCAAAAACTAGATAATTAAATTAACTTAGCAAAAGCTACTGCTACAGAAGTTGTTTCTAACCTAGTAGATCCGAACTTTAGAAATTGTAACAAGACTGTTAACTGTCATACTGTGATAAATACCTATAATATTATGACTGTACTACAATGTTGTTGTTGTTGTGGTCTTCAGTCCGGAGACTGGTTTGATGCAGCTCTCCACAATACCCTATCCTGAGCAAGCCTCTTCATCTCCACATAAGAACGACAACCTACATCTGTCTGAATCTGCTTACTGTATCCAACGCTAAATTCACAATCCCTTGATGTCTACGAATGTGTCCTACCAATCTATCCTTTCTTTGAGTCAAGCTATGCCAGAAATTCCTTATCTCCCCAATTCTGTTCAGTACCTCCTCATTAGTTACGCGATCCACCCACCTAATCTTCAGCATTCTTCTGTAGCACCACATTTCAAAAGCCTCAATCCTCTTCCTGTCCGCACTGTTTATCGTCCATGTCTCACTCCCATACAAGGCAACACTCCATACAAATGCCTTCAGAAAGGACTTCCTTAGGTTTAAATCAATATTCGATGTTAACAAATTTATCTTTTTCAAGAACGCTTTTCTACCCATTGCCATTCTGAATTTTATATTCTCTGTACTGCGACCCTCATTTGTTATTTTACTGCCCAAGTAACAAAACTCATCTACCTCCTTTATTGGTTCGTTTCCCAATCTAATTCCTTCAGCATCACCTGATTTTCTAACACTGAACTCCATTACCCTAGTTTTGCTCTTGTTAATGTTGATCTTATATGCACCTTTCAGCACACTGTCCATTCCGTTCAATTCCTCTTCCAGGTCGGTTGCTGTATCTGACAGAATTACTATGTCGTCGGCAAAACGCAATGTTTTTAATTCTTCACCCTGAACTTTAATTCCTTCTACAAATTTCTCCTTGCTTTCCTTTATAGCTTGCTCAATGTACAAATTGAACAACAATGGAGAAAGACTACAACCCTGTCTTACTCCCTTTCCAACCACTGCATCTCTTTCATGCCCTTCAACTTTGACAACCGCTGTCTGGTTTTTGTACAAGTTGTAGATAACCTTACGTTCCCTATATTTTACTCCTGCTTGCTTCAGAACTTGAAAGAGTTTATTCCAATCAACATTGTCAAAAGCCTTCTCCAAATCTACAAAAGCTAGAAATGTAGGTTTGCCTTTTCTTAATCTATCTCCTAGGATAAGCCGTAAAGTGAGTATTGCCTCCCGAGTTCCTACATTTCTCCTGAACCCAAATTGATCATCCCCGAGGTCGGCTTCTACCAGCTTTTCCATCCAATATTATACAAAAATAAAATGTATTACAGGCCACTGATGATGCTTCATAAATAAAGAAGCGAAACACGTATGTCACACACACACAAGAAAAGCCTTTCATTTAGTAGCTAAAGACGGTAATACACCTTCACCAATTTCATATGCAACTCAGGACGACGGAAATCGAAAAAATGATCAATATTCACTTTCTTAGTAATTTTCACCACCTGCAGTGTTAGCAACCTGATGTGGGCCACACGTGCCTGTTCCCCGCTATCCCCTACCCTGCCACTCGGGCGTTCTCTGCTAGGGTTGCCAGATCTCTTTGGAATGAATTCTCCGCGTCTACGGTCCAATGACTCTCATCTCCGGGCTTGAATGTAACCTTCTTCTTAACGCGTGTTTCTTTTCTCTCTTTTTTTTTTTTTTTTTTTTTTTTTTTTTTTTTTTTTTTTTACGAAGCTTTTTAACTACTATGCTCATGTAGTGACGATCTACATCGAACTTAACGTAACTTAAACTAAGGACGAACACAACATCCATGCCCTAGGGGGGGATTCGAACCTCTGGCGGGAGCAACCTCGCGCACCGTGGCAAGACGCCTCAGTGCGCTCGGCCATTCCCAGCCAGCTCCTCTCCAGTGATTTCGAATAACTTTATATAAATGTCAATTTCTTATTGCAACAAAACGCTACTTTTCTATTCTTCCTCTGAAAATTTTTCGCTGTTGCGTCGGTAGTAATCGGCTAGCGCATCATTAAACAAACACTGTTGCGGCAACATGTCAACTGGCGACGTTTATTATTTGTGTTCGTTCGTTCATTGTTTGTTATCAATTTACCGGCAATTTTTGGAATACTCGGATCGTGTGTGAACAGACACGCTTACAGTAACTCAGATTAGTGAGTAATAACAGTGAAATGAAGAGACGATATCTTAAGTTCGTTCCGTGAAGAGTGGTTGCAGGAAGAAAATTAGAAAGAGTGGCTACAAAAGTTTATTAGGTATTTGGCGCTCTTCTTGGTGACCAGTTTGCGGAGCCTCAAGCGGCAACTCTTGGAAGGCGCAACTGTCGATGTGAGCAGCTTTGATGCTGCCGCCACGCCGACTGAAGTGTGCCGATTGTTGATCCACAGCCACTGGTGGCCTGGCCGGTCAGCTGCGGTATGTGAAGTGAAGGCCAGCCCTAGCAATGTTCCACCGGGGGCTTTTTTTTTTTTTTTTTTTTTTTTTTTTTTTAGAATTTACGTGTAATCCTGGTTGGGGAGGGAGGTGGTCGCAGTTTGGGGGGGGGGGGGGGGCGTGAGTCATTGGCCAAGGGAGAGAGGGGCACGTCTGGTCTCCGGGCCTGCCTCGAGTTCAATTTGGCAACCCCATTCTCTGCTCGCCTTCAGACAGAGCGGCTTCTCTCGGCCTGCCACGCACGCTGAGTCGTTCACACAAGGCGGAGCTCAGGACACCGCCGCCGGCGCGCGCATAGTTACTCGTATAACCGGTTCAACGGACGAGCTGCACGGCGTGCAGACCGCGGCAACGCAACGCCAACGAAACGGCAACGGCACGTGCTCTGCAAGCGGCCGACGTCATTCACGTCTGCCGTCTGTCCCCAGCAGAATGGCCGCTTGGACTCGACAAATAGGAGAGCATAAATGTATCCATGTTATTTGGATTTTTTGAGGTCTGCGACTGTATTATAATCTTTTTTTTGAATGATTAATGCTGCAGCAGTCACTGTTTATTAATATTTTTATTGGCACGACGCGTTTCGTCAGCACGCTGCCATCATCGGGTGCATTTTTTACAGTTACTGGTTACATTCTTGATGTATTGTGTTTTGTGTTGTGGATGCCAGTGAGGTTATGTTTGTACAGTTTTTACCTGTTAGTAAGATATAGCTATTTTTACAATTATGTTTCATCATTATAGTTTTTGGATTATTGTAATGTTGTATTTACTCACAGGTTTGCTAATCTTGATAAACTTGTTGTCTGGCACACACAACACAAGCACATAGAGGGACACATAATGGACCTCTATGAAGAACTAGAAATCTTCATCCATGAGAAAATACATGGTGAACTTCTACTTAATGATAAACTGGAAAGCAACAATACTAATTTCTTCAAAAATTTCTCCAGTATTGAATGCATTTTTCATTAAAATATAAAATTAATAAAATTAAAATATAACATTAATAATGTAACACTGATTGATCAATTCTTCAAAATGTAGCAACTTCTGTTTAAACTCATGCATATTTACTGATATAAGTAGTTTATCTTAGCTTTTAAGGATCTTTGTACAGTAACCTTCAAATACAAAATGTCCACATGTGTTGTAAGTGTGTATGTAACTATGTGCTTGTGTTGTGTGTGCCAGACAACAAGTTTATCAAGATTATCAAAACTGTGAGTAACTGTAAAAATGCACCCTATGATGGCAGCATGCTGCCGAAACGCGTCGTGCCAATAAAAATATTTATAAACAGTGACTGCTGCAGCATTAATCATTCAAAAAAAAAAAAAAAAAAAAAAAAAAAATAAATAAAAAATAGCAGAGCTCCAGGTTTGTACAGTGGTCTCGAACCTGGAATTTGTAGAATTTGACCGAATAAGTCCGAGAAAAGATCACTGCGCATGCCCAAGTTCTAAAGGGCCAGTTTCCCAACATGTACGTAAATACTTCGCTAATACAGTGAAGTGAGTGGCAGACGGTTCAGTCAACTAGAAGGATGAAAAAAAAAAAAAAAAAAAAAAAAACACTGGTAGAAGGCGACTTCGAAGAAGATCAGTTTGGATTCAGGAGAAATGTAGGAACATGGGAGGCAATACCAACTTTACAGCTTATTTTAGTGCATTAAGGAACGCGAACCTACATGTCTAGCCTTTGTAGATTTTGAGAAATTTGGATAAAAAATGGAAAAATTCTGGTCAGGAGGAATAAAAATAAAGGGAACAGAAAGTTATTTACAACTTGTACAAAAACCACACAGCAGTTATCAAAGTGTTGAAGGGAATGAAAGGCATGCACAGGTTCCGAAGGGAGAAAGACAGGGTTGTAGCCTTTCTCTAATTTTATTCAATTTTGTGCATTGTTCAAGCTATAAAGGAAAGCAAGGACAAATTTGGAGAAGGAATTAAAGTTCATGGTGAAGAAATAAAAACAATGCGGTTCCCGATGACATAGTAATTCTGTCAGAGACAGCAAAGGACCTGAAAGAGCAGTTCAACGGAATGGACAGTGTGCTGAAAGGTGCATATAAGATGAACATTAAGAAGAGCAAAACTAGCGTAATGGAGGGCAGTCTAAAAAAAATCAGGCGATGCTGAAGGAATTAGATTAAGTAACGAAACAATAAAGGTGGTAGATGAGTCTTGTTACTTGGCCAGTAAAATAATATGTAATGGTCGCAGTACAGAGGAATAAAATGCAGAATGGCAATGGGAAGAAAAGAGAAATTTCTCAACCTCGAATATTAATTTAAGCGTGAGGAAGTCCTTTCTGAAGTAATTTGTGTGCAGTGTTGCCTTATTACGGGAGTGAAACATGTACAATAAACAGTGCAGGTAGGAAGAGGATTGAGGTTTTTGAAATGTGGTGCTACAGAAGAATGCTGAACATTAGGTGGGCGAATCGCGTAACTAATGAGGTGGTACTGATCAGAATTAAGGAGAAAAAGATTTTCTGGCATATCTTGACTAATAGAAGCGATCAATTGCTAGGGTACAGACATCAAGGAATCGTGAACTTAGCATTGGAGGGAAGTGTGTGGGATAAAAACCGCAGAGGGAGACCAAGAGATGGATACAGTAGACTAAGTAAATTCAAATGGATGTAGGCTGTCGTTCTAATTAGGAGATGAAGAGTCTTTCTCAATATAGACTAGCATGGAGAGCTGCAAAAAACCAGTCTCCGGACTGAATAACTATGATCATATCTTCCTATGTAGGGGGTACTAACGAAATATGTGCGCATTTGGAAGATAAAGTTACTGAAAGAAAATTCGCAAATAGACCTCGTATCAGCGAAAGACGCCTTTTTATAATGATTTCCACCTCAACTCGTGCGTCATTTCTGTGACACTCTGTCCCCTATATCGCGATAATACAAAACGAGCTGCCATTCTCTGAAATTTCTCTATATCGTCTGAAAACCCACTTGGTGTGGATCCCACATTGCGTAGCAATACTCTAGAATAGGACGCACAAGTGTGGTGTAGGCAGTTGCTTTAGTAGAACTATTGCATCTTCTAAGTGTTCTGCCAATGAAACGTAGTCTTTGATTCGCTTTGCCTACAATATTTTCTATGTGTCCTTTCCAATTTAAGTTTTTTTGTAATGGTTATTCCTAGGTATTTAGTTGAGTTTACGGGCAGTAGTTTTCACTGATTTATCGTGTAAATGAAGTTTAACGGATTTCTATTAGTTGTCATAGGTTTGACTTCACACTTCTCATTATTAAGGGTCAATTGCGCTTTTTTCCATCAAGCAGATATCTAAATCATTTTGCAGTTGCTTTCGATTTTATCGTGACTTTTACAGTCGATAAGTGACAGCATCATCAGCGAACAACCTAAGAGAGATACTCAGATTGTCTCCTAAATCGTTTTTAAAAATAAGGAACACTAGGGGCCCTATAACACTTCCCTGGGGAACACAGATATCGCTTGATTTCAACTAAATGATTTTCCGCCAGTTACAACGACTTGTCCTGTCTGACAGGAAATCATGAATCCAGTCGCACAATTGTGACGGTATTCCATAAGCACGCATTGTGATTCGAAGACGCTTGTGAAGCACAGTTGAGAAAGCCTTCCGGATATCTAGAAATACGGAATCTACTTGACATGCCTTGTGTCTCATGACTCATCACATAATGTGAGTCTTTGTATTTACATCGTCAGATACAAGCAATATAACAGCATTTCAAGATTCATTGGAATATAGCTGTCAGTATTATTTTGAAAATCATTATCGAAGTATAGGAACTCTAGGTCGGCAAAATAACTTAAACGATGAAACTTCACTTAGTTTCATTCTGGAACTTAAACGATGGTTGTGTCAAACGTGTTTCAGTGGCCGAATGGAGAGACTCAACGTTTATGTCCATACAAGACGTGAATTCGGATACAACCGGAGTCAATACGTTTTTTTTTTTTCCTCTACACTGGTCATAATTAGGAGATCAGGTGATATATCTAGGTTCTGAAGTATTGTCATCGGCAGAATGAACTAAAATGGTTCGACGCGTTTCTGTCTATTCAACGGAGCGGAGACAACGACATTCCAGCAACCGAGATAGTGGTAATAATAAGAGATAATTGTTGCGGACGGGGTTTGCTGTTGTGTGTAACAAAAGAATTACACAATCAGTTAGGTTCAAAAAAATGTACAAATGTTTGTAAATCTATCGGACTCAACTGCTTGGTTATTAGTCCTTAGCTTACAAACTACTTAAACTAAGGTAAACTAACCTAAGGACAACACGAACACCCATGCGCGAGGGGGGACTCGAACCTCCGACGGGGAACGGTTTCTCGCATCGCAGCATAGCGCCTCAATGCGCTCTGTCGCTCCGCAGCTGTTACGTGAAATACTAAAAGCAAAAATTATGACAACGAACACTGTCAGGCTGAGGTGTTGTCCCGCGTGTAGGAACAGCTAAAATGAACCTATTATCTGCGAATATGTACAACGTAGAAAAATGGGCAAGATAACTGCAGCTGGTGCAAATGATGTACTAAAAAAATGTTCAAATGTTTGTAAATCTATCGGACCAAACTGCGTGGTCATCAGTCCATAGCTTACAAACTACTTCTACATCTACATCTACATGGGACTCTCTGCAAATCACATTTAAGAGCCTGGCAGAGGGTTCATCGAACCACAATTATACTATTTATCTCCCATTCCATTCCCGAATAGCGCGCGGGAAGAATAAACCTGTGTGTGTTGTGGTCTTCAGTCCAGAGACTGGTTTGATGCAGCTCTCCACCCTACTCTATCCTGAGCAAGCCTTTTCATCTCCTCATAAGAACGACAAGCCACATCCACTTGAATCTGCTTACTATATGCGTCCCTTGGTCTCCCTCAGCGATTTTTACCCCACACACTTCCCTCCAACGCTAAATTCACAATTCCTTGATGTCTAAGAATGTGTCCTACCAATCTATCCCTTCTTTTAGTCAAGGTATGCCAGAAATTTCTTTTCTCCCCAATTCGGTTCAGTACCTCCTCATTAGTTACGCGATCCACCCACCTAATCTTCAGCATTCTTCTGTAGCACCACATTTCAAAAGCCTCTATCCTCTTTCTGTCCACACTGCTTATCGTCCATGTTTCACTCCCATACAAGGCAACACTCCATACAAATGCCTTCAGAAAGGACTTCCTTAGGCTTAAATCAATATTCGATGTTAACAAATTTCTCTTTTTCAAAAGCGCCTTTCTACCCATTGCCATTCTGCATTTTATATCATCTGTACTGCGACCATCATTTGTTATTTTACTGCCCAAGTAACAAAACTCATCTACCTCCTTTATTGTTTCGTTACCTAATCTAATTCCTTCAGCATCACCTGATTTTCTTACACTGCACTCCATTACCCTAGTTTTACTCTTGTTAATGTTCATCTTATATGCCCCTTTCAGCACACTGTCCATTCCGTTCAATTGCTCTTCCAGGTCCTTTGCTGTATCTGACAGAATTACTATGTCATCGGCAAAACGCAATGTTTTTAATTCTTCCCCCTGAACTTTAATTCCTTCTCCAAATTTCTCCTTGCTTTCCTTTATAGCTTGCTCAATGTACAAATTGAACAACATTGGGGAAAGGCTACAACCCTGTCTTACTCCCTTTCCAACCACTGCATCCCTTTCATGCCCTTCAACTCTGACAACCGCTGTCTGGTTTTTGTACAAGTTGTAAATAACCTTACGCTCCCTATATTTTACTCCTGCTTGCTTCAGAACTTTAAAGAGTTTATTCCAATCAACATTGTCAAAAGCCTTCTCCAAATCTACAAAAGCTAGAAATGTAGGTTTGCCTTTTCTTAATCTATCTTATAGGACAAGCCGTAAAGTGAGTATTGCCTCCCGTGTTCCTACATTTCTCCTGAACCCAAACTGATCTTCCCCGAGGTCGGCTTCTACCAGCTTTTCCATCCTTCTGTATATAATTCGTGTTAATATTTTGCAACCATGACTTATTAAACTGATGGTTCTGTAGTTTTCACACCTGTCTGCACCCGCTTTCTTTGGAATGGGGGTTATAACATTTTTCTTAAAGTCCGAGGGTATTTCGCCTGTCTCATACATCCTAGACACCAGTTCAAATAGTTTTGTCATGGCTGGCTCTCCCAGAGACTTCAGTAGCTCTGACGGGATATCATCTACTCCAGGGGCCTTGTTTCGACTTAGATCTTTCAGTGCTCTATCAAATTCATCTCTCAGTATAGTATCTCCTATTTCATCATCATCTACATCCTCTTCCCTTCCTACAATAGTGTCTCGAAGTTCATTTCCTTTGTAGAGCCCCTCTATATACTCTTTCCACCTTTCAGCTTTCCCTTCTTTGCTGAGAACTGGTTTTCCATCAGTGTCCTTGATATTCATAGAGCTGTTTTTCTTATCGCCAAATGTTTCTTTTATTTTCCGGTAGGCTGTATCTATTTTTCCCCTATTTATACATTCTTCTACATCCTTGCATTTGCCTTCTAGCCATTCCTGCTTAGCCATTTTGCACTTTCTGTCAATCTCATTTCTTAGTCGTCTGTACTCCATTTTGCCTGTTTCATTTACTGCATTTTTATACTTTCTCCTTTCATCGATTAAATTTAGTATCTCCTATGATATCCAAGGATTCTTTATAGGTCTTGCCTTCCTACCTACTTTGTCCTCTGCTGCCTTCACTATTTCATCTCTCAATTTTACCCATTCCTCCTCAACTGTTTTATTTTCCCCTGTTTCTGTCAATTGTTGCCTGAAGCTACCTCTGAAATTCTTAAGAACTTCAGGTTCCTTCAATTTATCTAGGTCCCATCTCCTTATTTTCCTACCTTTCTGTAGTTTCTTCAGTTTCAGCCTACAGTTCATAACCAACAAGTTATGGTCAGAGTCTATGTCTGCCCCTGGGTATGTCCTACACTTCAAAACCTGGTTCCGAAATCTATGTCTTACCATTATAAAATCTATCTGGTATCTCCCGGTGTCTCATGGTCTCTCCAAACCTAGGTAAACTAATCTAAGGACAACACACACACACACACACACCCATGTCCCAGGGAGGACTCGAACCTCCACGGCGAGCAACCGCGCGCTCCGCAGCGAGACGCTTTAGACCGCTCGGCTACTCCACCGCGGCAGATGTATTACACCGTTGACAATTTATTGATAGAATTTTTGCCAAAAGTGATTTTGTCGTACATTTAATTATTATTCTCAACCACTTTCAGATAAATGTACCGTCTTGAAGAAAAAGAAAACAAAAATCAATTTCTGTAAGCTTGCCAAAAGTGATTTTGTCGTACATTTAATTATTATTCTCAACCACTTTCAGATAAATGTACCGTCTTGAAGAAAAAGAAAACAAAAATCAATTTCTGTAAGCTAATTGCATGCCACATACAAGCAATATTTTCAGTTTCTTTCTTTTTTTCCCCCCGACGATCGTTCACAGAGATACCGTGTAATTTTCATCTACATCTACATACATACTCCGAAATTCACCTTAAGGTGCGTGACGGAGGGTACACTGTACCACTACTAGGCATTTCCTTTCCTATTCCCCTCCCAAATTGAACGAGGAAAAAAAGAATGCCTATATGCCTCCGTACGATCCCTAATTTCTCTTATCTTGTCTTTGTGATCTTTACGCGAAATGTAAGTAGGCGGCAGCAAGATCGTACTACACTCAGCTTCAAATTCCGGCCCTCTAAATTTACTTAACAGAAATTCACGAAAAGAACGTCGTCTTTCTTCCAGCGATCCCCAATTGAGTTGCCGGAGCATTTCCGTGACACTCCCGCATTGGTCGAACCTACCGGTAACAAATCTAGCTGCTCGCCTCTGAACCGCCTCTATGTCTTCCTTCAAACCGATCTGCTGCGGGTCCCAAATACTTGAGCAATACTCAAGACGTGGTCGTACAAGCGTCTTATACGCGGCCTCCTTTACAGGTGAAGTACATCTTCCCAAAATTCTCCCAGTAAACCGAAGTCGGCTGTCTGCCTTACTCACAACTGTCCTTACATGCTCGTTCCATTTCATATCGCTCTGCAATGTTACGCCTAGATATTTGAACGACGCGACAGCATCAAGAAGCTCACTACTGATGCTGTATTCGAACATTATAGGATTGTTTTTTCTACTCATGCGCATCACCTTACATTTTTCTACATTGAGAGCTAGCTGCCATTCTTCGCACCAACTAGAAATTTTGTCTAAGTCAACCTGTATGCTATTACAGTCAGTTACAGACGACACCCTCCCATACACCACAGCATCATCAGCAAACAGCCGCAAATTACAACTTACTTGCGCACATTCATCTTCGTAAACACAATTATCTACGTGGCAGTCCGCAACGGACGCTGGAGAACATAGCAGTCGCAAAGCAGATCACGATGACGAGCACGTTTCGTGGGATGGAGCGTCTCGTTTCAGAGCGTACTGCAGCTGCACTAGGTGGACAGCACATCTGGCCTGTGCAATGTTAGGATAACACGGCTCAAGTGTAATTTCCAGGACCTGGACGAGATTTCAGACAAGAAGAACCGCGGACAGAAGGCAAAGGCAGGGTCGTCCATGGATAAAGTGAGCAAGAGATTACCGTTATCTCCAATTAACCGTGAAGTGTTACACGATTCATCGGGTAGGTTATAATTTTATCGCGAGTCACCGTATACTTTCCGCCGCAAAAAATACCTCGCTGTTTGAATTCCTTTTATTCCCTCGCTGCGAAAGAAAGACGTTCGTTCGTTATCTTTTTTGCTTCTGCTTGACTGAAGCAAATGGTATCGATGGTGCCGGAGTGCATAGTGAAATATTTTGTTTTTACAAGGCTTTAGGACAGTATTACTCCCATTTTGATGGAGAGTTTGAGGCAATAAACCTGGCACTAAAACAATTTTTGCCCGTATCCATAAGGCACAAAAAGGTTTTTATATTTTGTGATTCAACTTCTGCAATACAGGCAATTGCATCCTTTCAGTGCTTGCATAAATGAAATAAAATCCTCTATTGCCTCAATCACCAAAGCTGGAACTGAAATAGTTTTTCAATGGATACCAGCACATGCAGGTATACATGGCAATGAAATGGCAGACTTTCTAGCCAAAAAAGGACAAACAAATTGCCCAAAATTATCAGACATCTCCATTAAAAGACTCATCAACAAGAGTTTCAAGACGACGTTTTATGACCACCTGACAACACAAGGGCAAGGAAAAACATGGCTCCTACTGTTAGAAGAGGAGAACGCACTTCCCAAACACCCACGAAGGGAAACTGTGGCAGCATTTCGCAGAATTACTGGCCACGACTGCCTTGCGCAACACCTGCACAGGGTTGGAATCTTACCCTCACAGAAGTGTGTTATATGTGGAAGAGAAGACACCATTATGAACTGGGAGCATCTCAGAAACTGTGAAAGACTGCAATATTGTGACGGGATGTTAGATGGTCAATTGTATTGGGAAGTTAGAAGACTAATTACAGTGTATCAAATGTCTGAGCATTAAATAAATAAATAAATTATGGTAGCCATATGGTACTTCGCTACATGTAAACGCCGTGTAAACCCGAAGAGTTCCGATAGCAAAATATCGTACTGTATCATACAAAAATTACAATTGTAAGCAATATCTGAATGAAATACATTACCATACGTGTACTGTGTTTGCTTTTTCTCCTGATCAGTGTAAAATGTATGATTGAATCTTACTGTGGCCGTTCTTCTTTTTATTTCACTTTTTTATCGCGTGAATATTTTAGCATAACGTTGTATAGCCATACCGTAAGTGAAGACCAAATATTGAATTGGAAATTACATATACTGTAACGCACATCCGCTCATTAGTCAACCACACGTAATGATTTAGAAAAATCTGCCAATCAGCTGATATGTTTCTCATAGGTGAAATGCGTATAGACACCATGAATCGATCGAAGTAATTACAAATACATACATACATTTTTATATTTTTACTTTCAACATTTGTCTGACGCACTCAGTCACTGGAACAGATGTGAAAGTCTCGTCGTTGCCGTAATTCTGCCATAAATTCTGAGGATGGAGCTTGACCCTCTGCTAACCGGAGGTTGTAAAACCGGCCCTAAGCCCCACTTCTGAAGAAGACAAAATTAATTATCCCCATTTTAACCCAACAGATTGGTTGCTGTTTATTAGAAAAATTAATACATTCTAGTGTTGATGAACTGTGACATGCTCAAGATTTTAATTCTGCTGGCATACAATTATTATATATATCAACCGTTCCTACGTCCTCGAATAATGTTTTACAAAACAAATGATACGGTAGGTTAAAATATAAAGAATCTCGACGTATTACATTACTACTCCTCGGCGTCGAAGATGTTGTTCTCGTATTTTGAATCACCGTCACAGCACATGAAATACAATAAACATACGAAAACTCTTTTAAGAATCACATAACACAAAACATTTACATAAAAGTGATTTAAAAACATAAAATATAAACATAATCTTCTGCGAAACTGGGCTGACATAAGGCAGTAGTCGAGACAATAATCCGTCCCACTACATACGAAAATGGAAAGTGCCATGAAAGGCTTAGGGGACTGGTTGGTACGGTTGTGCGTTCTAATTGGTGGAGGCACTGCCGGGTATCAGTTCATTACAGGTGGCCTACTCTCAATGCACTGACCGAATAGTAAATCTTGAGCGAATAGGAAATCTCTAAGCGGGTGTGCCAGTTTTTATTTACGGCACTGTAGCTGTACGTGTGTGCGGTTGCACAGGACACGCCCAGAAATTGGCGCACAGCGGCATCGAACCCGGAAGATGAAGGTTTGCATCAAATAAAAATTTGGAAAAGTCGTCCGGAAAGTAGGAAAATTAGAAAAAACCGAAAGCGTTTTTTTTTTCTACGAATAAAAATAAATTGCCATATGGTTGTAAGAGTATCACTTGAGTACGGCTTGACAAGACGCAGGTTTGTATGAAATAAATTTTTTTCGGATAATCTACCGGAAAATTTGAGAAAAACTGAAAGTGCGTTTTTCAATATGAAATGAACTAAAAATATGGGAATGTTACCCGGAAAATTTGGAAATTAGCGAGAAACTGAAAGAGCTTTTTTTCAATTGGATATCAATATCATTCGTCTGGTTGCGATACAAATTTGCACATTTGACGTTCAAAGCAAGAGTAACGTTCTTATGAAATAAAAATTTGTAAAAGTTTCCCTGGAAAAATGGACAATACAGAAGAAATAGAAACAGATTTTTCTATGAAATATCAATACCATTCATCTTATTGCGATGAAATTTTGCACATTCGACGTTCAAAACGAAAGGAATGTTTCAGTGAAGTAAACGTTTGGAATAGTTGGCCAGAAAATAGGAAAATTTGTGGAAAACTGAAAGAGCTCTTTTCTTTGGGATATGAATATCATTCATACGATTGCGATAAAATTTTGCACATTTGACGTTTATAAAGCTACTGGGACTAAAAAACATATGATTTAAATTAGTATGATTTACATTAAGAGGTAAGTGATACAAAGTTCACTGGGTTATCCAATAAACTATAAAAATACTACTAAAAATCACACATGCAAATATTACTTCAGGACTAATGTCGTAAGTGTAATCTTCAGTGGCCCAAATCTTTTTTGAAGTTCTGGTGGCACAAATATTAAAAATAAAAAAAAAAGCATGTAAACACTTCAAATGTCTAGGTCAAAGTCAACATTGCTACTCCTTTACAAGGTCAACTGTCAGTCTGTTTCTCCCCGTGATCCTCTGTGACTGGGTTAAGGAGAATAGCCTATGAACACAATCACTTGTACTCGTCGGAACGGCTTCCTCAATTTGTAGCTCAGATCTTCCACATCCTGGGATGCCTGAAGGAAGTCCCATCCGAGGATGACGCAATTATATTTGCTGTGCACGTCCACAGGCTTTTAGGTGAGTGTACAATTGTATCCTTGTAAAAACGTTTTATATTTTTCTCAGGTTTGATTCCATGGCGGAATTTGTGCTCCGCGACTGTATTTGACTTGTGGAAATTTTTCAGCAATCAGTCGTAAAAATATATTTATTTATTTGCAGATCTACATTTCAACCACTGTATAGTCATTATCAGTGCTAAAATAAATACAAAAGAACCAGTTAGAATAAAATACATGTCAGGTATAATCCAGTTGTACAAGTTTCAGTTGAACTCGATGATAAAAACACATACCTTGAAAAACAAATAAAATACTTGAAACACGTCGACCTCCATGTTGGAGGTTACTAAATTATTACAGTTTCTAAATTACATTATTAAATTAAATTAAATTAAATTATTACAGTTACTAAATTCACCAGGTCTAGTCTGCCCTTCTTTAACCAGGAAAACTCTGAAAGGTTGTGCGTGCTTATGGAATATCTTCCCAATTGTGCGATTGGATTCACGATTTCGTATCACAAAGGACACAGTTCGTTGTAATTGACGGTAAGTCATCGAGTAAAACAGAAGTGATATCTGGCGTTCCACAGAGAAGCGTTATAGGTCCCCTACTCTTCCTCGTGTTTATAAACGATTTAGGAGACAATCTGAATAGCTCTCTTAGACTGTTCGCGGATGATGCTGTCGTTTATCGGTTAGTGAAGTCAACAGAGGATCAAAAGCAACTGCAAAGCGATTTAGAGCAAATTTCTACTTGGTGCGAAAATTGGCAATTGACACTAAATAAAGAAAAGTGTGAAGTAATACACATGACCACTAAAAGAAATCCACTGAACTTCAATTACGCGATAAATCAGTCAAACATTAAGGTCGTAAATTCTACCTATACCTAGGAGTTACAATTACGAACAACTTTGACTGGAGAGAACACATAGAAAATATTGTGGGGAAAGCGAACCAAAGGTTACGTTTCATTGGCAGAACGCTTCGAAGATGCACCAGCTCCACCAAAGAGACTGCCTACATCACACTTGTGCGTCCTCTCCTGGAGTACTGTTGCCCCTTGTGGGGCCCTCACCAGGTGGGACTGACGGAAGATATTGAGAAGGTTCAGAGAAGGGCAGCTCGTTTTGTTTCATCACGTTACGGGGGGGAAAGCGTCACGGAAATGTTGCACGAATTGGGGTGGAAATCATTAAAAGAAAGACGTTATTCATTGCGGCGTGATCTGTTTACGAAGTTTCAATCACCGACTTTTACTCATGAATGTGAAAATATTTTGCTAGCACCCACCTACTTAGGGAGACATGACCATCCCAATAAAATAAGAGAAATCAGATCGGAAACGGAACGATTTAGGTGTTCTTTCTTCCCGCGCGCTATTAGAGAATGGAACGGTAGAGAAAAGTTATGAAAGTGTTTAATGAACCCTCTGCCAGGCACTTGAATGTGATTTGCAGAGTATCAATGTAGATGTAGATGCTGTGCCAGTTTTTATTTACGGCACTGTAGCTGCACGTGTGTGCGGTTGCACAGGACACGTGGAGAAATTGGCGCGCAGCGGCATCGAACCCGGAACCTCGCGCTGCTGGCAGAAAGGCTCGCAGCCGGCCAGACGGTGCCAAATTAGTTGCCGTGTCTGCACAGCCAGGCGGCGAACAGGTTTGGGCGTCCGCAGTCTCCATCGCGTGTCCCCAATCCGCTCGACGCGTCGTCTGAGAATTCCGACCGCACTCCCTGCAGGGGGAAGGTGGGAGTTATTAATACGACCCGACGCACCTCCTAAATACACTCCCAGTAACCCGCCTGTATCCAACTTTCTTCTCCGGAAAAGGCGAGACCGAAACTACGATCTCGGCTCTTGCCTGTTGCCCAAACGGAAAACAACTAACGACCAGCAGGTGGTCTTCAATAGGAACAACCCCACCCGTCGCGATACGGTTCGAAACAGTGATCTCACCTGCGATACATCACACACGTTAGTGGCAATATGACGACACGACCAAGTGTTTTATCGATGCTTTCAAGGAGAAATTTATTTCTGAGGCCAATGTTGCTTTGATAATGGTATCGTTAATTTCATTCTCGCATTTCGTTTGGTGAAAGTGTTTTGTTGTGCAGGCTGATTCTCGACGAGTAACTGCTTTGTATTTCGATATTGCTAAACGAAATTCCCAAGACGCGTTTCTCAGTCTGTGTGTGTGGAATGCTAATCTCAGCAGCTGCAGCTGCAGCGAGGCTATTTCATACGAGGGTTGGAACTTAAATAGTGGCAAAACTGCTGCAGAGGCACTATGCAATGGAATCTACTATTTTTTATTGTATCGGTGTGGTTTGTTTCTTTGTAAATCTATCGGACCAAACTGTGTGGTCATCAGACCGTAGCTTACAAACTACTTAAACCTAGGTAAACTAACCTGCGGACAAACACACACACCCATGCCCCAGGGAGAACTCGAACCTCCACGGCGAGCAACCGCGCGCTCCGCAGCGAGACGCTTTAGACCGCTCGGCTACTCCACCGTGCCTATTGGTGTGGTATCTGTTCTTTCGGACGTCCGAAAGGACACCACACCAATACAATAAGTATATATAAATGTTTTTAGAGTCTAGGAGACTCAACTACGGGGTCATCAGTCCCTAAACGTACAAACTGCTTATGAACTACTTACAACTAAGGACGTCACAAATATCCATGCCCGAGAGGGGGATTCGAACCCCCGACCGTAGTGGCCGTGCAGACCGTGACTGGAGCGCCTCAGTTCCCTCGGCCACCGCGGCGGCTAAGTATATATACGCGACGACGGCGTTAGCTTCAGTTACTTCACCGCAGATGCGGTCATACGTCCGACCTCGCACAGGAATCCGTAATGGCGAGTGTAAGAGGCATTCACGATAGGGGCGCTACAAACATAGCTGCGACATGTGGGAATTTGAGACGGACTGGAGGCGAGCACGGGTGGCCGATGGGTAGAGAAGACATTATACAACATTATATTTTGCTTTCAATTTTTTCCTATAATTCAAGCATTAAATCATAATACATCTCTCAAAAGAAAGGAAGATGAGATACACACCAAAAAAAAAAAAAGACAACGCCGAAGAAAGCGTCAATTGGAGAGCGAAAGTAGGGGCTGTGAGGGAAGGTTGGAGGACACCCCCCCCCCCCCCACAAAAAAAAGTTAAGGCTATCGCTGGCCCGAAGCGGGAGACCCGGGGTTCGATTCCTGGCCCGGCTCACATCTTCACATGTCGCCATTGCTTAATTTCAATGCCCAAATACGGCCACTGTCAATCCCTTCTTTCCTATCCTTCTTCCTTTCCTTCCTTTACCTATCATTTGCGAATCTACTATTGTCGCCGATAACACGTGTTGTTGACGTACCTACCTTACCTACAAGCAAATGGACTCATCCGTGCAACGTGTTTAAATTTCATAGAGAGGCTAACAGACGAGCTACAGCGCTCTTTGCGGCAACCTGTGTAAACTCGGCCGCCATATTTTTGGTGGTCAGTACACTTGAGAGTAGTCTATCGTATTTTGATCGTGAGCTTGAGGTGTTTTATTTACTATTTATTGTATTTACTGGAGATCTCACCTGCGATACATCAGAGACTTTAGTGGCAACATGAGGACACGACCGTGTTTTTTTATTGATGCTTTCAAGGCGAAATTAATTTCTACGGCCAATGTTGCTTTAATAATGCTATCGTTAATTTCATTCTCGATTTTCCTTCGGTGAAAGTGTTTTGTTGTGTAGACTGATTCTCCAGGAGTGACTGCTTTGTCCTTCGGTATTGCTAAACGAAATTCCCAAGACGTGTTTCTTAGTGTGTGGAATGCTAATCTCAGCGGCTGCAGCAAGACTAGACAGCAATTGCTACTTATACACGTTTTAGACGTTACCATACATATTTTGATTGTTTTTTTTCCAGACAGAAGTCCACAAATCCAGTTTTGATGTCCCTACTTAATGCTTGTTACGCTCCGAAGTAGGGACCTGAAGATGGCATAGTAGAATGCCGAAACTGGTTGTGATACAATAAATATTTTATTATACATACGGCTGTTGAAAATCAGGTGATGCTGAAGGAATTAGATTGGGAAACGAAGCAATAAAGGAGGTAGATGAGTTTTGTTACTTGGGCAGTAAAATAACAAATGATGGTCGCAGTACAGATGATATAAAATGCAGAATGGCAATGGGTAGAAAGGCGTTTTTGAAAAAGAGAAATTTGTTAACATCGAATATTGATTTAAGCCTAAGGAAGTCCTTTCTCAAGGCATTTGTATGGAGTGTTGCCTTGTATGGGAGTGAAACATGGACGATAAGCAGTGTGGACAGAAAGATGATTGAGGCTTTTGAAATATGGTGCTACAGAAGAATGCTGAAGATTAGGTGGGTGGATCGCGTAACTAATGAGGAGGTACTGAACCGAATTGGGGAGAAAAGAAATTTCTGGCATACCTTGACTAAAAGAAGGGATAGATTGGTAGGACACATTCTTAGACATCAAGGAATTGTGAATTTAGCGTTGGAGGGAAGTGTGTGGGGTAAAAATCGTAGAGGGAGACCAAGAGACGCGTATAGTAAGCAGATTCAAGTGGATGTGGGTTGTCGTTCTTATGAGGAGATGAAAAGGCTTGCTCAGGATAGAATAGGGTGGAGAGCTGCATAATAATAATAATAATAATAATATTTATTCAACATCGAATAATACATATACATTGACATTGACATTGTACAGATTATTCTTCTGAATACGTCAGTTTCATAAATTATAAACTAATGATTACTGTTTCTTATAGACATTATTTCTTTTATACAATTAAACATATTACATGTTTTTAAGTCTTTATCTGACAATTAAACACTTAACTACAGCATTACATGTTTTAAGTCTACTTGACAACTAAACAGTTAACTACAGTACATACTTGTCTTGGTTAAGAAACATTTTTCATATAGTCATAGAATTCATCTAGAGAATAGAATGCATTTTCAATTAGGATCCTTTTTAGTTGGTCTTTTAATTTATTTTTAGGAAGGGCTGCAAGGCTTTTTGGTAGTGCATTGCTAAGCTTCAGGCCAACATGAAGTCCATTTTTTTCATATAATGCTGTTCTGTGGCTGTTTAAATGGTATCTTAGTTTTTGTCGTGTATTGTGTTGATGTAGATCACAATTTAGATCTGGATTGATTGTTTTCACATACATTATTATTTTTAATATGTATACACCAGTAATGGTAAGTATGCCCAATTTTGGAAAGAGATTCCGACATGATTCTCTTGGTTTGGCCCCACAGATAATTCTGACCGCTTTCTTCTGTAGTATCAACAAAGTGTTAATGTTAGCTTGTGATGTTCCACCCCAAATTTCTATTCCATAGTTTGTGTTGGATGCAAATAATGCATGGTATGCAGTCTTAAGGATATGCATATCTTTACAATATTTGCTGATCTGGTTTATGGGAAAGATATTTTTAGACAGCTTTTTGGCTAGGGAATCTATGTGCAAGTCCCACTTAAGGTTGTCTTGAATTGTGATACCCAAAAATTTTGTATATTTTTCCTTATTAATAGTTTGATTTGCTATTGATAATTTCATGTCAAAGTCTGTTTGCTTTCTAGGGTTAAATTCTACAATTGCAGTCTTGGAGGCACTTACATTTAGGTGGTTTTCATTGAAATACTTGACTATTTCATTAGTAACAGTGTTGCCCAGCACTTCCAGACTGCTGTGGTCTTTGTGTTTGCACACAATTGTTGTATCGTCTGCATACAATATTATTTTATTATCTGGGGAACAGTACTTTATATCATTCACATAAATCAAGAACAGGAGGGGTCCCAAGACGGAACCTTGGGGCACTCCGTATTTGACATCTGCTACTTTGGATTTGAAATACCCACTGTTTGTTTTAATCAAGACAAATTGTTTCCTGTTGCTCATATATGACTATTAGGTCAAAGCATGTTCCTCTAATACCCATGTTCCATATCTTGTCAAGTAGTATGGTGATATTAACGCAGTCAAAAGCTTTTTCGAGATCAAGGAACACTCCAGCAACTTGTTCGTTGTTCTCTATGGCAGTTATTATTTCATCTACGAGCTGTGCTGCAGCTACTGAAGTTGACTTGTTCTTCATAAAACCATTTTGATTCTCGAATATTAGGTTGTGTAGGCTCAAAAATGCCATTAGTCTATTATAAATAACTTTCTCGATTACCTTGGAAAATGCAGGTAAGATTGAGATCGGTCGGTAGTTTTCAATTTTATTTTTATCACCTTTCTTGTAAATCGGAGTTACTTGTGCTATCTTTAGTCTGTCTGGAAAAATGCCCGTTGTGATTATGTCATTTACTGCTGTCGCCAAGGCATCTGATATGTTGTCTATGCACCTTTTAAGTGTGCTGATAGACAATCCTTCATAACCTGCAGAGTTTGAGTTTTTTAGTGACATCACTATGTGTTTTATTTCCCTGCTGTTCGTAGGTGTCAAGTATATGCTATGTCTTACTGGATTGCCCTTATATCTATACTGGAGGTTGTTGAACTGGTCATTGATGGATTTTCCCATAGAAGAAAAGTACTCGTTAAAAATATTTGCTATCTGGTAGGGGCATTTGATGTTACCACCTTTGAAATTGATACTAAGGTCACTAGCTGATTTGTCCTTACAGTCCCTGAAGCTATTTATAACTTGCCAGACAGCTTTACCAGAGTTGTTGGAGCCTCTTAACATGTTAGCTACATGTTTACTTCTGGTTTCTAGGAGGAGATTTTTGTAGTGATCATGATAGTTGTTAAACTCTTCCTTCAGTCTATGATTATCACTATTCTTTGTCATTGCGCATTGGAAAAGTCTTAGTTTTTCTCTTGCTGTTTTTACTTCAGTGTTTATCCAGTTATTCTTTTTTATTTTTTTACAGTCATTTACTGGCAGGGTTGTTTCTGGGCATGAGACGTTGAAGCAATAATATAAGTCAGATGCAAAGTCATTGAAAGTGATACAGTTATTTTCATTCCATTGTAAGCGTTTGAGCATACTCTTAAGGTTTTCGATATTGTTGTCATGGGTGGCTCTTTTTGTTACATAGTGTTTCTTTTTGCTTGCAATATGAAGGTTTTCAGCTTCTATCAGTACCTGAACCGCATGGTGGTCAGAAATTGCAAGCTTCAGAACTGATGCAGTGTATTTAAAGTGGGACATGTTAGTAATAATGTTGTCAATGCATGATTTGCTGCCATTGACCTCCCTGGTGGGCTCATTTATCAAGGAATTTAGTTTAAACTGATCTAGTACCAGCATCAATTTTCTTTTAATGCTGGAGTCAGGAGACAGCAAGTCAATATTTATATCTCCTACTAGAATTAAGTTAGCCCAGCCATTTTTATCACAGTGTTTGCAGTCAATGTCTACAAGCAGATCATTCAAAACTTCAAAGAAAATGTCAAGGCTGCCACTTGGGGGTCTGTATACACCTATGATAATTAAGTTCTCTTTCCCCCATTTGTAGTTAATTGCTGCAAGTTCTATAATCCCCTGTATGCTGAAAGCACTTACATCAATTACATTAAAGTTACTGCTTCTAGATGCAAAGATAGCTACCCCTCCACATTTTTTCATTTTCCTGCTGAAGGCTGTACAGAATATCATGGAAAGTGGCTGGCAAACACTAATTATCTCTTCTGTATACCAGTGTTCAGTTATAACTAAGACATGTGGGTTATCAATCCCTGCAACTGTGTCCATCTCATTTTGCTTATTACTAAGACTTTGAACATTTTGGTGAATTAATTTGAACCCAAGTGTGTTCTGCTGGACACTACTGACAGTTTTCACACTACTAGGATGTCCAGCATGCCCTTCAAGTTTCCCTGATTCCTATTTGAGTGACTATTTCTGACACCTTGGTTCTGAGTGTGGTTTGTTGTTATACTAGCTACAAGTTTTGGCCCTTCCATTTCGGTTTTATTTGGATATGGTGGAGCTGTGGTAGGTTTGTTTTTTGCAAAGTTGTTTGTCAGATTGGGTGGTGTGGGCCATTCCATGGCAAAGCACGTATTTATAACACTTTGTTGAGAATTTCGTCTTATTTCATCAATAATTAATTTACTGAGAGTCATTTTGCCTCTTTTATTCAGGTGCATTCCATGAGTTGTGTGCAGGTCCCTATCAAGATTACTGATGTTTATAAGAGAGACATTGTGAAATTTATTACATATTTTCTTTAGTCTATCATTAGTTTTGTGCACTTCCAAATTCACAACAGATTGTTCCATTAAATCGTATCTCTGTGGTATGTTGACAACAACAACTTTTGTGCCTATTAACTTACCGAGAGTAGTGTTCATGTGTCTGATAGCGTCATTTGCCTGGTTTTTGGCTACATCATTTGTTCCTCCAATGATTACGACACTATCACTTACGGAGAAAGATTCACTATCACGCACACACGGCGTCGCCACAGCAGACAGAGGTGCTCCAGGTTGAATGTGAGCCACAGCTTCAAAGTCGTCCTGCATGTTCACTATGTTTTGCGCTATTCCGCGACCGTGACTGTCTCCATATATTAGGATCCTGCCCTTCTTGCGCTTCTGCTTCTCGCTTCTTCTTTTGTTCACTTTGGGCGGTTTCATATACGTAATTTGACGGATTTCACTGTCGTTACGCTGGATAGGCCTAGTTTGTTTACATTCTGATACACTGGCACACGGATAGATAACTTGTTTTTTCGACATATTGCTGTCAGATTTTTTGCAGATCGAAAGGTTATTTTCAATTTGCGTAGGCTTGAGCGTTACTTCTTCCACTATTTGATCAAGAGCCTGATATTTGTTGTTAGTGATAAAGGTTGGAAAGATTTCCGGAGTTTTTGATTTAGGCCTACAGTTCATCAGGTGCTGTTGATCATTTTCGCTAACTCTTTTATTTAGCAACGATACCTCAACCTTTAAACACTGAATTTCGCTTATTAAGTCTTTTACTAATATTGATAACTCGCACTTACAGTCCCAGTTATTTGTATTTGCTGTTTTACCTGAGGATTTGAGGCAGCACTGGGTACAGCTCCAGCTAGTCATGAATTCATTGTTTTCTTTCACTGATGCGTCGATTTTTGCACAACGAAAATGGTATGAATGATTGCATACCTTACACGTGATACCGGTTTTCAACACTTTTTCGCACTTTCTACACTTATCATCGTCTAAAAAAAGGTTTTTGGGCGAGCTACTACTTAAAGCTACACTACTACTTGCCGCCATCTTGAAATCAAACCAGTCTCTGGACTGAAGACCAGAACAACAACAACAACAACGGCTGTTGGTATATCAGTTCCTTCATATTTTACACCGGGGTTGTGACAACACTGCTGTCGAGACGCCATGCAATGGAATCTACTACTGTGGCCGATAGGACACGTTGTTGACACACCTGCCTCACCTCCGAGCAGGTGGACTCGCCCGTCCCACGTCCACGGCGTGCGCTCAATCGAAGGAAACACAGTCACTTGTGAGCGAGCGGTCTAACGTGACGGTGTCACTGTGTTCTCGAAACAGAAACAGCGGAGTTGGGTCAGGACTGAATGTGCCAGAGGTCGATCAGCACGAAAGTGTCAAATGTAGAAATCGATGCGACGCTACTCAGGCGCACTTCGAGCGCTGTCAGGTTGCAAAGTGAGACTTTCGCAATACTCGGTGAGACGTGGTCCACATCGTAAGAGACAAAATAGAAACGCCGATCCAACGAATGGCGTTATTACGGGCCGCCGCGAAAGTCAAAAGTGCACCAGAGCCCCAGTATGGTGAAAGTTATGGTGATTCTCGTGTACGACTGTGATGGCGTTATACTAACGCACTACGTACCTCCACGGCAGACCGTCAGTGCACAGTATCACTGTTCGTTTTTGGGGCATCTCCTGCGACTAGCTTCGCGAAAGAAGCGGCAACACTTTCTGCGCAACCCAGCCATCATTCAGCACGACAATGCGCGGGCGCATACAGCACTAGCTGTGGCTGCTCTGTCCGGTCGATGGGACTGGGAAGTACTGCACCGTCCACCATCCTTGTGACTTTGATTTGTTTCCGAAGATGAAGGAACCACTCCGTGCTTCAGAACTGTTCCAGAGATTCGGCAGGCAGTAGACCGCTCCATTCTCACCATCAACAGAACAGGCTCTGCTAACCGCATACTACGCCTTCCACATCGCTGACGTGTTCGATACGACGCTTGTGACTTCTTTGAATTACAGTAACAGATGCAAAAATGCATATTTTATTTATTTATTTATTTATTTATTTATTTTATTTTATTATTATTATTTTTTTAAATGTCTTGGTAGCACTGGTTTTTGTTTTATCATTTAGGGTTTCGATACATCATCATCGGATAAACTTTTTTTTTACGATGGTAATTAAAATAAATCTTATTGGAGATGAATAACTAAAGTAGTCACAGTGGCGTAGTTAGAAGAGTGTTTGATTGCGGCAAGGACGTAGTTTCCTAACAAACCATTTGACTAACGGCTCTTGACTACATACCATTTTTGCCGGCCGCGGTGGCCGAGGGGACTAAGGCGCTCCAATCACGGTCTGCACGGCCACTACGGTCGGGGGTTCGAATCCCCCCTCAGGCATGGATATTTGTGCCGCCCTAGTTCGTAAGTAGTTCATAAGTAGTTTGTAAGTTTAGGGACTGATGACCCCGTAGTTAAGTCCTATAGACTATACAAACAATTGAACATTTTTGACTAACTAAAATACAAACAACCATCGTGGACGTCTAGTGAAGGGGTTCAACTAGATTCTCATGCCACCTTCACTAGACATCCACGATGGTGGATTATATTTTAGTTAGTCATTTCCAATAACATGTATTTTAGAATGAAACTTTCACTCTGCAGTGGAGAGTGCGGTGATACGAAATTTCCTGGCAGAGGTACTGGCGGAAGTAAAATTGTGAGGCGGTATCGTAAGTCGTGTCGGGATAGCTCAGACGGTAGAGCGCTTCCCCGCAAAAGGCAAAGGTCCCAGGTTCGAGTCCCGGTTCCAGCATACAATTTTAATCTGCCAGAAAGTTTAACATGTATTTTAATTACCATCGTTCTAACAAAAAAGTTTATCTGATGATGCTGTATCGAAATGCGTAATGATAAAATAAAAAACAGTGCAACCAAGACATTAAAAATGCCAACGTATGGTAGCTCGTCCCCAAAAAAATGGAAGGTTTTATGAACCAAGTGATAAAGATGCAAAAATGTAACTTTTTCGATCTGTTGTGTTTAAATAGTTGTCGCTATTTAAGTTCCAATCCTCGTATATTTCCACTATATCGCTTCTATAATATTTATTTATTGTACACTACTGCCATTTTGGCTATAACGCTATTTTCAGGATATCTGCAACGGTTTGTTACAAATTTCGTTTATTACTGTAACACAAGACATGACAAGATACGACTTTTTAAATTGATTTTCGGCCCACTTTAGGTTACGGTAGTAACACTAAAAGTGGGCCTTCGCGATCGTCTTTTGACAGCTCGAAATTTAAATTATAATAACGGCTTAACTATTCATCTGTTGCGAAAATTGAATAGCCGAATTTATAGAGGAGAAAATTCTCTACTACTTTGCTCTCTTATGTTGTGTATATATATATATATATATATTTATATATATATATATATATATATATATATATATATATATATATATATATATATATATATATCGTATCTTTTCAGAGATATTTGCAAAAATAACGGCGATTTTGGTATATGTCTGTCCGTAACGTGTTCTTTGTTTTTAAGACGAACCGTACAACAGATCTGCATCAAATTTTACAGACATAATTCTAGACCGACAGAGACCGGAACCTCCCTTTCTGAAATTTTTCGGGCAAAAAATACGGCATTAATACAAAAAAAGCCGTTTATAATATAATTGTAATTGCAAGCGAACCGTTCATCTGACACGAAAATTGAATAGCCTAATTCGTAGAGGGGAAAATTCTCTTTAACTTCGCTCTATTATGTTTTCTTTTTCATATCTTGCATCGTTTCAGAGATATTTGCAAAAATAATGGCGATTTGACGATGTCTGTCTGGCTGTAACGTGTTCCCACTTTTTAGGTCGAACCGTTCAACCGATCGGCACCAAATTTTACTGTAATAATTATTGGCTACCAGAGACTAGAACTTCGCTTTTTGAAATATTTCGGACAAGAAATACGTTAGTAATACAAAAAAAGCCATTTGTAATGTAATTTTAATTGCAAACGAAAAGTTCATCTGACACGAAAATTGAATAACCTCATTGGTAGAGGAGAAAATTCTCTACAACTTAGCTTCCTTATGCTTTTTTCCCGCTATCTCCTATCATTTTTGAGATGTTTGTAAAAATAACAGAGTTTTGATACCCTCCATTGAATTAACGAAAACCAGCCTTCTGCAGATGTCACGTGACATTCCTCGCCCAGAACTCTCTGTGGGATACGCCATCTTGCGTTGCGTATTTGATAATTTCCTTATTGTAACTTACACGTTGTCCTTTCAAAGCAATGGCGCACTGAAGAATTAACAAAAACACATCGTTCTTCGACGGTAAATGATAATCTAGTGTCTACAAATGCATATTCGCATCAGTTTACACTGGTCATCAATAATAAGAGATTAAGGAACACAACTCCTAGATGTTTGATGAGGCGTAGTGAGTAATGGGTTGGATTGTGACGCTGAAGGTAAGTGGTTTAGAACCAAATGTTCAAAATCCAAATGTTTTTACAGCTTATGGGATTTAACTACGGGGTCATCAGTCCCTAAACTTACAAACTACTTATGAACAACTTACGAACTAGGACGGCATAAATATCCATGCCCGAGGGGGGATTCGAACCCGCGACCGTAGTGGCCGTGCAGACCGTGACTGGAGCGCCTCAGTCCCCTCGGCCACCGCGGCCGGCGGTTTAGAACCCGCCACTACCTAATATTTCTTTTCCTAAAAGGGTTTCAGACACTCTTATTAACTAATTTATTTTTATTTAGATTATTATTTTGGTCCAAAATATTTGCAAAAACTTATAAAACTACAAATCTAAAGTGGGTCGTAAAACACGTCAGTGCAATTGTTTTACTTAAAATAATATTGTACATACTTTGTGAATCGTGTATTTTGTATCCAATATCGTTAATAGCTCTGTCACGCCACAAGGTATTCTGCAGTTCGTCTGTCTTGCAATTTGATGCTATTGCGACAGGTACTTATGTTGGTGAACGGTACTGTATGATTACAGCGGTGCCGGCCGCGGTGGCCGAGGAGACTGAGGCGCTCCAGTCACGGTCTGCACGGCCACTACGGTCGCGGGTTCGAATACCCCCTCGGGCATGGATATTTGTGCCGTCTTTAGTATAAGTAGCTTGTAAGTTTAGGGACTGATGACCCCGTAGTTAAGTCCCATAAGCTTAACAAACATTTGAACATTACTGCGGTCCAGTTTACAGGCATTGGCTCCTGTCGCTAAGACATCCCCTCCAGAGTCTTAGTCGCTCTGTAGCGTCGTTGGATGACGTTTCCCAGCATGCAATTCTGTGCTCATTTTATTCCTCAAGACGCCTTCTACATCCTACAGAAGTTTGTTGGTGTAATCATGTAATTGTGAAACAGACGTGTGGAGCAGACACACATCTTTGACTTCGACCTCCATTTACTGCACGAAATATGCGCAGCACGAAATTTTGCGAGACAATTTTTTTTATACAATTATATATTTTTGACGACGTTACAGTATTGAATGAATGAAATAATTAGCAATTTGCGATCAGTTTATGGCTTCATTGTACTAGGCTTAGATAGACTACCACAGTGCGTAGAATGAAAATTTGAGCCTGGCCGGGATTCGAACCCAGGCACAAATTTTCATTCTCCGCACTATGGTTGTCTATCTAAGCCTAGTACAGTGAAGCCATAACTGATCGCAAAGTGCGATTTATTTCATTTTTTTTAAATTGTTGGCTTATGAGGAATCGCGATGCATCTACATCTACACACATACTCCGCAATTCACCGTAAGGTGTGTGGCGGAGGGTACACTGTACCACTACTAGGCATTTCCTTTCCTATTCCACTCCCAAATAGAAATCCCGGGTGTGCGAATTTAGCTTCAGCCTGTGTAGAGCATGAAATTCCGTCGGGCCACTAAATTCAATTCTTAGTCCTGGAATGGTTTCTTTCCAATAATTTCAGCTGTATTCATTGATTAATAATGGGATAGCGCTAGGGATAAAGGAAGCTGGTAAGGAAACGTTCTGTGATTCAAGATCTGATGTTATGTTAATGACTTATACGTAATCGTCAATACATCATCACCCGATTCACAATAGTTTATAATCCTAGTTTAATCAATTGTATGACAACTCTGTTTCTTCAGTTTCGCCGGTACAGAAAGGAAATAAAAAGGGAGCGGTAGATGAGGATTTATGAGAATGGTGTGGCGGCTTTATGCATATGAAACTCGATACAGACGTACCTCCACCAGTTTTTCGGAGGTACTGTATTTTCCTCTTGACGTTAACTGCCTAGCGATACTGTAACAGATGGGCCAATTAGTATGCGAGAGCCGTCCAGAATTAGCATGAGAAGCGGTGTTGTGAGGCTCACACTGAATAATGGGAACATGAAACGGCAGCCACAGCAGCTGCGAGAGTTCGTGGGCGGAAATCCCGACCCGATGAATCCAGTCTTCCATCAGCGACACGACAATAAGTACTTACGGAGATTAAAAGACTTACTGAAATTATAATCATTTATTGTTTATTTTTTATTGAGTAGAAGCCAAATGCAAATCTGTAGAAGAATGTATAACTAGGAGATAAATAGATACCGCCCAAAGGAAAAAGAGAGAAATTTGAAGACAAGCAAAATACGTGTATGAATATCAAGTACTCAGATCGAAAACCATTTCTGAGTAAAGCTGAAAGGTGGAAGGAAAGCTGAAAGGTGGAAGTAGTATTATTGAGGGACTCTACAAAAGTAAATGAACTTTGAGACAATATATTAAGAAGGGAAGAGGAAGTAGATGGAGATGAAATAGGAGATACTATACTGAGAGATTAACTTGACAAACCACTGTAAGACCTAAATCGAAACAATGCCCCTGGAGTTGATGACATCCCCTCAGAGCTACTGATCTCTCTGGGGGAGAACCAGCCATGTCAAAACTGGTGAGTAAGATGTATGAGACTGACGACTTACCCTCAGAATTTAAGAAAAATGTAATAATTCACATTCCAAAGAAAACAGACGTAGACCGGAGTGAAAATTACAGAACCATCAGTTTAATAAGTCATGGTTGCAAAATTTTAACACGATTTAGTTACAGAAGCATTAAAAGGTTGATAGATGCTGACATCGGAGGAGGATCAGTTTGGTTTCAGGAGAAATGTAGGAATACGGGAGGCAACACTCTACGACTTATCTTAGAAGATAGATTAAGGATAGGGAAACCTATATTTGTAGCTTTTGTAGATTTGGAGAAAGCTCTGGACAATGTTGATTGGAATACATTCTTTGAAATTCGGAAGTCAGAAGGGTTATTTGCAACTAGTACAAAAACCAGACAGCTGTTATCAGAGTTGAAGGGCATGACAGGGGCGCAGTGGTAGGGAAAGGAGTAAGACAGAGTTGTAGCCTTTGTCCAATGTTATTCAATTTGTACACTGAGTAAGCTGTGAAGGAAAGCAAAGAGAAATTTGGAAAAGGAAGTTGGGTTCAGGGTGAAGAAATAAAAACATTGCTGTAACATTGGAAAGGTAGTTGAATGTAATGAACAGTGTGTTGAAAGGAGCATATAAGTTTAACATTAACAAGAGCAAAACAAAGGTAATGGAATGCAGTCTTAGAAAATCACGCAATGATGAAGAAATTAGATTAGGTGGTAGATGAGTTTTGTGACTTGCACAGTAAAATAACGTATGATGGTTGCAGTACGGAATATAAAATGCAGAAGGGTAATGGAAAGTAAAGCGCTCATGAAAAAGAGTAAATATTTAACATCGAAAAAATGAAAGTCTAAGGAACTATTTTCTGATTTTATTTGTGTGGAGTGTTGCCTTGTACTGGAGTGCAACGTCGACGATAAATAGTTCGATAGGAAGAGGCTTTTGAAATGTGGTCGTACAGATGAATGCTGAAGATTAAGTGGGGAGGAAATGAATACCTGGCAGACCTTGACTAAAAAAGGGGATATGTTGGTAGGACACATTGTTAGACATCGAGGAATCGTAAATTTAGTATTTGCACCACCTCTATGGGTGTCTTAATTAGAAATAAAGCTACTAACTAGAAATGAATCTCTAATCGTAAACGTCTCATTGTCATTATTAATTCATAGGGACGCAATTATAAAGAGACATAACAAGAAAATCTTTAACATACAGAGGACGTGTGTCGGAGAGAATTGCGAAACACTTGCCGAGAAACATAGGGGTGGCGTTCAAAAATGATGGGCAAATGGCGCAAAGATTAAGGCATAGACCTACCACGAAAAAACGCACGAAATATAGCAACTCCGGAGTATACAAGATTAAATGCGCCAGCTGCGACAAATATTACATAGGGCAAACTGGACGCAACTTTGAAGTCCGATACAAAGAGCACTGCAATAACAGCAATCGCACAGCATTTGGAGCGCATGCTAAAGACAATAAACACCAAGTCAGCACTATAAGCGAACAAATGGAAGTGTTGCACAGGGCACCGAAAAGCTTTCATTTAAACGTACTTGAAGAACTTGAAGTATATGCGCACAAGGAGAAAGACCCGGACAAACTTCTAAATGAGCAAACAGACTTCATGCATAAAAACTTTTTTGAAATATTTAAAGACATTTTGAAGCCTTGCCTGGAATGGAACGCGCTGCCAAACACCAGCTACGGCGGCCCTCAGCACACTGGCGGCGGTGAATGGGACGCGGCGAGGCGGAGGAAACCTCGGCGACACTGCTGCTACCTGACACACGGAAGCCTCATCCGCAGACGGGAAAGAAGACATTGTCCACAATATTTGTTTTTAATCCTTTTTAAGAGATCTTAATATTTAAAAATATTTTTTTATTTCTTATACTTTTATACATATATTTTTTTATTTTGTAACTCGAAAACAGTTTCACTTAAAATGTTATTATATTTATCCAGAACCCAATTTTATCTTATTTCTACGTCCTTTTATAGTTTGACAGCTGTGTATCTCATTTGTAACTGTTTTTATACCTTGACTACTATCTTACACCTTGACGTCAGAATTGCTTTTATATGTAAGTCAATAATTACTTGTTGAGAATAATCTTAACAAAAGGATCCCAACCAATCAGATGATTTCAAGTACTTTATATAAAGCCTCAGGCAGCTACTATGTTTTAATAACGACTGTGAACATTCGTTCATTACAGGACAGGTTACTCTGTAACTTCTAAATTTTGGTATGTTTTTAATGTTTTTCCTTTAAAATTTTTTGATATCATACTTTACAAATAGTAGCTTATATTCAGTTGTAACATTTATTTAACAGATCTGAAGATGGGCAGCTGTCCCGAAACCGGTAATGTTTTAGAAAATATAAGCGATCTGGAGACGGATATTCAAGAATTTTATTATTAATTTTTTCTGTTATAAATATAAAATTTTCATGTAATAACTTCTAATTTGTTGTGATTCATTTCCAGGTGGTAGTTTTATTTCTGTTGTAGACACCCATAGACGTTGTAGAAATGTGGATCAAGTTCAGTTACTTCAAAGCAGCTTGTGCGGCTGCATTTTCTTCAACAGTAAATTACGCTGATACAGTTGCAGCTTCATACAGACAACATTGAAAATCACTGATCGCATTCCCTATTTTCTGCAATAACCTAATATTTAATTTGCTTGTGTTTGGGATTCGCAATCTTTTTTTAATTTCAAATTAATATTATGCCAAGAATGCACTTTTTTATTTGTTTTGGCGACCGATTTCGTCACACTGAGGAACCATCTTTTGTTCTGGTACCTTAGAGCATTTGTGCCTTTATGGAAGTGCTCGACATACCTGTTTTCAGTGCAGGTCGTGAGACAAACAGAAAAGCAATAAAAAGATACACAGTAAAATACTCCATCATATCAAATACATAAAAATACATGTTTGTTTGTTTGTCTTTATGTTGGTATTTTATTCGTGGCCATACAGTACAATCGATTGCGATAAAACTTTGTGCACTGAATACTTGCAGTCGCGCGAAAGTTATAGGCATACTAAAATAAAGCAGAGGGTGCTTTACAATTAGTTAATTTGTTTCTTACTGCTTCACTCTGAAATGGCTAGGCGGATATGAATGAAACGTGGAACAGAGGTAGCTTATACCCTGATTAATACATCGGCTACCTTTCGTAAGCCATAGTCTGGTGCGTGGCGGAGGGTACCTTACAATGAGTTAATCCGTTTGCTTCTTCTTCATGCTGAAAGGGATGGACAGGTTTGAATGAAATTTGGAATAAGCTTATACCCTGCTTATGAGCTGCCTTTCGTAAGGCACCGTACGGTGCCTGGCAGATAGTGTCTTACAGTGAGTTAACACGTTTCTTACTCTTCAAGGTGAAAGAGCTGGACTGATTGGAATGAAATTTGGAATGCAGAAGATGGCTTATACCCTGAATTAATACACGGGATACCTTTCGTAAGTCTCCTTAAGTGCGTGGCGGAGGGAAAGTTACAAGAAACATCCAAATTTTTTGTCACCGTGAAAGTCAGCACAAAAATGGATGTTTTCATGAAGGAGATTTTATAATATGTAAGGGAATGAATTTAGTACGACGGAGACTATCTTGCTACTTTGACACCGTTTGACCAGTCACCATGAAACTTGGCGCACATGTGTATGTTGTCATATATAGGAGGGAGAGGAGTAGGTGGAGGAGGAGACGGACAGAAGAGGAGGGAGGATAGAGAAGGAGAATGAGAGAGGGAAGATGGTGACAGGTGAAGAAGATGAACAGAGGGAGTGGAGGAGGAAATGGACACAGAAAGGGACGGGGGGACGGGGAGAGGAACAGGTGAACAGAGAGAAGGGAGAGGAGGAGATGGACGAATGGAAGACTGGAAACCTCATATGTATTTCTTAGTTATCTGTGCGCTACCATAACTTTCGTGTGGTTTGCGATAAAACGTCGCCAACTTATTTCTTGCTATTACGTGAAGATTATGGACATGGTACAGTTACAGTAGGTTGTGCGCGTGTCGTACCGGGAAATTTATTTTTAAAAGGCCATTGAGGTGAAAATATGTTTGAATGTAACACAAAGAGACTAGCGTTTTATTGTATCGTACATATTTCGATGGCAATAACTGTGAGTTACATGTAATCGTAATATCCAGTGCACACAGTAAATTTTTATTTTTTCAGTGAATCGACACATGATAGTTTGATTACATAATCGTTTAGCGTGTTACTGGTTGCACTTGCGCAAAGGCTATAAGCATAGTACATTTAACTCATGCATATTTAAAAACGTCATTATATGTATTTATTATCGAATATAAAATCAATATTTATTTTTGTCATTCGTAATTAAACGAGCTAGTCCCGGCGGAGTGGCCGAGTGCATTGAGACGCTATTCTCCGATGCGCGAGGTCGTTCCCAGTCGGGAGTTCGAATCCTCCCTCGGGCATGGATCTTTGTGCTGTCTTTAGTATTAGCTAGTTCATAAATAGTTCGTAAGTTTAGGGACTGATGACCCCGCAGTTAACTCCGGTAAGTTTAACAGACACTAGAACTTTTTTTTAAAAGGAGCTAACATTTTGAAATTTCATACGTTGTTTGCACAACTATTTCTAATACGGCAGCAATGTGCCGAGCAGGAGCTAGTACACAATGAAATATATACCATTATATCTAGCAATCATTAACTGGGGAAAAATCTATAGGAAGTGTAGCACGATTAAAAATATTTATTTTACAGTTTTTCGACTTTGTAAAACGATATGTTAAACTACTGGCTAAATTCTGCTAGAGTAAACAACTGTGCTCAACAACTCATTTTGCAAATTGTATTTGGCGTTGAGTGTGACAGCGCCTTCACAAGACTATCTGCACTTTTGTAAAGGAAGAAATATTCTAAGGTACCGCACCAGAACTGTGCCGAATCTGGTCGTGGAGATAAATGACTAAAAAAAAAAAAAATGCGATATTGGCATAATATTAATTTGAACCTAATATTTCACAGCAGAGGAAATTTTAGGAATAAGTATTACTATTTTTTTATTTAAATTATTTATATATTAGGAAATAAATTTGTATGGTTATAGTGAATCTCAGCAACGGGTGGACCAGTTTACTTGCGATTGTCGATTTCAGATAAAGTGGTCGCTGGGAACACAGCGAAAAAAATCGCTCTGACGTGTGTTACGGCCCACTTTAGATTTGTAGTTTTATAAGTTTTTGAAAACATTTAAGACCAAAATAATAATCTAAATAATTAAAAATTAATTAATAAGAATGTCTGAAACCCTTTTAGGAAAAAAAAATTTAGACAGTGGCAGGGTTCGAACCACTGACCTTCAGCGCCACAGTCCAACGAATTGCCCACTATGCTACAGCTGACCGTTAGAAGTGGTATTCTTTAACTTCATACTATTCATAGTTGTTGTTAACTGATGCTAATATACCATTTGTAGACACTAGATTATTTTTCAAAAAAAAAAAAATAATAATAATAATAATAAAATAAAATAAAATAAAAAAATAAATAAATGATAATGCGATTTTGAATAGTTTTGCAGCGTCATTAGGACAATTTTGTAGGCACTTGTCATAGCGTGGAACAAGGTTTGTCTGCCTTCTTCATAGAAGGTTGCCGCCTGTGTATTCAACCATGTGGTAACATGTTCTTTCAGCTCATGATCGTTGAAGTGTTGACCACCAAGGACAGATTTTAGGTATAAGAAGAGATGAAAGGAGTCTTCTCTTTCCCTTCATGTTTCCGCCCGACCTCACAAGGCGAATGTGACCAAACAACTCCTAAGGGAATTTCACTGGGACGTGTTTGATCATCCTCCGTACAGTCTCGCTCCTAGCGATTTTCTTCTTACACCTAAAACATGTCCATGGTGGTCAACACTTCAGGGATGATGACGAACTGAAAGAACATATTTACCACTTGGTTGAATACAAGGGCGGCAACCGTCTACGAAGAAGGCTTACAAAGACTTTTGCCACGCTATGACAAATGCCTACAAATTTTCAGAAGCTATGTAGAAAAGTAGTTTAATACTTGTTATTTTTGTATAATAAATATTTTTTTTTGTATCTGTACAAGTTTGTTTCATATAACCAAACGGAACTTACTTTGTGGACATACCTCGTATATTGTAAAGAATTTTCTCCTGTATCGAATGGTCCATGCCACATTCGTGGGAAAAATCAGAAATGGCACATAGAGTTCGTCAAACTTTTACCTGTTCAAAAACTGTTAGCCACTGACATGAAACTTCTATAAAATTCGTAGAATGTCCATAACTCGTTTAAACAAGAGAAAAAAATCAGAGCCACTACTAGAGAAAGGAGTTACAATAGTGTTTTGGCCCACTTTAGTTTACGGTAGTGACACTAAAAGTGGGCCTTTGCGATCATTTTCTGACAGCTCGAAATTTAAATGAAAATAACGGCTTAACCATTCATCTGACACGAAAATTGAATAACCTAATTTGTAGACGAGAAAATCCTCTACAACTTTGCTCTCTTATATTTTTTTCATATCTCGTTTCGTTTCAGAGATATTTGCAAAAATAACGACGATTTTGGGATGTATGTCTGTCTGTCCGTTACGTGTTCCCCGTTTTTAAGACGAACCGTTCAACCGATCAGCACCAAATTTTACAGACATGATTGCAGGCCTCCAGAGACCAGAACCTCTCTTTTTCAAATTTTTCGGACAAAAAATACGGTAGTAATACCAAAAAAAGCCGTTTGTAATATAATTGTAATTACAAACAAACCGTTCATCTGACACAAAAATTGAATAACCTAATTGGTAGAGGAGAAAATTCTATACAACTTCGTTCCCTTATGTTTTTTCATATATCGTATCGTTTGAGAGATATTTTCAAAAATAACGGAGATTTGACACCCTCCATTGAATTAGCGAAAACCAGCCGTTCGGAGATGTCACGTGACATTCCTCGTCCAGAACTTTCTCTGAAATACGCCATCTTGGCGTTGCGTATTTGATGTCTTTCTTATTGTAACTTACACGTTGTCATTTCAAAGCAATGGCGCACTGAAGAATTAACAAAAACACATCGTTCTTCGTACGATAATCTAGTGTCTACAAATACCATATTAGCATCAGTTAACAACAGCCATCAATAATATGAGATTAAAGAACCCATATTCTGCTTGATAGCCGTGGCGTAGTGGGTAAAGCTTTGGACTATGGCGCTAATGGTCGGTGGTTCGAAACCCACCACTACCTACTTTTTTTTTCCTAAAAGGGTTTCAGACACTCTTATTAATTATTTATTACTTAGATTACTATTTTGGTCCAAAATGTTTGCACAAACTTATAAAACTACAAATTTTAAGTGGGCCGTAAAACACCTCAGTGCGATTTTTTTCTCCTTTTTTCCTAAATGGGTTACGTGTTGGGTGCATAGGATATTATTACAATTGTAGAGTCATGATCATATCACTATAATTTTTTATTATTTACATTATTATTTTTGTCCGAAATGTTTGCAAAAAACTTAAAAAAATGGAAATTTAAAGTGTGCCGTAAAACACGTCAGTGCGATTTTTTTTACTTGGTTACAAGCTATAAATAAAAATAGTGATACATCCGACACCCAATAAATACCGAAAAATCTTTTTATTCAGAACTAAACTGCCGGTATCGGCTTTGACCGGTCGTCTTTTCCCGCCCCTAGTTGTGACACAAACGCCTGTAATCATCAGCTGCAGTGTTCACCACACAGTACAGCCAGTGAGCTACGCCGTTGAGATCATCGACCACGCCACGCCGCGGCTGCTGTTCTTGGAGTTGGAGACTACCTGTTGGTGTCCGTGAGACCCCCCCCCCCCCCCATCCACTGTGAGTTACGCAGCTACGTGGCCAGACGGCGGTTAGACCAGGCCGCTGTCTGTGTGTAGCGCAGCCGCCGGCCGGTTGTGCCGGGTTTGAGTCCTGTGCCGCCGCCGTGAAAGTGTCGGGGGGGGGGGGGGGGAGGAGGTAGGCGGTGTGTTCTCGGAACAGGCTGGCCCGCCTTTCTTCCAGAGCCATTTTATTTCCCGACATCGCCACGCCACAGCTTCGCACGGCCCACAATGGACCACCGCCGCGTAGGAAGAAAGCCAGCGCTGTGTCCTGGCTGTTTTTCTCTTTCTTCCTTCTCCCCGCTATCCTCGCGCAGTAACCGAATTCGCCGGAACGGGTTATGCTAATGAGGTGTTCGATACCGCACATGCGCGACTAGCGGAGGAAATCACGCAGTCGGCTTATTCGCTCGTGGGTGCGATTTCACCCTTCGCGAATGCAAATATTCGTCGTTAAGCCCTTCTCACACCGCAGTCATGTATAAGGCTGTCTTCACAGCAGCTAAGATATCGCTGAGTTTCCCCGCGGGGCAAGTTAATATATACTAGCAGTGCCGCCGGCTGCGGTGGCCGAGGTGACTGAGGCGCTCCAGTCACGGTCAGCACGACCACTACGGTCGGGGGTTCGAATCCCCCCTCAGGCATGGATATTTGTGCCGTCCTAGTTCGTAAGTAGTTCATAAGTAGTTTGTAAGTTTAGGGACTGATGGCCCCGTAGTTAAGTCCCATAAGCTTTACAAACATTTGAATTTTTTTGAAACTAGCAGTGCCATGCCCACCTGACACGCCCACTTTTCGATCGTTGAAGTCTCCAGAAACCTATTGAGTCACGGGTACTGACCCATCCCAAGTCATCAAGTCATTGATTCACCAGGAAAACACGGATCACACTAGTAAAGGGGGGGGGGGGGGGGCAAATATTTTATTTGGGGGGATTTAATCCCAACAGCAGCTTTGCTATATGTATCTCCGATATGTTTTTCGTTTTATTATACTATACTAATTTATGTATATAACCTAATGTGGTAAAAAAAATGGGGGCGCTCAAGCGAGGGGCTCTAGTTTTAACAAAGCCCCGCGTGAGAAAATAACAATTTAGGGACCTTAGGTATATTTTATGTTTTTATTTTGTTGTTTATATCCTTTATTTTCAATCTTAGGTATATCTTTATAGGTATGTATGTATTCCTCTTTCTTCCTTCTCCCCGCTATCCTCGCGCAGTAACGTGTTATGCCAATGCGGTATTCGATACCGCACATGCGCGACTAGCGGAGGAAATGACGAAGTCGGCTTACTCGCTCGTGGGTTTGGTTTCACCCTATGCGAATACAAATATTCGCCGTTAAGCCCTACTTTATTTTTATTTATTACGTTTTCTGTTCCATAGGACCCAATTTAGAAGTGAGACTCCCTGGTCATGGAACAAGTCAAGACATGAATTTTTTCACGAGAATGGTAGTAGAAAATTTTTAAGTAGTCCTATGCAAACGAATATCTTAACCCTTAACTGCCCTGTCGGGGGTCATATTTGACCGCAAGACTTTTCATTTTAATATTTATTCGCTAGGTGACATGGTGGGGAGACTTTACGAAAGTTGCCAACTCTAAAGAAGGTTCAAATGTTCAAATGTTTGTTAAGCTTAAGGAACTTAACTACGGGGTCATCAGTCCCTAAACGTATAAACTACTTATGAAATAGCTAATACTAAGGACGGCACAAATATCCATGCCCGAGGGGGGATTCGAACCCCCGACCGTAGTGGCCGTGCGGACCGTGACTGGCGCGCCGCAGAACGCTCGGCCACCGCGACCGGCGGAGTGAAAGCTACTAACCCGTGGGAATAAGCTGACATTATTAACAACAAACGACATTAAAGAAAAAACGTATTATGATTCCAGTGTCAAAATTCGCATACTACTGAAAAGGGGTCGACACGACGTTCGTGAACTTATACCAGATATTGCTCGAACCGCCAGAAATATCCTTTTTACATCAGGCGAGTTACCCCAAAAAACAATGCCGTACGTCATAAAAATGTAAATCTATCGGACAAAACTGCGTGGTCATCAGTCCGTAGCTTACAAACTACTTAAACTAAGGTAAAGTAACTTAAGGACAACACACACACACACACACACACACACACACACACACACCCCAGGGAGGACTCGAACCTCCGACGGCGAATAATCGCGCGCTCCGAAGCGCGCCGCGCTTTAGACCGCTCGGCTACGTCACCGCGGCTCGCCCGAATGTACAGACTTCGAACGACGATCGGTGAAATCCAGATGAGTTTGCTTTCTTCGGTCAACTCTAGCGACGTTCTCACACAGTAGATATGGACTGTGAGCAACTGATAAGTTTATTGAAAGAATGAGACAAATTGTTACACCCACAAGATGATAAAAATCGCAACTAAGATATAGTTTGAAATCTATGAGCTGAAATTGCAGTTTATTCGAAACAGGTAGTTGGTTAATGATTTATCACAAACTTTAGGCGTAAAGTACAACTTAAAAAATTTAATACGGCCAACCGGTTGGGTGAAGTTTTTGGTATTCGACCTAGTTCTGTCGCCATTAGGGATAACTTCATCAGATGAATTAAAACGTTTACATGAGAAATATGACGTCAGAATTAAATCTTAGGAGCAATGTTGCTGAGATTCAATAAGGTAAAAAAGAACATGATTTCCTTAAAAATATAAAACAGTAAAAATCGTAACACCAGTGTGATGTCTTCCGTCACATCCTTCACACCACACTGGTGATGTGAGTTTCATTGTTTTATATTTTTAAGGACGTAAGTTAAAAAATTCAAATGTCTGTAAATCTATCGGACCAAACTGCGTGGTCATCAGTCCGTAGATTACAAACTACTTAAACCTAGGTAAACTAACCTACGGACAAACACACACATACCTATGCCCCAGGGAGGACTCGAACCTCCACGGCGAGCAACCGCGCGCTCCGCAGCGAGACGCTTTAGACCGCCGGCCGCGGTGGCCGAGGAGACTGAGGCGCTCCAGTCACGGTCTGCACGGCCACTACGGTCGGGGGTTCGAATCTCCCCTCGGGCGGTAGTTGATAAGTAGTTTGTAAGTTTGGCTTAACAAACATTTTTGAGCTTTAGACCGCTCGGCTACTCCAGCGCGGCTCGTAAGTTATTTTTCTCCTTTTTCAGTCAGAGCAACCTTGATCATAAGATTTAATTATTATCTCGTGTTTCTCATGAAAACTTTTTAATTCTTCCGATGAAGTTACTCGTAGTGTTTACGAAACCAGGGCTGGTACCATAAATTTAACGCGATCGGTTGGCTGTATCACATTTTTTTAAAATTGGATTACGATTGCTATTATTCATCAATGTATAAATGTGTAAATTATAACCTCAAAAATGTGTTCAATTCCAATTTGCATCGAATCTTACTTATTTATTTATTTATTTTTTTGCATTGCAATAATCGGGTATTAGCCGTACAGAATTATTCTTGGCGCTTCCAGCATTTTTTAATAGGATGACCTATGTATGAACTTACCAGCAAATGTGGTGTACGTGCGCTTTTGAGTGCTTCCGCGTTACAAAATATATTATTCAAAATTCACTTTTGTCTTTCACATTATACTGAATGACAGTCATTGCAGGTTACTGCAACTTTATTTCGTTCGTCATAATCGGATATTTTCGGCTTTACGGTTAGCACAACGCACTTTTTTCGCTTTGTTTACATAAATACATAGTGACGTTTCCAACGTGTGATTTTAAGCAGCTCTTACAGAGCTGGAGCCTTTTTCAGGTTACTACAATGAGGGTAAATCCTACATAATAAATCTTAGAATGTTTTCTGATATAGAAATTAGTATTTGTCTGTAGTCACAAGTATTGTGTCTAATCCATTACACTGGATATCACAGCAGAAAAACCGTCACTTACACGAGTTGTTTTTGAATTCAAGTTGGACTAAGTCATGATTATTACGTCTCATTTTTTGTGTAATAGAGCTGGCACAATACCTTTATCCAGGAGGAAGCAAGCCTATCTGCTCTGTGTTCTTGTTACGATGTTTTAAAATTTCGTTGCCTTTCCTTATCTTGCGTTTAACCATCCCAGGTTGGTTAGCGAGCTCAATGGTCAATAGCTAGAACCACAAAGTAACCCAAACCACCGCAATAGGCAGGAAATAGATAAAATCCGGAAACAACATGCTTACGAAAATATGCATTCTTCCATTCAGTGTAGAATAATAGAATCATACATCTACTACAACCAGGAGACGTGAAAAAGGAAATAGAAACACTGCAATATGTCATCATCATCATCAGCATCATCATCATTAGAGACTGATTATGCCTTTCATCTTTCAGTCTGGAGCATAGAACCTCTCATAAAATTCCTCCATGATCCCCTATTCGATGCTAACATTGATGCCTCGTCTGATGTTATGCCTTTTACTTCAAAATCATTCTGCACCGAATCTAAGTACTGTACTTTCTTCTTGGTTTACCTCGACTCCCCTTACCCTCCGCTGCCGAGCTCATGAGTCTCTTTGGTAACCTTGCTTCTCCCATGCGTGTAACATGACCCCACCATCTCAGTCTGTTCGCTCTAAATGCTTCATCTATGGTGCTCATTCCCAGCTTTTCTTTGATTTCCTCATTATGGACACCCTCCTGCCATTGTTCCCCTCTATTGGTACCTGCAATCATTCTTGCTACTTTCATATCTGTAACCTCTACCTTATGAATAAGGTAACCTGTATCCACCCAACTTTCACTCCCATACAACAAAGCTGGTCGAAAGATAGAGCGGTGCACTGCTAACTTAATCTTGGTACTTACTTCCTTCTTGCAGAAGAAAGTAGATCTTAGCTGAGCACTCACTGCATTAGCTTTGCTGCACCTCTATTCCAGTTCTTTCCACATGTTGCCATCCTGTGAGAAAATACATCCCAGGTACTTGAAACTGTCTACCTGTTCTAACTTTGTTCCTCCTATCTGGCACTCAATCTGTTTGAATCTCTTTCCCACAGACATTACTTTCGTTTTGGAGATGTTGAACTTCATGTCATAATCCTTGCACCTATGATCGAGCTCTGAAATATTAGTTTGCAACTTTTCAATCGAATCGGCCTTTACAACTAAGTCATCCGCATATGCGAGACTGCTTATTTTGTTTTCACCTATTTTAATCCCGCCCTGCCAGTCTACTGTTTTCAACATATGATCCATGAATAGTGTGAACAACAGTGGTGACAGGTTACAGCCTTGTCTTACCCCTGAAACTACTCTGAACCATGAGCTTAATTTGCCATCTACTGTAAATGCTGCCTGACAGTCTACGCAAAGCCCTTTAATTGCCTGCAGAAGTTTGCCTCCTATACCATAATCTTGAAGAACTGGCAGTAGCTTCCTCCTGGGAACACAGTCAAAAGCCTTTTCCAGATCAATGAATCATAGATACAATTCCCTGTTCCACTCATAGCACTTTTCCAATACCTGCCGTAAGCTAAAGATCTGGGCCTGACAGCCTCTAAGAGGCCTAAACCCACACTGATTTTCATCTAACTTGTCTTCAATTAATACTCGCACTCTCCTTTAAACAATACCTGAGAATATTTTGCCTACTACGGTAATTAAAGAGATACCTCGATAGTTGTTGCAATCTTTTCTGTTTCCATGTTTGAAAATTGGCGTGATTACCGCTTTCGTCCACTGCAATATGTAGCATACAAAAATATTTTCTGCTCAGACGTCATGCAGCGACTACATAATTAACAAACAAAAACAACCAATCCCAAATACCATTTAATAAACAGAATTATATCATTGAAAAAACTTAAAGAGAAAAAAACATACAAACCTCCATATAAATAGTCAGTACCTTCAATTAGAAAAAAAGACTCGTTAAAAAAATCTCCTCTCAGAAATTAGTACTGAGAACATGGAGCACCAAAACCCGATACGAAGTCATGGAATAGGCAGGCGAACATGATTAAATGAACTGGTAGTGACGCCGAAAAGCTGGTTAGGCAGCAAAATTATTTATTGTAGGCGACACTAGATGTACAGTGCGACTTCAGTGACGCGTTTCTGATTCACCATCATCAGACTCGTATCTCTTTTGTGGCATAGCCACACGTTTGCAAATACATGGATTTTAAAAGTTGTTAATTCAAATGTTCAAATGTTTGTATAGCTTATGGGACTTAACTACGGGGTCAAGTCCCTAAACTTACAAACAACTTATAAACTACCATATACTAAAGATGGCACAAATATCCATGCCCGAGGAGGGATTCGAACCCCCGACCGTAGTGGAGTTGTTAATTACATACATATATGCAGACTGCATAAATGTCACAGAAGGAATACAAATCAAATGGTGGTTAATCCATAACGCATCACAAAACAATAGAAAATTAAAAATATAAGTAAAATTAAAAAAAAATTGTGACCTAACCAGCTTTTTGGCGGCACTAGCAATTTATACCAAAATCCATTCAAGTAAAACACACATTACTAGAATACTCCTGTCGTGGTAGATTTAAAATTAGCTGGTATAAAATTCTGGAAAAAGGTCATATTATGGAATCTTGGTACCCTTCTGCTCAAATCATTAATCAAGCTTCAAATTTTTATTGAGATGAGGTTCAACAGCCTTAAGACATTTGTGGAAATGCATACTGTAAACCATCAGCTGTTTATTATTTTTCCAAACTTCTACCGGTTTCGGTGATAAACCATCTTCACGGAAGACAGACTGTTTGAACAGGTGCATTATATGCATCCTTATGCATACTGACATCCATGTCACACAACAAAAATTAATAAGACGCACTAGGCGTCAAGTCTTGGTTAAAAACATAAAAGCAATGCCAGGCTGTGAAATGGTGAACCAAGGTCCATTACCTTGGTTCACCATCATTTAATGTGTTCAATAGTTGTGTTAGGTATTCTTGTAATAGACTTTGGTTCACCATCACACCGCCTGGCATTGCTTTTATGTTTTTAACAAGACTTGATGCCTAGTGACGTCTTATTTATTTTTGAAGATGGTTTATAACCGACCGGGAGAAGTTTGGAAAAATAATAAACAGCTGATGGTTTACAGTATGCATTTCCACAATTAATCAAGCTGTTTCGAGTGTAAATTGTGTGGCAAAATACGTGCTATGTTTGTAAAGGAATTCACTCCAATTTATGAACTATGGCGATGTTTTTCGCAATGTGGTTCTGGATGTACAGTGATCAAATTGGACGCGCCAGAAACGCAAGGCAAATTTTCGATAACTACAAGGATATCGCTGTGCTCTCGGCTTTAACTACAATTTTGATACGTTGTTCTTTGTCTTTATTTGTTTTTTTGTCCATAATGTTTATTACCCATTCTAATATTTTTTTTTCTAACTCAACTAATCGAATGCAATTGTGTTGAATTTTTGTAAGGTTTGGCTTCCATTCTCAACCATTATGGTATAATTGTGTGTCTGTTTTACCTATTCCAGACCCAAATTTATCTTCTAATAAATCCTACCTTTTCTTTCTCATCTTATCATATATTTTATTGGTAACATTGATGGACGAGAGGTTTAGCCGACTGTATGATTCTTTTCGTAGTTATTTGCTCAATCGCAGGCCGCGGTGGCCGCGGGGACTGAGGCGCTCCAGTCCACGGTCTGCACGGCTACTACGGTCGGGGGTTCGAATCCCCCCTCGGGCATGGATATTTGTGCCCTCCTAGTTCGTAAGTAGTTCATAAGTAGTTTGTAAGTTTAGTCCGTAGTTATGTCCCATAAGCTTTAAAAAAAAAAAAAAAAAAAAAAAAAAATGCTCAATCTGCTATTTTCATGTCACATGCTGTGTCTCAATTTCCGTATAGTCTACACAAGAACAAGAACATTCACTTAGAAGCTACGTCCACCTGTGAATTTAGACATTCTAAACGAGTGTTTTCTTCTGTGCCTTTCACCAGTTTGACCTTCCGTTTGCCTCTAATATGCCAACTATGTATGTATCTTTTTCTTCTTTTCTCACACCATGAGACGGTGCCTTTCCGTCGCAGATGCGCCCAGTACAGTCTTTTCGGCTAAACACGCTCTCTCTCTACAGTGAGAAACGACGTCCAGAATTACGTGATGTCAAGACGATACACATGCTCAGCGACCATACCCAAGCAGTGATGACTGGCTGCAGCCGTTAGCTGCGTGAATAGGCTGACTCCGAAATACAGCGTCACTTTTATTTGCAACGGTGACTTGCATTGTGTTGAAGTCTCCTGACCTTCTGAGACAACGCCGCAAGTCTTGACAAATAAGGGTCACAAAAGCGTTATTTCGAAAATATAGGCGTTGTTGGCGTATTTAGTCTTCCTCAACTGGGAAATGTTAGTCAAAACATCACAACGACAGCTTTTATACAAATCGCATACACTAGCAAATAATGATAATGAAATATGATGGTGATCGTCAACAGCCATTTACTTTGGCCTGTCAGTAATATCTGCACAATGCTTAAGCAGCCAAAGAACGCGTTAGCCATGACCCAACCTTTTTGAATACGCGACTCGCTTCCAATCAAAAATATTGTGTCCAGAATAAAACTTCAGTCTGCAGCGGAGTGTGCGCTGATGTGAAACTTTCTGGCAGATTAAAATTGTGTGCCGGAACCGGCATTCGAACCTTGGATCTTTGCCTTTCGCGTTCAAGCGCTCTATCGACTGTGCTATCCCGACACGACTCACGATGCCGCCTCACAACTTTACTTCAGCCAGTACCTCGCCTCCTACTTTCTAAACTTCACAGAAGCTCTCCTGCGAAACTTGCAAGACTAGCACTCCTGGAAGAAAGGATATGGTGGAGACATGGATTAGCCACAGCCTAAGGGATGTTTCCAGAATGAAACTTTCACTCTGCAGCGGAGTGTGCACTGATATGAAACTTGCTGCCAGATTAAAATTGTGTGCTGGAACCGGCACTCGAACCTCGGACCTTTGCCTTTTGCGGGAAAGTACTCTACTGACTGAGCTATCCCGACACGACTCACGATGCCGCCTCACAACTTTACTTCAGCCAGAACCTCGCCTCCTACTTTTCAAACTTCACAGAAGCTCTCCTACGAAACATGCAAGACTAGCACTTCTGGAAGAAAGGATATGGTGGAGACATGGATTAGCCACAGCCTAAGGGATGTTTCCAGAATGAAACTTTCACTCTGCAGCGGAGTGTGCACTGATATGAAACTTGCTGGCAGATTAAAATTGTGTGCCGGAACCGGCACTCGAACCTGGGACCTTTGCCTGTCGCGGGTAAGCGCTCTACCGATTGAGCTATCCCGACATGACTCACGATGCCGCCTCACAACTTTACTTCCGCCAGTCCCCTAGGCTGTGGCTAAGCCATGTCTCCACCATATCCTTTCTTTCAGGAGTGCTAGTCTTGCAAGGTTTGCAGGAGAGCTTCTGTGAAGGTTGGAAAGTAGGAGGCGAGGTACTGGCGGAAATAAAGTTGTGAGGCGGCATCGTGAGTCGTGTCGGGATAGCGCAGTCGGTAGTGCGCTTGCCCGCGAAAGGCAAAGGTCCCAGGTTCGAGTCCCGATTACGGCACACAATTTTAATCTGCCAGGAAGTTTCACAAATATTGTGGCGAACCTGCCCCCCCCTTCCTCTCCTACCCGCTCAGCGAACTACGCGTGTAATTTCAAAGAGAAAGAATTTAATTTTTTTCCTGTTGTTACAACTTTCTCGTATTAAAGATAAAAAAAAAAAATTAAAATAAAAAATAAAAAAAGAGTACAGTATTATAAGATAAATGGCAGTCCAGTTTTCTGAACTGAACACATTCTGTTTGTAACACTGAAAAATACCACGAACTGACATCAATTGCCAGCCGCGGTGGCCGAGGGGACTAAGGCGCTCCAGTCACGGTCTTCACGGCCACTACGGTCAGAGGTTCGAATCCCCCCTCGGGCATGGATATTGGTGCCGTCCTAGTCCGTAAGTAGTTCATAAGTAGTTTGTAAGTTTAGGGACTGATGACCCCGTAGTTAAGTCCCATAGACTATACAAACATTTTTTGACATCAATTCTATCTTTGCAACGCTCCAAACGTATGATCACCACCGACATCATGGAGGTAAGAGTAAAACGGAGGGGCTTCTAAAGAAACAACGTTTCATGTTAAATCTGTCTGGCTGTTTTAACCTTGTGTGCAGAACACTCTCTTCCGTTACAACGTATCTAGTCACTGGGCGAGTAGCGAATGTATAAGCTGATTGTTGGAGAACCTAGAAAATGATCCGAGCTGGAAAAACGTACTTGAAGTTTTTCTCAAATTCTGATATTATCCGGTAGATTTTCCAAAAATTGTATTTCATACAAACCTTGTCCTAAGAAATACGAACAGAACAAAGGAAAGATCAGCCAAATCCGTGAAGTCATTCTCAAGTTAAATAAATTCAAATACCATGAGGCGCATCGGGATCGTATAAGTACGACTTCCCTCTACGTCGCAAACTTCAATTCAGCTTCTGTGTTCCATAGAACATTGCCACTACTGCCAAGGCTCTCCATGCAGCGGAATAGCATCTCAGCAGTGGACATGGTGGAACATTCCCGGCGGCAGCACAAATTTTAATTCGTTGCTTGTTATCTATCGTTAGTGTCATTCTCGAGTGATGCGCTTTCAAATACGCGGCACGTTCATTTTTATTAATATATATTTGCAACCACTTCGATACCTCCTTTTGGTTAATAATGGAGTACAGGTTTTCCAAAATTTATTTTTAAGACTTTGCAAGGTTACCTAAGAGACTCATGAGCTCGGCAGCGGAGGGTAAGAGGAGTCGACGTAGACCAAAGAGAAAGTACTTAGATTCGGTGCACAATGATTTTGACGTAAAAGGCATAACATCAGACGAGGCATCAGTGTTAGCGTTGAATAGGGGATCATGGAGGAATTTTATTAGAGCTACTATGCTCCAGACTGAACTCTGAAAGGCATAATCAGTCTCTGATGATGATGATGCTTCTTATTTATCGTTAATGTCTTGGACATGTTTGAGACGAAAAACCATCTCAGGGTATATGAATTTATATTTAATTTGATATTTATATTACCTTAACAGAAATGTTCCAATACGTCCACTGTTGAGGTGCTATTCCACTGCATGGAGAATCTTGGCAGTAGTGGCAATTATCTTTGGAACACAGAAGCTGAATTAAAGTTTGTGACGTGGAGGGAAGTCGTACTTAGACTATTCCGAGGCGACTTAATCGTTAGTGGTGCTGTGGCCTAACGGTTCGCCGGGCGCCGTGGCTCAGTTGCGTCCGGTCAGAGGGCTGAACGCCCTCTGTAATAAAAAAAAACTGAGCCAAGAACAAATCGAACAAAAACGAACAAACATGATCAACGACCGCATCGAACAGAACTACACATAGTGCAGAAAAAAAACCGGTAAGACGTATGCCTAGTAAGCATGGAGGTCCGGGTTCGATTCCCAGCCCTATCACAGATTTTAATTCATTGCTTCTTATCTACCGTTAATGCGATTCTCAAGTGATGCTCTTTCATACACGCGGCAGTTCATTTTTACTAATATAGAGTTGCAACCACTTCGATATCTACTTTTGGTTAATAATGAAGTACAGGTTTTCCAAATATTATTTTGAAGACTTAGCAAGGTTACCTAAGAGACTCATGAGGGTAAGAGGAGTCGAGGTAGACCAAAAAGAAAGTACTTAGATTCGGTGCAGAATGATTTTGAAGTAAAAGGCATAACATCAGACGAGGCATCAGTGTTAGCAGTGAATAGGGGATCATGGAGGAATTTTATTAGAGGTACCAACGCTGAACGCTGAAAGGCATAATCAGTCTCTAATGATGATGATGATGTGACATGGGCTGTCATGCCTCGTCACATCGTTCTTTTTTTTCTCTCTCTCTCACTGTCTCCCTCTCTTTCTTGTCGGCCTGTTCCTTATGTTCGTCGTTACTGGACACATTCTGCCGTGGTCAGCTGAGCTGCCGGTCCTATTAGGACGTCTGTGGTGGTCTGCGGCGTGGACAGGCGGCTTTGGGGCCGACCATCAGGACTTCCTCAGAGAGAGAGAGAGGCGACGAGAAGTGTCGACTCACGGCGGTAGCTGAGCTTCGTGGCCCCAGCCTGGATAACGAGGCAGCGGCGTGAAGGAGCCGCCGAGGTGATACGAAAACAGCCGAGGAGGTCCTGGTGTACTGTCTGACAGAGTCCGGCACCCTTCTTGACGGGAGGCGTGACAGCGTGCCCGTCACAGCTATCAAAAGCAGCCGCTACAGTAACGTAAGATTCTACCTGTTAAGTTTTTCGTCATTCGTCAATGAACAAACGTGCGAAACACAAAAATGTTTGTTAACCTTATGGGACTTAACTACGGGGTCATCAGTCCCTAAACTTACAAACTACTTATGAACTACTTACGAACTAGGACGGCACAAATATCCATGCCCGAGGGGGGATTCGAACCCCCGACCGCAGTGGCCGTGGTGACCGTGACTGGAGCGCCTCAGTCACCTCGGCCACCGCGGCCGGCTGCGAAACACAACTTGCCCTTTTCTCTCATTAAATCTTATGAGCTACTGATGAAGGGCAACAGGTTGTCTGAATATTTCTCGATTTTCGAAAGGCGTTTGATGCGGTTCCGCACTGCAGACTGCTAACACATTACATTATATTAGAAAAAAAATATATTTTAACGACAAATTTCATTAGAGAATAAATGTATTGCGAAGCAGCAGTAAGTGTCCCCAGTTCCTTAAATAGCCCTCACATGATGTTCCTGAGTTGACACCACAAATGATCCGAAACGCACGTTTTTGTGCCCTGAAAACTTTTGCTTGGCCTTATGAGTTGTCACAGAAAATAATCCCGTATGACATTATGGAGTCAAAGTATGCAAAATGTGCTAGCTTTTTTATTTTTATACACCCTATATCTGACAACTTTCGCATACCTATTTCCTCCAGGGTAAGATTGTACCATGTTGCGTCTTTCGTCATTCGTCAAAGAACAAACTGCGAAACACAACTTGCCCTTTTATCTCATTAAATCTTGGGAGCTACGGATGAAGGGGAACAGGTTATCTGCATATTTCTCGATTTTCGAAAGGCGTTTAATGCGGTGCCGCACCGCAGACTGCTAACAGATTAGATTAGATTAGATGTACGTTTCGTTCCAATACATCCGAATTGAGGGAATCCTCTCGGATGCAGAACATGTAAGAACAAAATACACAATACAGGGTGCGTTACCTAACATTACCGCCGGATATATTTCGTAAACCACATCAAATACTGACGAACTGATTCCACAGACCGAACGCGAGGAGAAGGGCTAGTGTAATTGGTTAATACAAACCATAAAAAAATGCACGGAAGTGTGTTTTTTAACACAAACCTACGTTTTTTCAAATGGAACCGCGTTAGTTTTGTGAGCACATCTGAACATATAAACAAATACGCAATCAGTGCCGTTTGTTGCATTGTAAAATGTTAATTACATCCGGAGATATTGTAACCTAAAGTTGGCGCTTGAGTACCACTCCTCCGCTGTTCGATCGTGTGTATCGGAGAACACCGAATTAAGTAGGGATCCAAAGGGAACGGTGACGTACCTTAGGTAGAGAAGAGACTAGAACAGCACATTACGTCCACATGCTAACACCTTTATTGGTCTTTTTCACTGACGCACATGTACATTACCATGAGGGGTGAGGTATACGTACTCCGTAATTGAAAACGGAAACCACGTGTGTAAAAAACGTAGGTTTCTGTTAAAAAAAACATAATTCCGTGCGTTTTTTATTGTATTAACCAATTAAAGTAGCCCCTCTCCTCAAGTTCGGTCTGTGGAATCGGTTCGTCAGTATTTGATGTGGGTTACTAAATATATCCAGCGGTAATGTTAGGTGACTCACCCGGTATATATATACTTGTAAAAAGAGAGTATATGTGTTAATGTACCTTCCACAGATCCCAAATGTAATTACCCTTGTGGATGTGGAATTCGTCACGAAAAACAATTATCTTAAGAATATTTACATTTTAAAGGACATAAAACTTATACTACTTACTAATATACTAAGTAAATATTAAGATTCGTAGCTTTTTTTCTTTTTTTTCCCCTTTTACACTGATTTACAATGATCACATAACTGCACAAAACTTGTATTGAAGTCAAACTGAACACAGTATTCATATTTGTGAATATAATATACAATAACTTAAATCAATCGCTTCTGGTAAGAAATTCACCAATGGAGTAGAAGGAGTTGGCCACCAGAAAAAATCCTTTAGACTCTTTTCAAACTGTACTTTATTGTGAGTTGAATTTTTTATGTCTGCTGGCATGTTATTGAAAATGTGTGCTGCTGAATATTGGACACCTTTCTGAGCCAAAGTAACCGACTTTAAATCTTTATGCGAGTTATTCTTGTTTCTACTACTGATCCCATGGACTGAACTATTGGTTTGAAAAGAAGACATATTTTTAACGACAAATTTCATTAGAGAATAAATGCATTGGGAAGCAGTAGTAAGTATCCCCAGTTCCTTAAATAGCCATCTACATGAGGTTCTTGAGTTGACACCACAAATGATCCGTAACGCACGTTTCTGTGTTCTGAAAACTTTTGCTTGGCCTGATGAGTTTCTCCAGAGAATAATCCCGTATGACATTATGGAGTGAAAGTACCCATAATATGCTACCTTTTTTTTTTTATATCTCCTATATCTGACAACATTCGCATAGCATCCACACTGGGCAGCAATACTCCAAAAAAGGACGGACAAGCGTAGTGTATGCAGTTTCTTTTGTAGTTCTGTTGCATGTTTTAAGAGTTCCGCCAATAAAACGCAGTCTCTGGTTCGCCTTTCCCACGACATTATCTACGGGTTCTTTCCAGTTGAAGTCTGTAGTAATAGTAATTCCCAGGTATTTAGTGGAGTTTACGGCCTTCACTTTTGATTGATTTATCTTGTAAACGATGTTTAACGAATTTCTTTTCGTACTCATGTGGACGACTTTACACTTCTCATTATATAGATTCAGTAGCCAGTTTTTACACCATAGTGATATCTTATTCAGATCGTTCTACAGTTCGTTTTGATCTTCAGATGATTTTACTAGACAGTAAATGTCGGCGTCATCTCGAAACAACGTAAGAGAGCTTCTTAGACTTTCTGTAAGAAGTTAGTGGCCTCAACGCCTGCTCGAGAACATTAAGGTTAAGGCGGATGCATGCTGACACGTAGTCACCGGAAGGAGGAAAAAGCTGCGAGGCGATACGTTCTGTACATCTAGGTCGCTAGTACCCAGGGCATCTAGTGATATATGGCGTTCCACAGGTAAGCGTTATAGGTCCATTACTCTTCCTCGTGTTTATAAACGATTTAGGAGACAATCTGAATAGCTCCCTTAGACTGTTCGCGGATGATGCTGTCGTTTATCGATTTCTGAAGTCAACAGAGGATAAGAAGCAACTGCAAAGCGATTTAGATCAAATTTCTGCATGGTGCGAAAATTGGCAATTGACACTAAATAAAGAAAAGTGTGAAGTGATACACATGACCACTAAAAGAAATCCGCTGAACTTTAATTACGCGATAAATCAGTCAAACCTTAAGGTAGATTCTACCAAATACCTAGGAGTGACAATTACGAACAACTTTGACTGGAGAGAACACAGAAAATATTGTGGGGAAGGCGAACCAAAGGTTACGTTTCATCGGCAGAACGCTTCGAAGATGCACCAGCTCCACCAAAGAGACTGCCTACATCACACTTGTGCGTCCTCTCCTGGAGTACTGTTGCCCCTTGTGTGACCCTCACCAGGTGGGACTGACGGAAGACATTGAGAAGGTTCAGAGAAGGGCAGCTCGTTTTGTTTTATCACGTTACGGGGGGGGGGGGGGGGGGGGAAAGCGTCACAGAAATGTTGCAAGAATTGGGGTGGAAATCATTAAAAGAAAGACGTTATTCATTGCGGCGTAATCTGTTTGCGAAGTTTCAATCACCGAGTTTTAGTTCTGAATGTGAAAATATTGTGCTAGCACCCGCCTACTTACGGAGACATGACCATCCCAATAAAATAAGAGAAATCAGATCGAAAACGGAACTATTTAGGTGTTCTTTCTTCCCGCGCGCTATTAGAGAATGGAACGGTAGAGAAAAGTTATGAAAGTGGTTAATGAACCCTCTGCCAGGCACTTGAATGTGATTTGCAGATTATCTATGTAGATTTAGATGTAGATGTAGTGTCGTCTGTCGTGACAAGTGTGGCCACAGCTTTAATGGACAGGTCAACAGGAGGCGCAACTTCTCCCTTCTAATCGCAGTACGGGCAGTTGGCAGAATGGTGTTCTCCTTGAACACACTTTTTTATCTTATTTTAAGTTTTTATTCTTTAAGCGTAGGAACAATTTACACATATTGCTGGGTGCGATCTTTTTATGTAAAATTTATGTTACTGCCGAGATCGCGTATTCAGACCTTTACTTGGTTTTACCGGTTTCGGCGGATCTTGCCACCATCATCAGGACTGTCGAAAAGCGATTGCCCAACTATTCTGCATAATTCCGTCTGTCAATAGAAAATGAGTAATTATTGTATCAATCCACAAAGGACATGTATACGCCTTTTCTTTTAATTTTGCCCTCTGACCTTATTCTAAATTAAAAACGTATTCTGGCACTCCTTGCTACTCACCGTGGTGCACAAGTCCTCTATAGTTACGCTTTGGTTCATGGCGACCACACAGAACAACGGTCCCTGTTGTTACAGCTGAACTGATCGCCATATCTCGTGCTCTCGATCACCTAAAAACATGCCTCTGGAAGTCGTATGTCGTGTGCAGCGACTCACTTAGTGGCCTGCAAGCCCTTTCTAACTATTTCTCTTCCCACCCGTTGGTGCAATCCATTCAAAACACCATCATTTCACTCGGCAGACCCGGCCGCGGTGACCGAGGAGACTGAGGTGCGCCAGTCACGGTCTGCACGGCCACTACGGTCGGGGGTTCGAATCCCCCCCCCGGGCATGGATATTTGTGACGTCCTTAGTCTTAGCTAGTTCTTAAGTAGTTTGTAAGCTTAGGGACTGATGACCCCGTAGTTAAGTCCCATAAGCTTAACTGTGGTGCGCGCCACCTACTTTCGCCGCGCGCCGCCATGCACGCACGGCGCGGCGTTCTTACGTCAGCCACGAGCGCCCTCTGCTGCAACTCCGCTCGTGGCCACCACTGAACGACATCGTTCACTTGGGACTGAGATAGGAACCAGTTAACACTTGGGAATCAGATAGGCACCAGTGAAGACTTGGCTATCGGATAGGCACTAGGCAGTCCTCTAACTCAACTATGTATCAGCACTCTGCAGTACTGAACTATGTAAAAGTTAAGTATTGTATACATTCTGTGCAATATATATCTCGTTCTAATTTACTCTAGTGTTTCTAGTTTCTGCTGTCCCACTGGCTGCTCCCCTCCGTACCTGCACAAGCGTGCTACCTTTATTCCTGTGTCGGTCTTCCTACTCGGCCACCGACACTTACGACGGAAACGAGACACAAAAGCTGGGACACAAAATTAATAAACATTTGAACATTTTTTTCAGTCGGTAGATCTGGCTGTTCGGTGGACTTTATTTTGACCCCCGGCCACATTGGCAACCCGGGGTACGAGCGAGTGCATCAGCTGTCTAAGCTCGCCACCACCGCTCCTCCCCTGGATATTGGTATCCCAGAACGGGATATCCGATTGGATTTGCGCCACAAGGTTCTTGAGGCTTGGAACACGCAATGGGCAACACTGAGCACTCCCAACAAGCTCCGAGCGATCAAGTCCTCTACGGCCGTCTGGAAGTCGTCTTTCCGGCCTTCCCGTAGGGACTCTGTTGTCTTGTGTCGCCTACGTATTGGCCATACGTGGTTGACACATGGCTACCTTTTACGTCAAGAGGACCCACCGAATTGCCGTTGTGGAAATTTGTTGACAGTGGTCCACATCCTGTCGGACTGTCCACTTTTAGCCGCTTTGCGGCAGTCTTTTAATCTACCTACTGCGACTGCCCTGATTTTAGCTGACAATGCCCCAATGGCTGACCGAGTTTTAGGTTTTATACGCGCAGCTGGATTTTATCGTTCTATTTAGTGGTGTGCTCGTGCCTGGTGTTAGGTCGCCACTCCTCACCTTTTAATCTGATGTTTTCCTTAAAAAATGTTCAAATGTTTGTAAATCTATCGGACCAAACTGCGTGATCATGATTCCGTACCTTACAAGCTACTTTTTAACCTCCCTGCTATTTTATCAGAAGTTTTACGTAACGATGCTACAATGGCAGATGCCGTTTTACGTTTTATTCGAGCAGGTTTTTTTTATCATTCTCTCTAACTAGAGATTACCTTGTCCTGCCGAGTGGTTGACTTTTCCTATTTTATTTTTATGGTCGGTCAGCCACAGCCATCAGCTTCCTTGTTCTAAGCTGTTTTGTGTGATGGTCTCCTTTCGTTTTGTTTCTTGTCGTTTTAGATGTTTTATGGACTGAGTGGGATTCCCCTCTCACTTCACACTTTAACTCTGAGCCTGTCTCTTTTACGCCCACAGTGAAATGGGGGACTGATGACCGTTGCAGTTTGGTCCCCCTTAAACATCCAACCAACCAACCAACCAACTTAAACCTAGGTAAACTAGCCTACGGACAAACACACCCACCCATGCCCCAGGGAGGACTCGAACCTCCACGGCGAGCAACCGCGCGCTCCGCAGCAAGACGCTTTAGACCGCTCGGCAACTCCACCTCGGCTGTTAATGTTACTTCTACCCTGGTTTTTACCTCCAGCTTTTAGTCGGTGCAGGAGTGACAGGCTCATCTTGTATTTGTTTGTGATTAACCAGCCTCTGTTCCCTGCTCTATTTTAGCTTAGTTCAACACTTGGTCTCTCCTATTCCTGTCTTCTTCAGTGGTGTTGAGAGTAAAAAGTTCATTGGCACTGTGCGGTTTTTATGTCTCTCTTCTGGGTGTTGAGCTTTATTTTATCTTTTTCTTAATTGGATGGCTTGTCTTCGGTAGGAACAGGGGACTCATAACCGTGTAGTTTAGCCCCCTGTAAACCCCAAAACAACAACACCAACACCACCACCAACAACAACAAAAACGTATTCGTCTAACTCACGTTTACCTCCTAAACGATTTTCAAGACTCATATACCTACCACATTTCTAAATTTTGCAATTTCATTTAAAAAATTATGGAAATACCCCAGTTGGCACCCCATTACTGGCCCAGTTGGGGCAGTGTTGTAATTTGCGGGTGTTTGCTGATGATGCTGTGGTGTATGGGAGGGTGTCGTCTGTAACTGAGTGTAATAGCATACAGGATGACTTAGACAAAATTTCTAGTTGGTGCGAAGAATGGCAGCTAGCGCTCAATGTAGAAAAATGTAAGGTGATGCGCATGAGTAGGAAAAATAATCCCATAATGTTCGAATACAACATTATTAGTGAGCTTCTTGATGCTGTCGCGTCGTTCAAATATCTAGGCGTAACATTGCAAAGCGATATGAAATGGAACGAGCATGTAAGGACAGTTGTGAGTAAGGCGGTCAGTCGACTTCTGTTTATTGGCAGAATTTTGGGAAGATGTACTTCACCTGTAAAGGAGACCGCGTATAAAACGCTTGTACGACCACGTCTTGAGTATTGGTCAAGTGTTTGAGACCCGCAGCAGATCAGTTTAAAGGAAGACATAGAGGCGGTTCAGAGGCGAGCAGCTAGATTTGTTACCGGTAGGTTCGACCAATACGCGAGTGTCACGGAAATGCTCCGGCAACTCAATTGGGGATCGCATGGAAGTAAGACGACGTTCTTTTCGTGAATTTCTGTTAAGTAAATTTAGAGGGCCGGAATTTGAAGCTGAGTGTAGTACGATCTTGCTGCCGCCTACTTACTTTCTGCGTAAAGATCACAAAGACAAGATAAGAGAAATTAGGGCTCGTACAGAGGCATATAGGTATTCTATTTTTTCCTCGTTCAATTTGGGAGTGTAAAAGGAAAGGAAATGCCTAGTAGTGGTACAGTGTGCCCTCCGCCACGCACCTTACGGTGAATTGCGGAGTGTGTATGTAGATGTAGATGGTGTCAGATGCAGTGCCGCCGCAGACCCTGTACCAGTGGCGACGGTGCTGGAGGCCTGAGAGCGCATAACGCGCGCCTCATCGCCCATGCCCGCTCGGCTTTCGAGTCCACAGAGTCCTGGGCTGCAGAGAACCCTGGCGATACCGCCCAGCTATAGTCGGGCCGCCAAAAGAACGACCCTGACAGTTCTCGCACGTGGGCCGCAGAGGGTGGGGGGGACACTCGAGCACCAACCTGAGCTCTGCAATTCGTCAACGTTGCCAGGTTAACGGGGCCGCGTTGCCACCCTGCCACTCAAGGTCGCGCGGGGTGGCATGCTTCAGTCGCTGCAAAGCATCTGTCGTGTGTTCATCGTTACTGGTTTTATTCGTGCCGTCTTACTTGTCGTTAATTTCAGACGTTTGTGAGATGGCTTCGTCCTCTAACCGTAAGAAAGTCACTTCTGTGACCAATAGACTGGCTGTCGAAACTGATCTGATGATATTACTCGGATACTATACTATGCCAGTCAACAGCGACTGTAAACGAATGAGGAAAAAAACACTTCTTTTTATGTAAGAAGACAAATAATTTCACTGGAAGAAGCGATTTTACTACTTGTAAAGTGGTAGTCCGTATTTGTTTACCCTCTCGGCCACAATACAGTGTCCGGGTAATAACACCGAGTTTGTGGAAATGGTTATAGAAGATGAAATATATAAACAAAATTCTTCAACTAGCGATCTTTGGCTGAAGACTAAATTATACATTATATTTACAGGAATACTGGAAGATAAGAAGCTTTACTTTAACTCGACATATATTTCTAAACCTTTCTTTTTAACTGCAAAAAAAGTGTTTTTCATCACTTCGTGGTGGTTATCGTTCGTTCTCGCTTTAGTAATACATAGCAACGGTTCCAAAATATTCGGACGTGATATTCGTATGCCGGCGACCGACACGGCGTAACAACAAACAGCCGCGTAGAAGCATTGGCAACATAGCCGCTAGCTGTCAGAGTCGTTCTTTCGGCGGCTCAACTATAGCAGCGGCGCTGAGTCCTCCACCCACACAACACAGCGACCGCCTCTACGCCGCTGTAGCCGGCGGCTACCCCCACTCCCTACCGTACTTCCCCCTCCACACAGGACAGCGGGGGCGTTGGCCACACTGCCAGTACTGCCCCAGCACTGAGCACAGTGGCCGAGACAACGTGTTCCGCACGCCTCTATACTCGGACCCAAACCTCCGCCGCCAGTGCCACACGGTTCAGTCTTGGGTCTTATCCCGCTCCTGTCCCTGTACCTTGTAGCAAGCAATGTGAACAGTAATTCGCCACACCAAAGCACATTCTTAAAGTGTCCATATATCATTATTGATATTTCTTAAAACCGCCTTGATTGCAAATTTATTTATTAGTTAATGACGCGTTTCGCCCTTTAGCAGGGCATCTTCAGATTATCTGCGTGACAGAATTTACACAAAATTACAAGGCGTAATTACAAAACGGGGATAATGGGACATAGACTTATTTTGTGTTAAGAAGACAGTATAAATGGTAAACAAAGCTTAGGGGAGACCGGGGCACATTTTCCACCATTTTACATTTTTATTCTTGTACTTCTTATTTTTATCGATTTTGTGGTAAACAGCGGATCATTATATTTCCTACACCTTTATATATAGTCTTGTACCGATATTTTTGAAAATAGTAAATATCATTCTTGGTAGCAAATGGTTTTGTCTGACCATGTTCGTTGGAAAATTTGCCCCGTATGCGGGGCAAGTTTTCCAGCTTACTTAAAATGTACAGGGGCAAATATTCCAATTATACTTTCAATGTTAAAACAGAGATAATTATCTTGATTTCACTGAATACGTATTTTTATCATGAATTTACAATACATTACAAAAAAGGATAGTAAAAATAGCCACATTAAATAAAAACAAATGCTTTTTAATGGTTTTACAAAGTAAGTGACTAAAATATTTTACAAATGCAGACAGTTTTAACAATACTTGTACTGATTGTCTGAATCACAATGTAAGCAAACCAGAAATGGAACATTCTCTTTCGTACAGTCTCCATGCGCCCATTTCGTGCACTGTACACACTTTTCATTTGCTTTAGACTTGGCGTAAGACTCAAAGCAATAAGGAATATGTGCCCCATATCCACTCGGAAAACGTGCCCCGTCGCCATATTCGGAACTATAACACTACGTCCATGAGTAACAGCGTAAGCTATTTACAACACAAATGCACAGTTACGAGAAGAAAGAAACCCACTTTTAGAGTGTGCAATGTCAAAATAATAAGTTTAACGCTAGAATGTTTGTTTTAAGTTTCAATAAAAACGTGAAAGTTTACTCACATTTGCAAAAATGACGAAAACAGCCCTGCCGACGTTGTGACTGCTGGTCAACACTGAAACTTTCGTAAATGAAGCGTGCTTTTTTGCTACTTTCTACAGTATCGCCGGTGGTACCATCTAACGGTTTGTTTCGAAAATAAACGGATTTGGAAAACTTGCCCCTATGGAAAATGTGCCCCGGTCTCCCCTACAATGCGCTATCCGTGGTGTGACACTGTAAGTTGTTATTGCGGTGTTTCTATTTTCTTGGACTGTTTTTTGGTATTCCTTGTGGCCCTATAAATGTTCGGATAACAACGAATTACAATTGTAACATACTCGGTAAAGATGTGCGAAACATAAAACCGATTTTTAAGATTACCTTAATCGAAGCGGTGGTCTCTGATGACACAACGCTTCGATTAAGGTAATCTTAAAAATCGGTTTTATGTTTCTCACATCTTTACCGAGTATGTTCCAATTGTAATTCGTTGTTACCCGTACATTTATAGGGCCACAAGGAAAACCAAAAAACATCCCAAGAAAATAGAAACAGCGCAACAACAACTTATGGTGTCACACCACGGAGAGCGCATTGTAAGCTTTGTTTACCATTTATACTGTCATCTTAACACAAAATAAGCCCTAGTACCATTGTAACCGTTTGTAATTCCGCCTTGTAATTTTGTGTAAATTCTATCACTCAGATAATCTGAAGATGCTCTGCTAAAGGGCGAAACGCGTCATTAACTAATAAATAAATTTGCAATCAAGACGGTTTTAAGGTATTTATTCTGACTGATTGCTGTTGTACACCATGGATTGGAAATCATTTTATCTCATTGTGGATTTGCTATGGTTTATGTTATTGTTTACCAACTGCTGCCCTTCCACGGATATTAAGCTCAAATGTTCGAATGTTTGTATAGTCTATGGGACTTAACTACAGGGTCATCACTCCCTAAACTTACAAACTACTTATGAACTACCTACGAACTAGGACGGCACAAATATCCATGCCCGAGGTGGGATTCGAACCCACGACCGTAGTGGCCGTGCAAACCGTGACTGGCGCGCCTCAGTCTCCTCGGCCACCGCGGCCGGCGATATTGAGCTACACCCGTAATACCTCAATAGAGAATTTTGATAAATTTATCCATGTTATATGTATTGTTTTTGAGGTCTGCGATTGTTTTATAAACTCTTTTAAAATAATATATACTACAGCAATCACTTTTACAAATATTTAAAGTACTACGCGCGTAGAGGAATAAGAAAGATTCAGACGAGACAGCATAAAGCTACCAAAAGACTGAAAATTCTCTTTTTGAAATAATTTATACCGCAGCAGTCACTTTTTACTACATTTTGTATTAGCACGACGCGTTTCGGCAGCAAGCCTCCATCATCGGGTGCTCGCCGCGGAGGTTCGAGTCCTCCCTGGGGCATGGGTGTGTGTGTGTGTTGTCCTTAGGTTAGTTTACTTAGGTTTAAGTAGTTTGTAAGCTACGGACTGATGACCATGCAGTTTCGTCCGATAGATTTACAAACATTTGAACATTTGAACATCATCGGGTGCATTTTACAGTTACAGGTTCATGATTCATTTCTTATAACAAGATTAAAACAACAAAAATGTAAGTAAACACAACACTACGATAAACAAGAATCATAATACTAAAATGGCTGTATATTCCGGAACAGGTTAAAACGTCCAACCATAACCTCACTGCCACCCACAACACAAAACATAACAAAACAGTAATGAATCTGTAACTGTAAAATGCACCCGATTATGGCAGCTTGCTTCCGAAACGTCGTGCTAATACAAAATTTAGTAAAAAGTGCTGCAGTATAAATAATTTCAGTAAGAGAATTTTCAGTTTTTTGGTAGCTTTATGCTGTCTCGTGTGAATCGTTCCTAATGCAGTACGGTCGTAGTACTTCCAATTTGGGTTTTGGCCACTATCGCTCTTCACCAACGATATTCTACCATCTACATAAAAACTCTGCAAGTCACGTTGAAGAGCCGCGGTGGAGTAGCCGAGCGGTCTAAAGCGTGCCGGCCGCGGTGGCCGAGGGGACTGAGGCGCTCCAGTCACGGTCTGCACGGCCACTACGGTCGGGGGTTCGAATCCCCCCTCGGGCATGGATATTTGTGCCGTCCTTAGTGTAAGGTAGTTGATAAGTAGTTTGTAAGTTTAGGGACTGATGACACCGTAGTTAAGTCCCATAAGCTTAACAAACATTTGCACATTTGTCTAAAGCGTCTCGCTGCGGAGCGCGCGGTTGTTCGCCGTGGAGGTTCGAGTCCTCCCTGGGGCATGGGTGTGTGTGTTGCCCGTAGGTTATTTTACCTAGGTTTCAGTAGTTTGTAAGCTACGGACTGATAACCACGCAGTTTGGTTCGATAGATTTACAAACACGTCACATTGAAGTGCATGGCAGAGGGTTTATCGAAACGCTTCCATTATGTTTCTCTACGGTTCCATTCTCCAATAGCTCACGGGATTTCGGTCACGTGACACTGTAACCAGCACCCCCTCCTAACCTTATGCATGCACAAAGGTTGCTCTCCATCAAATCTTTTCAAACAGTTATATATCTCAATGCATAAAAAAGCAGCCCTCGCTCTCAAATTATCAATTGTTTGACCTGGTTCCGGCAATGACAGATTGCCTTCATCATAAATTATAAAATAAAACAAGTCACATAATAAAATATACTACTCAGCTGTAAAGCTTACGTTACAATATTTAAAAATAAATTGTAGAAAATGCTAGCCACTATGGGCTGCACGTCTGCACCGAGGAATCAGATTGATGCCTTATTTTCTCAATTTTTTTTAAACATTGTAACGTAAGATTTACAGCTGAGTAGTATGTTTTATTATGTGACTTGTTTTATTTTATAATTTATTGATAAAATCAAGCAGTCATTGCCGAAACCAGGTCAAACAATTGTTAATTTGAGACCGAGGGCTGTTTTTTCTATCCATTGACGTTGTTAACAGTCGTTGACAATAGCAGCTATATAGCTATGTTTAAAATTTAAAAAAAAAATTAAGTAATATATACGTCATGTCTCTTCTTTCGGACATATCCCAAAGAACAGACGCCCCTTTTGATGCTGTGCTTATCTGTTCATATTCACGGAATGTTTGACATTATCTGCGAATGCGTAGAGTTGAAAGAGTGTACCCATCCGGGATACGAACCCGGGTATTCTGCTTTCTGGGCAGTTGCGATGAGCCCTACACCGCTGGGCACAAAGTGAATTACGTGCTTGAATAATTCAGTGCAGGTTTCAAATGTTCAGATGTTTGTAAAGCTTATGGAACTGAACTGCGGGATCATCAGTCCCTAAGCTTACAAAGTTCTTATAAACCAACTTATACTGAATGCAGCACAAACCGTCATGCCCCAGGGAGTATTCGAACCCCCGATGGGGATCGGATTCGCGCATCGGAGCTTAGCGCCTCAATGCACTCCGCCACTCCGCCGCGGCCGTGCAGGTTTCATGATCACTGTGTCCCCAAAACTGGAGGGGTCAGCGCAACTGCCTAGAAATCAAGATACCTGCGTTCGAATCCCGGCTGGGTACACATTTTCAACTTTACCCATTCGCAGTTAATGTCATACATTCCGTGAATATCAGATAAATCTTTGTTACAAAGAAGAATATAAATGTTATTTACCTTCAAAATCGCGACACATTTGCTGAAACGTCCAAAGATATGTGGGAAGTAACCATACAAATTTCATAGTTGTTCCAGTATCGGTTGAAAAGAGGATTGGAATTTTTAATTTTTTTTTTTTTTTTGCAATCGGTCTCGAACCCACTACCTGTGACGGCGAAACCCGATATCGCTAACAGCACGGCTGTTCTTGAAAGGTGGAGAGTAGTGAGTGACATCATTATTACTGATGATCGGATCTTATGATAACTTTTCCAGTTGATGTGGCTTTAATTTATAGTCATATTTCAATAAATATAACGTGTTTCTGATGAATCGTCAACGCGCCAAAAACAGATATGAAGGGCGGATGTTACCTTCACGAAGGATTTACGCATGCGCAAGGCGAGGTGTGCAGTATCTCCATAGTCTTTGCTTCCGGACCATTGGTGCGTAACCGCCAGAGCTCGAGTAGCCAGGAGCTGGCGTCTCTGCCAGCTCCAACGCCAGTGTTAGAAGCGTCGTTTCCCCTCGCCCCTCCCTGCTGCCCATACGCTGCCTCCAGGGGGTTCAGCAGAGAATCTGAACCTCAGCCGCGCATGCGCATTGCAACGCTGCGGCCACTGCCGCCTATATTAAGCGGCCGCGCTACGACTCCTATACGTGCTGTCTCCGCGACGTAAAACGTTTCTCATGCGATAAAAATACTTTGCATGTGCATGTAAAATGATGTGATAGAAGAAACAAACACACTTTTTGTTTCATGTATTTATTTACGTTTTTTCAAGACTGAAGCCGTAATGACATAGGACGCGCCTCCACTGCTATCGAGTGATTATAGAATTTGTGAAGAAAAAATTAATTAAAATTTGAATGCTTTGGTGAGGCGAGTGTCAGAAGCCGTCATATATTTCATAAAATGCATTTTTAAAACCATCGGCTGTTTATTAAAAACCTTATATATTAACCACTTTCGGTCAATATACCATCTTCATAGATAAAAAGGTGTTAAAACAGAATGGTAAAATGCATCAAATAAAATACATGTAGTTGAGTCAAACAGGAGTCAAGTATAACTAAAAATATTAAAAATACAGTGGTCATCTTAGATAAAACCTATCAGTGAACAAAACATAAAAGGTTCAACACAACATAAAATGTTCTTACCTTTTATGTAGGGTTGACTGACAGGTTTTATCTAAAATGACTACTGCATTTTTAATATGACTCCTGTTTGACCGAATCTGATTGATATATAAGGTTTTTAATAAACAGCCGATGGTTTTAAAAATGCATTTTATGTAATTAAAATTCGTTTATTTGATTCCATTCTCTGTGGGCCTTAAAAGCCCCCCCCCCCCCTTTTGGTAATTGCAAAGAAAGATTTAAGACGTTGAGATTGGTTTCAAATTTTTAAAATGAAACGAAGTTTTGGATTGCAATTTGTAGAGAATTTGACATTAATATGTTCAAGATGCATCGGAACATGGATCTTTTACTGATTGACGACCCACATGGTTGTGCATATGTTAACTCTTACTCTCAAGAATGAGCACTTGGTTTCCTACAAATGTTCAAATGTTTGTACAGCTTATGGGACTTAACTACGGGGTCATCAGTCCCTAAACTTACAAACTACTTATGAACTAGCTACTACTATGGACGGCAGACCGTGACTGGCGCGCCTCAGTCCCCTCGGCCACCGCGGACGGCTGGTTTCCTACACGTACCAATCAATAGAGTTAATAGTACACTTGAAAATGGCGATACAGGTGCAATGCGGATTGTGACGAAATATAATAAAATAATACAGTGAAATGGCGGTTAAACCATTTAACATAAATTACTGTGTCGAACGTTTACCTCCTAATATACAGGGTGAGTCACCTAACATTACCGCTGTATATATTTCGTAAACCACTTCAAATACTGACGAACCGATTCCAAACACCGAACGTGATGAGAGAGGCTAGTATAATTGGTTAATACAAACCATAAAAAATGCACGGAAGTATGTTTTTTGACACAGACCTACGTTTTTTAAATGGAACCCTGTCAGTTTTGTTAGCACATCTGAACATATAAACAAATACGTAATCAGTGCCGTTTGTTGCATTGTAAAATGTTAATTACATCCGGAGGTATTGTAACCTAAAGTTGACGCTTGAGTACCACTCCTCCGCTGTTCGATCGTGTGTATCGGAGAGCACCGAGTTAAGTAGGGATCCAAAGAGAACTGTGATGAACCTTACGCGTCGACGTACATGGTATCAGCATGATGGTGCACCTGCACATTCCGCAGTTAACACTAGGCTGACCCTTGACAGGATGTTCGACGGACGTTTCATAGGACGTGGAGGACGCACAAATTGGCCAGCCCGTTCTCCTGGTCTTACACCTCTGGACTTCTTTCTGTGGGGTACTTTAAAGGAGAATGTGTACCGTGACGTGCCTACAACCCCAGAGGATACGAAACAACGTATTGTGGCAGCCTGCGGCGACATTACACCAGATGTACTGCGGCGTGTACGACATTCATTACTCCATAGATTGCAATTGTGTGCAGCAAATGATGGCCACCACTTTGAACATCTATTGGCCTGACATGTCGGGACACACTCTATTCCACTCCGTAATTGAAAACGGAAACCACGTGTGTACGTGTACCTCACCCCTCATGGTAATGTACATGTGCGTCAGTGAAAAAGACCAATAAAGGTGTTAGCATGTGGATTTAATGTGCTGTTCTAGTCTCTTCTGTACCTAAGGTACATCACCGTTCTATTTGCATCCCTACTTAATTCGGTGCTCTCCGATACACGCGATCGAACAGCGGAGGAGTGGTACTCAAGCGTCAACTTTAGGTTACAATATCTCCGGATGTAATTGACATTTTACAATGCAACAAACGGCACTGATTACGTATTTGTTTATATGTTCAGATGTACTAACAAAACTAACAGGGTTCCTTTTAACAAAAACGTAGGTTTGTGTTAAAAATATACTTCCGTACATTTTTTAATGGTTTGTATTAACCAATTACAGTAGCCCCTCTCCTCACGTTAGGTCTGTGGATTTGGTTTGTCAGTATTTGATGTGAAGTGTGAAATCGTCCACATGAGTACGAAAAGAAATCCGTTAAACTTTGTTTACAAGTAAAACAATCAAAAGTGAAGGCCGTAAACTCCACAAAATACCTAGGAATTACTATTACTTCAGACCTAAACTGGAAAGAACACGTAGATAATATCGTGGGAAAGGCGAATCAGAGACTGCGTTTTATTGGCAGAACCCTTAAAAGATGCAACAGAACTACTAAAGAAACTGCATACACTGCGCTTGTCCGTCCATTTTTGGAGTATTGCAGCCCAGTGTGGGATCATTATCAGGTGGATTTGACGGAGGACATCGAAAGAGTCCAAAGAAGGGCAGCTCGTTTCGTATTGTCACGATACAGGGGAGACAGCGTTACGGAAATGATACAGGATCTGGGATGGGAATCATTACAACAACGGCGCTTATCGCTGCGGCGTGGGCTACTTGCGAAACTCCAATCGCCAACATTCTCCTCCGAATGCGAAAATATATTGTTGACTCCCACTTATATAGGTAGAAATGATCATCAGAATAAAATAAGAGAAATCAGAGCTCGAACAGAGAGATTCAGGTGTTCTTTCTTCCCGCGCGCTATTCGAGAATGGAATGGGAGATAAATAGTATAATTGTGGTTGGATGAACGCTCTGCCAGGCACTTAAATGTGATTTGCAGAGTATCCTATGTAGATGTAGATGTGGTTTACGAAATATATGCAGCAGTAATGTTAGGTGACTCACGCTGTAGAATATTATCGCCGCGTCAGATTTCAATATTCTCCGCGACACACCTTATGTTTCTCCTTTTAAGATATTTTTCATACCCTCATCGACCTCCTGCCAGGGGTCCCGCTAGAAAGAATCCGCCCTATCTAATCTCATCTAGTGGCTTCGTGCATCGGCGAACGCCTTTCGTCGAGTCACTAATGGCGGACTATCGTGGTCGGATTCGTCGAAAGAGAATGTTGCCGCCGACTTTCTCTCCCGTCTGAGGGCGGGATCCTTTCCTAGCCGAGCAGGTCCGGTTTCTTTGGCCGGCTGGTCTAGCCGGTAACGCGTCCCAGATATTGCCTGACCTTGGGGTTAACGGGCTTCCAGCTCCCCTCTCTTACGTAACCGACAGCTAATGTTTTGATTCAATTTTCCCCCAAATTACTGCACAGTTCTATACTACACCTCTACGAAGCACGTCATTTCATTGGAAACACTGTTGCTGGTAGCGTAACTAATTTATATTAACGCGAGAAAAGCTAATTGCCACGGACAATTACACAGCAGACGCCAAAGCACTAAACATCTGTTTCCACAACTATGTAAGAGGCGAAACTCAAACACTAGTTACTCCTTTACACTACATCTCACCACGTCTGAAAAGGGGAACCCTTTGGCAGCTAGTCGTTGTAATTTGCGGCTGTTTGCTGATGATGCTGTGGTGTATGGGAGGGTGTCGTCTTTAACTGACTATAATAGCATACAGGATGACTTAGTCAAAATTTCTAGTTGGTGCGAAGAATGGCAGCTAGCTCTCAATGTAGAAAAATGTAACGTGATGCGCATGAGTAGGAAGAACAATCCCATAATGTTCGAATACAGCATTAGCAGTGAGCTTCTGGACGCTGTCGCGTCGTTCAAATAATTAGGCGTAACATTGCAGAGCGATATGAAATGGAACGAGCATGTAAGGACAGTTGTGAGTAAGGCGGACAGCCGACTTCGGTTTATTGGGAGAATTTTGGGAAGATGTACTTCACCTGTAAAGGAGACCGCGTAGAAAACTCTTGTACGACCACGTCTTGAGTATTGCTCAAGTATTTGGGACCCGCAGCAGATCAGTTTAAAGGAAGACATAGAGGCTGTTCAGAGGCGAGCAGCTAGGTTTGTTACTGGTAGGTTCGACCAATGCGCGAGTGTCACGAAAATGCTCCGGCAACTCAATTGGGGATCGCTGGAGGAAGGACTACGTTCTTTTCGTGAATTTCTGTTGAGGAAATTTAGAGGTCCGGAATTTGAAGTTGAGTGTAGTACGATCTTGCTGCCGCCTACTTACATTTCACGTAAAGATCACAAAGACAAGATAAGAGAAATTAGGACTCGTACGGAGCCATATAGGCATTCTTTTTTTCCTCGTTCAATTTGGGAGTGGAATAGGAAAGGAAATGCCTAGTAGTGGTACAGTGTACCCTCCGTCACGCACCTTACGGTGAATTGCGGAGTATATATGTAGATGTAGATGTAGTTACTCCTTTACACTACATCTTATCACGACCGAAAAGAGGAGACCTTTTGGCTGCTAGTGAACACGATTCGGAAAGTGTCGCTCTTCCGAAACACAGGTAGCTAGCCCTTTACTCAAATGAAATGATGAGTAGTATCTAAAAGGAACCTCAAATCGATTCGATATTTCTAGATTTCAAGATGGCTTTTTTATCCCACTAATCGTAGTCAGTGTCTATAGAAAATCGTCTGTTGTGCGAATGGATTCGGTATTACCTGTCAGGAAGGACTAGTGTGTCGTAATTGACGGAAAGTCATCGAGTAAAGGATTTAGAAGACAATCTGATCAGATCTCTCAGACTGTTCATCAGTTCGTTAATGTCACCAGAAGATCAAAAGTAACTACAATATGATTTACATAAGATATCTGCATGGTGCGGAAATTAGCAACTGACCCTAAATAATGAAAAGTGTGAGTTATCCAATGAGCACTAAAAGAAATCTGCTAAACTAATTTAACAAGATAAGTCAAATATACAGGCGATGAACTCAGCTACATAACTAGGAATCGCAATTACGAATACCTTTAATTGGAAAGAACACACAGAAAATATAGTGAGAAAGGCAAAACAAAGGCTACTTTAAGGTTTTCCTGTAGTTTTAAGATTTTATTGCAAATATTTCGGACACAAATAATATAAATATAAGTAACATAAAATTAAATTAAATCATATTAATTAATATTTTATATATTCCATTTTATATTATAGTACACATTTTTTCTTTCATTTGTCTGTTTTTCATTTTTATAATTTCTTTACTCAAATTTTCCTTAACCCTTTCGCAACAGCTTTACGTGTAGTTAACTTACTTAATTTGTTATGCTAAACTTTTATATTGGCACCTTTTTCCTATCTAATATTTAAAATAATCTGTTTAATTTTAAACAGCACCCTCCTCCACCCGCTGTCTTATAACTGCAATATTTCTTTAATTATGAAGTGCAGCGACCTATTATTTATTATGTCGTAAGAAGAATATGTGACTTAAACGCAAGGCAGTGTAGAAAAGACACGGCATAAAAGATGTTTATAAGGAGATGTAGCCTAATCCGCAGTCTCCAACAAACTAAAAAATCGCGTGTTGTTTTGACTACAATAAATGTTCGAAATCCCCTAAACATTAAAGGAACAACCGCGAAATTCTGCGCCAAGAACGCCGATTTAATCGTAATGAATTCATTTTAAACAAATCAGACTGTATATCATTTTTGGTCTTAGAACATAGACGATGCAATTACGACTATACCATTGTGAAAATATCTATGCACTCAACACGTAATATTCTCACTGACGGTATTTTAACAGAAAGCAAAAACTGATCTTTCAGATTTTGACATACTATTTTTTATTTCTTACATATTATCTTTTCCAGTTAAAATATTATCACTGGTAGTTAGTCCGTCATTTATGGAAATATCTCTGAAGCGGTGCGGTTTTGAAACAATAAACAGAGTAAACTGTTCAGATGTTTGTAAATCTATCGGACCAAACTGCGTGGTCATCAGTCCGTAGCTTACAAACTACTTAAACCTAGGTAAACTAACCTAAGGACAACACATACACCCATGCCCCAGAGAGGACTCGAACCTCCACGGCGAGCAACCGCGCGCTCCGCAGCGAGGCGCTTTAGACCACTCGGCTACTCCACCGCGGCTGCGAAAATGTATTGTTGACTCCCACGTACATAGGTGGAAATGATTATCGGAATAAAATACGAGGAATCAGAGCTAAAACGAAGAGATTGACGTGTTATTTCTTCCCGCGCCCTATTCGAGAGTGGAATGGGAGATAAATAGTATAAAGGTGGTTCGATGACCCCTCTGCCAGGCACTTAAATACGATTTGCTGAGTATCCCATGTAGATGTAGAAGTAGAAGTATAGCTGAACTGGTGGACAACATGCTTGAAGCTGAAGGAATTCAGCGAATGGAGTGTTCAGCTTGTTCACCGGACGTAAACACTATTGATCAAGTCTGGGATGCACTTGGAAGACGCATTGCAGCCAGACCTGCACCTCACACAACGGTTGTAGAGCTGGATATTGCACTCGTGGAAGAATTCAAAAATGTTCAAATGTTTGTAGAACTTATGGGACTTAACTACGGGGGTGGCCGAGGGGACTGAGGCGCTCCAGTCACGGTCTGCACGGCCAATACGGTCGGGGGTTCGAATCCCCCCTCGGGAATGGATATTTGTGTCGTCCTTATTATTAGTTAGTTCATAAGTAGTTTGTAAGTTTAGGGACTGATGACCCCGTAGTTAAGTCCCATAAGCTATACAAACATTTGAAAATTTGAACTTAACTACGGGGTCATCAGTCCCTAAGCTTATGAACTACCTATGAACTAGCTAAGACTAAGGACGGCACAAATATCCATGCCCTAGGGGGGATTCGAACCCCCGACAGTAGTGGCCGTGCGGACCGTGACTGGAGCGCCTCAGTCCTCTCGGCCACCGCGGCCGGCCGTGGAAGAATGACCAAATATCCCTCAAGAGATGACTGATAGCTTCACACTGTCCATGCCACGCATGTGTGCAACTGTACTGGCTGTCCGAGGTATTATAGGGCACTTAGAATCAATTTTTCACTATTATGGTAGCCCCATGGTGGCTAGATCTAATTAAACACCATGAAAACCTCACATAAAGAGCTGAGACAACAGAATATCCTGCTGTATCACACAAAATACTATTGTAACTAATATCTGAATAAAGTACGTTACTATATGTATATTGTGTATGCTGTCTCATCCGATCCCCTAATTGTACATTCAGTGTACATCCACGTCGCTACCCTGCAAATCATACTGAAATGCGTGACAGAGGGCTCATCTAACCAACCTCAGACAGCCATCTACCATTTGGTTATCGACAACACGAGAATCTCTCCGCTAGTGCTCTGATCTATATTATTTTGTTTAAATGATCATTTCTTCCTAAGCAGATGGGAGTTCGGTAGAAAAAGTCGGGGATCTACGAGGTACGTCCACAAAGTAAGTTCCGTTTGGTTATATAAACGAAACGTGAACAGAAAAAAAATATTTAATGTATAAAAATCTGCAACTGTTCAACTACTTATCTACATAACTTCAGAAATTTTGTAGGCACTTGTCATAGCGTGGGACAAGGTTTTGTATGCCTTCTTTCTAGAGGGTGCCGCCTGTGTATTCAACCATGTGGCAAACATGTTCTTTCAGTTCATCATCGTTGAAGTGTTGACCACCAAGGACAGATTTTAGGTGTAAGAAGAGATGAAAGGAGTCTTCTGCTACCCTTCACGTTGCCGCCCGACCTCACAAGGCGAATGTGACCAAACAACTCTTACGGGAATTTCACTGGGACGTGTTTGATCATCCTCCGTACAGTCTCGCTCCTAGCGACTTTCTTCTTACACCTAAAACCTGTCCATGGTGGTCAACACTTTAGCGATGATGACGAGCTGAAAGAACATGTTACCACATGGTTGAGTACACAGGCGGCAACCTTCTACGAAGAAGGCATACAAAGACTTCTGCCACGCTACGACAAATGCCTACAAAATTTCGGAAGCTATGTAGAAAAGTAGTTTAATAGTTGTATATTTTTGTACAATAAATATTTTTCTGTATCTGTACATGTTTGAATTATGTAACCAAACGGAACTTACTTTGTGGACATACCTCGTATATTTTGTAATGAGATATCGCTGTAACGAGAAAGGCCGTTGTTGCAATGATTCCAAGTTGGTATCATTTCCGTGACACTCTCAATTGTATCTCGGTAACAAAACTAGGTGTCCTTCTTTGTAGTCTTTTGATGCCTGCCATCATTACTACCGGATAACGGTCCCACACCGCTCCCAGTACTCAAAAATATGTAGAGACCTAATGTAGGCAGTCTCTTCCTGCACACCGTTCATAATTTACGTTAAAAAAATCTGTTTTGCTGCCACGTTATTGAAGGACGTCTCTTTTACAATTGAACGAATCAGTTGAAACTCAACACAACTGTATACAGGGTGTCCCAGCTATCTTGTCCACCCAAAATATCACTGGAACGATAACAGCTATTGGAAAACGACTTTCACCGCTATCAATGTACGGCTGGGGCCCATGAATGTACATATTTGGAACCATTCTAAACAGAAAGCAAATGTGTTTTAACACAAGCTTGTGTTTTTTTAAATGGACACCCTACATGTTTTCTCCAGCAATCCATAGCATGACAAATCACATAATCAATGGCGTTGATTGCATCGCAATATTGCAATTACATCCCGAGATACTGCGACGCGAAGGTGACGCTTGAAATACGCGAAACGCGCGGCTAGCGCTCGTCCTGAGACTCAGGCGAGAACCCCATGCTGCTCAGGACGAGCGCTAGCCGCGCGTTTCGCGTATTTCAAGCGTCAACTTCGCGTCGCAGTATCTCGGGATGTAATTGCAATATTGCGATGCAATCAACGTCATTGTTCATGTGATTTGTCATGCTATGGATTGCTGAAGAAAAAAATATAGGGTGTCCATTTAAAAAACACAAGTTTGTGTTAAAAACACATTTGCTTTCGTTTGAGAATGTTTGCAAATATGTACATTCATGGGCTCCAGCCGTACATTGATACCGGTGAAAGTCGTTTTCCAATAGCTGTTATTGTTCCAGAGATATTTTGGGTGGACAAGATAGCTGGGACACCCTGTATATATACTTAATGGGATAATCGTTAGCCATTGTGTCATTGTTTGAAGAGATTAGGTTAGGTTAATACTTATCCATAGATATGGAATATGTGATTTCGTAATGATGTGGTACTTGTCAGTTTAATAAAAGATAACATTACATGACATAGACCTTACATATATATTTGTCTGCTAGTGTGTGTGTGTGTGTGTGTGTGTGTGTGTGTATGTGTGTGAAATAACTCATTTCTACGTAGAAATTCATCTGCTAAGTAGGAGTTGTCATTCAGAAATTATTTTTATTTGTTTTTAAATGCTGGCTGGCATACATTGTGAAGCTACTATCAAGATCCCTAGAGCCTTAAATGTCTGCAGGATCTTTGGTGAGCTACAGATATTATTCTAGTTACACGCTTTTGTACAATCAATACATTTTTGTTCGATGAAGAATTACCCCAAAACTTGATGACATATGAAAGCAGTGAATGAAAGTAGGCGTCGTAAGTGTAATTTACTGAGATGTTTGTGTTTAAGGTCCAGCAAAATTTAGCATACGTTGACACGTTGGACCTCCAAACAAGGGTGAACTTACAAGTTGGTAGTATTTTCTCAGATTTCAGTTATACCCACTGTGTCGTTTCGTACCTTTTAATTTGAACATTTCTCGTTTAATTCAGGAAAAGTAGTTATGATGAAGCGATAGCCCCTTACTTAACAGCCATATACAACGGCTCTCTCAAAGAAGGATCTGTACCAAAAGACTGGAAAGGCAGTAGGAGAAACCCACTAAACTAACGTCAATTTGCAGTAGGGTTTTGGAACATATCCTGTATTCAAATATTATGAATTATCTCGAACAGAACGATCTATTGACCCAAGGTCAACACGGATTTAGAAAATATAGTTCATGCAAAACACAACTAGCTCTCTATTCACACGAAGTGATGGGTGCTATCGACAAGGGTTCGCAAATCGATTCCCTATTTCTTGATTTCCAGAAAGCTTTTGACACCGTACCTCACAAACGGCTTTTACCAAATTGCGTTGTTATGGTATATCGCCCCAGATTTGCGATTGGGTAGGGGATTTCTTGTCACAGTTCTTAGTAATCGATGGTAAGGCATCGACTAAAACAGAGGTGATATCGGGCGTTCCACAGGGTAGTGTTATTGGTCCTCTGCTGTTCCTTATTTACATAAACGATTTAAGGGAAAATCGAAGTAGCTTTCTTAGGTTGTTTGCAGATGTCAGCGTCATTTACCGTCTAGTAAAATCATCTGAAGATCAAAACCAACTGCAGAACGATCTGAATAAGATATCAGTTTTGTGTAAAAATTGGCAATTGACTCTAAATAATGAGAAGTGTGAAGTCGTCCACATGAGTACGAAAAGATAAAGCAATCAGAAGTGAAGGCCATAAACTCCACAAAATAACAAAATACCTAGGAATTACTATTACTTCAGACTTAAATTGGAAAGAACACGTAAATAATGTCGTGGGAAAGGCGAACCAGAGACTGCGTTTTATTGGCAGAACCGTTAAAAGATGCAACAGAACTACAAAAGAAACTGCATACACTACGCTTGTCCGTCCAATTTTGGAGTATTGCAGCCCATTGTGGGATCCTTATCAGGTGGGTTTGATGGAGGACATCGAAAGAGTCCAAAAAAGGGCAGCTCGTTTCGTATTGTCACGATACAGGGGAGACAGCGTTACGGCAATGATACAGGATGTGGGATGGGAATCATTACAACAACGGCGCTTATCGCTGCGGCGTGGGCTACTTGCGAAACTCCAATCGCCAATATTCTCCTCCGAATGCGAAAATATATTGTTGACTCCCACTTACATAGGTAGAAATGATCATCAGAATAAAATACGAGAAATCAGAGCTTGAACAGAGAGATTCAGGTGTTCTTACTTCCCGCCCGCTATTCGAGAAGGGAATGGGAGATAAATAGTATAAAGGTGGTTCGACGAACCCTCTGCCAGGCACTTAAATGTGATTTGCAGAGTATCCCATGTAGATGTAGTTTATAGACTGATATGACGGCTACAAACATATTTAATCAAGAAATCTTTATATACTCGCGTTTGTTTACGAGGTGTGGTGAGCTCTGTACGGGGCGCATATCGTAACATCGAGTGTCTAAGTGAGGAGGTATGCGTCGTAAAAAACTTTTGTCGCATTTAGTGCGATACTGTGCCACATGAGGAAAGACTAGATGGATGACACTATGCTATATGACATGTTACAGCACATGAAAATGTAACTGGTGTTACTTTACGTATGCGCGAATACGCCAAGATCTTTTGGGTTAATTATTTTCGAAGTTCTCAGAGAAATTAAAAAGTTATCCTTTATTACAGCTTTGTGCAGGCTGTGAGAGATGCGTTTTTCCATTCTGGTTGACTTAGATAGAAATTCGCACGTATAGAGCAAGTGTGGTGTGGGAGAGGTTAGTAGAGTGAAAGTTGGCTAGGAGGGTAATTTGCTGAAAATTCCGTTCTCGCAGTAGGGAGCGTATTACAGCTGAACAGGCGGACCTATCTCACAAGATTAGCGGCTGTTCCCTGGCCTTTGATGTTCCCCGAACAACAGCAGCTCCATTACCGTGTAGCCTACAGTCTGAAAGGCTGTTCCCATCGATAACTCTGCACGAAAGCGTTACGTGTGTGTATGTGTGTGAATTCGTTACAAAGGAAATAAGCCGGCCACGGTGGCCGATGGGACTGAGGCGCTCCAGGCACGGTCTGCACGGCCACTACGGTCGGGGGTTCGAATCACCCCTCGGGCGTGGATATTTGTGCTGTCCTTAGTATAAAGTAGTTGATAAGTAGTTTGTAAGTTTAGGGACTGATGACCCCGTAGTTAAGTCACATAAAGCTTAACAAACAATTGAACAGTTTTGAAAGGAAATAAAGTGGTTTCGTGAAACTCTCAAAGTAAGTCAGGTTCTTCTATCTTCTTTATACATAGTGAAACGAAATTCGCGCACTAAGGTTTAGCAACGCGATTCCTCATATGCCAACAGTACAGAAATCATCATCATCATCATTAGAGACTGATTACGCCTTTCAGCGTTCAGTCTGGAGCAATGTACCTCTAATAAAATTCCCCCATGATCCCCTATTCAATGCTAACATTGATGCCTCGTCTGATGTTACGCCTTTTACTTCAAAATCATTCTGCACCGAATCTAAGTACTTTCTTCTTGGTCTACCTCGACTTCTCTTACCCTCCGCTGCCGAGCTCATGAGTCTCTTAGGTAACCTTGCTTCTCCCATGCTTGTAACATGACCCCACCATCTCAGTCTGTTCGCTCTAACTGCTTCATATATGGTGTTCATTCCCAGTTTTTCTTTGATTTCCTCATTATGGACACCCTCCTGCCATTGTTCCCATCTATTAGTACCTGCAATCATTCTTGCTACTTTCATATCTGTAACCTCTACCTTATGAATAAGGTAACCTGTACCCACCTAACTTTCACTCCCATACAACAAAGTTGGTCGAAAGATAGAGCGGTGCACTGCTAACTTAGTCTTGGTACTGACTTCCTTCTTGCAGAAGAGAGTAGATCTTAGCTGAGCACTCACTGCATTAGCTTTGCTGCACCTGTGAGAAAATACATCCCAGGTACTTGAAACTGTCTACCTATTCTAACTTTGTTCCTCCTATTTGGCACTCAATCTGTTTGAATCTCTTTCCCACAGACATTACTTTCGTTTTGGAGATTCTGATCTTCATATCATAATCAAATGTTCAAATGTTTGTATAGCTTATGGGACTTAACTACGGGGTCATCAGTCCCTAAACTTACAAACTACTTATGAACTGACTAATACTAAGGACGGCACAAATATCCATGCCCGAGGGGGGATTCGAACCCCCGACCGTAGTGGCAGTGCAGACCGTGACTGGAGCGCCTCAGTCCCCTCGGCCACCGCGGCCGGCCATATCATAATCCTTGCACATCTGATCGAGCTCTGAAATATTAGTTTGCAACGTTTCAATCGAATCTGCCATTACAACCGACTCATCCGCAAATGCGAGACTGCTTATTTTGTTTTGACCTATTTTAATCCCGCCCTGCCAGTCTATTGTTTTCAACATATGATTCATGAATAGTATGAACAACACTGGTGACAGGTTACAGCCTTGTCTTACCCCTGAAACTACCCTGAACCATAAGCTTAATTTGCCATCTACTCTAACTGCTGCCTGACTACGTACAGCCATTTAATTGCCTGCAGAAGTTTTCCTCCTATAACATAATCTTGAACAACTGACAGTAGCTTCTAACAAAATTTCGTTCTGCGCCTTTTTCCGGATATGTATATATAGAGATAGCTCATGAATTATGGGTCCTACAAAGACGCCTTCTACATTACAATTACAACTTAAAGACACATACATATTACGTAGAGACGAATATTAGGAAACTGCTGGTATATCATTTGGTAGTAAAGACGTAGTAAATTACAACCTCATGCTTTTTAGGGCAAAGTTTCATGTATTTCAATGTCTTTGACGTCATAGCACTTGATCTATATGTCGTAATACGATATTATTTCGAAGGTACTTCCAGTGGGCTTAAAATTTCTAACGTACGTTCAGTGGTATGTGTGTATACTGTTTGTAACATTTCTCGCGAATACAATTAATAGTTTTTTACGAGTAATAAATTGTAACGTCATGCCAAATACCGTAATTTTACTCCAGGAACGCCGAAAAAGTAGTAAGCGACAAGCGTTTTTTCTATCAATATTTTGCAGGGGTTGTCAGCGACGAAAAGTTTCCTCAAGATTTGAAATTATGTTTGAAGTTTGTTGTAAGTCGCTAAGTGCTCTCCTTCTCAAATAGTGGACTGATGAAGTCACACTATCATGTGCCGCAAAACGGCGAAGTTTTCATTGTTTATGACGTCATTTCTCCTGAACTATCGGCCCTATCGCAAAATCCTTTCTTAGCTGACGTCTTGTACGGATGAACTGCATTCCTGCCAGATTTCAGCGTCATAGGTGAAGTAGTTTTAGAAATTTCGTTTTTATATAGATAGAGATAACAACTGCATGATCAGAAGTGACGTCTGTTCTTTCAAAACAGGCGCCACATGTGTGTATGATCAGTACCAAACTTTACAGACGTAATTGTTGGCCGCCAGCGATTGCCTCTTCCTGTCCGAACTGTTTATCGTCCTATGTTTCACTGCCATACAAGGCAACACTCCACACAAATGCCTTCAGAAAGGACTTCCTTAGGCGTAAATCAATATTCGATGTTAGCAAATTTCTGTTTTTAAAAAACTCTTTTCTTCCCATTGCCATTCTGCATTTTATATCCTCTGTACTGCGACCATCATTTCTTATTTTATTACCCAAGTAACAAAACTCTTCTACCTCCTTCATTCTTTTGTTACCTAATCTAATTCCTTCAGCATCAGCTGATTTTCTCAAATGTTCAAATGTTTTTAATTCTATCGGACCAAACTGCGTGGTCATCAGTCCGTAGCTTACAAACTACTTAAACCTAGGTAAACTAACCTAAGGAGAAACACACACACCCATGCCCCAGGGAGGACTCGAACCTCCACGGCGAGCAACCACGCGCTCCGCAGCGAGACGCTTTAGACCGCTCGGCTACTCCACCGCGGCTGATTTTCTCAGACTGCACTCCATTACCCTAGTTTTGCTCTTGTTAATGTTCATCTTATATGCACCTTTCAGCACACTGTCCATTCCGTTCAACTGCTCTTCCAGGACCTTTGCTGTCTCTGACAGAATTACTATGTCGTCGGCAAAACGCAATGTTTTTAATTCTGCACCCTGAACTTTAATCCCTTCCCCAAATTTCTCCTTGCTTTCCTTTATAGCTTGCTCAGTGTCAATTTTAATAACATCGGAGGAAGGCTACAATCCTGGCTTACTCCCTTCCAAACCACTGCATCCCTTTCATGTCCTTCAACTCTGATAACCGCTGTCTGGTTTTTGTACAAGTTGTAAATAACCTTGCGCTCCATATATTTTACTCCTGCTTGCTTCAGAACTTTAAAAACTTATTGCAATCAACATTGTCAAGAGCCTTCTCCAAATCTACAAAACCTAGATATGTTGGTTTGCCTTTTCTTAATCTATCTTCTACGGCCAGCAGTAAAGTGAGTATTGCCTCCCGTGTTCCTACATTTCTCCTGAACCCAAACCGATCTTCCCCGAGGTCGGCTTCTACCAGCTTTTGCATCCTTCTGTAAATAATTCGTCTTAATATTTTGTAACCATGACATTAAACTGATGGTTCTGTAGTTTTCACACCTGTCTGCTTTCTCTGGAATAGGGATTATTACATTTTTCTTAAAGTCTGAGTGTACTTCGCCTGTTTCATACATCTTACACACCAGATGAAACAATTTCGTCATGACTGCTTCTCCCAGAAACTTCAGTAACTCTGATGGAACGTCATCTACTCCAGGGGCCTTGTTTCGACTTACGTCTTTCAGTGGTCTGTCAAATTCATTTCTCATTATAGTATCTCTTATTTCATACTCATCTACTTCTTCTCTCCTTCCTACAATAACCTCTAAGTTGCAAATATTTCGAACAAAAATAGCTTATTCACACTAAAAATAGGCCTTCAGACAGCAGGAAATTCAATTGGAGATAACGTCCTAACCATTCGAGACGCAAATAGAATAAACGTCTTTGTAGAGGAGAAAATTCTCAATTACTCTGCTCTGTTCTGTTTTTGTTTTAGAGATATTTCCGAGATATTTGCCTAAATAAAGGCGATTTGAAACTGTCACTTGATTTTATGTAAAACGGTACCGGCGAAGATAATTAATTATAATTACCTGACATCTTATTCAGGATTTTTTGTAGGAGGCGATCTTTTAATATAATAGTGAGAATCCCTTTATAAGATTTTTATTGCCGTAGATCGCATAATGTTTTATGCGACTAGTTTCGACTCGTTAAAGAGTCATTATGATATCTTACTTGTCCAGGCATGTTAAGAAATATACATGAACCAACATCACTGTGGCAAGTTTCAACTGGTATGCACATGATCAGTTGAAGATGCATTTGGGTCATGGTGTTCAAGATCCTGTGCTACACTGTGCCCCATGTCTAGGTAGTATGTTATCACAGAAATAACATAGTACACCATGACCCAAATGCATGTTCAACTGATGATGTGCATACCATTTGTAACTTGCCACAGTGATGTTGGTTCATCTGAAGATAATTAACTCGAAAAAGAGGAAAAACTACCACAGCGAGACAGGTGGTAATATTTTAATGGAAAAATTAAAATATGGAAAATCTATTGAAATAACTGTTTAAAGATATAAAAATATAAAAAGAGTATGTTTGCTATCGTAAAACTCTGAAATACTGAAATATCAAATAACCGGAAACTGGTTGTTTCAGCTGTAGCCGCCATCCATGTTGTACCACCTGTTATACCAATACGGCACTCCCTGCTGTGTGAAGGTGTAGATTGGCAGATGATGGAAAAGGGTTTCATATTGAATGCTTTGGGGGCTGGTTGGAATCTGTTCTGCGGCTTTGCTCCAGTTCCTGAATGAACTGTACTATATATACCTAAATGACAATCCAGAATGAAACTTTCACTCTGCAGCGGAGTGTGCGCTGATATGAAAATTCCTGGCAGATGAAAATTGTGTGCCGGAACCGGGACTCGAAACTGGGACCTTTGCCTTTCGCGGGCAAGCGCACTACCGACTGTGCTATTCCAACACGACTCACGATACCGCCTCACAACTTTACTTCCGCCAGTACCTCGCCTCGTACTTTCCAAACTTCACAGAAGCTCTCCTGTGAAGTGCGCTTGCCCGCGAAAGGCAAAGTTCCCAGGTTCGAGTCCCGGTTCCGGCACAAAATTTTCATCTGCCAGGAAGTTTCATATCAGCGGACAATCCGCTGCAGACTGAAAGTTTCGTTCTGGAAACATCCCGTAGGCTGTGGCTACGCCATGTCTCCACCATATCCTTTCTTCCAGAAGTGCTAGTCTTGCATGGTTCGCAGGAGAGCTTCTGTGAAGTTTGGAAAGTAGGAGGCGAGGTACTGGCGGAAGTAAAGTTGTGAGGCGGCATCGTGAGTCGTGTCGGGATAGCACAGTCGGTAGTGCGCTTGCCCGCGAAAGGCAAAGGTCCCAGGTTCGAGTCCCGGTTCCGGCACACAATTTTCATCTGCCAGGAAGTTTCTAAAGGACAATGTCAGTCAGTAGTTTTTCCGAAAGTTGTAACTTAAATAGCGGCAACACTGCTGTGGAGACTCTAAGCAATGGAATCTACTATTGTCTCTGACAGCACACGTTGTTGACATACCTACCTCACCTCCGAGCAAAGGGACTCGCCCGTCCCACGTCACCGGCGTGCGAACAATAGAGAGAAACACAGTCACTAGCGAGCGAGCGGTCTAACGTAACGGTGTCACGGTGTTTTCCAAACAGGAGCAACGGAGTTGGATCAAGAATGAATGTGCCAGAGGTCGTACAGCGCGACAGTGTCACCAAGGTATTCAAGAGGCGTGCGACGAGTCGGCATTGCCGTACAGAACAGAACAGTGGCACGTCAGGTAAAAGCCTTCAGCGAAGGTCGGCAAACCGTGGCAGACATCCATCGGGCAGGTCGTCCTAGAGTCTCTGAAGAAGACGTGCAGACTGCTGCTGGTGTTAGTGGACAGCGATCGACGCCAGACAATTCGTGAGCTCGCCCACGTGACCGGAACAGCGGATACGACTGTGCTTCACATCCCTATGGAACGTATCGACATACGAATAACTAGATGACGATCGGTTCCGCATGAATTGACGGAAATGCAGAAATGGTTGCGTTACGACGCTGCTCAGACGCACTTGAAGCGCCATGAGGGTGAACAAGAGGTTTTCTTATGCCACATAGAAGCTCTGGATGAGACATGGGCCACATCGTACGAGCCAAAACTGAAACGACAATGTAACTAATGGCGGTCATTATGGGTCGCCGCGGAAGTCGAAAGTGCTTCAGAGCCCCAGTATGGTGAAAGTTATGGTGGTTCCACGTACGACTGTGATGGTGTCATCCTGAAGCATTACGTTCCTCCACGGCAGACCGCCAGTGCACAGTATTACTGTTCCTTTTTGGAACATCACCTGCAAGCCACAAATAATTCAGACTTTTAGTTTACATCACTAGTTTCAGTGCCCTATGGCACCATTTTCAAATGCGTAAGCGGAAGAAAAGTCAAAAATTAAAATATATTATGTACTGACTGACATTGCCTTTAGAGACATATACGAGGGTTGCAACTATTTATTCACAACTGATACAAAAGGGTTACATGTTCGCACCTCTTACTGTCGTTCAAAGTAATCACCAGTGTTGTGTAAAAGCCGTTGCCAGCGACGTGGGAGGCTTAGTATACCGCTACTGTTACTTTTGTATAAACATTGTTTGCTTTATAATACTGTCTTTATTAAAAAGTTATATAAATTATTAATATTGCCGAGCGGAGTCGCCGCGTAGTCTAAGGCGCCATAAATAGGGACTGGGCCGCCGTTCCCGTTGGACTGTCGAGTCCTTCCTTGGGAATGTGTGTGTGTGTGAGTGTGTGTGTGTGTGTGTGTTCGGCTGTGTGTGTGTGTCTGTTGTCCTTAGTGTAACTTAGTTTATGTAGTTAGTAATTGTAGGAACTGATCACCATTGCAGTTTGGTCCAATAGATTTACAAACATTTCAACATTTAATAACATTTCATAGGTTCTGACTGAGGTTTTTTGTAAAGTTCGAGGGAATGCAATGGAATATACTATTGTCTCTGATAGCACACGTTGTCGACATACCTACCTGACTTCCGAGCAAACGTACTCGCCCGTCCCACGTCACCGGCGTGCGAACAGTCGAGGAAAACACAGTCACTAGTGAGCGAGCGGTCTAACGTGACGGTGTCAATGTGTTTTCCAAACAGCAACAAAGCAGTTGGATCAAGACTGAATGTGCCAGAGGTCGTACAGCTCGACAGTGTCATGGAGGTCTTCAAGATGCGTGCGGGGAATCGGCATTGCCGTACAGAACAGAAGCACGTTGGGTAAAATCCTTCAGCGAAGGTCGGCAAACTGTGGCAGGTCGTCCTACCGTCTCTATAGAAGAAGTGCAGACTGTTGCCGCTTTAGTGGACAGTGATCGACGCCAGACGATTCGTGAGCTCGCCTACGGAACCGGATTAGCGCATACGACTGTGCGTCGCATGCTGAAGGAACGTCTGGGCACGCGAAAAATTGCATCACGTTGGGTTCCGCATGAATTGACGGAAATGCAGAAATGGATGTGTTACGACGCTGCTCAGACGCACTTCGAGCGCGAAGGAGAGGCTTTCTTACGCCGCATCGTAACACTGGATGAGACATGGGCCGCATCGCACGAGCCAAAACTGAAACGCCGATCCAACGAATGGCGTCATTATGGGTCGTTGCGAAAGTCGGCAGTGCGTCAGATATGCAGTATAGTGAAGTTATGGTGATTTTTCTGTACGACTGTGATGGTGTTATCATAACGTATTTCTTTCCTCCACGGCAGAAGGTCAATACACAGTATTACTGTTCGTTTTTGGAGCATCTCCTGCGACCAGCTTTGCGAAAGAAGCGGCAACACTTTCTGCTTAACCCAGCCATCATTCAGCACGACAATGCGCGGGCGCATACAGCGCAAGCTGTGGCTGCTCTGTTCGGTCGATGGGACTGGGAAGTGCTATACCGTCCACCACACTAAATGTTCAAATGTTTGTTAAGCTTAATAGACTTAACTGCGGGGTCATCAGTCGCTAATCTTACAAAATACTTATGAACTACCTTATACAAAAGACGACACAAACATCCATGCTTGAGGGGGATTCGAACCCCTAACGGGGAACGGCCTCTCGCATCGGAGCATAGAGCCTCAATGCGCTCGGCGTCTCCGCCGCAGCTCCACCAAATTCCCCGGTCTTAAGTCCTTGATCTGATTGCGAAGATGAACGTACGACTTGATGGCTTGCGCTTCAGAACTGTCCCAAAGATTGGACAGGCAGTAAACCGCTCCATTCGCACCATCAACAGAATAGGCTCTGCTAACGGTATACTACGCCTTCCACATCGCTGGCAACGGGTTCTACACAACGCTGGTGACTGCTTTGAAGTACAGTAACAGGTGCAAATTTGTAATGCTTTCGTATCGGTTGTGAATAAATAGTTGCCACTATTTAAATGCCAAACCTCGTATATGTATCTAAAGGACAATGTCAGTACGTAATATATTTTAATTTGCGACTTTTCTTCTATTTATACATTTGAGAATGGTGACATAGGGTACTGAAACTAGTGATGTAAACCTAAAAATAAAATAAAGGTAAAGCAGTCAACAATCCGAAATTCGCTTGAACACCACAGTTCTTTACTAGGGATGGTCCTGTCTGGAGGTGGTATGCCGTTGCCTTCCTCCGACCTTCGAACTGACTTACCCAGCCAGTTATAGGGGGACCTACAGTTTAACGTGGGTTCCGAACCACGGTGCTACTTGTGGTGTCGCACAAGTACAAAGTGCGCGCCACCTACTTTCGCCGCGCGCCGCCAGGCACGCACGGCGCGGCGTTCTCACGACGACAGCCACGAGCGCCCTCTGCGACAACTCCGCTCGTGGCCACCACGACTGAAGGACATCGTGCACTTCGCACTTCGGACTGAGATAGCAACCAGTTAGGACCTTCGTAATCAGATAGGCACTAGGCAGGCCTCTAACAACTATGTATCAACATTCTGCAGTACTATGTAAAAGTTAAGTATTGTTACATTCTGTGCAATATATATCTCTTTCTAATTTACTCGAGTGTTTATAGTTTCTGGCTGCTCCCCTCCGTACCTGCACCAGAGTTCTGTCTTTGTTCCTGTGTCGGTCTCGTTCCAGTCGGCCACCGACACCTACGACGAGGCTGGGACACAAAAGCGGCGACGAAGTTGGGACACAAAAGTGGCGACGAGGAGTGATAGAACCTTGGACCAGCCCGCTTACAGCAGCCAGACAGCAGCAGTCGGAGCACGCAAAAATTGCTCCCGCCCACCCACCCTTATTATAAGATTTTTGGGGGAACATTTTCGGTTACATGTTTGTGGACTTTTTTGTTGCAGAGCGAGCCCTCCTTTCATATTGCATTTGTGTTTTGTTATAATTTACTTGTATGCGCGGCGCCTAATCGGTCAGCATGGCCACTACCCCGAACCCAAACTTAATGGAAATTATTCAGTTACAGACGGCGCAAATAACCCAGCTCCTCCAGGCTGTGGCCCAGCTCACAGCGCAGGCAGCTAACCAACAACAACAGCCGCCGCTTCAGCAGCCCACACCCGCCGCCGCAACGCTTCCTACATTTCGCCAGTACAACGAACGTCAGGAAGAATGGAGCGACTACTTCGCACAGTTTCAAGAACTCGTCGCGGCTCATCAACTTACAGGTCAGACTGTTAAGCATCTTTTATTGTCCGTGGTGGGCCCCAAAACCTTCGTGTTACTGCAGAAACTATTCCCGCAAGCATCTCCTCGTGATGTAGACTTTGAACAAATTGTAGATGCACTGAATGCTCATTATGAGAGAAAAGTTCTTGTAGCCGCTGCACGATACCGATTTTTCAGACTTAAAAAATTACCGCAGCAGTCACACCAAGAATGGATCACGGAATTGAAGGGCTTAACCCGCCAATGTAAATTTACTTGCTCTTGTGGACTTTCGTATAGTGACGTGATGTTGAGGGATGCGATTACGCAGAATATTCAGGACCCCAGAATTAGAGCAGCAATTCTGAAACAGTCTGACCCCTCCTTAGACAGTGTACTGCAGCTTATAGAAGCGCATGATACTTTTGACTTAGCAGATGTAGAAATGCAAAGCCACAGTGTAAATTCAGTGCGCCGCAACGGACGCTTTCCTAGCCGTAGTTCTCAGTATAGCACTAGTGATTCTTATTTTTCTACCGGCCGTGCTGAACAGACAGTAAACAGTAGCCAGTGTAAAAGTGCGACGCAAAGGTCGCCCCGTAGTGTTAGACACAGTAATTTGAATAACGGGCGCCAACGCTCATTTCAGAAAAATGTACGTAAATCTTGCCCCCAGTGTGTGTCTCGCCACAAGCGTGCTCATTGCCCTAGTCGCAACGCAACCTGTTATCAATGTGGCAAATCGGGACATGTGCAGTCTGTGTGTATGCAAATTAACAACTCAAAGAACAGTAACGTTAGAAACAGTGCTTCGCAGAGTGCGAGAACAGTTCATTCTGTAAATGTTATACGGGCTGTGGAATTGAACACTGCTTTCCTTGGATCTCAATTGCAAGAAAGTAGTTCTGCGCCTATGGCAAATCTATATAGTGCACCACGTAGCAAGCGCCGACGAGCGCGTAAAACAGTGCAACGGAAAAGGGTTCGGGACAAGCAAAATGACTATGAACAGTGCATTCCTGTAGTGAAATTAGTGCCTTCTGCAACTGCTCCTTGTAATAGTGCCCAGTACTGTGTAGCTAGTGACAGTAGACTTGTTGTAGATACTGAAAGTAATTTTAGTGCAGTAGCCTCGCATTGCGCGGACGCCGATCCGGCGGTAGTGACATCTAGTGACAGTGTTGTTAATCCGCTGTGTGCCGAGTCTGCGCCGCTTCCTTCACTACGCGGCCCGCGCAAGTGCAGCAAACAAACCGTAGCAGACGTTGCCCACATTCGCGCACCTGTCGAGCGCCGAAAGCAAAAACTTTTTGTGAATCTTTCCATTGACAATAAGACTGTGCAATTTCAGCTTGATACTGGTTCCGCTGTTACATTAATTAATAAAGATACTTATGAACTTCTGGGTTCGCCAAAATTGTCGCCGTGTCAACAAGTGTTAACAGCGTACACAGGTCAAAATATTCCCGTGCTAGGAACGTGTAGCCTGCCTGCCTCTTTTCAAGGTGTTACAAAAACAGTTGCTTTTGTAGTTCTTCAGGCCAAATCAACACAGAACATTTTTGGACTAGATGCTTTTGACTTGTTTGGTTTATCAATTCAAAGAGATGTGCTTCAAATTTCGTCAATAGTGCCTCAGGATAAAATTAATGCATTGTGTGACAAATATAGTGACTTGTTTTCGCCGGAACTAGGTTGTGCAAAAGACTTCGTGGCACATGTAACTTTAAAAGAATCTGCAGTTCCAAAATTTCGTAAAGCTAGACCAGTGCCTATCGCAATGCGTGATACAGTTGCCGAAGAACTTAAACGTTGGCAAGATAGTGGGGTGATTTCTCCTGTTTCTGCGAGTCAGTGGGCCTCGCCTTTAGTAATTATACCCAAGCCGTCAGGAAAACTTCGTCTCTGTGCGGACTTCAAATCAACAGTGAACGGTCAACAGTGACACTTATCCCCTGCCCAGACCTGACGAACTAATGGACAAATTAGGACAGTCTCGTTTCTTTTCTAAGATTGATTTAGCAGAGGCATACTTACAGATTCCACTTGATGACGAGTCAAAAAAATTTTTCGTCATTAATACTCACATGGGCCTTTTTCAATTTCAACGCCTACCCTTTGGCAGTTCTTCCGCTCCCGCTATTTTTCAGCGTTTTTTGGAACAGCTGACAGTTTCTGTACCGTGTTGTTCGAACTATTTAGATGATATTGTGGTATCCGGACGTACAGTTGAAGAACATTTAGCAAACCTGGAGTGCCTTTTCAAAGTGTTGACTGCAGCAGGTCTACGTTGTAATAAAGCAAAGTGTTCGTTTTTTCAAACTGAAATAGAGTACCTAGGCCATGTGATTAATGCCCAAGGAATTCATCCCTTACAGTCACATCTTCGAGCAATCAAAGACTTGCCTCCTCCTAAGAATGTGCATGAGTTGCAAGCAGTGATGGGAAAGCTTAACTATTATTTCAGATTTATTCCCAATGCCTCTCAGATTGCAGCTCCGCTGCATCACTTACGTAGGAAGAATGTTTCTTTTGTATGGTCCAAAGATTGCCAAGTTGCCTTCGACAAATTAAAGTCTGCACTACTCAGTGATGCATGTTTGATTCCCTTTGACCCACAGAAGCCTGTAGTGCTAGCAGTTGACGCCTCGTCGTACGGTATGGGTGCAGTTCTGTCACATCGTATTGGATGTAATGATCGTCCTATTGCCTTTGCATCCAAGCTACTGACGCCAACGCAACAGAATTACAGTCAGATAGAAAAGGAGGCCTTAGCAATCATTTACGGCGTCACAAAGTTTCATCATTATCTCTATGGCAGAAAATTCTATTTGTTGACAGACCACAAGCCTCTCACGTCGTTGTTCTCAGCCACAAAGCCGATTCCGCCCCGTACGGCACAAAAGCTTCAGAGATGGTCCTTGATATTGTCTAATTATCAGTATGAGATTTTGTACCGACCTACCACTAAACATGCTAACGCGGACACACTTTCCCGACTTCCGGTTGGCCAGGATGTGTCGTTTGATTCTTCAGAAATGGCATGTTGTCAGATAGACTCCAGAGATGCTTCCGCTGTCGCAGATTTCCCTTTGAACTCTCGTCGGGTTGCACAGGAAACAGCTGCGGATGTAGACATAAGTGTGGTAGCACGTTTTGTTCGCTCAGGGTGGCCTGCCAGAGCCAAAGACATTGATCGGCCTCTGGTTCGACGTTATTTTGCACAACGTCATGCATTATCTTTAAGTCAGGGTGTACTGTTGTTGCATACCGACAACGACCAAGCAAGAGTGATTGTTCCTCGTTCCCTGCAACGTGAAGTGTTACGCCTCCTGCATCAAGGACATTGGGGTATTGCTAGGACAAAGCAACTGGCCAGACGTCATTGTACCTGGGTTGGTATGGACGCTCAGATAGAGAACATGACGTCACAGTGTACAGTTTGTGCGGAGCATCAGGCGGCTCCTCCGCAACGTTTTTCGGACTGGCCACGCCCCAAGGGACCATGGCAACGTTTACATATTGACTTTGCCGGACCCTCAGTCCAATGGTGAAGCAGAACGTTTCGTTCGAACATTCAAGTCTCACATGGAGAAGATGAAAGGTCAGCACTCCAGGCAGCAAGCTCTTCAGATTTTCCTGTCTACGTATCGATGCATGCCACGTGACGGCCCGTCTCCTGCCGAGCTGCTACACGGCCGCCGTCACCGCACTCTCCTTCACCTGCTGCAGCCTCCCACGCACCGAGTCGGTTCGTATGGCGCTACGCGTTTTCAGGTTTCAACGCCGGTGCTGTACAGGGTGTTTGCTGGAAACAAGAAGACATGGTTGCCGGGCACCATTCAGCGCGTGCTCGGTAGCAATATGTTTGTTGTACGTTCTACCACAGTGTCGGAGCTGCGGCGCCACGCAAACCAATTGCGTCTGCATAGGCCGCGCGATCCTTGATTCCAGACCCAGTTCACCGCCAGGGAGCACAACCACATCGTTCGTCCCCGGACTACGAGATCGTCCCGATGGAGATCGACGCGACGCCGCCGCTGTCGGCGCCGCAGATGACAGCGTCACCGAGAGGAACTCCGGGACCGTGCGGGCCCCCCCAGCTTGGGCCACGCACCTCAGAAGAAGATGACCTGCTCCCTCTGGGCGGGGGCGGGCGCCCTTCCCCAGGTTTCGGTGGGTTCCCTGGAGGATCTGAAGGCGGATGCCGGGGCGCGGACGGCGTCTCGATCCCGGCCTCAGCTACGACGCCCGTCCCACCAGTAACGCACCCGCCCAGGCCCTCCTCCCAGTGCCATCGCCGTGGCCCTCAGCCCTACGCCACGACGGCGCGGCGGTTTGGGGGGGAGGGGTGTGGTGTCGCACAAGTACAAAGTGCGCGCCACTTACTTTCGCCGCGCGCCGCCAGGCACGCACGGCGCGGCGTTCTCACGACGACAGCCACGAGCGCCCTCTGCGACAACTCCGCTCGTGGCCACCACGACTGAAGGACATCGTGCACTTCGCACTTCGGACTGAGATAGCAACCAGTTAGGACCTTCGTAATCAGATAGGCACTAGGCAGGCCTCTAACAACTATGTATCAACATTCTGCAGTACTATGTAAAAGTTAAGTATTGTTACATTCTGTGCAATATATATCTCTTTCTAATTTACTCGAGTGTTTATAGTTTCTGGCTGCTCCCCTCCGTACCTGCACCAGCGTGCTGTCTTTGTTCCTGTGTCGGTCTCGTTCCACTCGGCCACCGACACCTACGACGAGGCTGGGACACAAAAGCGGCGACGAAGTTGGGACACAAAACTACTCGGTATTTTTCACATTAGCAACACTGCCAGAGGTAAAAGAAGTGGAAAGTGACAGATAAAAATCCCAGGACCTGGCGGGGATCGACCCTGCGATCTTCATATTCATAGTCTGGCACTCTCCTTTTTTTTATGGGTAATTCTCTTCGTTGCGGACGCTGGTCGTTTTTGTTCGTTCTTGCTCGGTGTGTTCTTGGCTCAGCTTTTTTATTACGGATGGCGTTTAGCCCCCTGACCGGGCGCACTGAGCATACCACTGTGCAACCGTGCACTGTCCAAACTAAAAGTCTGAATCATTTGTGGCTTGACCACTATATGTGTTATGAAGTTAAATAAGAAAGAAAGTAGAAGAAATGCTGCCTGTCTGTGTTAGTCTCTCTCTCTCTCTCTGTGTTGGTGAGCAGTTTGCGCTACCTGCGGCCGCCTTACAGTGTATCACGTATAACGCCGCACTCCAGCAGGTAAATCCTGCGATGCCTCCGCCGCTCTGAATGCCCGCTGGGTCTCCCGCCGCTCCCCTACCTAGGGTTGCCAGATCTCCGGGCGCCGCCCGGAGTGCCTGGGTTTGGAATGAATTCTCCGGGTCTACGGGCCAATCACTCTCATCTCCGGGCTTCAATGTAACCTTCATCTTAACTATTTTTTACGACGCTTTTTAAGTACTATGCTCATGTAGTGACGACCTACATCGAACTTAACTTAAACTAAGGTTGAACACAACATCCATGCTCTAGGGGGGGGGATTCGAACCTCTGGCGGGAGCAGCCTCGCGCACTGTGGCAAGACGCCTCAGTGCGCTCGGCCATTCCCGGCCGGCTCCTCTCTAGTAATTATGAATAACTTTATATAAATGTCAATTTCTTACTGTAACAAAACGCTACTTTTCTATTCTTCCTCTGAAAACTTTTCATTGTTGCGTCGGTAGTAATCGGCTAGCGCATTATTAAGCAAACACTGTTGCGGCAACGTGTCAAAAGGCGACGTCTATTATTTGAGTTCTTTCGTTCATTGTTTGTTATCAGTTTACCGGCAATTTTTGGAATACTCGGATTGTGTGTGAACAGACAAGCTTACATTAGCTCAGATTAGTGAGTAATAACAGTGAAATGAAGAGACGATATCTAAGTGCGTTCCGTGAAGGAAGAAAATTATAAGGAGTGGCTACAAAAAGTCGATGCTGATGACTGTATATGTAAGTGCAGAATATGCAATATCTTATTTACTGTTAAGTACGACGGAATGAAAGCTGTGAATAAACATTTACAATCAGAAAGACACAAAGCGAATATTGCCACACAAAAGAAGAATCAGTCGCTTCTTAAATTCTTGCCGAAACAATTTTCTGCAGAAGACGACAAAGTCACTGCAACGGAATTAACTTTGACTTACCATGGTGTGAAACACCACCATTCTTACAATTCTCCAGATTGCGGTAATAAGCTATATCCTTATGTTTTTAGAGATTCCTCAGTGGCAACGAAAGTAAGATCGGCCGAACAAAAAGCGAGGCATTAGTAAACAATGTGCTTCTGCCTTATGCTAAAGAGAAGCTACTAAGCGAATTAAAGGAAAATGTCCCGTTTTAATTAGGCTTTTTTTCCTTTTAGAACTCACGTGTAATCCTCGTTGGGGGGGGGTTGAGTGGGTCGCAGTTGGGGGGGGGGGGGTGAGTCACTGGCCAAGGGGGAGGGGGGCACGTCTGGTCTCCGGGCTTGCCTCGAGTTCAATCTGGCAACCCTACCCCTACCCACTCGGCCATGCCCGGCCCGCTGATACCTGCCGCGGCAGACGTGCAATTACCCGCCAGCAGCACTCGTTACCCGCAGGCCACGCCGGGTAACTGCTGCGCTGCATTAACCGCCTAATTACCCACTGCAGAGTCCTCACGTAGCGAGATTACTGTAATCCGCCCCACCTGCTAGCGACTGCACTGCATAGCTGACGCTGGAAACTGCGGGTTAGGGTCAGGCTTCTGCTGCTATCCAGACTGCTAGGACCGAGTCAGGCGGAGCACGTGACTTCAGTGCATCCTAGCCAGACAAATGTTTTAGCGTACATTTTTATTATTTTATACAAGTAGGCTGGAACAGAAAAAAACTGAAGAAAGGTAGGATAATAAGGAGATGGGACTTGGATAAACTCAAGGAACCTGAATTGCTTAAGAATTTCAGAGGGATCTTTAGCCAACAATTGACAAACGGTGGAAAATAAAACATAGAAGGAATGGGTAGTACTGATAGATGAAATAGTGAACGCAGCAGAGGACAAAATAGGTAAGAAGGCAAGACCTACAAAAATCCATGGATATCACAGGACATATTAAACTGAATCGATGAAACGAGAAAATATAAAAATGCAGTAAATGAAACAGGAAAAAAATGGAGTACACATGACTAAGAAACGAGATTGAAAGAGAGTAGAAAATGGCTAAGCAGGTGTGGCTAGAAGACAAGTGCAAGGATATAGAAGAATGTATAAGTAGGGGAAAAATAAATGCAGCTTAGAGGAAAATAAAAGAGATATTTGGAGATAAGAAAAACAGATCTATGAATATCAAGGACAGATGGAAAACCACATCTCATGAAAGAAGGAAAGCTGAAATGTGCAAAGAGTATATAGAGACACCCAACGAAGGAAATGAACTTAGAGGCAATATTGTAGGAAGGGGAGAAGAAGTAAATAAGGAAGAAATAGGAGACATTATACTGAGAGATGAAATTGACAGAACACTGAAAGACCTAAGTCGAAACAAGGCCCTTGGAGTAGATGACACTCCCTCAGAGCTAATGAAGTCTCTGGGAGAACCAGCCATGACAAAACTGTTTCACCTGGTGTGTAAGATGTATGAGACATGCGAAGTACCCTCAAACTTTGAGAAAATGTAATAATCCCCATTCCAAAGAAAGCAGGCGCAGACAGGAGTGAGAGTAGAACCATCAGTTTAATAAGTCATGGTTGCAAAATATTGATATGAATTATTTACAGAAGGATGGAAAAGCTGGTAGAAAACGACCTCGGGGAAGATCAGTTTGGGTTCAGGAGAAATGTAGGAACACGGGAGGCAATACTCACTTTACGGCTTATCCTAGAAGATTTAGAAAAGACAGACCTACATTTCTAGCTTTTTCAAATTTGGAGAAGGCTTTTGACAATGTTGATTAGAATAAGCTGTTTCAAGTTCTGAAGCAAGCAGGAGTAAAATATACATAGCGTAAGATTATTTACAAAAACCAGACAGCGGTTCTCAGAGTTGAAGGGCATGAAAGGGATGCAGTGGTTGGGAAGGGAGTAAGACAGGGTTGTAGCTTTTCTCCAGTGTTATTCAATTTGTACATTGAGCAACCTATAAAGGAATATAAGGAGAAATCTGGAGAAGGAATTAAAGTTCAGGATCAAGAATTAAAAACATTGCGTTTTGCCGACGTCATAGTAATTCTGTCAGAGACAGCAAAGGACCTGGAAGAACAGCTGAACGAAATGGACAGTGTGCTGAAAGGTGCATATAAGATGAACATTAAACCAGAGCAAAACAAGGGTAATGGAGTGAAGTCTAAGAAAATCATGTGATGCTGAAGAAATCAAACTAGGTAACGAAACAATAAAGGAGGTAGATGAGTTTTGTTACTTCGGCAGTAAAGTAACAAATGATGGTCGCAGCATAGAAAATGGAGAATGGCAATGGGTATAAAAGCGTTCTTGAAGAAGAGAAATTTGTTAACATTGAATATTGATCTGAACCTAAGGAAGTCCTTTCTGAAGGCATTTGTGTGGAGTGTTGCCTTGTATGGGAGTGAGACATGGACGATAAGCAGTGCGGACAGGAAGATGATAGAGGCTTTTGAAATGTGGTGCTACAGAAGAATGCTGAAGATTAGATGGATGGATCGAGTAACTAATGAGGATGTACTGAACATAATTGGGAAGAAAAGAAATTTTTGGCATACCTTGACTAAAAGAAGGGATAGATTGGTACGACACATTCTTAGACATCAAGGAATAGTGAATTTAGCGTTGGAGGGAAGTGTGTGGGGTAAAAACAGCAGAGGAAGACCAAGAGATGGATACAGTAAGCAGATTCAGACAGATGTAGCTTACCGTTCTTATATGGAGTTGAAGAGGCTTGCTCAGGATAGAATACTGTGGTGCGCTGCATCAAACCAGTCTCCGGACTGAAGACCACAACAACATTAATTTTATTCTGATAAAAGTTCGCTACTAGATGAATACAAAATTATACTTCTGCAGTCGAAGAAACAAGATTCACAACAGATGAAGTGTCAGCTGTGTACAATTACAGTATACTGAAAGGACGACCAGTTGTCAAGGTTAAAAAAAACAGAGGAAACGAAGAATGCAGAGTTAATCCTTGCAACGGCCTTCTTCATTCAGAATTCTATAACTGACTTCAGATCTCCAACTTCTAGACTATCTACAGTAACTCTTGCAAGTGGAAAAAAAATTATATACCAGATTCAAAGCCCATGCGCCAATCAATGAAGACAACAGAAAGAACCCAGAGAAGATAGAATAATTTTGGTCACAACTTGAAGAAGAACTGTTCAGAAAGGAAGCATGTCTAGATCTTTATGGGGGATACCAACACCCAGATAGGAAAAGAGAGAAAATTCCAAAACATTGTATGCAAATATGATGCTCACGGAAGGACAAACAGAAATGGTCAAAGAATGAGTTGCCGGAGCATTTCCGTGACACTCGCGCATTGGTCGAACCTACCAGTAACAAACCTAGCTGCTCGCCTCTGAACCGCCTCTATGTCTTCCTTTAAACTGATCTGCTGCGGGTCCCAAACACTTGAGCAATACTCAAGAAGTGGTCGTACAAGCGTTTTATACGCGGTCTCTTTACAGATGAAGTACATCTTCCCAAAATTCTCCCAATAAACCGAAGTCGGCTGTCCGCCTTACTCACAACTGTCCTTACATGCTCATTCCATTTCATATCGCTCTGCAATGTTACGCCTAGATATTTGAAAGACGCGACAGCATCAAGAAGCTCAATACTAATGCCGTATTCGAACATTATGGGATTGTTTTTCCTACTCATACGTATCACATACATTTTTCTACATTTAGAGCTACCTGCCATTATTCATACCAAGCAGAAAATTTGGCTAAGACATTCTGTATGCTGTTACAGTCAATTAATGACGACATCGTCCCACACACCACAGCATCATCAGCAAACAACCGCAAACTACAAGTTAGTCTGTCTGTCAGATCATTTATATGTATAGAAAATAATAGCGGTCCTATCACAAACCCTGGGGCACGCCTGACGATACACTCGTCTCTGATGAACACTCGCCGTCGAGAACAACGTACTGCGTTCTTCCATCCAGTCAGAAATCTGTGAACCTATTCCATATGCTCGTATCTTCGTTAGCAGTCTACAGTGTGGCACCGCGTCAAACGCCTTTTTGAATCGAGAAAAACTCAGTTCCCTGTTGCCCTTCATTTAATATAACTTTTTTCATATATTCAATTTCATAATATTTGTATTTTTTGCCGAGATACTTGCAACATCTGCAGGGTACTATGAAGTGGACCTAAAATGCGCGAGTGTGATTTTTATATCTGTACTACAACGGCAGTGAGTTTGTAACGACTTGTTGCAACCACGTAACTAGGTAAAAACTGAAACCCATCGCTTCTTCTGCTTTATTTCACTTATGAAAATTAATAGACCTAATATGAGTCGATAGCCAACGCGCCTTGCTATTATCACAGCTCCGAAAAACATAAAAACAATTCATGTCTGAGATTGCTGAGTGTATTTCCACTGTTACCGCAGGCTGAATGTATTGTTTCTGATGATGACCAAAACTGGTACAATAAAATAACCTTCAGCGATGTAGACGGTTTTCCAACATAAGACTATTTCGAAGGACAGTAAGGTAACTGTAGATCATAGTTCAACTACGTTAATGTCACATGACTATTTACCGAACTTTGTTGTCAGAGGTTTATGTAAATACTAACTGCTAAACCTGAATATTGCCCGGGTATATATGCATTTTTACAGTATTATACTCTAAATAAAAATAAAAATTCGGAAAATATCGCATCTTCACGTATTCATGAAAACAGTTTAGAAATTATTAAACAGTAAAACGAAGGAATATGCATAGTGTACAAAATTATAAGTGCAGTATCCAAACAAAGGAAAAAGTAATAAAATAAAATGATGTATAACATTAATTCAGAACTTGAGTAAAAAACATTATTTGTAGAGTGTAATATTAGGAAACTGTCTGCGATGAATAACAAATAGTGGATGAATGAAGTCTCGTAAATCACGCGTCGTGTTATGGGAAAGTCTTTTTCACTCTTTGTTTACGACATCATATATCACAGCCATTGCTGTCTAATAGGAAGCAATATGTGTACCAAGTTTAGTTCAAATCGGTCCGTTATTTCTGGGTGGAGGTATGGGAAAATACCGCATGGGGTAGCACTTATTCGGAAATTTCACTGTTTCTGACGTCATATCTCCTGAAATGTGATGTAAATTTGAAGTTACATTCAGTAGTCTGCAAATAATGCCCTAATACATCGAAACCGCATGCTTTATGATGCGGTTTTTCACGACACAAATTGTTTATGACTTCGTATCTCATGAACGATATATCTTGAGTTGCCGGAGCATTTCCGTGACACTCGCGCATTGGTCGAACCTACCAGTAACGAAACCTAGTTGTTCGCCTCTGAACTCCTTCCATGTCTTCCTTTAAACTGATCTGCTGCTGCAAAAGTGCGTGGAAAAATAGGCCATAACAATTTTTTGCAATATTTCTTTTACTTATGGAGCCTTTTGGAAGACCTTTTCAAACAAATTAAATATTACAGGAAAACTGAATATTTGGGGGACGCGTTCGGAAAGAACGAAACCAATCCCAATAATCATGAATTGTTATTATTAATTATGATTTCTCTTACTTATTGATAAAGAAGAGTTTTCTTGCGAATGTTCATCCCTAGATAGCTGTCTGAAAACATTCTTGGAACCTCCATTAAATACAATAACAACAAAAAATGTTCAAATGTTTGTAGAGCTTAAGGGACTTAAGTACGGGGTCATCAGTCCCTAAACTGACAAACTGCTTATGCTAAAGACGACACAAACATCCATGCCTGAGGTGGGATTCGAACCCCCGACGGGCAACGGCGTGGCGCATCGCAGCATAGCGCCTCAATGCGCTCGGCCGCTCCGCCGCGGCACAACAAAAGAATATGACGTTAGAGTCATATGATTAATTATATCTTTAGACGTGTGTATCAACTTTCATGGTCAAAATATTTTTTTTAAAAATTCAAACAAAACTTAAGTCGATATTAAATTCTGAAAAACGTTGATTCCATTTTTTTTTTTTTTTTTTTTTTTTTTTTTTTTAAATATGCGAGATTAGATGTGGAGAATTTTCTCCTCTACCTATCCATTCGTTCAATGTTCGTCTCTGATGAACGGTTAGGATGTGATTTGCGATTAAATTTCGAGCTGACAAAAGGCCATCGCAAACTATTAGAAGTTTGCCAAAATTCTGTCGTCCAAATATCATGCAGTTTAGATAATGAGAAATATTTTCTAGGCGTAATTCTTTTGTACTAGTCTATGTTACTCTTTTGGTTTCAAGGAAACACTTTCTGTATCTGATACGTTGCGAGAAAGTACAATGTTTGCATTACATTACGTGAAACGACACTTTTGCTTAAGGAAAGAAGTGTCTAACGATCGGATAAAAATACAGAACAGTAAATGGAAATTTATTCTAACGGAATTTCCATAGGCTTCAGTAAGGGCTAAATAAATCATCACAACAGAAGCACGGACTCACGTCGTTGTCAACGTAACACCGAAGTACTTGGCTTCCTTTTATTTCAGCCGCGGCGGAGTGGCCGAGCGCATTGAGGCGCTATGCGCCGGTGCGCGAGGTCGTACCCCGTCAGGGGTTCGAATCCCCCCTCTGGCATGGATGTTTGTGCTATCTTTAGTATAAGGTAGTTGATAAGTAGTAATGATGACCCCGCAGTTAAGTCCCTTAAGCTTCACAAAAATTTGAACATTTTCATTTCACTAGTCTGAGATTTAATGGCTACTGCTTTAAGATAACTAGCTTTGTTATTTTTGTGTCCCAACTTCGTCGCCGCTTTTGTGTCCCAGCCTCGTCGTAGGTGTCGGTGGCCGAGTGGAACGAGACCGACACAGGAACAATGACAGCACGCTGGTGCAGGTACGGAGGGGAGCAGCCAGAAACTATAAACACTCGAGTAAATTAGAAAGAGATATATATTGCACAGAATGTAACAATACTTAACTTTTACATAGTACTGCAGAATGTTGATACATAGTTGTTAGAGGCCTGCCTAGTGCCTGTACGATAGCAAAGTCTTCAATGGTGCCTATCTGATTACGAAGGTCCTAACTGGTTGCTATCTCAGTCCGAAGTGACCGGTGTCTTTCCGTGGTGGCCACGAGCGGGGTTGCAGCAGAGGGCGCTCGTGGCTGTCGTCGTGAGAACGCCGCGCCGTGCGTGCATGGCGGCGCGCGGCGAAAGTAGGTGGCGCGCACTTTGTACTTGTGCGACACCACAGTTATAATTAGCAGACATTTCTTAATGGGCATTAACAGACAGCTTTAATAGAGAATTCACAGCTTCTAACTTTCACAAGACGTTTTAACATCTTATTTCCAACCAATTTTGTTATTTGGGTAGCAAGATAACTTCTGTTGGCCGAAGCAAAGCAGATATAAAATGCAGAATGGCTATGGGAAGAAAAGCGTTTCTAAAGAAGCGAAACTTGTTAACATCCTATATTAATTTAAATGTTAGGAAGTCCTTTCTGAAAGCATTTGTCTGGAGTGTAGCATTGTACGGCAGTGAAACGTGGACGATAAGGAGTTCAGACAAAAAGTTTATAGAAGCTTTTGAAATGTGGGGCTACAGACGAATGATGAAGATTAGATGGGTAGATCACGTTACTAATGAGGAGATGCATAACCGAATTGGGGAGAAAAAGAGTTTCTGGCATATCCTAAGAGAACGGATAGATTGGTAGGACACATTCTGAGACATCAAGGAATTGTCAACTTAGCATTAGAAGGAAGTGTGTGGGGTAAAAATCGTAGAGGGAGACCGAGGGACGAATACAGTAAGCAGATTGAAAAGGATGTGGTTTGCCGAACGTATTCTCAGATGAAGAGACTTGCTCAGGACAGGGTAGCGTGGAGAGCTGCATCAAACCAATCTGCGGACTGAAGACTACAACAACAACAACAGTTAACAAATCGTTATAATAAATTTCTTTTCGTCTTAGCTGCTTGTAGGTATTTTAACCGTGCAACATTAACATATGAAAAGATGGGGCGGGATTCGAACAAATGTTCAAAAATGTTTGTCAAGATTATGGGACTTAACTACGGGGTCATCAGTCCCTAAACTTACAAACTACTTATGAACTACTTACGAACTAGGACGGCACAAATATCCATGCCTGAGGGGGGATTCGAACCCCCGACCGTAGTGGCCGGGCAGATCGTGACTGGAGTGCCTCAGTGTCCTCGGCCACCGCGGCCGGCGGGATTCGAACACGGAACCTGCTGTTCATTGGGCAATTTCGCTAAGCCCCACTGAAATACACAAAGCCAGAATTAAATGAAAGAACGGACGATACAGTTTCTGTTAGCTGGTTCAAATGATCAAATGTTTGTAAATCTATCGGACCAAACTGCGTGGTCATCAGGTCGTAGCTTACAAACTTCATCGCGAAGATGGGGCGGGATCAGCAACTGGATATGTAATGAAAACCATTTATTTTTTATTTTTTCGTCACCGTCAAACCATAAGCCTTATTCCAACCGTAACAATACACTGCATGAAGGCCTATGGTTTGAAAATGGACGAACAAGTCCGAAACTATTTACCAACTTCTAAATAGTGCAACTGTGACGAAAAAATAAAAAAAATGGTTTTCATTACATATCCAGTTGCTGATCCCGCCCCATCTTCGCGATGAATTTTCATAACTTAAACTAAGGTAAACTATACTCGCACTCCGCAGCGATGCGCGTTAGACATTTTTTTTTTTTTTTTTTTTTTTTTTTTTTTTTTTTTTTTTTTTTTTTTTTGCTCTGTGGGTAGTTCTTGTCCTTGCGGACGCTGATCCTGTTTGTTTGTTTTGGTTCTACGTTTTTTAGTACAGAGAGCGTTTGCCGGCCGCGGTGGCCGAGGGGACTGAGGAACTTCAGTCACGGTCTGCACGGCCACTACGGTCGGGGGATCGAATCCCCTCCTCGGGCATGGATATTTGTGCCGTCCTTAGTATTAGCTATTTCATAAGTAGTTTAGGGACTGATGACCCCGTAGTTCAGTCCCATAAGCTTAACAAACATTTGATTTGAAACAGAGAGCGTTTAGCCCTCCGACCGGGCGCGCTGAGCCACGGCGCCCGGCACCGCTCGGCTACTCCCCAGCGGCTGTTAGCTGGTGGCTTTCGTTGGAGGAATATAATACTGCTTGAGAAATGCTTAGAGTTTTCAGCGGAATATTATAACGTGCTGATAATGGTATTACAAAAGTTTCGCCGCGGTGGAGTAGCCGAGCGGTCTAAAGCGTCTCGCTGCGGAACGCGCGGTTGCTCGCCGTGGAGGTTCGAGTCCTTCCTGGGGCATGGGGTGTGTGTGTGTTTGTCCTTAGGTTAGTTTACCTAGGTTTAAGTAGTTTGTAAGCTACGGACTGATGACCACGCAGTTTGGTCCGATGGATTTATAGACATGTGTGAACATGTGAACAAAAGTTTCCGCCCGAAGACAGTACATTCCATGACAGTTACTCCGAATCAGGTAAAATCGCAGACAACGTTGAACCAATCATTCGACAGACGTACCAGGTGGAAGACACCGATTTTGGAATGTACTGCGTGCTGCTGTGTGAAGAAATTCGTAATTGCCTCTAGCGCATCTCTGTTCGACACGAATCGCTGACCTGTCTGGACGCATTTGGCAGAACCGGCGGCAGAGATCACGCTCCCGTATTTGGCGCACGCAGTCGGAAAGACACCGTTACCTCTCGCTTAACCGTTGCCTTTCTTAATGTTATTTCACCCAACCTCGCCCCATATGGAAAGGGAATGGCGCTGTGACAGCGGATTATTTTGAAAGATTTTTTAAGAAAGGTGGAATTTACACGAATATCCACTCATGATAAAATCATCATCATTATCATTAGAGACTGATTATGCCTTTCAGCGTTCAGTCTGGAGCATAATACCTCTAATAAAAGTCCTCCATGATCCCCTATTCAATGCTAACATTGATGCCTCGTCTGATGTTAAGCCTTTTACTTCAAAATCATTCTGCACCGAATCTAAGTACTTTCTTCTAGGTCTACCTCGACTCCTCTTACCCTCCGCTGCCGAGCTCATGAGTCTCTTAGGTAACCTTGCTTCTCCCATGCGTGTAACATGACCCCACCATCTCAGTCTGTACGGTCTAACTGCTTCATCTATGGTGTTCATTCCCTGTTTATTGTTTGATTTCCTCATCATGGACACCCTCCTGCCATTGTTCCCATCTGTTAGTACCTGCAATCATTCTGGCTACTTTCATATTTGTAACCTCTACCTTATGAATAAGGTAACCTGTATCCACCTAACTTTGACTCCCATACAACAATGTTGGTCGAAAGATAGAGCGGTGCACTGCTAACTTAGTCTTGGTACTTACTTCCCTCTTGCAGAAGAGAGTAGATCTTAGCTGAGCACTCACTGCATTAACTTTGCTGCACCGCGATTCCAGTTCTTTCACTATGTTGCCATCCTGTGAGAAAATACATCCCAGGTACTTGAAACTGTCTACCTGTTCTAACTTTGTTCCTCCTATCTGGCACTCAATCTGTTTGAATCTCTTTCCCACAGACATTACTTTCGTTTTGGAGATGCTGATCTTCATATCATAATCCTTGCACCTCTGATCGAGCTCTGAAATATTAGATTGCAAGCTTTCAATCGAATCAGCCATTACAACTAAGTCATCCGCATATGCGAGACTGCTTATTTTCTTTTCACCTATTTTAATCCCGCCCTGCCAGTCTACTGTTTTCAAGATATGATCCATGAACAGTATGAACAGCAGTGGTGACAGGTTACAGCCTTGTCTTACCCCTGATGAAAAGAAAAAAACCTTCAACGACGAGAGATATATATCTTCACACAACATCTTCTGTAGTTTAAGATGCAGACATCTAATGAATGTACTCACATGCCAGAGAAGCTATTTTACTTTTATGGTTTGTCTTTATTATGTACAACTATATTCGGTGAAACTATATCGCCATTCTGAAGTACTTCTGTGCCAACTAAAATTTTTTATTATAAAACAATAATATAGAATTTCCATACTTCCATTACGTCACAAAAATAAACTTAAATACTGCATTTGTTTGCCAAAATAATTACCAAATATCCATATTCCATGTGCTAAGGTTGTTACATCAGTCCAAAAGAAACAGCTCTTGGCTGAAAAACTACGCTTTTGTTCAATTGTACATTTGTTTGATCTCTTGATTGGACAGTCATATTCACCATACGTAGTATATCGTCAAACATCTAAAAATCTATTCTCCTGGAGTTAGCTCATCTGTTTTATATGTCGGAGTGTGTATTAAGTTAACGAGTAGCCAGTCCCGTTCTTATCTTAATTTTATATTACACCGGAAGTGTTATTGATAGTCTCAAGGCCGTATTTCATTGCTGTTTAAACATGTGTCTCTTGTTATGTTAGAAGTCGGGCCCGAGTGCTTGTCTTTACGCCTTGGTTTTAGGAAACCTTGCTTTAACTCTTTTATTATTCCGGAAAGTCCGATCTCTCTTACTGTGATACATAATTTGTTTACTTCTGCCGTGTAATATCATTGAGCCGCATTTGTTTTTCCTGCTTTCAGGGCATTGCTTGCTATTGTTTAAGTAAGATAAAGGGTTGTTTCGCGCCTACCACACTATTACTAAATTGTGTGTGTGTGTGTTTTTTTATTTTATTATTTTTTTTATCGGCCTTCAGACTGATTTAGCTGATTTCATTTAAATGTTGGAGCTCACCTTTGCTTACTTACTGCAAAAGGTTGCTTCGGGCCCTCAACTCGTTATTAACTTATCTGAATTTTTTTTTAACTTGTTCTTCAGCCTCATAATTTTGCAATCCCTCTCGTTTTCTTTTTCCATATTTTATTTACTTTTATAAAGGGTTGCTTCGGAATTCTGCCTTGAATCACCCTGGCTGAAATGTTTTTCTTAAAAATGAATAAATAAATAAAATAAATAAAGAAATATACAAAAATTGTCTTGTTCGGGCTTTCAGCCTCTAGTTGTATAAGGAATTTCCTTTTTTTATATTTTGTTTAAAAAGAAAATTTGTCAAAGGAACCTGAAGTGAGTGCCTGCTATCCCCTATCAGTACTTACTAAATCGTAACAGGCGGTCTCATTAATATCCACCGTACTGTAGCTAAATAGACTGATTTTTTTTTTTTTTTTTTTTTTTTTTTTTTTTTTTTTTTTTTTTGTTCAAATGTTCAAATATCGCTAAATCTATCGGACCAAACTGCGTGGTCATAAGTCCGTAGCTTACAAACTACTTAAACCTAGGTAAACTAACCTACGGACAAACACACACACCCAAGCCCGAGGGAGGACTCGAACCTCCACGGCGAGCAACCGCGCGCTCCGCGGCGAGATGCTTTAGACCGCTCGGCTACTCCACCGCGGCGGTTTTCTATTGTTTTCAAAATATCATAATTTAGGAACGATTACAGGTAAATAGTTGCTGTTATTTTATCTGCTTTACCTCACTGTACGTTTTAAACTTTAAAAAGAAGTAACACATTATAGTTAAGAGAAATTCACTTACATTTACACTGTTATCACAAGTTTGTAACTGAAACAAGGAAAATAAAAAAGTTTTATAGTAGGATTTATTGTAGGTAGAAAGAAAATGGACAGTGTGCTGAAAGGTGCATGTAAGATGAACATTAACAAGAGCAAAACTAGGGTAATGGAGTGCAGTGTAAGAAAATCAGGTGATGCTGAAGGAATTAGATTAGGTAACGAAACAATAAAGGAGGTAGAGGAGTTTTGTTACTTGGGCAGTAAAATAACAAATGATGGTCGCATTACAGATGATATAAAATACAGAATGGCAATGGGTAGAAAGGCGTTTTTGAAAAAGAGAAATTTGTTAACACCGAATATTGATTTAAGCCTAAGGAAGGCCTTTCTGAAGGCATTTGTATGGATTGTTGCCTTGTATGGGAGTGAAACATGGACGATAAGCAGTGTGGACAGAAAGAGGATAGAGGCTTTTGAAATGTGGTGCTACAGAAGAATGCTGAAGATTAGGTGGGTGGATCACGTAACTAATGAGGAGGTACTGAACCGAATTGGGGAGAAAAGAAATTTCTGGCATACCTTAACTAAAAGAAGGGATAGATTGGTAGGACACATTCTTAGACATCAAGGAATTGTGAATTTAGCGTTGGAGGGAAGTGTGTGGGGTAAAAATCGCAGAGGGAGACCAAGAGACGCGTATAGCAAGCAGATTCAAGTGGATGTGGGTTGTCGTTCTTATGAGGAGATGAAAAGGCTTGCTCAGGATAGAGTAGGGTGGAGAGCTGCATCAAACCAGTATCTGGACTGAAGACCACAACAACATAACCTGGGAACTGAAACTACCTTCTATTACGAACAAACTTATAATGCTGATATATATATATATATATATATATATATATATATATATATATATATATATATATATTAGTGCCTTGTTAATAATTCTGCACTATAATTATAGATGGTGTTACATATGACAGTTGTAAGGCCAGGTTTGGAGTGGAATCAAGAACTTAAAATGAATAGTAACTGCATTAGATTAAACTAAACACATCTGTCTAATGAAATAAATATTCTAAAAAATCAGGTAGATGAAAATGAATATTATGTTGTAAGCTACACTGGGACCGAATTTTCAAAACTTAAAAATAAATCATAATGAATAAATACACAGGAGTTTAGCACTGTGGGGGTAAGCAAGGAATCCAGTTTTTTGAATTGATATTGAAAATCTGATTGTCTGACATTGATCTATTAGTTATAAAAAGAAATAAAATGCTAGGTCTACATTTAAGGTTTTTTGGTTTCTTTGTAATGGAGGAATGGAACAGCCAGTGTGGGATTTGATGGAAAACATAGGTAATTGACTGTACTATGACGAAATGTATGAAGAGACTGGAACTGACAGTGTAGGAGGTAATGTGACTCAGGGATGAATAAGTGAAATCGAATAGGGGTGAACTGTTTAGTTGTATTTGATCATTTAATACTAGATCAGGAAATGTAATTACCTGCAACATCTCTGTTATCGTCAGAGTCGTCACTAAATTCTCTTTCAGACCCCGAATCGTAGAAAAGAACATAAAAAAAATATCTTGAACTGTAAGCGATCGCTTGTAATGTGACAACTTGGCGGCACTGTGTCAGATCTAAAGACACGAACATTTCTCTTGCTGCTGCTGTCATCTAGTGGATTGTTTTGCATAATTAAACCATCACGCTGCATAACGAAACACACGGAATGCTCAGAGCACGAACTGCGAGAACAGCTCGCAGATATACCGTAGCCGGCCGCGGTGGCCGAGGGGACTAAGGCGCTCCAGTCACAGTCTGCACGGCCACTACGGTCGGGGGTTCGAATCCCCCTCGGGCATGGATATTTGTGCCGTCCTAGTTCGTAAGTAGTTCATAATTAGTTTGTAAGTTTAGGGACTGATGACCCCGTAGTTAAGTCCCATAGACTATACAAACATTTGAACATTTTTTGATAGACCGCAAAGTGTTAAAAAGGTGGAATTTACGCCAATATACACTCATGGTCAAAAGAAAAGAAAAAAACCTTAAAAGACGAGAGATATACATCTTCACACATCTTCTTCAGTTTAAGATGGAAACAGCTGAAGAATTTACTCATATACCACAGTCGCTATTTTACTTTTATAGATTGTCTATCAACCTGTTTCGGCGAAACTATGTCGCCATTCTCAAGTACTTATTTTTATTATAAAACATCATCATCATCGTCATCGTCATCATTAGAGACTGAGTATGCCTTTCAGCGTTCAGTCTGGAGCAAAGTACCTCTAATAAAATTTCTCCATGATCCCCTATTTAATGCTAACATTGATGCCTCGTCTGATGTTATGCCTTTTACTTCAAAATCATTCTTCACCGAATCTAAGTACTTTCTTCTTGGTCTACCTCGACTCCTCTTACCCTCCGCTGCCGATCTCATGAGTGTCTTAGGTAACCTTGCTTCTCCTATGCGTGTAACACGACCCCTCCATCTCAGTCTGTTCGCTCTAACTGCTTCATCTACGGTGTTCATTCCCAGTTTTTCTTTGATTTCCTCATTATGGACACCCTCCTGCCATTGTTCCCACCTATTAGTACCTGCAATCATTCTTGCTACTTTCATATCTGTAACCTCTGCCTTATGAATAAGGTAACCTGTATCCACCCAACTTTCACTCCCATACAACAAAAAATGTTCAAATGTTTGTATAGCTTATGGGACTTATCTACGGGGTCATCAGTCCCTAAACTTACAAATTACTTATGAACTAACTAATACTAAGGACGTCAAAAAAATTAATGCCCGTGGGGGGGATTCGAACCCCCGACCGTAGTGGCCGTGCAGACCGTGACTGGAGCGCCTTAGTCCCCTCGGCCACCGCTGCCGGTCCCATACAACAAAGTCGGTCGAAAGATAGAGCGGTGCACTGCTAACATAGTCTTGGTACTTACTTCCTTCTTGCAGAAGAGAGTAGATCTTAGCTGAGCACTCACTGCATTAGCTTTTCTGCACCTCAATTGGAGTTTTTTCACTATGTTGCCATCCTGTGAGAATATACATCCCAGGTACTTGAAACTGTCTACCAGCTCTAACTTTGTTCCTCCTATTCGGAACTCAATCTGTTTAAGTCTCTTTCCCACAGACATTATTTTCGTTTTGGAGATGCTGATATTCATATCATAATTCTTGCACCTCTGGTCGAGCTCTGAAATATTAGTTTGCAACTTTTCAATCGAATCGGCCATTACAACTAAGTATTTTGTTATTTTGTTCTCACATATTTTAATCCTGCCCTACCAGTTTTCAACATATGATCCATGAATAGTATGAACAACAGTGGTGACAGGTTACAGCCTTGTCTTACCCCTGAAACTACCCTGAACCATTAGCTTAATTTTCCATCTACTCTAACTGCTGCCTGACAGTCTACGTAAAGCCCTTTAATTGGCTGCAGATCCATATTCTTGTGGAACTGACAGTAGCTTCCTACTAGGAACACGGTCATAAGCCTTTTGTATATCTATGAAACATAGATACAATTCCCTATTCCACTCATAGCACTTTTCCATTACCTGCCGTAGGCTAAAGATCCGGTCCTGACAGCCTCTAAGAGGCCTAAACCCACACTGATTTTAATCTAACTTGTCCTGAATTAATACTCGCACTCCAGTACCTGAGAATATTTTGCCTACAACGATAATTAAAGAGATACCTCGATAGTTGTTACAATCTTTTCTGTTTCCATGTTTGAAGACATGATATTGAATTTCTATATTTGCATTACGTCACAGAATTAAACTGAAATATTGCCTTTGTTTCCCAAAATAATTACAAAATATCCATATTCCATGTGCTAAGGTTGTTACATCATTCCAAAAGAAACAGCTCTGGGCTGAAAAACTACGCTTTTGTTCAAATGGTAAATTTGTTTGTTCTCTTTATTGGACATTTGCTTTGTCTCTTGATTAGACAGTCATATTCAACCTACAAAGTAAATCGTCAAATATCAAAAAATATATTGTCCTACAAATTTAAAACCGTTATAATAAAATTTTCTTCAGAATTCAAGAATCAAATACGAAAGTTACAAAACAAATTACCTAGTAAAATGGCGTCTCGTATATTGTACTACTACAGATAGTTTTTTTAATTAATTTTGTATAGTTTTATCTGTTTAAGGTTCCTCGTGTACCTGTCTGTAATTATACATTCTACTGTATATTTAAACCTTAAGACAATAATGCACATTTTTCTTTTGACCAACAGTTCACTGTTAACATATCTGGCCATGTGGTAACAACATCGTCAAATAGACTAATCATGGAGGATAATTGCTCTATGTTCAACTGTAGGAAATGTAATATCCTTTGAACAAAAAAAAAATATCCAGTCAAGAGAGCAAAAAAAAAAAAAAAAAAAAATGTACAATTTGAAGAAAGGTAATAATGGATCAGCCCAGAGCTGTTTCTTTAGGATTGATGTAACAACCTTACCACTTACAATATGGATTTACTTTAAATTAATTTGGCAAAGAGTGTCAGTACTTAAGTTTATTTTTCTGAAATAATGGAGGTATAGAAATTCAGTATCATTGTTTCATTATAAAATTTTCTAATTGATACATCACTACTCAAGAATGGCGACATAGTTTCACCGAAACCAATTGTACATAATATAGACAAACCATAAAAGTAAAACAGCGAATGTGGCATGTGAGCACGTCCTTTAAATGTCTCAGTCTTACAAAATCCTATCAGTTGTACTTCTTGCAGACAATATGTCTCATTTTTTACAGTTCTCATTAGTACCTTTTGAAGAAATTATTAGAATCTCAGTCAACTCGTTCGCTACAGGCTTTTTTTTTTTTTTTTTTTTTGGAAAAAAAACGTGATAGCGTCACATAGATGATCATGAAAATCCAGTGGCAGATGTTTTGCATTGCGTTACTAGCAGAGTCTCAAGAGTGCACGTTTCTTGAAGGGGCAACCAGTATATTGCTTCCTCGTAAGTATATCTCGCGATGCGACCTCATGCGTAAGATCAAAGGGATTACGGCTCACATGGAGGTATAGAGACAATCGCTTGTCCCGCGAATCATACGCGACTAGAGTTCCCTCTGCCACACACCTTCAGGTGGCTTGCGGATTACGTATGTAGACGCAGATGCAATCATCATTTTCAGTTTCTTTTACAGTGTTGAAGCTTGAACTCTCCTAGACTACTAAGTATATACTTCAATAAATGAAGAAATGTTGTTGTTGTTGTGGTCTTCAGTCCGCAGACAGGTTTGATGCAGCTCTCCACGCTATCCTGTCCTGTGCAAGTCTCTTCATCTGAGAATACGTTCGCCAACGTACATCCTTTTGAATCTGCTTACTATATTCGTCCCTCGGACTCCCTCTACGATTTTTACCCCACACGCTTCATTCTAATGCTAAGTTGACAATACCTTGATGTCTCAGAATGTGTCCAACCAATCTATCCCTTCTCTTAGGATATACCAGAAACTCCTTTTCTCCACAATTCTCATTAGTTACGTGATCTACCCATCTAATTTTCATCATTCGTCTGTAGCACAATATTTCAAAAGCTTATGTCCTCTTTTTGTCTGAACTCCTTATCGTCCACGTTTGACTCCCATGCAATCCTACACTCCAGACAAATGCTTTCAGAAACGACTTCCTTACATTTCAATTAATATTGTATGTTATTAAGTTTCGCTTCTTTAGAAACGCTTTTCTTCCCATAGCCATTCTGCATTTTATAACTTCTCTACTCGGTCATCAGAAGTTATTTTGCTACCCAAATAACAAAACTCATCCACCACTTTTATTGTCTCATTACCTAATCTAATTCCTTCAGCATCACATGATTTTCTGATATTACATTCCATTTCCTTCGTTTTACTCTTGTTAATGTTCATCTTATATCTTCCTTCCAAGACACTGTCCATTCCATTCAGCTGCTCTTCCAGATCTTCTGCAGTCTCTGACAAAATTACTATATCATCGGCAAACCGCAAACTTTTTTATTTCTTCTTCCTGAACTGTAATTCCCTCTCCAAATTTCTCCATCCATTTCTTCACTGCCTGCTCAATGTACAGATTGAACAACAGTGGGGAAAGTCTACAACCCTGTCTTACTCCCTTCCCAACCTCTGAGGCCCTTTCTTGCCCTTCGACTCTAATAACTGCCATCTGGTTTTTGTATAGGTTGAATATAACTCTTCGCTCCCTATATTTTACCCCTGCTGCATTCAGAATTTGCAAGAGTGTATTCCAAACGACATTGTGAAAAGCTTTCTTCAAATCTTAACCTATCTTCTAAGATAAGTCGTAGTATATATATACAGGGAGTATCAAAAAGTATGTCGCAAACTTACACGTTTTAAAGTACACGATAACAGAAGCAAAAATGTCCCAGTAGACTTGGGCCTGCAAACGAGGCTTTTGCGAGATGTTTACGAACGTATGGTTCCAAGCTGGCACTGATGGCGTTGTAAACATCGCCCTAGTTAGTACATATTAATTTGAGATTTAGTATTTCCTATTAAGATTAACATTGTATTGAGTTCACATTTCGCTGACTTTATTGTAAACATGGTGCTAGTCAGTTAGATGGAGCTGCGGCACGTTTCGCTGCTGCTGTGAGACGGCATCTAAAGCGCAGAAATGGCCAGAGATGGACAGCTCGAGGCAGACCTGTTCCTTGGCCTACTAGATCACCTGCGCTGAATCCTTTGCATTTTTGTGCCTGGGGTCACTTCAAAGGCCAAGTGTTGAACAACTGGACGGGAGAGTAGTATACGCGTGTCAAGAATTGCGAAATGATGCAGGGGTTTTAGAAAGAATTCGAAATTCATTGCAGAGACGAGTGCAGTATGGCATCCAGATGCAAAGAAGACACTTGGAACACCTCCTTTAACAGGTAACCCATACGTGAAATACTTATCATAAAGTGTGGTATCGCACAAGTCTAAAGTGCGCGCCACCTACTTCGCCGCGCGCCGCCATGCACGCACGGCGCGGCGTTCTTACGACGTCAGCCACGAGCGCCCTCTGCTACAACTCCGCTCGTGGCCACCACTGAACGACATCGTTCACTTGGGACTGATATTGGAACCAGTTAACACTACGAAATCACATAGGCACCAGTGAAGACTTGGCTATCGGATAGGCACTAGGCAGGCCTCTAGCTCAACTATGTATCAGCATTCTGCAGTACAGAACTATGTAAAAGTTAAGTATTACTAAGTCTCTAAGAAATATATATCTCGTTCTAATTTACTCTAGTGTTTCTAGTTTCTGCTGTCCCACTGGCTGGTCACCTCCTACCTGCACAAGCGTGCATCCTTTATTCCTGTGTCGGTCTTTCTACTCGGCCACCGACACCTACGACGGAAACGAGACACGAAAGTGGCGACGAGGCAGGGATACAAAAGTGGCGACGAGGCTGGGACACAAGATAAAGCAGGGTGTCTCTGTGTGTACGTTTGTGAATACATATTGCAAATAAATCTACAGGTTTTGTTCCCATCTCTATCAAATTTTGTACACGTAAGCTACAATTCAACCTTTAACTGGGGATGTGGGGTGTTCACAGCACCCCAGTCGTTAAAGTATCCTGGTATTTAGTCAATCATGTTGGTCACACTGATGTGCGGCTTGTTATCTTCGTTCAAAGGGATGTACATTATGGCGAAACCATTGTTCGTGTTTTTAGAAGTACAGAACACTCCACACAACAAGTTTTAAACGCAGGGTTGCTGCTAACACCCCACGTAACTGGTAGTGCGAATTCCTGTGTCTATAGGTGCACATCATGATGTCTTATGTGGAGGACCAAACACTTCTTAGAACGATGTTGGAGGAAGTTTTCAATGATAATGAAGGCTGTGAGATTACAGAGTTTGAAGATTCCGATGACAATGAAGAAGAAGAGCAATGCGAACTGAAAGTGATCATTCTCATGAACATGCTGCTGGAGATATGGCATTCTTTTCAGCAACACTGGAGAAGTTTACGCTTAGTGAGGATAAAGTAACTAAATGGATTACTACACCTAAACCTATTAATATCAGAACAGGGAAGCAGAAAATAGTAATTCAGCTTCCTGGTACCACACTAATTGCTAAAAACTGCAAGACTGCTGTAGAATACTTTGCTGTGCTCACAAATGCGCAAACAATTCGCTCAGTAGCAGAGTGCACCAACCGTTATATGCGACCTCACGTCTTAAAAAAAGAGCTACAAATTCGGCTGTACCAAGAGCCATGCGACTGAAGGCAGCTAAGTTCTCAAACACGGAAGGGTTTATTTTAGCAATTCAAAGAAATAAATGTACATCAGGAAGATGCAAAGTTTGTGCAAGAAATACTGACAAAAAAAAACCAAGCTCTTCTGTTCCAAACGTAACTAATTTGTGTGTTTAAATCATATGAAAATCATCTGCAGTAAATATATTAAGAATCTTCTTCCAGTGATGATGAAAATTTTCAATATGGAAATGTGATTTTTCTAATGTCTTTTGACATGAACGTTTGTTTTGAGTAATAAATATGTCTGTTTCTTTGTTAACATCTCTCTATAATTTGAAAATGGTTAAAGCTTTTCTTATTTGATTAATTTAAAAATTAGTATGTATACGAACATATATATATATATATATATATATATATATATATATATATATATATATATATATATATCGTATGTTATGATGTCAGCTGCATATAATACTTAATGAGAGAGTATTATAAGATCTTGTCCACTCCTGAGCTTCCTATCCTGCAAGACCTTCCACCACCGGTAAGCCGGCTGAAATCACGTAAACCACCTCTTAAAACAGCTGTGCAACTACATGAGAGTGGCTTCTCGCCTAAATCAAACTGGGCAAGAATTTGGGATTCGTTTAATGGAAAAAACAGCATCTGGATAGACGATCCCTCAAATGAGCTCCACGGAATGGACCTTCCCAGGAGAGAATGGTCTTTGACCAACCGCTTCTGAAGTGGTGTTGGTCGCTGTGACTATTGAAAATTCAAATGGGGACAGACAGACAACCAGTCATGTGACTTGGAGCAGACATACAAACGGTGACCCACATAATTACTAATTGCCCATTACGATCATTCTCAGGAGGGATGACGGAACTCCATATAGTCAGTCAGGAAGCTGTCCAGTGGTTAAAGGAGTTGGACTTGGCTCTGTGACAGACATATGTTTTTATACGAACATTTGAAACTATTTCACACAAGTTATTGATTTATTAGTTACGGATAATTGAGTACCATAGTGATTAAAATTGTCCTTAAATGATTTATAAAATACTAAATGCTTTGTTTATTATTTTTGTGTCCCAACTTCGTCGCCGCTTTTGTGTCCCAGCCTCGTCGTAGGTGTCGGTGGCCGAGTGGAACGAGACCGACACAGGAACAAAGACAGCACGCTGGTGCAGGTACGGAGGGGAGCAGCCAGATACTATAAACACTCGAGTAAATTAGAAAGAGATATATATTGCACAGAATGTAACAATACTTAACTTTTACATAGTACTGCAGAATGTTGATACATAGTTGTTAGAGGCCTGCCTAGTGCCTGTAGGATAGCAAAGTCTTCACTGGTGCCTATCTGATTACGAAGGTCCTAACTGGTTGCTATCTCAGTCCCAAGTGACCGATGTCCTTCAGTGGTGGCCACGAGCGGCGTTGTCGCAGAGGGCGCTCGTGGCTGTCGTCGTAAGAACGCCGCGCCGTGCGTGCATGGCGGCGCGCGGCGAAAGTAGGTGGCGCGCACTTTGTACTTGTGCGACACCACAATTATATAATAAGCAATTAAAGAATAAAATAGAAACCTTAGTATCATATTTACGTACGGTCCTCTGAACATGTTATGAACGCTCACCTCCCCAGTTAAAGGTTAAGGACGGTCGCCGTAAGTGTAAGGATTACGTAAAACACATAGTTCGCGAGATATGACGTCATAAACTATGAGATGCGCGAAAAACTGCTGCATCAAACGACAATGTCGCACGTTTCCTCCAAAACCGCCGGCCGCGGTGGCCGAGGGGACGAAGTCCGCTTGCGACAGCGGTACCGTGAGGAAGTCCGCGGTGTGCTGCGGCCGCCTCGCTCGCGCGTGGTAAGTCGGAGTGTTGCTGCGGCTTTTCGCTGTTGTCGTTGTGTTTGTGTGACTATTAGAAGATGACACCATGAATCAGCCAAATAGAAAAGACACTTTGAAGTTCACCTTCGATCGTACGTTCGTTAGACCGACCTCTTACGAATTTGAACGTTTTCTTGAAGAAGTTGTGAAGATTACCTCAGATGAGCTTGTCGGTATTCATTTCTCGATCGTGAGTACAGTTATTTACGTCAAACTGAGGACAGCAGATCTTTGTGAGACAGTACTGCAGTCTAGTGGCGGTAGCTATAAATTCAAGCACTCGGATGGCAACATAAGTGAAGTTACTGTTACCCACGCCGGCTTCGGTATAAGAACAATCAGAATATTTGAATTACCTTTTGAGGTCTCAGGAGAACAAATTAATGCGGTAGTGTCATCCTATGGCACGGTACTTAGCAACATTGCAGAAAGGTGGTCAGGTGCGCATAGGTTTCCGGTGCTAAATGGCATCAGACAACTGAAGGTCGATTTACGGAAACATATTCCGTCCTATATAGACGTGTGTGGGTACCGAGCCATTGTCATGTATGATGGGCAGCCCAGAACGTGCGCAGGGTGTGGGGCGGCGGGCCACGTGCGTGCACAGTGTATGCAGAGGCGCGTAGCGCAGTTACCGGCCGGCGAATCTGTCAGACCTCCTGCTATGTCCTCACTGCCGATTACATACGTGGCGGCTGTCGCGGGATCCCCACCCATCGCCCCCGTTCTGCATACTTCTCAGGATAACAACTCTGCTGACCATGAAACCCCGATGGAAGTAGTTGAGGCCTCGGCGGCAGTCTCTGGAGACCGGGAACCTACCGAGCCCACAAAGGCAGCTCCCGTCGACAAAGTCCAGAGCTTTCCTCTGATGGACGTCACTGACCACGCGGCTGCAGTTTCTGTCGCACCACACCAGCAAGAACCCTCTGCGGAAAACTCCAGCGAGAGAGTACAGGACAGTTGTTCGAAATCAGATGCACCTTCTGCTGACGAAACTACCACCGATCCCGAACAGGAAAGTGTTCCACAACACTCCGCAAGCCCGACGAAGAGCCAGTCACCCAGGAAAAAGAAGAAACGCAGAATCGTGCATCAAGCTGCCGAAGAAATTGTCCCATTAATGCGGGAGAAGGTCAAACAAGTAGTGCAGAAGTTAAATGAGGGTCCAGGGAAAGTTTCCGACTGTACTCAGCCCAACCTGGTTCCCAAAGCACCCGGTGGCGCCTCCGTGGGCGCAAAACAATTCGCCAGAGCAGCACCCGACAACCTAGACCCGGCAAAATCCTGTGTTATTGAAACAAACACGTTCTCTCCGTCATTCCAGAAAAACTGGGCGGACGAGGTGGACGGAGATGAGGAAATGAGGGAACCTACGTACTTTACTGCCGCCGTGCCAGCCACCTCAGATGACCGAACACCCCTCCAGAACCAGGAAACGGAGGCTGGTCATGTGTCCGACACCTACTAACAGGTGCGAAATTCCGCAAGCCATCCTTGTGAAACGCACTACATCATGACCACCTATCAAGCCTACAGAATCGCGACTCTGAACATCACCAGCATACGCAGTACATTAAAATTACATAGCTTGAAAGACTTTCTGTACGCGGCGGATATCGACATCATTTTACTGCCGGAAGTAACCGACATTGCACTTGACGAAATATATGGATACCACGCTGTCATAAACGCTGGGAGCGATGGTGACCTAGGGACTGCTATACTTTTTAAGGAAGGAATAATAGTAACGAATGTGGAAAATCTCGTCAACAACAGGGGGATCGCTTGTACTGTTCACAATACCCGGATCATAAATATATATGCGCCATCTGGGAGCAGCAACCGCCGTCACCGAGCAGAATTTTTTCAACACGAAATTGTTCCTCTCTTTGGAGAGCATCAAGCCGAGATCCTTTTTGCGGGTGACTTCAATTGTGTCCTCCACCGCAAAGATCAGTTCCCTAACTTCAATCCGTCTCCCGAACTGGAACACATCATCAACGATTTCAGTTTAACCGATGCGTGGGAGCACAGCCATGGGGATGCACCCGGGTTTACGTTTGTCACTAACCATTCGGCCAGCCGCTTAGACAGGATGTACGTATCTAACAACTTGACGACTCGCATCTTACACGCAGAAGTGTGGCCCACCAGCTTCACCGACCATGCTGCCTTTATATGCACCATTAATATGGCGAGACAAGGCACCTACAGAGGAAGAAGCTATTGGAAGCTTAACGTATCTCACTTAAAAGACGCCGAATGCCGCGAGCGTTTCCAACAAACATGGCGGGACTGTGAAAATAAATTCACTTCGTATGATTCTGCTTTGACCTGGTGGATCAAGTGCGTGAAGCCGAAATTGAGGAAAATGTTCATAGATTACTCGAAGGAAGAAAGTTTTTGGTTCAAGACAACGACAGAATTTTATTTCCAATGCTTGCGGGACCTTTACAAATTGGACCAATCAGTCATTGAAAACTACGTCGCGATCAAGAGGATAAAATTCAAAATTCTGGCTCTGAAGCGCAAACAATTAGAGGGTTTCCAAATTCGTGCGAGAACGCAGGCTGCCGCCCCACATGAAGAAACCTCGATGTACCACGTTATGCGCAAAAGGAAAAGGGCACACAGAAAAATAATCACGGAACTAAAAGGAAGTGACGGTACCGTCCTCACAACACAGAGAGACATTAAAGAGGCAATCTACAGCCATCTATCATCCATCATGTCGGGCTGCCCAGTGTATAACGAAGCTCAAGAGGACTTGTTACGGAACCTGCAGGCCCGACTCAGCAGACAGGCATCGCAGCGACTTATCGCGGAGATTGACGATGACGACCTGACAACAGCCATCGCGCAGAGCCCCAAAAATAAATCGCCGGGGCCTGACGGCCTTCCAGCAGAATTTTACCAGGCCTTCCAAGCGCAGATGAAGCCTCAACTGCTCCTCGTATGCAATGAACTAATGACCACTGACAGAGAAATCGCGAAGGAGTTTCTGGAAGGTATTATCGTGCTAGTTCCGAAACGCCCCAGCAGCATTTCCGTAAACCATCTTCGACCCATCAGTCTCCTGAACAGCGACTACAAAATTATGGCGCGCGTACTCGCTCGAAGATTACAAATGATACTGCACGAGGTCACTGGCCCATATCAGACTAGTGTGGGTAAGGGGAGGTCAATCATTCAAACGGTCTGCGAATATAGACATCATTGCGACAGCAGATGTTCTCCGACTACGGTGCGCTATCATGACACTTGACTTTGAGAAGGCTTTCGATAGGGTGGACCATAATTACCTTCTCGAAACTATGTCCGCGATGCAGATTCCCCGTAATTTTGTCAACGTCATTGGAAGAATTTTGAGGAATAGCACGTCCCGGATTATGATCAATGGACAAATGACGAAACCTTTGGACTTCACACGTTCAGTCAGAAAAGGGTGTCCACTGTCCATGGCTTTGTTCGTCATTGCCATTGAGCCCCTCCCAGCCACTCTACAGCAACGACTGCAAGGATTGTGCATCCATGGTCAATCTATTGTCTGCAAGGCATACGCCGATGATGTGGGTCTTGTTATCACGAGTGCAAATGACATCGAGAAGACACTTCAGGTGCTCACTAACTACGAACTTGCTTCGGGTGCGAAACTCAACAAAGCGAAATCCAGCATCATGAGCATAGGGGCTGGAATGTCGTTGCAGGACATAGAAGACTTCAATGTGGTCACCAACAAACGAATACTGGGCATCGATTATAGGTCCACCATACAGCACACCATAGCTGCCAACTCTAAGAAACTACTCGCAAGTGTGCGAGCATGCGTCAAGGAACAACGTGTAAGAAAGCTTGATGACATTCAAAAGGCAGCCTTTGCTAACATGTATATAGTTTCGAAACTACACTACGTGGCACAAGTTTTACCTTTACCCGGTGAAACAACAGCTAGAATCATGTCTGCTCTAGGCCATTTCGTAAGTCAAGGAAGTATCTTTAAGATCAAGTTTGACACTCTTACTCTCTCCGCGGATAAGGGAGGACTTAAACTTATTGATGTTGCTCTGAAATCCCGAGCTCTAGTCGTGTGCACCACATATAAACTGTGGCGGAAGACGCAACACAGTTTAACGTCCCATCTACTAGAGGAAATAGCCCCTGGGGCAATGGATCCACCAACTGATGTGCGCCACGTTCCTATTGGCTTTCACCATTTTAAACAGTTTTTAATTGAACTTAGCTACATTCGGGCCAGAGTCTGCACCACGAACTTAACCAAAGTGAAGGCAGTGTATGACAAATTAATGGAAACCAAGAGTAGAAACGTGGTAGAAGAAAAGTACCCTCAATATGACTGGCGATTAATATGGCAGAATATCAGCACCCGTCATTTACCGACCAATGTGAGAACTACATGGTACAAAGCTGTGAACAGAAAACTTGCCACCAAGTCCAAACTTCACGCCATCCATTTAGTGGACTCGCCGCTGTGTGGAAACTGTAGCATACCAGACACTGACGAACATAGATTTGTCTGCAATAACGTGGCAGCAGTCTGGCTACTCGCTAGGCAAATGATAGCCACAATCACCCGAACCGTACCAGAGACAATCAAGCCTGCAGATTTTTTGACTCCCGATAGTGTGCCTTATCCATATACAAAACGGAACGCAGTCAATTGGTTAAAAGGTCAAACAGTCCACTATATCCTTACTGAAGCAAATAAAAGCAAAGAGGATTTTCTATTATACCTTCAGCTGCAGCACCATATCCTAATGACATCGCGACACTATAAGAAAAATTTCGCCAATTTTTTGAAAATTCTATTGTTTGACACACAAAGAAGAACTTGAATCATAATTTGCTCCCATTACAAGACCCAGATTGTGACATTCTGAAAAATTAGAACACGCCGAGATTTTCATCTTTGCTTTAAACAAAACTTCTTTTTTGCTCCTTGTGGTGTTTTCCTTTTAGTGATGTTTTCAAAATTCTTACGTAAAAAAAAAAAGAAAAAAATAGGGACTAAGGCGCTCCAGTCACGGTCTGCACGGCCACTACGGTCGGGGGTTCGAATCCCCCCTCGGGCATGGATATTTGTGCCGTCCTAGTTCGTAAGTAGGTCATAAGTAGTTTGTAAGTTTAGGGACTGATGACCCCGTAGTTAAGTCCCATAGACTGTACAAACATTTTTTTCCTCCAAAACCACTGCACCGATTTCAACGAAATTTGGTACACACATTCCTTACTGTGAGGTAACAATTCTCTCGGGACAAGAACCACATATGGCACATAACTCAAGAAATACAACGTCATAAATAATACGAGTCGTAAAAAACTGCCACATCATACATTATTCATACACTAGGGTAAGGTGGTACAGTTTCGATCATTTCGGACAAATGTTATTGTAACTGGAAGTATCTTGAGAAAAGATGTAATTTTAATTATAGCACTTGTTCTTGGATGTTTAACTAATATGTAACACAAATATTAGATAATTACAAACGTCGGTATAGACACACACAAAAGTTACAGAATTGAGAAAAATCGATCGAAAATGTACCACACTAGGTACAATTGTGATCACTTGCTAGTGGAATTTTGACTAAGGGCATCTTCGACATAAAAAGCACTTTTTCCGTCAGGCACCAACGCATACTTCGTGGTTAGAAACATTTCATTTTGGGTAGAGAATCTAGTCACCCTTAAATAGAAAATTTATAAGAGCTCGTTAGACTAAGTAGCTTCACTTACCTCCTAATGGGAAAAAATTTATCTCTCCTTAGCACAAAGTGGTGTATTCTTGGAAAAGACAGGAGGAGCTGTAGAAACCTGCTACGCTACAATGCCACACAACGAGACACTACGGGACTGACAAATGGCGCGAAAATTTATGTTGATCAGAATTGTACCTATGTCGAATTTGTACCACCTTACCCTATACGAGAATGACAATACTTAGCGACATGCAAGAAACTTTAAACATAATTTCAAACCTTTATTATACTTTGTCTCGCTTCAACGGCATCGAAATGACGAAAAGAAAAAGGTTATGGCTTAGTACTTTTCCGCTGTTCGTAGAGTAAAACTACGGCATTCGGTGTGACGTGAGAATTTATGATTTCTGCACTACAAATTGTAGCCGCAGGAAATTTTACAGACAGTATACACACATACAGCTGAATGTACGGTACCTTTGGAGTTGTATGACAGTACAACACGAAGATCATGAGATATGAGGACATTAACTTTCACGGAAAACCGCCTCATGACGCTTCAGATTTTAATCTGTTACTCCTTTTCTGCTAACTATACTCGGGACAGATTTTAAACACCTTCAGCACTTTTAGAAATGAGTATATATCTGCAAAACTATATAACTGCACAACACTTAATTCAATAAATATGATATTATATATATTACGAAGGGGAAGAAACCCGTCCCACCATGCACCACGTTTTAATATCCTTCTTTTTTACTACAAGACTTGTATTGCAGATATTCCTGGAAAGCCGACACTACTGTTGACAACTTTGAGCTGTGAAGCGCATACGGTTGCAGGCCAAGAAAGCAGTGGACTTGTTGAGAGCTACAGGGAAAGGACGAGAATGAAACCTTGTACACCCAACGAGTACCCGTTGTTTCCGACAGATGCACATTTTAACTTCAAGAGTCTGCAGTTTCCAGTGAGAACTGAATTTATTATGATTAATAAATCACTAAGCATTCTATTAAACACTGCAGAGTGGTTTCAAACCTTCACGTTTCTCACGCGGAGAATTTTATTTCGCTTGCTCAAGAATGGGCAAGCCAAAGAATTTATTCATACTAGATCATGGACAAGTAACCATTTGAAACTTCCTGGCAGATTAAAATTGTGTGCCGGAACCGGGACTCGAACCTGGGACCCTTGCCTTTCGCGGGCAAGCGGACTACCGCGAAAGGCAAAGGTCCCAGGTTCGAGCCCCGGTTCCGGCACACAATTTTAATCTTCCAGGAAGTTTCATATCAGCGCACACTCCGCTGCGGAGTGAAGTTTCATTCTGGAAGTAACCATTTGTTTATAATTAAGTATTGAATTAAATTAATGTTACTTATCGTTTGTATCTTGATAAGTACCTCTCTTTGCTTGGATACCGCACTTTTTATTTTGTATATTTCGCAACAGAGTCTTATTTCTTAAATATTCTCCTATGTTATCTTTCTGAGGGAAAAAAAGGAGATAGCCAGAGATAAAGAGAGAAGGGATAGGAGAAGTACTAACTCAGGTCTTCAATAATAAATACGCAACGCCGGGTTTTGAGCTAGTGTGAACTAAATGATATGTAAAACTTAATAGTAAACTGTAAATTTCAAATTAATATACTACCGCTCATAAATTTTAATACACTCAATAACTGGCATCTAGTTCTCCGTAGATAAGATCTAATATCGTGGGTACCGTTGAGGAAAGAAAGAAATAGTATACCAATTGTGCACATGTCATGATTTTTGTTTGTGCTTATCGAGATACAATAGTATCCGACAAACAATATTTTGTACATAAACGTTATGTAGCTATCTGGTACGTTTGTTTACCTATTTGCCGATGGATGCCGCATTTGTTGCTACTGTGTTGTTCCCTGTAGTGATGTGGCGTCCGCAGGGAACGTCAAGCACTACTGCGATATAATAACATCTGGTTCCTGTAAACACCGCTAGTATGGCTCTACGAGTGCAGATATCCGTAGAAAAACGCACTGCAATTGTAGCAGTTAACCAAGCAGGTTTATCTATTTTTCCCCAAATTGCGAAGCAGTGTAGTGTGTCTATAGGGGGAGTGCGATACACCCATCGCAACCAGAAGACAACAGGTGGCAATACGGACATACCACGACCAGGACGACCTCGAAAAACAACTAAAAGTTACGAAAAATATATAAAAATTACCAGTAAAAGAAGTAGATACGCCGACTTCGGTTTATTGGGAGAATTTTGGGAAGATGTAGTTCATCTTTAAAGGAGACCGCGTATAAAACGCTTGTACGACCACGTATTGATTATTGCTCAAGTGTTTGGAACCCGCAGCAGATCAGTTTAAAGGAAGACATAGAAGCGGTTCAGAGACGAGCAGCCTCGTTCGATTTGAGAGTGGAATAGGAAAGAAAATACCTAGTAGTGGTACAGTGTACCCTCCGCCACGCACCTTACGGTGAATTGCGGAGTATGGATGTAGATGTAGATTCGAAACAGCGTCGAAATTCGTGCAGCATTGGTAGAAATGAACGCGACAGCAATATGTGTTGCACCAGTAAAAAGAAGACTAACGGAAGCCGGCTTGAAAGGTTGTGTCACCGAAGAAAACCCGTTCTGAGGCCCGTAAACAAACAGAAGGGACTCAAATGGGCTAAAAAAACATCGTAATTGGACATCGGAAGAGTGCAAAAAAGGTGTTATTCAAGGAGGAATCGAAGTTCGAGATTTCTGGAACCAGAAGGAGAATTTGTAGGGGAAGGGTAGCCCAGAAATGTGTTATACCTACAGTTAAACACGGTGGAGGTTCTGTTATGGTTTGGGGATGTTTTGCCGGAGATAGGATTGGTGACGTTGTGAAAATGGAAGGATGTATGGATCAGAAACAGTACCACACCGTACTTCAAAATCATGGAGTACCAAGTGAATTGCGCTTAATAGGAAAAGTGTTCACCTTACAACAGGATAATGACCCAAAACATCGGTCAGCATACTGTAGGAACTACATTGCATAAAAGGAAAAACAGAAAGTACTGAAAGATATGGTATGGCCGTCCCAAAGCCCCTACTGTAATCCCATTGAAATGGTGGGGGATGGACAGACGTATCAGGGAAGTTAATGTATCCAGCAAGGAACATCTCTGGAATATTGTTAAACATGTGTTGAATCATAGAGATTAACAATACCTACAAGAACTGATTGACCGCATGTCTCGAGTTTGTGAGGCAGTCATTAAATGCTAAGGAAGATTAATTGACTGATTTCCAGACGTGACATAAAGTCGTTGATGAGATATCAGCCCATATCAGTATTAATTGGTAAACAGTGCTATTAGGACGCTGTGTAAAATTATAGGGCCGCAGATAGTGATGCAATCATGAGTTTATCGACGCGTTTCGATTAAATCATCTTCAGAATGTGCAAAGTTACAAACATCAGTAAGGCTAGTGTCACAAAAAGATAGAAAACTGCATGGACAAGAGAGATACCAAAGTACATTACAAACACAAATATCTTAAGTACATACCGTGGATGGGAGTTAAAATAATAAAATTGTATGGCGTCAAGGCCTTGCTGAACATTACTAAAGCCAAATCACCCAGCATCGTCAAAGTAAACGGTAGACGCCACCAGGTGGCTCTAGTGTAAATGACAAAGATAAGAAAAATAGAAACTGTATAAAACCGCATAGAAAGAAATAAAACCTAGTAATCCTACTAATATTTAAGTTTAAAATGAACAGGATGGGACAATACAATACAGCTGTATGCAGCTCTTATTGTAAACTCACACACCTATGGTGGTGCCCTATCGCATGGCGAGGACAGAAAGGCGGGAGACCAGGACGTATTCAAATGGGAGTAAAATTGACGGATGCTGTCAGCTGTTATAAAATACCACTAAGGAAGATACTTTGATGAAAGTAAAATATAATGATTGTATCATATACAAGGTGTTCCACTAAGTGTGTTTGCCTCTGTAACATATAAAATAATAACTGACGGGAAATTTTAATGCGGTAGGTCAACACAAGAAATGTTACACTTTCTGCGAAGCTACGAACATAGTTTATTGTATCATTTTCCAGAGAGTTACAGCACGTAGATATAATTTTTTTAATGCAACAATAGTTTTTTCTATCGTGCATTGGAATCGTTGAAACCAGCTGTGTGGTGGGGTTGGGGCGCCATGGTCCTCATTCGTGGCCCGCAAGGTCGCCCGATTTAACACCAGTAGATTTCTTTTTGTGGGGATATCTAAAGGATCGTGTTTATGTCACTGAGCCCACATCCCCAGATGATCTAAAACGGCGCATCGAGGACGCATGTCGCTCCGTCACACCGGCGATGTTACATCTCGTCTGCAGATCCTTTTGACGGCGCATTGCATTATGCATTGAGGAACATGGACACACATTTGAACATCTCCTGTAAATGAACTTCCCACCGCCATAACATCCATCACCCACCACACAGCCATATATTATGTACAGCTTGTGGTATCTGCCCCTGAAACTTTGAAGGGTTGTAGCTCCCAAACGGTGATAGGAATGTAGTTTACATTGATTTAGACGCAGCTGGTTCAACGAATCCAATGCACGATACAAAAAACTATTGTTCCATTAAAAAAATTATATCTTTGTGCTGTTACTCTTTGGAAATTTGTAATTATTTATTATATCTTTGTGCTGTTACTCTTTGGAAATTTGTAATTATTTCGCGAACGGCTCATTTGCGGACCCACTTAAACTGGGACATTTTTTCTTCTATTATCGTGTACTTTGAACCGTGAAAGTTTTTCGGCATCCTTTTTATATAGTCTGTAGATAGCGGTGTTGGATGCAGAAGTTGTTTTGAATAAGAGCTGAATTACAGGAAATGATAGTTTACCGAGGTGCGTTACGGAAGCATGAGCGAGTTCGAGACCCAAAATTACAGGCCAATATCATTGACGTCGATTTACAGTAGGATTTTGGAACATATACTTTGTTCGAAGATTATGAACTACGTCGAAGAGAACGACCTGTTAACCAGTAGTGAACACGGATTCAGAAAGTATTGGTCTTGCGAAACACAGCTTGCCCTTTATTCACATGAAGTGTTAAGTGCCATAGAGAAGGGATCCCAAATCGATTCCATATTTCTGGATTTCCGGAAGGCCTTTGACACTGCACCCCACAAGCGGCTTCTAATGAAATTGCGTGCTTATGGAATATCTCCCCAATTGTGCGATTGGATTCACGATTTCGTATCAGAAAGGACACAGTTCGCTGTAATTGACGGTAAGTCATCGAGTAAAACAGAAGTGATATCTGGCGTTCCACAGGGAAGCGTTATAGGTCCCCTACTCTTCCTCGTGTTTATAAACGATTTAGGAGACAAACTGAATGGCTCTCTTAGACTGTTCGCGGATGATGCTGTCGTTTATCGGTTAGTGAAGTCAACAGAGGTTAAAAAGCAACTGCAAAGCGATTTAGACAAAATTTCTACAGGGTGCGGAAAATGGAAATTAACGACAAATAAAGAAAAGTGTGAAGTAATACACATGACCACTAAAAGAAATCCGCTGAACTTCAAGTACGCGATAAATCAGTCAAACCTTAAGGTCTTAAATTCTACCAAATACATAGGAGTTACAATTACGAACAACTTTCACTGAATAGAACACATAGAATATATTGTGGGGAAGGCGAACCGAAGGTTACGTTTCATTGGCAGAACGCTTCGAAGATGCACCAGCTCCACCAAAGATACTGCCTACATCACACTTGTGCGTCCTCTCCTGGAGTACTGTTGCCCAGTGTGGGATCCTCACCAGGTGGGACTGACGGAAGACATTGAGAAGGTCCAGAGAAGGGCATCTCGTTTTGCTTTATCACGTTACAGGTGGGAAAGCGTCACGGAAATGTTGCACGATTTGAGGTGGAAAACATTAAAAGAAAGACGTTATTCATTGTGGCGTGATCTGTTTGCGAAGTTTGAATCACCGAGTTTTAGTTATGGATGTGAAGATATTTTGCTATCACCGACCTACATAGGGATACATGACCATCCCAATAAAATAAGAGAAATCAGATCGAAAGCGGAACGATTTAGGTGTTCTTTCTTCCCGCGCGCTATTACAGAATGGAACGGTAGAGAAAGATTATTAAAGTGGTTAATGAACCCTCTGCCATGCACTTAAATGTGATTTGCAGAGAATGTTAGGGTTGCCAACTCTCACATATTATTTGGGAACTCCCGTATTTTTCTGAATTTTTAAGCCAACTCCCGTCTCCCGTTTTTATTTTATACGAGAGGTTGTATCTCCCGCATTTGAGGATAATGACACCGATTAAGATTTAAACCTGCGGCATATCTTCCAAATCTCGATGCTGGACTATCGTTACAACATTGATTAATCGATACGACATAGTATTATCGATACAGTTACTACATCGTTTGTAGGGAACACAAAACAAAAGACAAACACGGTGCCGCGAGTCACATTGCGATTATCTTGTTTCTTTGTCGTTCTGTCTCGTCCGAGTTACGAGAATTGGAAGAATCGAAAACTCCGCCAAAAAAGAGAGGAAAGTACTTCTGTGTATATCAGAAGAAATGGGAAGAAACTCATTCACGGTTTAATCCTGTAAAAGGAAACAATTATAAAGCGTATTGCACCGTTTGCAAGCGTGAATTCGGCGTAGCTCAAGGTGGTAATATTGACTGTCAGCAGCACGCCAACACCGAAGGACACAAAAGCAGAGTTTGGGGAAGTAACACATCTAAGATATCCAGCTAGTTTCAGTGCCTGAGTGATAGTCCCAGTAGTAGTGAATCCGATAAAGTTGCAGTGGGTGAGTTAGCGTTTGTGTGACATACAGTGAAACACAATCTAAGTTATAGTAGCATGAACTGTGCAAATAAACTTGCAAAGAACATATTTATGGCTTTGGATGTGCCCAAAACAATAAGTTGTGGTAGGACGAAAGCTGAGTCCATTGCCAAAAAACGTATTGGCGCCTAGAAGTGTAAGTTATTTCTTAGATGTGCTTAATGATCCACGGAAGTGTAGCACCTTTTTTTTCTGTGGCTTTGGATGCGTCGAATATCAAGAACAGGAAAATGTTTCCTGTAGTAATCATGTACTTTGAACCTTGTGTTGGTATCAGAAATTAAGTATTAGATTTTGTGGAACGAGATCGCAAACTTCAGACTGCTGCCAAGAGTGTAAAAAAATAGTTTTAAGTAAAAAATTCTGTAAACATTCAGTTTATAATTGTTATGAAGAAGTTTTGTGATTGGTCCATGCAATAAACCTGTTTTAAGATGTAAATAAATTGTGTTAGGCCTATTCATTTTGTCGAGTCGAAGTCTCCCTTATTCTAACAACAAAAAAAAAAAAAAAAAAAAAAAAAAAAAAAAAAAAAAAAAAAAAAAAAAAAAGAGTTGGCAACCCTATCTATGTAGATGTAGATATCACGAAAGTCTCGTTTGTGGAGTCACTTTTACTGGGATATTTTTGCTTCTATAGTCGAGTACTTTGAACCGTGAAAGTTCGCAGCATCTTTTTTACACAGTGTGTAAGTAGTGGTGTTGGATGCAGCAGTTGTTTTTGGATAAGACCTGAATTACGTGATATGGCAGTTGGACGTTTCCCGAGGCGCATTACGGAAGCAGTAGCGAGTACGAGACGAGAGAAACTTGTTGGTGCAGGGCGTCATAAGGTGAGGGGAACGCCTCACACTGTGGGGTCGAGTGGATGAGGCGGCGGCGCTCCAGATCTCTCTCTCTCTCACACACACACACACACACACAGGCAGACCACGCCCGCTCTCGCCCAGTGCAGCGAAAGTAGACGAGCCGCTTTGCTCGTCACCTGGACGTGCTGTGCTGGCCCGTTATTACGTAAGCAAGCGCGTTGTGGTTTTGTGGCTGCAGTAGGATAGCAGCTGAGGCGATGAGCGGGCGTGGTCGGCAGAGCAGAGACGCCCCGGGCTGACAGGCTCTGCTCTGCACTGGACTGGTCTGACTGGACGCGAGACTAGCCCAACCAGACAGCAGGACCTTCTCTGCTGCTGCGTCATCAGGCCAAGCGGCCGGCTCTGCAGGGGATGCGCGGCCGCTCTCACCGGCACAACTGTGTGGCAGACGCTCTAGTGAAGCGTGGCCGACCAAACAGTGATGGCGGAGAGCAAATTTTAATACATCCATATCTGTCGTATCCACATTTGTAGCAGCAATCGTTTAAATAGAGAACGTTATATCGAACACATTTACATTTAATTATGTTCCATCGCAACAAAATTTAAATACACTACTGGCCATTAAACTTGCTACACCAAGTAGAACTGCAGGACAAATACATTATACTAGAACTGACATGTGATTACATTTTCACGCAATTTCAGTGTATAGATGATGAGAAATTACTACCCAGAGAAATTACTACCCAGAAAAACAACCTCTACCCGTAACAACGGCCTTGATGCGCCTGGGCATTGAGTCAAACAGAGCTTCGATCGCGTGTACAGGTACAGATGCCCGTGCAGCTTCAACACGATATCACCGTTCATCAAGACAAGTGACTGGTGTATAGTGACGAGCCAGTTGCTCGGCCACCATTTGACCAGACGTTTTCATTTGGTGAGAGATCTGGAGAATGTGCTGGACAGGGCAACAGTCAAACATTTTCCGTATCTAGAAAGGCCTGTTCAGGATCTACAACTTGCGGTCGTGCATTATCCTGTTGAAATGCAGGGTTTCGCAGGGAATGAATGTAGGGTAAAGCCATGGATCGTAACACATCTGAAATATAACGGCCTCTGTTCAAAGTGCCGTCGATGGGAACAAGAGGTGACCGAGACGTGTACATTGGCACCCCATACCATCACGCCGGGTGATACGCCAGTATGACGATGACGAATACACGCTTCCAATGTGCGTTCACCGCGACGTCACAAAACACGGATCCGACCACCATGATAACACAACCTGGATTCATCCGAAAAAATGATGTCTTGCCATTCGTGCACCCAGATTCGTCGTCTCGTACACCATCGCAGGCGCTCCTGTCTGTTATGCAGCGTCGAGGGTAACCGCACCCATGGTCTCCGAGCTGATAGTCCACGCTGCTGCAAACGTCGTCGAACTGTTCGTGCAGATGGTAGTTGTCTTGCAAACGTCCCCATCCGTTGACTCAGAGATCGAGACGTGGCTGCGCGATCCGTTACAGCCATGCGGATAAGATGCCTGTCATATCGACTGCTAGTGATACGAGGCCGTTGGGATCCAGCACGGCGTTCCGTATTGCCCTCCTAAACCCAGCGATTCCATATTCTGCTAACAGTCATTGGATCGCGACCAACGCGAGCAGCGGTGTCACGATAAGATAAACAGCAACGTAGATACGCTACAATCCATCAGTCGAAAACGTGATGGTACGCATTTCTCCTCCTCACAGGAGGCATCCAACAACGTTTCACTAGGCAAGGCCGATCAACTGCTGTTTGTGTATGAGAAATCGGTAGGACACTTTCCTCATGTCAGCACGTTGTAGGTGTCGCCACCGGCGCCAACCTTGCGCGAATGCTCTGAAAAGCTAATTATTTGCATATCAGAGCATCTTCTTCCTATCGGTTAAATTTCGCGTCTGTAGCACGTCATCTTCGTGGTGTAGCAATTTTAATGGCCAGGAGTGTAATTTAAGATGGATCATAGTGTTCCGTACCGAAATTACAAAGACACTTAGATAATTTTGAAAAAAATTTCCAGCTGGTGCGAAGAATGCAACTTAGCTCTCAATGCAGAAAAATGTAAGGTCTTGCGTATGACTATAAAAAACAATCAATAATGTTCGAATACAGCATTAGTAGAGAGCTTCTTGATGCTGTCGCGTCGTTCAAATATCAAGGAGTAACATTGCACATCGAATGAAATAGAACTAATATGTAAGGACAGTTGTAAGGCGGACAGCCGACTTCGGTTTATTTGGAGAATTTTGGGAAGATGTACCTTACCTGTAAAGGAGACCGCTTATAAAACGCTTGTACGACCACGTCTTGAGTATTGCTGAAGTGTTTGGGACCCGCAGCAGATCAGTTTAAAGGAAGACATAGATGCAGTTCAGAGGCGAGCAGCAAGGTTTGTTTCCGGTAGGTTCGACCAATGCGCGAGTGTCGCGTAAATGCTCCGGCAACTCAATTGGGGATCGCTGGAGGAAAGACGACGTTCTTTTCGTGCATTTCTGTTCAGGAAACTTAGAGGGCTGGAATTTGAAGCTGACTGCAGCACGATCTTGCTGCCACTTACTTATATTTCACGTAATGATCACAAAGAGAATTTAGGGTTCGTACAGAAGCACATAGGTATTCTTTTTTTCCTCGTTCTGTTTGGGAGTAAATAGGCAATAACATGCCTAGTTGTGGTACAGTGTACCCTCCGCCATACGCCTTACTGTCGGTTGCGGGGTGTGTATGTAGATGTAGATCTTTTCTGAAGTATCAGTGTACGTTTATAGAAATTTATATATCAGCCATATAAATATATACCGGGAGAAATTTTCAACATTTTCTATGAAATTTTGAACATTTCCGGTTCTATCGAAATTAATAACAGAGCTTATACACTGAGATAAACATTAATATTTAAACATCGATCGATGTGTATGGTAAGAAATATTACAATATATGTTCATAATATCAACACTAAAAAATCTCCATTCTTCCATATGCCGGATAACATTTTCAATACTCTACATCAGTGATTACCAACTCATTTTTCATTTTCCAGAAGTGAATGTGAAGAAATAGGACATTATAGATGAAATAAGCATCCGGTGCAATTACACCAGGAGACTAGGTCTTCCGTTGGCCTTACTCTAAGCATCGGTTGCTTTCCCACGACTGGTGTTCCGTGTCAGTGAGGTACAGGTAGGCCAGAAGTTGGATTTATCGCCGAGCAGTGACACGGGAAGACGTTCGTGCGCCGGATGTCGGCAATTAGTGGAGAGGAGCAGAAGACGGGCGATCAAACGGCCATCAGCCACCTGACAAGAGCCAGTGGACTTCCCTTCACCCGCCAGCAGTCGCCTCGTTACCGTCCGTCAGTCACCAGGCACCAGTCTCCAGTCTCCAGTCTGCAGGTCAGGCCAAGCCTGCTCATCGGTGTCAGCATCCGCGTTGAGTGGCACTTTCGCTGTCCAGCTTCCCAGGCTAAATTGCCCAAAACCGAAAAAAAAATTACTAAACGAGTTACTCAGCTTGCCCTTTTCTCACATGACATCTTGCGAGCCATGGACGAAGGGCAACAGGCGGATTGAGTTTTTCTCGACTTCAAAAAGGCGTTCGACGCGGTGTCATACTGAAGACTGCTAACGAAGATACGAGCTTATGGAATAGGTTCACAGATTTGTGACTGGCTGGAAGACTTCCTAAGTAATAGAACGCAGTACGTTGTTCTCGACGGCGAGTGTTCATCAGAGACGAGTGTATCGTCTGGCGTACCCCAGGGGAGTGTGATAGGGCCGCTATTATTTTCTATCTATATAAATGATCTGATGGACAGAGTAAGTTGTAATTTGCAGCTGTTTGCTGATGATGCTGTGGTGTATGGGAGGGTGGCGTCTGTAACTGACTGTAATAGCATACAGGATGACTTAGACAAAATTTCTATTTGGTGCGAAGAATGGCAGCTAGCTCACAATGTAGAAAAATGTAAGGTGATGCGCATGAGTATAAAAAGCAATCCCATAATGTTCGAATACAGCATCAGTAGTGAGCTTCTTGATGCAGTCGCGTCGTTCAAATATCTAGGCGTAACATTGCAGGGTGATATGAAATGGAACGAGCATGTAAGGACAGTTGTGAGCAAGGCGGACAGCCGACTTCGATTTATTGGGATAATTTTGGGAAGATGTACTTCACCTGTAAAGGAGACCGCGTATAAAACGCTTGTACGACCACGTCTTGAGTATTGCTCAAGTATTTGGAACCCGCAGCAGATCGGTTTGAAGGAAGACATAGAGGCGGTTCAGAGGCGAGCAGCTAGATTTGTTACCGGTAGGTTCGATCAATGCGCGAGTGTCACGGAAATGCTCCGGCAACTCAATTGGGGATCGCTGGAAGAAAGACGACGTTCTTTTCGTGAATTTCTGTTAAGTAAATTTAGAGGGCCGGAATTTAAAGCTGAGTGTAGTACGATCTTTCTGCCGCCTACTTACATTTCGCGTGGTGATCACAAAGACAAGGTAAGAGAAATTAGAGCCCGTACGGAGGCATATAAGAATTCTTTTTTTCCTCGTTCAATTTGGGAGTGGAATAGGAAAGGAAATGCCTAGTAGTGGTACAGTGTACCCTCCGCCACGCACCTTACGGTGAATTGCGGAGTATGTACGTAGATGTAGATGTACTTTGGAATGTAGGACAATACACTTTGTAGCATGATTTGTGAGGTGATTCTACAGGCAATGTCCCGATTGACTGACTGGCTGACTGACTCATCATCACCCAGCCCAAACCACTGAAGATAGAAACTTGACATCTGTAGAGGGTGTTGATCTTACTCTGTAGGCGTCATTTACGAAGGGTCGGGCCCGGTGGTCTTGGTGTAAAGTGCTCTACTTGAAACCGCAGGGTCGCGGGTTCAAAACCTGGTCGGACCTCGGATTTTTTTCAGTCTGCACTTTAACCCATCCTTCACCACTCAACGATGTGAGGAGTCAACAGAAACGACACGTGGTTCGGATTCCACGTTAAGCTGTAGGTCCCATTTCCCCTGTTGTATAACTGGGGTAGGCTAGGGGCACGCAAGTCGCCGAAGTGGCGTCCAATTGAAAGACTTGCACCAGGCCAATGAGCCACACGAAATTATTATTTATTTAAGATGCGATTTTTCGATATTCCGTCCTTGACGGGGTGAAATAGGGGATGAAACGTTTTTTGAAAATACTTTACTATTTAGGTAATTTTGAACTACAGAATTTCGGATTTTAATTCAAAAGACACGTGGTTCGGCATTTTTTTTTTTCGGAAATTCAACCAATAACGCGGTACAATAAGGGGCGCAAAAACTTGATTTTCAAAAATATGTCGCTGTTAACTCAAATTTTCAGCTACAACTACGAAACTTCGGATATAGAATCTTGGTCAGGAATAATAAACACGAGTTTCAGTATTTTTGGAAATTCGAGTAAGAGGGATGGAAAATTCTTTTTGATAACACGTTGCTATTCAGACAATTTTGAAGCTGTATCTGCAAAAATTGATATTTGTATTGTTCGTTAGAATTTTAAAAAATACGTGTTTCTGTATTTTTGGAAATTTAATTATAAAGGGGGTTGCATTGGAGAGGTGATTTTTCTCTAATACCTGTTGCTACTTAGGCAATTTTGAAGTTAGAACTACAAATTTTCGGATTTGGATGCGGGGTTCGAATTTAAAAGACACGTATTGAACTGAGTTACTCGGAATGTAGTACAGCACAGTATGTAGCATGATTTGTGAGGTGATTCTCCAGGGGTGGACAAAATAATCTCCAAATATAAAAGGCATGTACCGACCGACCGACTGACTGACTGACTCATCATCGCCCAGCCCAAACCACTGAAGACAGAAACTTGAAATTTGTGGAGGGTGTTGATCTTACTCTGTAGGCGTCATTTAAGAAGCGATTTTTCGATATTCCGTCCTTGACGGGGTGAAATGGGGGATGAAACGTTTTTTGAAAATACGTTACTGTTTAGGTAATTTTGAAGCTAGAACTACAGAATTTCGGATTTTAATTCAAAAGACACGTGGTTCGGCATTTTTTTTTTCGGAAATTCAACCAATAACGCGGTACAATAAGGGGCGCAAAAACTTGATTTTCAAAAATATGTCGCTGTTAACTCAAATTTTAAGCTACAACTACGAAACTTCGGATATAGAATCTTGGTCAGGATTAAAAAACACGAGTTTCAGTATATTTGGAAATTCAACGAGTAAGAGGGTAAAATAGGTGATGGTAAATTCTTCTTGATAACACGTTGTTATTCAGACAATTTTGAAGCTATAGCTGCAAAAATTGATATTTGTATTGTTCGTTAGAATTTTAAAAAAATACGTGTTTCGGTATTTTTGGAACTTTAATCATAAAAGGGGTTGAATTGGAGAGGTGATATTTCTCGAAAATCTGTTGCTACTTAGGCAATTTTGAAGTTATTTATTTATTTAATGACATGTGATACACAGTCATTGGTCTTCTAACTTGCCAATACAATTGACCATTTGACATCCCGTCGCAATATTGCAGTCTTTCACAGTTTCTGAGATGCTCCCAATTCATAATGGTGTCTTCTCTTCCACATATAACACACTTCGGTGAGGGTAAGATCCCAATCCTGTGCAGGTGTTCCGCAAGGCAGTCGTGGCCAGTAATTCTGCGAAATGCTGCCTCGGTTTCCCTTCGTGGGTGTTTGGGAAGTGCGTTCTTCTCTTCTAACTGTAGAAGCCATGTTTTTCCTTGCCCTTGTGTTGACAACTGGTCATAAAACTTCTTCTTGAAACTGTTCTTCATGAGTCTTTTAATGGAGATGTATGATAATTTTGGACATTTAGTTTGAGAAATTTTGGTTCCTTTTTTGGCTAGGAAGTCTGCCATTTCATTTCCATGTTTACCTGTATGTGCTGGTATCCATTGCAAAACTATTTCAGTTCTAGCTTTGGTTATTGAAGCAATAGAGGATTTTATTTCGTGTATGCTAGCACTTTGAGGTGTTTGGAAGGATGCAATTGCCAGTATTGCAGAAGTTGGATCACAAAATATAACAACCTTTTTGTGTCCTTTGGGTACAGACAGAAATTGTCTTAGTGCCAGGTTTATTGTCTCCAACTCTCCATCAAAATGGGAGTAATACTGTCCTAAAGCTTTGTAAAAACAAAATATTTCACTGTAGACTCCAGCACCAGCGATTCCATTTGCTTCAGTCAAGGACCCATCTGTATATATATGAAGCCATTCTGTTTGTGTGTAGTTACCACTTATCATTTCTAGAGCCATATTTTTAAGAAGTTCTTTATTCGTTTCTGTCTTAACAACTTTTTCATTCAGTTGAAGTCTAAATGTGACTGGGCATAGTTTAAGTGGACTGACTGGGGCAGCGAAGTCTTCTTTAGTGATCGGTGGACAGTGGTCTTGTCTTACTGCATCAATACATTGCATAAAGCCTTTCTGTGTTTTCAGCCTGTAAGCATGATGTTGGTAGTTGTTCCAATATGTGTCATTGGGTAATCTGGTTAATTTATCATACTGCAGTAGTGCCAGTCTCATAATTTCTGATTTTAGAGTTGGGATGCCAGTCGCTTCTTGAAGAGCCGAAATTGGTGATGTTTTTACTGCTCCTGTAATTAGGCGTAGAGGTTGATTTTCAAGAACCTCGAATTTAGATACATTCGCTGGGAGTAATACTTCACATCCATATAGAATACTGGGTTTTATATAAATTTTGTAGGTAGAGTTTAGAACATCAAGAGAGCTGCCCCACTTTTTTCCAGCTAGTCTCTTAAGGATATCCAATTTTTTCTTGACCTTTTCAGCAGTATTTTGTATATGGTTTACCCATGTCATTTTTCGGTCCAAAGAGATGCCAAGGTACTTTGGATCGTCACATTGATTTAGTTGTTTATTTTGACACTGCAAATTTATATTAGGGATTGAATGAGCCAGCGAGAAAGCTTGAAAGAATGTCTTTTCGATGTTAACTGTCATCAAATTTTCTTTTGACCAGTTTGATAGTGTAGTCAGGGCTTCATTCATTTTCATCGTAAGTTGGTCAATTTTCCTCTGTGGCAGTCAGATCTACAGGACTAAATCGTCAGCATAAAGAGCTGTTTTAATGCCCTCGACTTTTTCTAACTCTCCTGGTAAGTCGTTAATCATGATATTAAATAGTGTTGGGCTGATAACACCTCCTTAGGTTACTCCAGTTTTTAGTTGTTTATAACCTGACATAACAATATTAACCATACTAGCACAGTATCGCTGGTGGATAAAAAAATACAGCCATTTCAGCATTTTACCAGTGATGCCATAAATACGCAATTTATCTAGTAGTTTTAGTCTCCACACAGTGTCATATGCACCCTTAAAATCAACAAAAACGGCCAAAGTTGTATTGCTGTTATCCAAGGTGTCTTTAACTTCCTGGCTGAAGCAGAGCAGTTTTTGATTTGTTGATCGATGTTTGCGGAAACCAGCTTGTTGAGCACAAATAATCTCACGAGTTTCAAGATAGTATGAAAGTCTATTATTAACCATTATTTCCATTGTCTTGGAGAGAGTTGAAGTGAGTGACACAGGTGGATAGTTAGCAAAAGAGTTTCCTGATTTCTTTGGTTTTAAGATTGGTATTATGACAGCCTTCTTCCATGCAGCTGGGACTCCTTCATTCCAACTTTTGTTAAAGAGAGTGCATACAGTGTGTTGTGCGACTGGCCCGAGATTTTTTAGAAACCTGCAAAGATCATGTCTCAGCCTGGGCTCTTCTTACTTTTTAGTGAATTTAGTGCTCATTGAAGTTCATGAATTGTGAAATCAGCATTAAAAATCTTCTCACTTTGATTCTGCCATGCTGACTTACTGTCACTTCTGAATTTTTTTCCTGTTCTCTCAGTTCTTTTGTTAATTAATTTTGAAGTTAGAACTACAAATTTTCGGATTTGGATTCGGGGTTCGAATTTAAAAGACATGTGTTTCGGTATTTTTTGGAAATTCAATCAATAAGGGGGTACGAGATACGCATGACTAACGTACGGTACAATACAGTCAATGGTTAATTTATCATTTACTGCTCTAAAAATTTTGGTGGAGTCCTTTCAACGGGCCGTGCGGAATGGTCGCTTGGACTAAGGCGTAAGGTACGGACTGGGCGGCCGATCCCGCCGAAGGTTCAAGTCCTCCATCGGGAATCGATGTTTGTCCCTTGTCCATAGTGTAACTTAGATGAAGTGGTTTTCATGTCTAGGGACTGATGGCCATAGCAGTTTGCTCCAGTACGTTTACAAACATTTGAACTTTTCCTGTCGGCTGTTTCTGCAGCCGGTTAACTGCGTCTCGCGCATATTGCGCTAGGCGTGACGTTCCCTGGCACCGCTTTGAACAGAGACTGTCTGTCCCTTGTTTCGCGAACCTGCGCTGTCCCATTAGCGAAAAAGTACCGCTCTGCTTTCCCCTGTTCTGAAATCCACACTACGTCTGTCAGTGAGCCACGAAAAGCGAGGCTGCTACTGGGCTACACGACACGAGTAAGCAGTTGTCTGGCTGGGTCTCTGTGTGGAAAGGCGACAGTCACGAAAATAAAATAACGCGAATATATACACGTAAACAGTTTGAGGGGAAGCTGAAGAAATATAGTACCAAGATAACAAAAAGTGGACGCGACTTCATTGTTCTCAAACCAACATCCTAAGGATTTTATCATTACGAACATGACACTTCTAGCTTTATATTTATTTACTTTTTTTTAAATTTTTTTTTGTAGCTGACATCACGCTCAGATGTGAAGAATGAGATGTCTTATCATGTTCGCAATATGCATTCAGTAGAACAGTCAACGGTGTTACTCCGGAATTCGTAATGTTTATATACATGTGGCGTCTGTTCTGAAAGAACAGTCGTCATTTCTGATCCTGCAATTGTTATTGTTTCATATTCATAGAATATATGACATCAACTGCGAATGGGCAAACCTGAAAATGTGTATCCAGCCGGGATTTGAACCCGGGTCTCCTGCTTTCTAGGCAGTTGCGCTGACCCCTACACCCCTGGGGACACAGTGATCACCGCACCTGCAAGGACTACCTAAGCACGCCTCCCGTCAGATACAAATTCCCAGCTTCGCCCTGCCCACAGTACTCAAACTCGTAGTCACTATGAGCTAATTCCCGTAAGAGTAAGGGCCACAATCTTGCCCACCCCTCCCCACTAACTAACGAAAGGATCATTGCATGTTGCCGGCGTGTGTGTGTGTGTGTGTGTGTGTGTGTGTGTGTGTGTGTGTGTGTGTGTGTGTGTGGCGTGATTGAAGCCCTTACTCTTGCAGGAATTAGTTTCATAACTACGAGTTTGAGTACTGTGGGCAGGGCGAAGCTGGGAATTTGTATCTGACGGGAGGCGTGCTTACGTAGTCCTTGCAGGTGCGGTGATCACTGTGTCCCCAGTGGTGTAGGGGTCAGCGCAACTGCCTAGAAAGCAGGAGACCCGGGTTCGAATACCGGCTGGGTACACCGTTTCAGCTTTGCCCAATCGCAGTTGATGTCATATATTCGGTTAATATTCGTTATATTAACGCTGTGAGCATTTCATAATTATGAATGGCAAACGCCTCTGAATGCAATTTTTTTCAGTTTTGTTTATGATTTCAGTTTTCTGCCATTGTAGATTCAATCCCTCTTCCACAACTGGACGAAATAAAGGATCATATGAAGTTAAAGAAGAACAAAAGCCCAGGAGATGATGGAATTCAGGCTATATGTAATGATGCTCATTTTGTAAAAAAAAAAAAAAAAAAAAAAAAAAAAAAAAAAAAAAAAAAAAAAAAAAAAAAGCCTTCAGACACCGAACGTCACAGATGGCTTTTAATCAAATTGCGTGGTTATGGTATATCGTCCCAAATTTCCAACAGGATAGGTGACTTCCTGTCCGAGAGGCCACAGTTCGTAGTAATCGATGGAAAGGCATCGACTAAGACAGAGGTGATATCGGGCGATCCTCTGCTGCTCCTTCTTTACATAAACGATTTAGGGGAAAATCTAAGTAGCTCTCTTAGGTTGTTTGCAGATGACGCCGTCATTTACCGTCTAGTAAAATCATCTGAAGATCAAAACCAACTGCAGAACGATTTGTATATCATATCTGTATGTTGTAAGAATTGGCAGTTGACTCTAAATAATGAGAAGTGTGATGTCCACATGAGTACGAAGAGAAATCCGTTAAATTTTGTTTACATGACAAATCATTCAAATGCGAAGACCGTAAACTCCACAAAATACCTAGGAATTACAATTACTTCAGAGTTAAATTGGAAAGCGAACCAGAGACTGCGTTTTATTGGCAGAACCCTTAAAAGATGCAACAGAAATGCTATAGAAACTGCATACACTGCGCTTGTCCGTCCTTTCTTGGAGTATTGCTGCCAAGTGTGGGATCCTTATCAGGTGGGTTTGACGGAGGACATCGAAAGAGTCCAAAGAAGGGCAGCTCGTTTTGTATTGTCACGATACAGGGGAGACAGCGTTACGACAAGGATACAGGATCTGGAATGGGAATCATTTCAACAACGGCGCCTATCGCTGCGACGTGGGCTACTTACGAAACTCCAATCGCCAATATTCTGCTCCGAATGCGAAAATATATTGTTGACTCCGACGTACATAGGTAGAAATGATCATCAGAATAAAATATGAGAAATCAGAGCTGGAACGGAGAGATTCAGGTGTTCTTTCTTCCCGCGCGCTATTCGAGAATGGAATGGCATATAAATAGTATAATGGTGGTTCGATGAACCCTCTGCCAGGCACTTAAATGTGATTTGCAGTGTGTCCCACGTAGATGTAGATGTAGATGTAGATGTAGATGCAGACCTGTAACTGACACTCTCGGGCACAAATATTGCGTGATTAATATTGTGTCGTTCTTGGCCTAATTTTGACACAATATTATTGCTCAATAAGCATTGAACGTGTATGGGCCCCTTCTCGCTTTTCTGTTAATGATTTCCACCCTAACTCGTGCATCATTTTCGTGACACTCTCTCTTCTATATCGCGATAATACAAAACGAGCTGCCCTTCTCTGAACCTTCTCTATGTCTTCCGTCAGTCCCACCTGGTGAGGGTCCCACAAGGGGCAACAGTACTCTAGGAGAGAAAGCACAAGTGGAGTCAAAAAACTGAATACATGTAAATCTATCGGACTTTAAATGCTGTAGTTATGTTTCTAAGCTTACTTGACTTAAACTGAAGTAAGGACAACACGCACACCTATGACCCAGCGAATCGCGGTGGAGTAGCCGAGCGGTCTCAGCTACATCCGTTCCGCACTACCGCCCACACAATTGATATCGGTGAGGGCAATATACAACACCACGGAACTGAGCAGAGCCCCGAACGTGATAGAATCAAAACACCCCCATATTAACTGGCGTGTTGTGTGGCGAGCGGTGAGCGCGCCCACTCTCAACACAGACGTACAGTCTGCGTGGTACACCACAGTCAGCGGGAAGCAGGTGTGCCAGTATCGCCTCCACCGAATTCATCTTGCGGACTCTCCTTTGTGTACCAAATGCGGAGTCGTGGATACAGATGAGCATCGCCTTGACTGTGGATCGGCGAAGGATGTTTGGCATTTGGTGCTCCAGGTACTGGCTTTCTTCACACGCACAACCCCCGAAATGATAACTACCAAATCGCTTCTCTTTCCAGAAGACTCGTATTACCCGAGAGCGAAAACTAACTCTGTTAAATGGATATGTGGCCACGCTGTACACTATTTGTTCGGCGATGGAGAGAAGACTGTACTTGATTTTTGGAAGTATATAAACGAGCGACACTGTGCAATAGTTAGGAACCCCAAGTACCGCCAATATTTTTCCAATTTTCTTTGGAGTGCTTTCCATAACTGCCTAGCAGCTGGAATATCGATGAAAGGAGAAGTTGACCCAAGAACGACAGAAGCACTGATTGAACTACAACCGGCAACGAAATAAATCGAGAAGACGTTCATTGATAATCCGCAGCTAAACCTTCCTTGGAACGCACCATGTCGTAATGCGACGACCTCTTTATTTTGTTTTTTACGCCGGATGTGGAACGGCATTATTTTCTACATAAAAAGGCAGAACTATATATATACTAATAAAGAGTTTACATGAAGCAACTATTTATTTCTCCCTTTTCTTAGAAAAAAAACGGTTAAGACGTCTGCCTAGTGGAGGTTGGAGTCCTCCCTGGGGCATTGGTGTGTGTGTGTTGTCCGTAGGTTAGTTTACCTAGGTTTAAGTAGTTTGTAAGATACAGACTGATGACCACGCAGTTTGCTCCGATAGATTTACAAACATTTTTTTGACCCAGCGAGAACTCGAAACTCCAACGGGGAACAACCTTGCGCTCCATACAAAGGCGCCTTAGAGCGCTCGGCCATTCCACTAGGACGCACCCAAGTGTAGTGTAGGTAGTATCCTTAGTAGTGCTGTTGCACCGTTCTAGACATCTTCCCAGATTACATTAGTCAGTCCCACTGACTGAGTCTTGTCGAGTTAGCAATTATATTATTGTATTGTTCAGCTCCGTGGCTATGGATCATATTTTATTTTAAAAAATACAGCAATCAGTCACTTTTCAATAGGTTATATTTTTGCCAAAAAGGGTGTCAGGTTTGTAGCCTTCTGCAGTTGGCGTCATCACAAAAATGTTCAAATGCTTGTATAGCTTGAGGGACTTAACTACAGTGTCATCAGTCCCTAAACTTACAAACTGCTATGAACTAACCAATACTAAGGACGGCACAAATGTCCATGCCCGAGGGGGGATTCGAACCCCCCGACCGTAGTGGTCGAGTTCATAAGCAGTTGACGGAATAGCAAGGATAAGGGGGAAATCTATCCAGTAGCGTTAAACTGAAAGTCTTCCGACCATAGCCTAACATATACAGTCGCGACACTCACAGCTGTAAAAGTTGTTACGAACTGACAGTTGCTGCGACACTAGCGCTCCTAGCGGTGGGCAAGCTGACGAAGTAGTGATGTTTGTTTATAATCGCTTTTGTAAGTAATTAACGAAATACTTACTATAATTTTTGCGTTACAAACGTTATTAAAATATCGAGAGACAAACATACTACGAAAATTAACACAAAAACAGACTCATTTAAATGATTCAAAGGTATAAAAAACAACACCATCATTAGCAAATACTTACGAATATGTGTATATTTGCAGCTTGTTTCGCTGAAAGTAAATTGCGTATAAACATAATGGTATAATAAATTTCTATTATGGTCTGTTCTTACTATGACAGCTAGTTTTTGACGTGTATCAATTCGGTACGGAGTCTAATGATTCTCACATTTTTATACGCCACTCTACTTTCTTATACGTGCATATTCTTTTAAGTGTAATTACTTTAGTTTAAAAAAAAAACAATGTTTTGATGATTCTTGCCGTTTGTGGTTCGGATGTAGCAACAATTGTGGAAAACAGTTTGGTTGCTTTTATAGTTATATTGCCAGGTCTGTGACGTTTTTCCTTCAGCTACAGCTGTGATGGTTGATTTGGTATGTTCAATGTCCTATTTATTGCATTCTAAATATGTTTTCTATGTTCCACCCTCACCGATTTTACTGGAATTGTAATGAACAATACTTAATTTTCCTGCGTAGAAATTGACGTCTCTCTGCCAAAGGGCATGTCTCCTGGTGTTTCCTAGGCATTTTTATTTTTAATAGAAAATGAAATTACTCATTTAAAGCCTGTATGTTACAGGATGAATGTAAATTAACTGTCCTGTAATGTAACGTTTCGTACCTTATCAGGGATCTTATGAAACTGAAGAAAGACAAATGGGGAGCTATTTTTAAATTATTTCATATTTATAAGGCACTACATACTTTCCCTAATGTAAAAAGTATGCTGAAGTCAATCTAAATGATACTATTCGCACTCATCAACTACCGTATTCAGAAACGTACCGAGCGAGGTGGTGCAGTGGTAACGCACTGGACTCGTATTCGGAAGGGCGATGGTTCAAATCCACCCCCGGCCATCCAGATTTAGGTTTTCCGTGATTTCCCTAAATCACTCCAGGCATATGCCGGGATGGTTCCTTTCAAAGGGCACGGCCGATTTCCTTCCCCATCCTTACCCAAAGCTCCGAGCGTTAGCTCCGTCTCTAATGACCACGCTGTCGACGAGACGTTAAACCCTAAGCTTCCTTCCCTTCCTTCCTCCAGAAACGTAGCTTGCCGGCCGCTTGGAGCGCTGCTATCGCAGCGTATAACAAAAATCTGTGGGAGTGTCGCGACTGTATATGTTGGACTGTGGTCCCGACGCTCGCTACAGTTTTCAAACATCTCAACCATCTCCCGCCCCTTGCGTAATCTGCCCTTTGGATGTAACGATTTCTCCAGTGCTGTTGATGAACGGTGGAGACCACAAAAACTGGTCCCAGACGGCGCGGCGGTGCTACACTTAACACGGCCGGATAACGAAGCGGAAAGTCCTGCCTTAGGACGTAACAGGCGCCTCAGATTGGCCACCGCTGCGTTCGCTGTGACCGGCGGCGTCTTGTGAAGGGTCGGCCTAGCTACCCGCTTTTTCTCAACGTTTCGCTATTAATCTTCCCGCCGTCCATAGAATTCCTCGTAATGGAGCGCCACGGGCGGACGCGTAAATCATAGCCCGTTCATCTACCTTCACCGCGAGAGCTTCAGACCGACTGCTTAAACAATAAACGAGATAGACAGTGACTCGAGAAGATCGTGGACCGCATTTCATTAATCAGTTGAGCGCGGCGGTTTTATTACGTCTTGTCTGCGTTGTTTCGCCAGCTGTTCGTACAAAACAATGCTGCACCTTCAGTACAAAGCCAGGAGACGTGTACGCCGTCATTCACTGTTGATTCGCTTGGAAGTGGGGCCCCGTTCGTGCGGACAATAGGCATTGTTCCGGTGAACAGTGTGTCGTCTGTCCACTGTGAACACCACACACCTGATCTTCTGAAACATACTGAAGTCACTGTACTACATGGACGCGTTATAAGTCCCTTACTCTTCCTTGTGTTTATAAACGATTCAGGAGACACTCTGAATAGATCTCTAATGCTCAGTTTCACCAAGCTTCGTCTAAATTACTATTCAACTGTTAAACTGTTTGTATAGTCTATGGGACTTAACTACGGGGTCATCAGTCCCTAAACTTACAAACTACTTATGAACTACTTACGAACTAGGACGGCACAAATATCCATGCCCGAGGGGGGATTCGAACCCCCGACCGTAGTGGCCGTGCAGACCGTGACTGGAGCGCATCAGTCCCCTCGGCCACCGCGGCCGGCTAAATTACTATTACTTCAGACTTAAATTGGAAAGAACACGTAGATAATGTCGTGGGAAAGGCGAACCAGAGACTGCGCTTTATTGGCAGAACCCTTAAAAGATGCAACAGAACTACAACAGAAACTTCATACACTACGCTTGTCCGTCCCATTTTTGGAGTATTGCAGCCCAGTGTGGGATCCTTATCAGGTGGGTTTGACGGAGGACATCGAAAGAGTCCAGAGAAGGGCAGATCGTTTAGTATTGTCACGATACAGGGGAGACAGCGTTACGGAAATGATACAGGATCTGGGATGGGAATCATTACAACAACGGCGCTTATCGCTGCGGCGTGGGCTACTTACGAAACTTCAATCGCCAACATTCTCCTCCGAATGCGAAAATATATTGTTGACTTCCACTTACATAGGTAGAAAGGATTATCAGAATAAAATACGAGAAATCAGAGCTGGAACGGAGAGATTCAGGTGTTCTTTCTTCCCGCGCGCTATGCGAGAATGGAATGGGAGATAAATAGTATAATTGTGATTCGATGAACCCCCTGCCAGGCACTTAAATGTGATTTGCAGAGTATCCCATGTGTATGTAGAGAAATATGTTAGACAAACGTCAAATTCAAAGTCTCGTTTAGTTTTGACGTATCGTCAAATGCTACAACGTTTCATCATCGCCAGCCTCAAAGAATTGACGATGCGTTTATTTTAACAGACGCTCCCATCGAAACAGCGTCTATTAACATGTATTAAATCAATACTATCGAGTTTTATCGTTTGTTTTGATTGTTGTTCTCTAGTTTTCAATTGAACAAGTGAATACCAAAGTTGTGATTCGTAAGTTTGGTGAAACCGCGCAATAATAACGTTAAGAAAATGGAACGTAGCGATGAAATAAAGAAGGGAGGTTCTAAATTTTCTGGTGATGAGAAAAGTTTGTTTGAGTGCCTTCTTTCGAAAATGAAAGACGTAATTCAAATCAAATGCTCAAAAGTTTGTAAATCTATCGGACCAAACTGTGTGGTCATCAGTCCGTAGCTTACAAACTACTTAAACTAAGGTAAACTAACCTAAGGACAAACAAACACACACACACACACACACACACAGACACACACACACACACACACACACACACACACACACACACACACACATATGCCCCAGGGAGGACTCGAACCTCCACGGCGAGCAACCGCGCGCTCCGCAGCGAGACGCTTTACAACGCTCGGCTACTCCACCGCGGCGACTAGCTGAAAACCCGGCGTTGCCCGGGTATTTATTTATGTATTCCTGACTTTTTCAGGTATATATTCATTCGTGAAAGGGCTGTATGTCTGTAAAATCTCTTGGGAATACAATTAATAGTAGAAAAGTAATACAGTAGATTAAAACTTGGTGCGTGATGGGGCGATTTTCCATGAACGTTATTACTTATGTCCTCAGACCTCATGAACTACGTGTCGTACTGTGATACAATTTAGAAGGTACATTCAACTATATACGTGTATACTGTCTGCAAAATGTCCTGTGGCTACAATTTGTAGTGTTCAAATTATAAATTGTAACGTAGTACCGAGAGCCGTATTTTTACTCCATAAACAGCGGAAAGGTACTAAGCGAGAAAAGTTTTTCCTTTCAACATATTACTATGGTTGCCAGCGAGAAAAAGTTTAATAAAAGTTTGAAATTATGTTTAAAGTTTGTTGCAAGTCTCTAAATTCGATCATTCTCACACAGTGTGTTTCAAAAGTCTCGCCGCATTATATGGCATTCTTTGCGATTTCTATTGGTTATGACGTAATATCTTTTGAACCATGTGCCGTATGTGATTCTTAACCATGGAGCAATTGTTAATTCACGGTAAGGAACGTGTGTACCAAATTTGGTTGAAATCGGTCCAATGGTTTAGGAGAAAACGAGCAGCATTGTCGCAAAAATGCAGCAGTTTTTTCGCGCATCTCATTGTTTATGACGTCATATCTCGTGAACTATATATCGCATGTGATTCTTATACTTACGGCAACCGTCCTCATGGGTTGAAGCTTACGCGTACAAAATTTCATAAAGATTGGAACAAAACTGTAGATCTGTATGCAACACGTACAAACATACGGACACTCTGCTTTATATATTAGAAGATTTAGAGGACAATCTGAATAGGTCTCTTAGACTGTTAGCGGATGATGCTGTCGTTTATTCTTTACCGTTATAGAGTTGCCACGAGGTCTCTTCGATGCTTGTGGTGACGAGGACGGGGTTACTTTGCGGGGGGAGGGGGATTATTTGGCGAGGGGGGAGGGGTTGGAAATCCAGCCTCGATGTCATCACAGCATTCAGGCTTGCGAAATACATGAAGTGATAAGTGCCATCAACAAGGGTTTTAAAAACGATTCCATATCTCTGGATTTGCGGAAGGCTTTTGACATTGTACCTCACAAGTGGCTTCTAATGAGATTGCCTGCTAACGAAATATCGCCCCAATTGTGCAATTTGGATTTGCGATTTCCTATCAGAAAGGACACAGTTCGTAGTAATTGACGGTAAGTAATCGACTGGGAGCGTTATAGATCCCCTACTCTTCCTTGTGTTTATAAAAGATTTAGGAGATAATCTGAATACCTCCCTTAGACTGTTCGCGGTTGATGCTGTCGTTTATCGGTTAGTGAAGTCAAAAGAGGTTCACAAGCAACTGCAAAGCGATTTAAAGAAAATTCTACATGGTGCGAAAATTGGCAATTGACACTAAATAATGAAAAGCGTGAAGTAATACACATGACCACTAAAAGAAATCCGCTGAACTTCAATAACGCGATAAATCAGTCAAACCTTAAGGCAGTAAATTCTAGCAAATATCTAGGAGTTACAATTACGAACAACGTAGACTGGAGAGAAGACATAGAAAATATTATGGGGAACGCGAACCAAAGATTACGTTTCATTGGCAGAACGCTTCGAAGATGTACCAGCTCCACCAAAGAGACTGCCTACAGCACACTTGTGCGTCCTCTCCTGGAGTACTGTTGCCCCTTGTGGGACAGGTTCAGAGAAGGGCAGCTCGTTTTGTTTTATCACATCACAGGGGCGAAATCGTCACGGAATTTTTGCACGATTTGAGGTGGAAATCATTATAATAACGACTTTATTCCATTCGGCGAGATCTATTTGCGAAGTTTCAATCACCGACTTTTACTTCTGGATGTGAAAATATTTTGCTAGCACTCACCTACATAGGGAGACGTGACCATCCAAATACACCTAATTCTGTGGTATCTGGGTTTATTTGTCTTGGCTTCGACAATGCTTTCACTATACTGTTCATAGTAGCTTACACGCATTCCTACTTCATTCTACTTCTTTTTAAGAATCGGCCTTGCATTTTAATCTATAACCTACCCAAACGCAAGCCCTGTTCATTGTGCCAGGAAGTTCACTAATTCACACAGAACCTAAATTTAAGATAAATCACTGACTGGACAGTAAGATTAAATTCATTTTCAGCCAGTGTCAAAGGCACTGTTCCATATCTATCTCTAGGGAATAAATTAAAATTTTAATGGAGCAAATAGATTGTGCTTTCGGAGAGTACAGTGTACATGATTTGCAGATGAAATGATTATCGTGGCAGAAAATGCTAGACAAAGGGATCTACCGAGCGACAGAGCGTCTCTCCTGCAGAGTCTTCCACTGGAGTTTATCAATGATTTCCGTAACGCTTTCGCGATTACCAAATGATCCTGTAACGGAGCGCGCTGCTCTCCGTTGGATCTTCTCTACCTCCTCTATCAATCCCACCTGGTACGGATCCCACACCGTTGAGCAGTATTCGAGCAGTGGGCAAACAAGTGTACTGTAACCTACTTCCTTTGTTTTCGGACTGCATTTCCTTAGGATTCTTCCAATGAATCTAAGTCTGGCATCTGCTTTACCGAGGATTGATTTTATATGGTCGTTCCATTCTAAATCACTCCTAATGCCTACTCCCAGATAATTTATGGAATTAACTGCTTCCAGTTGCTGACCTGCCATAGTGTAGCTAAATGATACAGGATCTTTCTTCCTATGTATTCGCAGCACATAAGTGACCTCAACACGAGACTAGAAGCAAACAGAATGAGAATTAACAAGAAGTAGCAAAAAAACGTGCTAGGTAGAGAAAGAGGTAAAAACTCTATTACTATAGGAAGAAATAGCGCATGTGTGTAACTTCAATTATTTGAGCGGTATGACCAAGTATGATATTCTACTGCAGAGTAAAACTTAGGAGAATATTTGCCGTGGTAACTGGATGTTTCTAGAGGAAATTTAAATGACTTTGTGGACTATATAACAAAGAGGTGAGGAAAAGACTTGCTAACTGTTAATGTCTGCTGCATGGCCCTGTAGGGTGCAAGGAGCCTATGTAAGGAAGATAAAAGGCACTAGAGGAGTGGTTAGGGAGGAGAACAGGAAACGTGAAAGACGAGCTGGAGGAGAACGAACCATGTTGAAAAGCATTGGGAGAAAATTAGGTGGATCGGCTAATTTTTGAGGAGGGACTGTATAGTAAAGGTGGGAATAGATGGGATGGTAAAAACAGAGGAAGAGAAAGGAGTCTATATATCGTCCGGGACAAAAACAGAGGAAGGAGATATTGGGACATCGAAAACCACCTTGGTGGAGTAGCCGAGCGCTCTAAGGCGCCTTGTTGCTGTGCGCGAAGATGCTCGCCGTCGGAGGTTCGTGTCCTCCCTCGTGCATGGATGGGTGCGTTGTCCTTAGTTTAAGTAGTTTGTAAGTCTAAGGACTAATAACCGCAGGTGTTAAGTCCCTTAGATTTACAAACATTTGAACATGGAAAGTCTGGCTTTGGACCGGCAAAACCGAGCGAGATGGCTTTAGCAGTGGTAACACACTGGACTCGCATTCGGGAGGACGGTGGTTCAAATCCACCTCCGGCCATCCAGATTTTATGTTTCCCGTGATTTCCCTAAATCACTCTAGGCGAATGCCTGGATGGTTCCTTTCAAAGGGACGGCCGATTTCCTTCCACATCCTTGCCCAAACAAACAGAGCGTTAACTCCGTCTCTAATGACCACGCTGTCGACGGGACGTTAAACTCCAAGCTTGCTTCCTTTCTTCCTTCTTGGACCGACAAAACTGGAAGAGGTTTATCCTATGACACAACCTGCCAGAAGGCAGAATACGTGTGACAATGACTATCAATGACTCTTCTGGCTTAACTCTCGGTTTCCAACCTAATTGTATGCGATATTATTACCTTTTCCTGAGGGGTAAAGGGCGAGCTGTTCGAGAGCTTTTTGGTGCTTTATTCAGCCATATGGGATTCATTACATTTATTTACATTCCATTTTTATTTCAATAATTTTACAATACATATATTTTGCTATGGTCTTATCCAATTAAAAATTTTGTATGCATTTTATATACACGTTAATATTATACACTTTTCTGGTTTTTGATTCTTAATTCATGTTGTTGGGAAGTTGGTATGTTGTACATAGTGATATTTGGCTATTGATATATATGTATATCTACTTACAGATCCCACTATTTTGTGTAGTGGCTGGTGCAACATTTGTATAGTTTTTACTAATATGCTTATATGAAAAGTAGTTGTTTTCCAGTTTTCCTTTTGTGTTTTGTTCGTTTAGATATGTGATTTCATCTAGGCGTGGTGGGGTTCCTTCATCTTTAGTTAGTGGTGTCATGGTGAGAGTTACGGGTACATTTTGGTGGTGTTTCGTGCGATAGTCCTATTTGTACTTCGGTTGTCGTGTTCGTGATACTCCGTTGGTTAAAATGTATTCTAGTTCTGGTCAATGCTCTAGTGTTCTTTTATCGTAATTGGCTCTCAGTCTAACCAGTCTTGTTTGTAGAAGTGTTATTTTGGCTGCTTGGTATACTTCTGTTATGTTTGTAGTGTAATTCATTCTCATGAAACTGCGTAAGAGTCTTCTTTCTGTTGGGTATAGTTTCTTTGCATATGCTGTGCGACTTTATCGATTGATGGATGCACTACTAGTGTCCACTCAGCCCATATCGAAGCGAAATTAAAATGTGACATGTGAAAAATACACAAGGTTCAAAATTAGGCGGGCTGCAAAAACGAATAAAAACACTACTAGTATAGTTTTTATATAAAAGGAAATTTATTTACAGATAGTATACGAGTGCAAAACACAACAACAATTCTTCCTGAACTTGTCATCTTCCAGCCACTATCGTCTCTATTTCTGAAAAAAAAAAAAAAAAAAAAAAAAAAAAAAAAAAAAAAAAAAAAAAATCGTACTGACGTGTTTTACGGACCACTTTAGATTTGTAGGTATATAAGTTTTTGCAAACATTTTGGACCAAAATAATAATATAAATAATAAAAAAATAATTAATAAGTGTGTCTGAAACCATTTTAGGAAAAAAAATTAGGTAGTGGCGGGTCCCGAACCACCGACCTTTAGTGCCATAGTCCAACGCCTTGCGCACAACGCTATTTTTCTTTTTTTGTTATTTTTTGTGGGGGGGAGGGAGGCACCACAAAACGCTACGGCTATCAATCAAAAGTTGAGTCCTTTAATCTCATATTATTGATGGCCATTGTTAACTGATGCTAATATGGCATTTGTAGACACTAGATTATCATTTAACGTACGAAGAACGATGTGTTTTTGTGTAAGTTACAACAAGAAAATCATCAAATACGCAACGCAAGATGGCGTATGCCAGAGAGAGTTCTGGGCGAGGAATGTCACGTGACTTCTCCGAACGGCTGGTTTTCGTTAATTCAATGGAGGGTGTCAAATCTCCGTTATTTTTGCAAATATGTCTCAAACGATACGAGATATGAAAGAAAACATAAGGGAGCTACGTTGTAGAGAATTTTCTCCTCTACAAATTCAGTTATTCAATTTTCGTGTCAGATGAACAGTTAAGCCGTTATTTTCATTTAAATTTCGAGCTGTCAAAAGACGATCGCAAAGGCCCACTTTTAGTGTTACTACCGTAACCTAAAGTGGGCCAGTACTGTGACTGCAAGAATACTTTAATGTGACAGATTTATCTGCTTCATTAATTGAAAATATTACAACGTAGATAAGAGCTTGCACAGCATAGATAAGCTCATCCTGGCGTCAGGACCTAACGCACGCTGTCAATGTTATTATCAATCCTGTCACGACACATTTTATCCACGGACGCCAGTTTCTGGTGGAGGATGTTTGTTAACCCGCACCTGTGGCTTATAACATTTATTTATCCGCATAGAAAGGGATTACAGGTAATACGTTGGGGCTGCGTAAATTTCTTGTGACCTTCTGATTTTACAACTGCGCACCAGAAGATGCACAAAAAACTATTCCAGACCAGTTGTTGACCTAATAAAGTACCAGAATACTGGTAATGCAGCACGGATGAAATTTCGTTTATTTAACTAAATTCTTTAACCCTTTACTTCCCACATTATGAATTTAGCTTTGGAAAAATTAAAATTCAGTATTTTCTGTATTAATACAACACATTAAAAAATAAAAATTTAATTTGATGTTTTACTGAGCGGATATTATTTTCTATGTTATGTTTTACACGCACAACATTTTTTGTATCAAGGTATGTTACTACTTTGGGCGTTATTTTGTTGCTTGTCGGCACTGTCTTATCCGTTTTGATAGCGTAATTTTTACCACAGCGCCAAATGCAAGGGAATTGACTGCTGAACACGAACCACAACCATTCACGCTCATAGTCACATATAAGCAGCAACCTAACACGACCTACAAGTCGGAGAGGTTACTGACTCAGAATTTCGTTCAGTCTCCACCATGTCAAAAAGTATCGTTCTGTACCATGTTGTTCCTCAACAAAAGTTCGACTTTACTGATTGATACACATAATACTGTGTAAAGCAGCTTTAAATACGATGTTGTCTAGGAACAGTACTCAAATGAAAGGGTTAGAAACAAATTTCACGACAATGTTGGCAGGATTTGTCAAAATTTCACAAAATTGTGCTGTTTAAGCTGTGCACGCTCTAATTACAAAATAATCTGTACAGTGGTTTTGTCGTCGCGCTGTTGTTTTCATTGTTCCCCTAACGCCAATGTCAGCTGGGTCCTCGATCCTCAGTCCCACGAAGTAATATCCTGTCCTTATTCAAAATGGTCAAATGTTTGTAGAGTTTATGGGACTTAACTACGGGGTCATCAGTCCCTAAACTTACAAACTACTTATTAAGTAGCTAATACTAAGGACGGCTCAAAAATCCATGCCCAAGGTGGGATTCGAACCCCCGACCGTAGTGGCCGTGCAGACCGTGACTGGCGCGCCGCAGACCGCTCGGCCACCGCGGCCGGCTGTCGTTATTTCCTCAATGTCGACGGGTTGAATTTTGTCATTTCCTAAAAATGATTAAATGTTTGTAAATCTATCAGACCAAACTGCTTGGTCATTAGTCCGTAGCTTACAAACTACTTAAACTAAGGTAAACTAAGCTAAGGACAACACACACACACACACATGGACAAACACACGAACACCCATGCCGCAGGGAGGACTCGAACCTCCGACGGCGAGCAACCGCGTGCTTGTCATGTCCTCTCGTGTATATTCTGCCAGTTTAACGGATTTCTTTTCGTACTCATGTGGACGACTTCACACTTCTCATTATTTAGAGTCAATTGCCGATTATCACACCAGAGTGATATCTTATTCCGATCGTTCTACAGTTGGTTTTGATCTTTAGATGATTGTACTAGACGGTAAATGACGGCGTCATATCCAAACAACCTAAGAGAGCCACTTTGCCGGCCGCGGTGGCCGAGGGGACTAAGGCGCTCCAGTCACGGTCTGCACGGCCACTAAGGTCGGGGGTTCGAATCCCCCCTCGGGCATGGATATTTGTGCCGTCCTAGTTCGTAAGTACTTTGTAAGTTTAGGGACTGATGACCCCGTTGTTAAGTCCCATAGACTATACAAACATTTGAAACATTTGATTTTTGAGAGCCACTTACATTTTCTCCCAATGTATATAAGGAACAGCAGAGGACCAATAGGAGTACCCTTTGGAACGCCTGATATCACCTCTGTTTTAGTCGATGCTTTACCATCGATTGATCCAAACTGTGTCCTCTCTGACAGGAAATCCCATATCCAGTCGCAAATTTGGGGCGATTTACCATAACGACGCAATTTGATTAAAAGCCCTTTGTGAGGTACGGTGTCAATAGCCTTCTGGAAATCGAGAAATACGGAATCGATTTGCGAACCCTTGTCGATAGCACCCATCACTTCGTATGAGTAAAGAGTTAGTTGTGTTTCGCATGGAAGATATTTTCTAAATCCGCGTTGACCTGGGGTCAATAGATCATTCTGTTGGAGATGATTGTTCAGATGAAAGCAGCTGTGAGAAGTCGTTCGCAGCTGGTGTTAGGTCCCGAGTTATTACGTGCTACTGGCGATGGATTGTCTACTTTGCGTCGCTAATGGTGCAGCATTATCCGGCCAGAGGACGCCATGAATAGACGCCGTGAGTTGTGGGACGGCTCTTTCGACACAGAGGGTAGACTCACCGGTCACTCCGGGGAGTCACCAGCTGGCTGGAGACTCGGCAAGTGGCCTTTGGTGGGTTCCGGCCGCGTCATGTGGTTGCGCCATTCGTTATATTGCCGCTCATATAAGCGGCTTCCTTAAGAGACCAGGCGCCGATGCAGTATCTTCAAAATGACGAGTTTTTAGTTAAGATACTGTTGCTAACTACACAATAGTGATGTGTAAGAATGGAAAAGCTGGTAGAAGCTGACCTCGGGGAAGATCAGTTTGGATTCAGGAGGAACGTAGGAACCCGGGAGGCAATACTTACCTTACGTCTTATCTTAGAAGATAGATCAAGGAAAGGCAAACCTACATTTTTAGCTTTTGTAGATTTGGAGAAAGCATTTGACAATGTTGACTGGACTACACTCTTTCAAATTCTGAAGTCAGCAGGGGTAAAATACAGGGAAAGGAGAGTTATTTACAACTTGTACAAAAACCAGACCGCAGTTATTAGACTCGAAGGGCATGAAAGGGAAGCATCATTTGGGAAGGGAGTAAGACAGGGTTATAGCCTTTCTCCGATGTTATTCATTTTGTACATTGAGCAGGCGGTGAAGGAAAGCAAGGAAAATTTTGGAATAGGCATTAAAGTTCAGGGGGAAGAAATAAAAACATTGCGTTTTGCTGATGACATTGTAATTTTGTCAGAGATAGCAAGGGACCTGGAAGAGCAGTTAAATGGAATGGACAGCGTGTTGAAGAGAGCATATAAAATGAACATTAACAAGAGCAAAACAAAAATAATGGAATGTAGTCTTAGAAAATCAGGCGATGCCGAAGGAATTAGATTAGGTAATGAGACAGTGAAGGTGGTAGATGAGTTTTGTTACTTGGGTAGTAAAACAACATGCGATGGTCGCAGTACAGAGGATATAAAATGCAGAATGGCAATGGGAAGAAAAGCGTTTTTGAAAAAGAGAAATTTGCTAACATCGAATGTTAAGTTAGGTGTAAGGAAGTCTTTTCTGGAGGCATTTGTGTGGAGTGTTGCCTTGTACGGGAGTGAAACATGGACGGTAAGCAGTGCGGACAGGAAGAGAATAGAGGCTTTTGAAATGTGGTGCTACAGAAGAATGCTGAAGATTAAGTGGGTAGATCACATAACTAATGAAGAGGTATTGAACAAAATTGGCGAGAAAAGGAATTTTTGGCATACCCTGACTGAAAGAAGGGATCGCTTGGTAGGACACATTCTTAGACATCAAGGAATCGTAAATTTAGCATTGGAGGGAAGTGTGTGGGGTAAAAATCGCAGAGGGAGACCAAGAGTCGCGTATAGTAAGCAGATTCAAGTGGATGTGGGTTGCCGTTCTTATGAGGAGATGAAAAGGCTTGCTCAGGATAGAGTAGGGTGGAGAGCTGCATCAAACCAGTCTCCGGACTGAAGACCATAACAACAACAACAAGAAATTATATGATCAAAAGTATCCGAACACTTGGCTGAAAATGTTCGTGGCGCCGTCCATCTTCCTCTTTCGACTTTCACCATCTCATCTAATCCCACCCTTAGTATTCTAACAATTTAATCTAATTTAAGTATATTACTGCTTCATTCTACCGATACTCAGCTTTTTAATATTGCGCTGTATGGGGGTTCTGCTCGCTGCAACATTATTCTCCTGGGGCGTCGTGGTAGAAATGAATAGTCGATATGTACAATTTTCACTTCTTCTTTAATCTGAATCTAAACTTGTCCACCAAAACATTACAACTTAATAACATAAGCAAAACATCAGAACGGTAGAACTTCCATTTCAAAACAAAGAGAGACATGGATCGGGCAGCACTTGACAAACGACTGAAACTCGAACTCCCTCACGCAAGGCGGTGAGGCAAATATATAACACCGGCAATAATGACGTTACATTAAGCATTGTTCATAACAATAGAATATACTGATTTATAATTAACAAAAATAACAGAAAAACATTTCAAGTACACAAAAATAATCACAATATAAAATGAAAACTGTGCATACAATAATTTTAGATGGCGCATGTATTTCTAAGATGAAATCTCCGATCTTTCTGTTGACAACAAAGTGCGATGTTATATAGCAATTCATTTGTTAATGAATACATCATACATGTTCCTAACATATATAGAGCTATCAATTATCTTGGAAATTCTCAAAATAGGTTCAAAATCTCAAGTGAGTCAATATGTACAAAGAAATACAATATTCAAATCTTGAGTACATCATTAATTACTCAATTAGCTGGTGTACACAACTTGTTTATGAGCCTAACATATATACAATGCTATTTACTATCATGTCTTTATGTTTTACAAAAGTTTGTACCCTTCGTCTGTCTATTTATTGAAATGTTTATAGAACTGTCTGGAAAGAAACTATATTAATCTCTTAATTAATGAAATCCATCACTGGTTTCAATCACAGTATCACCGCGACACTGTCCTACACTGATTCCTAGGCTGGCTATTTCGTTTTTTAACTGACTTCACACGCAACTTTTATTACTATTGAACCACACGATTCCGGATCCGACGCAGGCGGTATCGTAGGATGACATTGAGATGAGAGGACCAGGCAGACGGTATCGTACAGTAACATTGAGATGAGGGGGTCAGCAGTATCGTTACAGTATGCAGTCTATTTTTTTATTATTCTGGTTTCACAATGTCAGTACATTTTTCCAGCACCTATATCAGATTACTAATTACTAATTACTGTCCTCCTCTCTTCTCTGTCCTCCCATAAGTCGTCAGGAATTTTGTTCTTGCTCAGTGCTGACCGAACTTCCTGCATCCATGTGGTAGGTGGTCGTCCCTTTTTTCTTCTTCCGTTCGGTGTCCAGTCGAGTATGCATTTTGGAAGCCTTTCTTGTCCCGTTCTTCTGAAGAAGTGTCCATACCATTTTAGATGTTTCTACTGCCGCGGTGGAGTAGCCGAGCGGTCTAAAGCGTCTCGCTGCGGAGCGCGCGGTTGCTCGCCGTGGAGGTTCGAGTCCTCCCTGGGGCATGGGTGTGTGTTTGTCCGTAGGTTAGTTTTCCTAGGTTTAAGTAGTTTGTAAGATACGGACTGATGACCACGCAGTTTGGTCTGATAGATTTACAAACATTTGAAAGGAGCTGTGAGAAGTCGTTCGTAGCTGGTGTCAGGTCGCGAGCTAGCACGTGCTACTGGCCATAGACTGTGTACGTTGCGCCGTTTCTACTCGATGAATTCAATAATTGTATTTTTACATTTCATTTTTTCTCTGATTACTTCATTTCTTATTATTATTATTATTATTATTATTATTATTTTTTTGTCTTCTTGGTATTCTTGATGAACGTCTCCAGAAATCCATTTCTGTAGCTAATAATTTTGATTCCAGTTGTCATTTTGTTGTTCACACTTCCTGAACCATATGTAGTAATGCTCCGAACTATTGTTTTATGTATCCTTATTTTGTTGTCTGTAGTTATATGTTTGTCCCAGCCGGCCGCGGTGGCCGATGGCACTGAGGCGCTTCAGTCACTGTCTGCACGGCCACTACGGTCGGGGGTTCGAATCCCCCCTCGGGCACGGATATTTGTGCCGTCCTTAGTCTTAGTTAGTTCATAAGTAGTTTGTAAGTTTAGGGACTGATAACCCCGTAGTTAAGTCCCATAGACTATACAAACATTTGAACATTTTTGTAGTTATGTGTTTGTCCCAGATAATTCCATTCAACAAAGAAATTGTCGCTTTTCCTGCATTTATTCTTGATCTAATTTGTTTTTCTTGTTTCCCATCATTTGTAATTTTTAAGATTACGTGACATCGTCTGGTCTGGAGGCGATCAGTTCGTTTTATAGTTTCCAAATGATAAGCCAAGATCGCAAACTAACAATTTATTAAGTGACGACCGGTTTCGGTGCACTATGTCACCATCATCTGGCTGGTCATCTTGTTAAAATATTGGATATAAAATAAGAAGTGCAGCATTGCATTTAGTCACTATATAAAAAATACTTAAGTTACAAACATGTAATTTTCACTCCTAAATATTTATATTCCTCTGTAGTTGTTATTGTTCGCATCACTCCTTCTAATATTAAGTCTTCATTTATTCCATGTATTTCCATGTATTTCGTTTTATTCATATTGACATTTAGACATGCTTTTTTATATTCCTGAATGACCTTCCTGGCCATATACTCTATACAGTCTATCTTCAAAAACTGTTCGATCCACTTCATTTTTTTCCTACTGTTTTTCAACATGGTTCGCTCTCTTGGAGCTCTTCTTAATACCTATTCATTTATGTTTCCTGTTCTCCCTAACCACTTTAATATGGCGTTGTCTCACCCTTAACCTTGATGACAGCTTCCACTCTCGCAGGGATACGTCCAATCGGGTGCTGGAGGGTTTCTTCGGGGCAGCCCATTCTTCACAGAGTGGTGCACTTGAGGAGAAGTCTCGATGTAGGTGGGTGAGGTCTGGCACGAAGTCGGCGTTTCAAAACATCCCGAACGTATCCTATAGGTTTCAAGTCAGGACTCTGTGCTGGCCAGACCATTACAGAGATGCTACTGTAGTGTAACCACTCTGACACAGACCCTGCATCATGAACAGGTGTTCGATCGTGTTGAAAGCTGCAATCGCCATCCCCGAATTACTCTTCAACTGTGGGAAGCAAGAAGGTGCTCAGAACATCTATGTAGGCGTGTGCTGTGCAAAACACAGCCACAGCATAACACCACAGCCTCCGAATTGTACGAGGCGCGTCGAGAAAGTAAGTTCCGTTTGGTAATAAAATCGCACTGACGTGATTTTACGGCCCACTTTAGATTTGTAGGTTATAAGTTTTTGCAAGCATTCTGGACCAAAATAATAATAAAAAATTAATTAATAACAGTGTCTGAAACCCTTTTAGGAAAAAAATAGATGGCGGCGAGCTCCGAACCACTGATCTTCAACGTCACAGCCTAACGCATTCCCCACTACGCTACGACTATCACATACTATTAATGGCCGAAGTTACCTGAAGCTAATATGTAATTTGTAGACACTATATTTATCGTACGAAGATCGACGTGTTTTTGTTAATTCTTCAGTGCGCCAATTGCTTTGAAATGACAACGAGTAAGTTACAATAAGAAAATCATCAAATACACAACGCAAGATGACGTATGCCACAGAGAGTTCTGGGCGAGGAATGTCACGTGACATCTGCGAACGGCTGGTTTTCTTTATTTCAATGGAGGGTGTGAAAACTCCGTTATTTTTGCAAATATCTCTCAAACGATACGAGATATGAAAAAAAAAAAATGGGAACAAAGTTGTAGAGAATTTTCTCCTCTACAAACTCAGTTATTCAATTTTCGTGTCATATGAATGGTTAAGCCGTTATTTTCATTTAAATTCCGAGCTGTCAAAAGACGATCGCAAAGACCCACTTTTAGTGTTACTACCGTAAACTAAAGTGGGCTAAAAATGAAATTGTACGCAGATACAGAAGAAATTTTTATTGCACGAAATTCTACAACTCTGAAACTACTTTTCCATATAACTGCCGAAATTTTGTAGGCACTTGTCATAGCGTGCCACAAGGTTTTGCATGCGTCCTTCACAGAAGGTTGCCGCCTGTGTATTCAACCATGTGGTAACAGCTCTTTATCATCGTTGAAGTGTTGACCACCAAGGACAGATTTGAGGTATAAGAAGAGATGAAAGTCGCTAGGAGAGAGGTCCGAGCTGTATGGAGGATGATCAAACAGGTCCCATTGAAATTTCCGTAAGAATTGTTTGGTCACATTCGGTGTGTGACGTCAGGCATTATCGTGAAAAAAAATCTTTTGACAGTAATCCTCTTCTTACACCTAAAATCTGTTCTTGGTGGACAACACTTCAACGATGATGACGAACTAAAAGAACATGTTACCACATGACAGTTGCCTACAAAATTTCGGAAGCTATGTAGAAAAGTAGTTTAACAGTTGTAGATTTTTATACAATCAATACATTTTCTATATCTGTACCCGTTCGTTTTATATAACCAAACGGCACTTACTTTCTGGACGCGCCTCGTACTATACACGCTGACAGATACATACATCGACTATTCGCCACACTCCCTGCCGTCGGATAAGCACATCGTGTTCCGTGATTCGTTAATCTGCACAACGTTTTTCCCACTGTTCAATCTTCCAGTGTTTACGCTCCTTACACGAAGCAAGGCGTGGCCTGTATAATGTGTGCATTGTGCACAGTCGCTCGAACATGGCATTCAAGTTTTCCCATCACCCCCCACCCCCCAAATAAATATTTAGAAAGTTCTACATCTACATCCACATCTGCATGGGATACACTGCAAATCACATTTAAGTGTCTGGCAGAGGGTTTATCGAACCACCGTTATACTATTTTATCTCCAATTCCATTATAGAATAGCGCGCGGAAAAAAAGAACACCTGAACCTCTCCGTTCGAGCTCTGATTTCTCATATTCTATTCTGATGATCATTTCTACCTATGTAAATGGGAGTCAACAATATATTTTCGCATTCGGAGGAGAATGTTGGCGATCGGAGTTTCGCAAGTAGCCCACGCCGCAGCGATAAGCGCCGTTGTTGTAATGATTCCCATCCCAGATCCTGTATCATTTCCGTAACGCTGTCTCCCCTGTATCGTGACAATACGAAACAAGCTGCCGTTCTTTGGACTCTTTCGATGTACTCCGTCAAACCCACCTGATAAGGATCCCACACTGGGCAGCAATACTCCATAAAAGGACGGACAAGCGTAGTGTATGCAGTTTCTATAGCATTTCTGTTGCATCTTTTAAGGGTTCTGCCAATAAAACGCAGTCTCTGGTTCGCTTTCCAATTTAACTCTGAAGTAATTGTAATTCCTAGCTATTTTGTGGAGTTTACGGTCTTCGCATTTGAATGATTTGTCATGTAAACAAAATTTAACGGATTTCTCTTCGTACTCATGTGGACATCACACTTCTCATTATTTAGAGTCAACTGCCAATTCTTACAACATACAGATATGATATACAAATCGTTCTGCAGTTGGTTTTGATCTTCAGATGATTTTACTAGACGGTAAATGACGGCGTCATCTGCAAAAACCTAAGAGAGCTACTTAGATTTTCCCCTAAATCGTTTATGTAAATAAGTAACAGCAGAGGACCAATAACACTACCCTGTGGAACGCCCGATATCACCTCTGTTTTAGTCGATGCCTTACCATCGATTACAACGAACTGTTCTATCTGACAGGAAATCCCTTATCTAGCCGCAAATTTGTGGCGATACACCGTATCCACACAATTTCATTAAAAGCCGTTTGTGAGGTACCGTGTCAAAAGCCTTCTGGAAGTCAAGGAATACGGAATCAATTTCCGAACCCTTGTCGATAGCACACATCACTTCGTGTGAGTAATGAGCTAGTTGTGTTTCGCATGAACATACATAATATGTAAACTGTATAAAAGACGCATATTCGTATGTGTTCGCTGCGTTTTGTTTCTGTCATCTGTAATTCGTGAATGGGCTAATAATTAACGGCTCACGATCTTCGTTCTGCGCTTCCTTTGTTCTCACGATTTTTGGCTTTCGTTATTATTCGGCACGATTCGCCACTTGCTTTCGATTCATGAATCGTTGGATTTTGGAATCGTCACGAGACAAGCGATTCTTCTGAACGACTATTCGTCCGGGTCACTATCAGTGGCGTAGCTATCATAGGGCTAGGCGGGGCAGTGCCCCGGGACCCCCGACCTCAAGGAGCCCCTCGGCCTCCGTGAACGACGTTCGAGAAAAGTTACAGTAGAGCGTCGAATTTTTTAATTATTTATTTTAATTTGTTTACTCTGCCGCCCTAACGTCTATCACCTCACCCTCCCCCTCCCCTCTAACCAAGCTTCCCACAGTACCCGCACTAAGCCACCGGGTGGCGAAGCAGTGCTTCTAATGGGGCCTTCACTTCACACGACGCCACTCGGTGGCGCTGCTGACAGCCAAGCCGCCAGTCGCTGTGTACAACAATTCAATTTCAGTCGACGTAGCAGTACAAGTAGTGGCAGCATCAAAGCTTTCCACAGCAACAGTTGAGCTTACCAAGTGATGTGGCGTGGCGCTCGGCGAAGTGTGAAGGATCGCGAGCCTCCAAGTCAGTGGCGTAGCTATGTTACCAAGGGCCCCGGGGCAAAAATGACATTGGGGGCCCTCTTTAAACAGAAACTATGCAAAACTACTTCATCAGTTCCTTACCGCCTACTGGGAGACATAATAAGGCAAACCTAAATACTATTAAGTAAATTATTATGTGTCACGTCTTAGCAGACAAGCAAAGGATCTTGTTATGTTTATATTCTGGAGTGCAAATAATTTTTGGATTTCACTTCGTGCGTTTGAGGTTTGTTGGTCAGGGTTCAAAAAGTTCAAAGTCGGAAAACCTTCAACTAAATTCTTATATACAGTTGAACTTCGATTATCCGAAGTAATTGGCGGACATGAAAGTGTTCAAGGATCTACGGTAACTTTTTTCGAACGTCGCTCGCGTAGGCCGAGGGGCCCCTGGAGCTCGGGGGCCCCGGGGCACTGCCCCGCCTAGCCCTATGGTAGCTCGCCACTGCTCCAAGTACTATATAAACTTCATATTGGCAAATACAAGTGCATAGTACGATTATACGAATATACCGGTTTTCCCAACATCCATGTCCCCAAATTACTACGGACAATCGACGTTCTACTGTATTTTAGTTGAATGAAGGTTTCTAACTTTCAACTTTTTGAACCCTAGCCAACAAACCTCAGACGCACGAACTGATATCCAAAAATTATTCCCAACTCAGAATGTAAACATAACAAGATCTATTGCTTGTCCGCTACGGCGTGGACCCTGCCACTATTAGCGTGTTGTCGATGGAAGTCGGAATTGCCATGGTTGCCAATCTTTGCGAAATAACAATCAATGGCGTTGAATTACTAGCAGTGTGTTTGACAATCTACGTGTGACCACATTTGAATATGAAGTCTCTACAATGTTTATAAAGGTGAATAGATGGGGCATAACAGCTTTCAGATAATTGCAGAACGACATGTTGACCATAGCTGTTTATTAATTCTCAATGCTACCGGTTTCGGTTTTGTACCATTGTCAAGCGTTAGCAGAGATTAGCTAATAGCAGTCAGCTACTGTGACAATAACTTGAGCAATGACAACGAATACTTGTGGTATAATTTTGTATTTTTATATTCCGACATGTTAAACTTTTAGCTAATCTCTGCTGACGCTTGACAATGGTACAAAACCGAAACCGGGAGCATTGAGAATTAATAAACAGCTATGGTCAACATGTCGTTCTGCAATTCTCTACAATGTATTCTTACAGAAGGGTATTATTACGGTAACTCAACTGTTTCTGTAGGAATTCCCCACAAGGGAGTGCTTCTTAATCATAGACCCCAAAGAAGTTCTGTAATCAATTGCACTATGAAATTCGTGCAAGAAGAAGAGAAAATATGGGTAGTGAATGATTGTGTGGATTTTATTACTGATCGACGCGTCCTCAGTGAAGCTTCTACCTACAACTTCATTCGCCTAATATGGAGCAACTTCGAAAACTATCCCATGCGGTGTATTATCTGCATGTCCTACCCAAGTCCTGCAGTTCATCCAAATCCACCCAACAAATTTTGCGTGAAAGCATAACAACCATACAAACTTTCACAGTTATAATTGTATTTGAGAGTACGATCAAATATTATCTGCTGCGTGACATATAATAATTTACTTAATAGTATTTAGTTTTGTCTCATTATGTCTTCCAGTGGGTGTTAAGGAGCTGATGATGAAGTAGTTTTGTATCTGTATAGTTTTAGTTTAGAGAGGGGCCCCAATGTCATTTTCGCCCCAGGTCACGATTCGATTCTTACGATTCTTTATTTGTATTACATTATTATGGTCTTCAGTCCAGAGACTGGTTTGATGCAGCTCTACACCTTACTCTATCCTGAGCAAGCCTCTTCATCTCCTCATAAGAACTGCAACCCACATCCATTTGAATCTGCTTACTATACGCGTCTCTTGGCCTCCCTCTGCGATTTTTACCCCACACACTTCCCTCCAATGCTAAATTTACGATTCCTCGATGTCTAAGAATGTGTCCTACCAAGCGATCCCTTCTTTTAGTCAGGGTATGCCAAAAATTCCTTTTCTCCCCAATTCTGTTCAGTACCTCTTCATTAGTTATACGATCTACCCACCTAATCTTCAGCATTCTTCTGTAACACCACATTTCAAAAGCCTCTATTCTCTTCCTGTCTGCACTGCTTATCGTCCATGTTTCACTCCCGTACAAGGCAACACTCCACACAAATGCCTTCAGAAAAGACTTCCTTACACTTAAATTAATATTCGATGTTAGGAAATTTCTCTTTTTCAAAAATGCTTTTCTTCCCATTGCCATTCTGCATTTTATATCCTCTGTACTGCGACCATCGCATGTTATTTTACTACCCAAGTAACAAAACTCATCTACCACCTTCATTGTTTCGTTACCTAATCTAATTCCTTCAGCATGGCCTGATTATCTAAGACCGCATTCCATTATTTTTGTTTTGCTCATTTTATACGCTCTCTTCAACACACTGTCCATTCCATTTAACTGCTCTTCTAGGTCCTGTGCTATCTCTGATAGAATTACAATGTCATCAGCAAAACGCAATGTTTTTATTTCTTCCCCCTGAACTTTAATCCCTATTCCAAATTTTTCCTTGCTTTCCTTTTCGTTAAAATGAACGACTCATTCTCCAATCGCCACAACTCCAGTGCCTGCGTATGTGCTCGCTCCAGTTCTCTAGCCATGTTCGGTTCTTTGTTCCGCATTCAGCAGGCCACGCACGAGGAGAGAGGCGTTCCCAGAGAAAGAGAGAGAGAGAGAGAGAGAGAGAGAGAGAGAGAGAGAGAAGACTCCTGCATGCCAGGCCAGACTGGCGGATGTTGCGTTCGTGGCCCGCGGATGTGTTCCGAAAATGAGGGTCTTCACGGACCTCTCTCTCCGCTGACAGAGTGGTCCGCTTTCAGACCTGGTGGATTTCGCCACAGGCGGCGTCCAGATTACACCTCTCAAAACGGCCGCTACACTGCACAATACATCGCCCCTCACCTTCTCTGCATTCAGTTACTTGATTCCCCCTTCTGGATATCACAATAAAAATAAAACGCCCGCAGAACAGAGTTGCAGGCCACAAAGAAACATCATCAACGTGATACCGGTCTTTTGCGGCAAGCGTCGGGTTGCTGAGATTGTGGATCACTTTTTTTGGTGTGCGGATACGTTTCGCAATCTTTCTTTGACTTATTGAGAGCAGATCTGACGCCATTCTCGGACCAAGCCCTGCAGTTTTTGATGGAGCCTCGACACCATTATAGTTCTCAGCAAAATGCTGACCATACGGTTTCCACGAGTTTGTTGTCACGTAATTCTCTACTTGTAAAACGTCATTGTTTGTTTGTAATTCTATCGGACCAAACTGCGTGGTCATCATTTCGTAGCTTACAAACTACTTAAACTAAGGTAAACTAACCTAAGGAGAACACACACACCCATATTGTTGTTGTTGGTTTTTGAGGGGACTAAACAGCTAGGTCATCAGTCCCACACATCCATGCCCCAGGAAGGACTCAAACCTCCGACGGCGAGGAGCCGCGCGCTCCGCAGCGAGGCGCCTTAGACCGCTCGGCTACTCCACCGCAGCGTCATCGTGGTTGACCAAAAGGTTTTTATTATTCACTGGGTTCGGTCTTACACTTCAAGCGCCAGCCAAATAGAACAAAACTTAAAAATGTGCATTGAATTAAAACTTGTTTCAAAGCAATCGCAATCATGATATAAAAAATTAAAAAAATATAAAATAATTATATAGGGAAGAGGAAGTAGATCAAGATGAAATAGGAGATACTATACTGAGAGATGAATTTGACAGAGCCCTGAAAGACCTAGGTTGGAACAAGGCCCCAGGAGTAGATGACATACCCTCAGAGCTACTAAAGTCTCTGGGAGAGCCAGCCATGACAAAACTATTTGAAATGGTGTGTAGGATGTATGAGACAGGCGAAATACCCTCAGACTTTAAGAAAAACGTAATAATCCCCATTCCAAAGAAATCAGGTGCAGACAGGTGTGAAAATTACAGAACCATCAGTTTGATAAGTCATGGTTGCAATATTTTAACACGAATTATATACAGGAGAATGGAAAAGCTGGTAGAAGCTGACCTAGGGGAAGATCAGTTTGGATTCAGGAGGATCGTAGGAAACCGGGAGGCAATACTCACTTTACGTCTTATCTTAGAAGATAGATTAAGGAAAGGCAAACCTACATTTTTAGCCTTTGTAGATTTGGAGAAAGCGTTTGACAATGTTGACTGGACTACACTCTTTCAAATTCTGAAGTCAGCAGGGGTAAAATACAGGGAAAGGAGAGTTATCTATAACTTGTACAAAAGCCAGACCGCAGTTATTAGACTCGAAGGACATGAAAGGGAAGCATCAGTTGGGAAGGGAGTAAGACAGGGTTGTAGCCTTTCTCCGATGTTATTCAATTTGTACATTGAGCAGGCGATGAAGGAAAGCAAGGAAAATTTTGGAATAGGGATTAAAATTCAGGGGGAAGAAATAAAAACATTGCGTTTTGCTGATGACATTGTAATTCTGTCAGAGACAGCGAACGACCTGGAAGAGCAATTGAATGGAATGGACAGTGTGTTGAAGAGAGCGTACAAAATGAACATTAACAAGAACAAAACAAAAATAATGGAATGCGGTCTTAGAAAATCAGGCCATGCTGAAGGAATTAGATTAGGTAACGAAACAATGAAGGTGGTAGATGAGTTTTGTTATTTGGGTAGTAAGATAACATGCGATAGTCGCAGTACAGAGGATATAAAATTCAGGATGGCAATGGGAAGAAAAGCATTTTTGAAAAAGAGAAATTCGCTAACATCGAATATTAATTTAAGGGTAAGGAAGTCTTTTCTGAAGGCATTTGTGTGGAGTGTTGCCTTGTACGGGAGTGAAACATGGACGATAAGCAGTGCAGACAGGAAGAGAATAGAGGCTTTTGAAATGTGGTGTTACAGAAGAATGCTGAAGATTAGGTGGGTAGATCACATAACTAATGAAGAGGTACTGAACAGAATTGGCGAGAAAAGGAATTTTTGGCATACCCTAACTAAAAGAAGGGATCGCTTGGTAGGACACATTCTTAGACATCGAGGAATCGTAAATTTAGCATTGGAGGGAAGTGTGTGGGGTAAAAATCGCAGAGGGAGGCCAAGAGACGCGTATAGTAAGCAGATTCAAGTGGATGTGGGTTGCCGTTCCTATGAGGAGATGAAAAGGCTTGCTCAGGACAGAGTAGGGTGGAGAGCTGCATCAAACTAGTCTCCGGGCTGAAGACCATAATAACAACAACATAAAATAATTATAGAACGTAAACAGATGTTTATAACAACAAATCACAATGCTGAAAATAAAAGAAATGCAGAAAGTGTACAGCTTGCATTTTAACAAATTGAAATAGCGTTCACACAAAGTGACTGCACATTACAAACTGGTAGACATTACGGGGAGACCAGAAAGTACACGCATCATTACATCAAATATTATAGGTAAAGTACATAAGGAAGTTTCCGTAGCTGTGACTTCTAAGTAACGATCTTTGTAATATTTTGTAGTACTTAGAAATTTTATAATGTAAACAATGATGTGACCTAATTACTGTGTGCAGTAGAATATATTACAACGTGAGAATAATACATACATGTACATTAGATTGCCTGCTATGATATCAAAATTTCTGTAGTTTGCATTTACAAGTTGTTAATTAATGAAAAGTAAATGACACCATCGAATAAAACACCATATAAATTGTGTGTGTCATAACCTGACACCTAACTTAGCCGAGCGGTCTAAAGCGTCTCGCTGCGGAGCGCGCGGTTGCTCGCCGTGGAGGTTCGAGTCCTCCTTAGCGCATGGGTGTGTGTGTTTGTCCGTAGGTTAGTTTACCTAGGTTTAAGTAGTTTGTAAGTTACGGACTGATGACCACGCTGTTTTGTCCGATAGATTTACAAACATTTGAACACCTAACTTAATTATGGTTGTTCATGATTTTGTCTATTTATTTAGTTTATTTTCTGATGTCTCAAACGTCAGTAAGCATTTCAACAGTTTTTAGTCATCATAACCTTATACTGTCCATGACAGGCAGGTGTGCAACTGTACTGGATGTTCAAATGTTTTTTAAGCTAATGGGACTTACCTACGTGGTCATCAGTCCCTAAACTTATGAACTAGCTAATACTAAAGACGACACAAACACCCATGCCCGAGGGTTGATTCAAACCCCCTACCGCCGCGGCCGAGCAGACCGGGACTGGCGCGCCGCAGACCGCTCGGCCACTGCGGTCGGCTGTACTGGCTGTCCGAGGTGATCCCACAAGATATTAGACGGCAACGAGTTCGCTTTTCCACTATGTGTGGTAACCCAAAGGTGCCTCGCTCTAAGTAAAGGGCATGTAACCCTCACGTACACAGTTCATACAGAAAAATACTGTATTGTGTCACACACACACAAATTACAAAGTTGTAACCACCACCCGAAAAATATGTTACCATTTGCACATTGTATATGATAGCTCCCCTGATCCTCTAATTGTTCTGAACATTTTCATAACTAAAAAAACAGTAATGACACTGAGTGCAACGGACCTACTATTGAAACATTAACCAAAGGGAACCATAGTCTTTGAAACATGTGCCCCGGTTCCTAGAATTTCTCCCGTTTCAAAAACATTGTGGTAAGGATCACTTCCATGAAAAACAATTTATAAAACGAGGCCATTCATAACATTACAACTGGATATAGATTCGCCTTTAAAATATGGCAAGGGACAGATATACAACCCGATGAACGTAAACGGAAATTTGCGAACAACACTGACCGAGACGTTGTGGATTGGGGCAGCTACGTGGCTGAAGGCAAAGTGACGCAGTACCGTTTAGTGTGATAACACACTGGAATACATTTGGTGTTCAGACTTGGTGAGGAAACTTCTAGCAGACGGATGTAGCATTAAAGTACAACAGTACAAAATAACCAAACTCGGCAGCCCTGCGGCATAACACCTGACTACAACTCCAAAGATCGTGCTTTCCGGCCGCGGTGGCCGAGGTGACTGAGGCGCTCCAGTCACGGTCAGCACGGCCACTACGGTCGGGGGTTCGAATCCCCCCTCGGGCATGGATATTTGTGCCGTCCTAGTTCGTAAGTAGTTGATAAGTAGTTTGTAAGTTTAGGGCTGATGACCCCGTAGTTAAGTCCCATAAGTTTAAAATAAAAAAAATAAATAAATAAATAAATAAATAAAAAATCGTGCTTTCCATGTCCACCAGCTCCTAGGATTTTTATCTGTCACTTTCCACTTCTTTCACCTCTGCAATTGTTGTTGATGTGAAAAATATCGTGCAGCACCGTTGTTCGGAACCCACGTTAAACTGTAGGTCCCCCTAAAACTGACTGGGTAAGTCAATTCGTAAGTCGGAGGAAGGCAACGGCATACCACTTCCAAACAAGACCATGCCTAGTAAAACACTGTGGTGTTCAAACCAATCTTCGGACTGTTGACTGCTTTAAAACTTTTTAGTATAAAATAAAATAAACAAAATATACAAATAAATAAAATATACAAAAACTAAAAAAAAATACAGAGAAACTGATAGATCAAGTTTTCTAACTGAATATTTTGTAAAAACTATAAACAGGACACTGTAAGAAGCCAAACAGTGAACAATGGGTCTATAAAAAGATAAATACTTTCAATAAAGAATAACCACATTCAGTTAAAAAGAAAGAAGAAAAAAACAACGGGAGTCGGCCAAGGTGGAGGCCTTATGAAATTAGTCAGTGGATAGGGTTGTATACTAAGGCAGTCAAAATTAGCGAGAATAGGTTTGTTTGTGCTTCAATCCCATGTGGGTGTTGAATGTATGAGCAGGTGATTGTTTAAGGCACTTCAAGTTCCTCCTGACGGGTCGTTAAATCCTAAGCTTCCATCCAAGTTGTAACGATACACATTTTTTTTTCTTTTTTGTTTTTGTTTATCTTTGATCAGCGATGGTTATCTCCTCCGGTTCCCTCTGACTCACAATGCAACTAATTTAATTTCGTTCGTCATTTTTACTTCCGAACAAGCGAGAAGACGGAACCGTGATATTATTTTTACTCACTCTCTGGTCCGTATCCGATGTGTCAAGACGTCTTTTATACCTGTATCCACACATGTAAGTAAGAATAATGCAAGCCGTTGCTGAAAATTTATTATTTAAATTTAAGCCGGCCGCGGTGGCCGAGGGGACTGAGGCGCTCCAGTCACGGTCTGCACGGCCACTACGGTCGGGGGTTTGAATCCCCCCTCGGGCATGGATATTTTTGCCGTCCTTAGTATAAGGTAGTTGATAAGTAGTTTGTAAGTTTAGGGACTGATGACCCCGTAGTTAAGTCCCATAAGCTTAACTAACATTTGAACATTTGAACTAAAGCTGGGTTTGTTGCTATTTCCGCTCTTACTTTTTTTTATACCCAAGTGTTATATACGTTGCTCAGGTTTTTATTAAGAGTTTTAACCAGATATGACGTGAACCCAACGGCACAAAACATTTTCACTGCATATTCATGGGAGATACAACACGCTCCCGACCCAACGTCCAATCTAATAAAGTATTTTAGGAAGTGAACTTGGGGGTAGCACTCCTCTTAATACACTCTTCTATGGATTTGTTTATAAATAACAATACTGCTACCAGTCACGATTTTTTATTTATTTATTTATCACGACGCGTTTCGAGAAATAATTCCCATCTTCAAGTGCGATTTTCGTGCTGTTTCATATTATTTATGATGATTTGAGTGCATGAGTGCCTGCTTCATTCTGATGTCGTTGCTGTAATATACAAATACACCCGATTTTACTTTATGGTTATCCATATAAAGATAACCAACCATATCCATATAAAGATAACCATACAGTAAATTCGGGCGTATTTATACATTACATCAACGACAGCAGAATGAAGCAGGCGCTCACACACTCAAAACATCATAAATAATGTGAAACAGCACGAAAACGCACTTGAAGATGGGAATTATTTCTCGAAACGCGTCGTGCTAAATAAATAAATAAATCCTGACTGGTAGCAGTATTGTTATTTATAAACAAATCCATTTATCCCACAGTCGCAGGCTTTCAAAAAATTCATTTTCTAATGGATAAAATCACCCTCTTCTATAACGATTTCGCTTTCGAAATACTAGCTCACGCTGACTTTCATACCAACTAGGTTTCATCAAAAGTCACGTCAACCCTCATAGACGTCCACGTAATTATGTGACAAACAAACCTATTTACGTTTTAAGAACTTTAAGGAGAGGCCCAACAAAATTCGCCACTCGAATTGAATATTGGGACGACGTAATAAGTCTTCCCACCTCATGCACTAAGGGAGGTTGGTGTATAACACGTTTTTCTAATTTTGTAAATATTCGTTTTTACAAACCCTGTGTATAACAAGTTAACAAGTTTTTTCATTAATACAGATACCTGAAGATGCATCTTTAACGGTGCGAAACCGGTGGTGATCTAATAAAGGTATAAAATACAGATGAGGCGGATCTTAAAAATTCATTGAAAGGAATGCTGGCATAATAGTCTGCGTTACCTTCTGGAGTTTCTGAACGATAATGTTTTTCAGTGTTGGGTTTTTAACGACCATAAATCTTAGTAATTTTGATACATCAAAATACAAACTTTCGTCTACAGACCGCTTTTGGTGAGTCAAAAAATTCTTTCAATTAAAGCTGAGTTTATTACTATTCCCCCCCTTACTGTTTTTTTTTTAATGACAAGTGTTTTTACGTTTCTCAGGTTTTTATTAAGAGTTTTAACCAGATAGGACGTGAACCTAATGGTACAAAACATTTTCACTGCATATTCAGTGGAGGTACAACACGCGCTCAACGTCCAATCTAGTAAAGTATCGTAGGAAGTGGACTTTGGGAGTAGCGCACCTATTAATATACTCTTCTACAACGATATCGCTTTTGAAATTCTAGCTCACTAGGTTGAATCAACAGTCACTTCAACTGTATACACGACCACTTAATGACGTCACAAACAAACCTGATTAAAAGAACTTTAAGGAGAGGCCCCACAAAACTCGCCAATCAAATTGAATATTGAGACGTCATAAGTCTTCCCACGTCATGCACTAAGGGAGGTTGGCTTATAACAGGTTTTTCTAATTTTGTAAATATCAGTTATTACAAACTCTGTGTACAACAAGTGTTTTCATTAATACAGATACGTGAATATGCACCTTTATCGCCGGCCGCGGTGGCCGAGGGGACTGAGGCGTGCCAGTCACGGTCTGCACGGCCACTACGGTCGGGGGTTCGAATCCCCCCTCGGGCATGGATATTTGTGCCGTCCTTAGTATTAGCTAGTTCATAATTAGTTTGTAAGTTTAGGGACTGATTACCCCGTAGTTAAGTCCCATAGACTATACAAAAATAAGAAACATGTTACACCTTTAACGGTGCGAAACCGGCGGTAATATAATGAAGGTATAAAAGCTAGATCAGACGGATTACGAAAATTCATTGATAGGAATTCTGTCATAATTATCTGTGTTACCCTCTGGAATTTGTTAACAATAGTGACTATCAGCTGTGGATGCCAAAATTATGAAATATTTTGAAACTTCCTGGCAGATTAAAATTGTGTGCCGGAACCGGGACTCGAACCTGGGACCTTTGCCTTTCGCGGGCAAGCGCACTACCGACTGTGCTATCCCGACACGACTCACAATGCCGCCTCACAACTTTACTTCCGTCAGTACTTCGCCTCCTACTTTCCAAACTTCACAGAAGCTCTCCCGCAAACACTAGCACTCCTGGAAGAAAGGATATGGTGGAGACATGGCTTAGCCACAGCCTAAGGGATGTTTCCAGAATGAAACTTCACTCTGCAGCGGAGTGTGCGCTGATATGAAAAAAAGTTGTGAGGCGTCATCGTCAGTCGTGTCGGGATAGCACAGTCGGTAGTGCGCTTGCCCGCGAAAGGCAAAGGTCCTAGGTTCGAGTCCCGGTTCCGGCACACAATTTTAATCTGCCAGGAAGTTTCATATCAGCGCACACTCCGCTGCAGAGTGAAGTTTCATTCTATGAAATATTTTGTTATTTATTCGTATACAAAATTCATTTATTGTGTAACAACTTGCACCGTAATAGTAGAAGTAGGACAAGAAAGGAAGATACAGTTTCTGCGTATAAATTATCGAAGTTGCGCAAAACTGTGAAATTTGAAACTGGTAAATGAGTTTCATTTGAGAATTGATGTCGGGTGCGGCCACAATATATGCAGAGCCTGGCAGTATTATTAATTTCGCTACCCCCGTCTGCTTTCTCCGAACGAAGAACAACAGCAACAGCGCGTGACATTTGCACTGGGGAAAAACCGGTGAGCGAAAGTGTGGGAGCGGCCACAGCAGACGAAAGAAAGCAAAATTTGAGAAATAGCTATGGGGGGCCGGTTCCCGCGTGTGCATCCTCTTACACAGTCGGTGTCCAGCATGAGTGACTACCGCTCCTTTCTTTCGCCGTGTGCTCCACCGGCGCTGTTAAGGCGGATTTGGCTAATGTGACCTTCCAGCCAGCACGCCGGTACCGTCTGGCAGGAAATATGTCTACACCGGTCGTGTGCGAATAATTTTACAATCTTAATTCCCGCTGCTTCGCACACGTAGAGTGAAAGGTCTGCATTGGTTGTTTCTACTTCCAAGTTTTCATAGTTTTAGCTTTAAAAAAGTTTTCCTAATCAAGTATTTTGATACATCTACATAGATACTCTGCAAATCACATTTAAGTGCTTGGCAAAGGGTTCATTAACCACTTTCATAACTTTTCTCTACCGTTCCATTCTCTAATAGCGCGCGGGAAGAAAGAACACCTAAATCGTTCCGTTTTAGATCTGATTTCTCTTATTTTACTGGGATTGTCATGTCTCCCTAAGTAGGTGGGTGCTAGCAAAACATTTTCACATTCAGAACTAAAAGTCGGTGATTGAAACTTCGCAAACAGATCATGCCGCAATGAATAACGCCTTTCTTTTAATGATTTCCACCCCAATTCGTGCAACATTTCCGTGACGCTTTCCCCCCGTAACGTGATAAAACAAAACGAGCTGCCCTTCTCTGAACCTTCTCAATGTCTTCCGTCAGTCCCACCTGGTGAGGGTCCCACAAGGGGCAACAGTACTCCAAGAGAGGACGCACAAGTGTGATGTAGGCAGTCTCTTTGGTGGAGCTGGTGCATCTTCTAAGCGTTCTGCCAATGAAACGTAACCTTTGGTTCGCCTTCCCCACAATATTTTCTATGTGTTCTCTCCAGTCAAAGTTGTTCGTAATTGTAACTCCTAGGTATTTGGTAGAATTTACGATCTTAAGGTTTGACTGATTTATCGTGCAATTGAAGTTCAGCGGATTTCTTTTCGTGGCCATGTGTATTACTTTACATTTTTCATTATTTAGTGTGAATTACCAAGTTTCGCACCGTGTAGAAATTTTGCCTAAATCTCTTTGCAGTTGATTTTGATCCTCTGTTGACTTCACTAACCGATAAACGACAGCATCATCCGCTAACAATCTAAGGTAGCTATTCAGATTGTCTCCTAAATCGTTTATAAACAAGAGGAAGAGTAGGGGACCTATAACGCTTCCCTGGGGAACGCCAGATATCACTTCTGTTTTACTCGATGACTTACCGTCAATGACAACGAACTGTGTCCTTTCTGATAGGAAATCGTGAATCCAACCGCACAATTGGGGAGATATTCCATAAGCACGCAATTTCATAAGAAGCCGCTTGTGTGGTTCACTGTCAAAAGCCTTCCTGAAATCCAGAAATATGGAATCGATTTGAGATCTCTTGTCGATGGCACTTAACACTTCATGTGAATAAAGGGCAAGCTGTGTTTCGCAAGAGCGATACTTTCTGAATCCGTGTTGACTATTGGTTAATAAGTCGTTCTCTTCGAGGCAGTTCATAATATTCGAACAAAGAATATGGTCCAAAATTCTACTGCAAATCGACGTCAATGAGATAGGCCTGTAATTTTGGGGATCGCTCCTATTGCCTTTCTTGAATATGGGAGTCACTTGGGCAACTTTCCAGTCTTTGGGTACGGATCTTTCGCTGAGCGATCGGTTGTAAATTATAGCTAAGTATGGAGCTATTGCATCAGCATACTCTGAGAGGAATCTAGTTGGTATACAATCTGGCCTGGAGGATTTGTTTTGTTTAGTGACTTAAGTTGTTTTACTACTCCAGGAACATCTACTTCTAAGTTTCGCATGCTGGCAGCTGTTTGTGGGTTGAATACTGGAGTGTTCACATCGTCTTCTTTGGTGAACGAATTTCGGAAAGCTGTGTTTAATAATTCTGCCTTAGCAGTACTGTCATCAATAGTATTACCATTGCTATCGCGTAGTGAAGGTATTGTTTGTGTTTTGCCGCTAGTGTACTTCACATATGACCAGAATTTCTTTGGATTTTCTGCAAGATTACGAGACAGGATTTCGTTGTGTTAACTACTATAAGATTCTCGCATTGAAGTCCGCGCTAGGTTGCGAGTTTCAAATTGTCACCCCTTATTGCACCATTTATGACAGAATTCAAAACATACCGAAACATATTTTTGTTTTAAATTCTAACCCTGGCTCCAAATCTAAATATTCGCATTTCTAGAATCAAAATAATCTTAGTAGCACCGTTAAACGATTTTTTTCCCTATTTCAGCCGCTTATGGTTGAATTTTCAAAACTATCGAAACACGTGTTTTTAAAATTCCAATCAAGAATATAAATCCGAAGTTTTGTATTTCTTGCTTCAACTTTTCTCTATAGCAACGTATTAAAAAAAAAAAATTAAAAAAAAACCTTCATTCCCTATTTCACTTCCTTAGGCATGGTAAGTTGATAATGTCTACAAATTTGAAGCTTCTTTCGTCTGTAGATTCACTTTTCAGCGCCGATTTCTTTCAGAAAAGGATCGAGAACGCGAAAGTTTTATTCTTACGCTTTGGCATCTTTCTTGGTCGTTTCACTTTTCAAACTGCAATCTCCACTTATTTTTCTTTATTTGTACCTTTGTTGCAGAAAAACAACTGAAGAATGCGCATCGCGTTTCGCTTTATAGTGTCAAAAGTCATCGCTAGTCTTCAGTCCGAATTTTGTATAAGCTGACGAACTTCAACCACTATATCTTCCACCGTCTTATAGCTGTCGACACGGAACTGCTATGGTGTACAACGGCAGACTTTGTACTACAAGTACACAGAGAGATCGTTCGTCTCCATTGTGTAGTTTTTGCCGAAGAGCAAAATATTGACACCCACACATAGAATTTTATATATATATATATATATATATATATATATATATATATATGTGTGTGTGTGTGTGTGTGTGTGTGTGTGTGTGTGTGTGTGTGTGTGTGTGTGTGTGTGTGGTCTCCAGAAATTACGTGTCTACTTTGTATAAATTATGATGGTACTGGTAGTCTTTTCAAGGCTATCGAGTCATTACGGACCAGTGACGTACCACTTGTCCTGCTACATTCCTATCGTGAAGAAGCTAAGCAAGAAGTTGTTTTATTCCTTGCTATTAATTTTTAACTACGACTACAATTTGGTAACTCATAATCACGAATTTAATTTATATATGTGTGAAATCTTACCCTTAGTAGCTGATCAATATGAGACGCTGTAGCCAGAACTGAGCCACGACGAGCGGTATACGCTTTGAGTGGATAGTACGGGCGATTCTGAACAAAAAATTTCTAATAGACACATCCCATTGTCTTAAACTTTCTGAGTTCTGTTCTGTTGGACAACTGACCTCCAATGGGCAACACGACACCCGTCTACAAGAGCACCAAAAGGCCTTGACGTTGACAGTAGAGTGTTTGAACATCTTCTCTGAGGAAATATACACAACTAATTAAACCGTACTAATCATAGAAAAAAGACTCTCAAACATTTCCCTACCTACTGCATACAAAGTTCACGAGAAAAACTTTTTTATGTTCTAAAACTAGCAAATTGTGAGTGGTTATATTGTTTGCAGTACCTACTAATGCAAGTTATTGAAAATAGATTTCAATAACCTCATTGCTAAAGTTTTCTTTCTTAAAAGAAATACAAAGTAAATCTGTACTGTATCATTACCTGATAGATGAAGTACAAAAAGTAATCCGTTATTCCAGTCTGGGCCGACACATGTAGTTTGTTTACATTTTCTTGTAACTTAATGGAGGCGCACCGGACCAAAGATTGTCAATTCGGGAAGACTACCCAATCAGCCATCATATTTTCCAGTTAAATTTTGTAATTAATTGAAAAACATATACAAACAAATAATGATATCAACTTTGTAACTAACTTAAATATCTGTATAAAATTAATTAGAAAATACTAACTGTTGTAAAATCAATTGTAATGAAGAAATTGTAAGTCACATGACGTGACGTAAATTCCTATGTAAATCGCATTTAAGCGGACGACATGACGCAGCGGCAGAATTTTTCAGTTGTCAAGCAGTACGTCATCCTTTTTGGTAAATAACTCGTATGAATTGGTGTCAAGAAGTATGCAAAGTATATTGGATTTGTTAGAATGGCTAGTTATGGCCAAACTGATGGAAATTGTCAAAGTTCCTGAAAGATTAAAATTGTGTGCCGGAACCGGGACTCGAACCTGGGACCTTTGTTTTTCGCGGGCAAGCGCTCTACGGACTCAGCTATCCCGAAACGACTCACGATGCCGCCCCACAACTTTACTTGCGCCAGTACCTCGCCTCCTACTTTCCAAACTTCTCAGAAGCTTTCCTGCGAAACATGCAGGACTAGCACTCCTGGAAGAAAGGTTATGGTGGAGACATGGCTTAGCCACAGCCTAAGGGATGTTTCCAGAATGAATCTTTCACTCTGAAGCGGAGTGTACGCTGACATGAAACTTCCTGGCAGATTAAAATTATCTGCCGGAACCGGGACTCGAACCTGATTCATTCTGATGGAAATTCTGTTCCTTAGTTTTGTGAAGAAGCAAGTGGTTGTTTGAAAAAGGCGACGTATATTTAAAAGTGAAGATTTATTTCGTAGGTGGACACCAGCAATGTTAATTTCGAAAATTGTCATTACTAATGTACATAGAACCCAGAGAAATTGCACCCCTACTGTATCAAAACTGGCGGAGGAACAATATTCAGTTTTCTGTTACCAACAAGTGACTTTTTAAGCCCCGGTATTCTCACAAACAGTATCTTAAGTTGCTGTCACCTGCACTTATCCCTTTCCCTTTCCTTGTTTTCATTGGTTTCCACTGGAATGCTTAAGAAAATTGGATATGTTTATTATAAGTTCAAAAATCAAATGTGTGTAGCGCTGTGGGATCTAACTGTAGTGCTCATCCCTCCCTAGAGTTACAAACTATTTAAATTAACTTATGCGAAGAAGGAAACACAGCCATGCCATAAATTTGCGTAAGTTTAAAATTTATTTTTTCTAGGCCTAGGCAGGCAAAAATAAGAATATATCAGGCTATGAACAAACCAATCGTGTGCTATGCAAGGATACTAAGGGAAAAAACTGCGTTTGAAAATAAAGTATTGAGAAAAATATATGGACCGTTGGAAGGAAATGAACAGTGGAGTATAAGGAGAAACAGACAGCTCATGACATCATAGCGAGTGTGAAAGTTACGAGTCGGTACGGACATGGGAGGACAGGCGAGAACACGGTAATAAAGGCTGTAATGGATGGGAAAGCCAAGGAAGGCATCCACTGGGACCGCCGAGAGTGAGATGAAACACCGTGGAAGATGTGCAGGTACTGGGTCTAGCGGTTGGAGACCCTAATGACAGGAGAGTGTGGAGGGATGGACTGAGAGAGGCTAAGAACGGCTGCGGTTTGCGTTGCCACAGTAAGTAAAGTAAGTAGTTTAATGATTGAATTTTATCCATTATGGATGTTGAACTCCGTGACTGTTCCTATTAGGTTGTGGAAATAAAATCCGCTACCAGTCTCAATTATTGGTGGTTTATTAAAACACTACCGGTTTCGGGCTTGTGCCCATCCTCAGGTGTTTACATTCAGTGTTGTTGACTGTTGAAAGAAAACGTTAATTACTTTGTGCTTATCATACAGTTATACATACACAGGTATCCTATAGATATACATATAGGCCTACATGAAACAAGTATGGGATGTGGTGGAGTGATTTGTGATAAGGCTCTTAGTGTACTCACATATAAGTATCCAGTTCGTATTTGTACATTTCTCATGGATCTTGGTTGAGAACATTGTAGTAACATGATGCTAATTTGCACTCCCATGTTTAAGGTTTTGCACAGTACACTTCATAACTTGCACTCCAAACATTGCCACAGTACACTTTATAACTGACACTCCAAGCATCGCAATGTTTACATTTAGGCACATGTTATGGTCAAAGAACTTAGCTCAAGATATACAGAGAGGTACACACAGAAGTACAGAGATGCCACACACATAGCTATATCACATGTTACTAAGGGATTAGTAACATGTGATATAGCTATGTGTGTGGCATCTCTGTACTTCTGTGTGTACCTCTCTGTATATCTTGAGCTTTTCACTCTATAATATAATTCACTAGCAACTACATGTGATAAATGACAGTGTGGCTCCACAATAGTATAACAAATCCTGCTTTTGGGATTAGTAACATGTGATATAGCTTTGTGTGTGGCATCTCGTACTTCTGTGTGTACCTCTCTGTATATATTGAGCTAAGTTCTTTGACCATAACATGTGCCTAAATGTAAACATTGCGATGCTTGGAGTGTCAGTGATAAAGTGTACTGTGGCGATGTTTGGAGTGCAAGTTATGAAGTGTACTGTGCAAAACCTAAAACATGGGAGTGCAAATTAGCATCATGTTACTACAATGTTCTCAACCAAGATCCATGAGAAATGCACGAATACGAACTGGATACTTATATGTGAGTACACTTAGAGCCTTAGCACAAATCACTCCACCACATACCATATTTGTTTTTATATACAAGTATATCTATAGGTTACCTATGTATTGATAAGCACAAAATAATTAACGTTTTCTTTAAACAGTTGTCTGAATATAAACACCTGAGGATGGGCACAAGCCCGAAACCGGTAGTGTTCTAATAAACTGCCAAAAAATTGTGACTGGTAGCGGATTTTATTTCAACAACCTAGTTTAATGATTTTTTTTTTTTCAAATATTTTGTTGAGAGTGAAGCTCTTTGCTCAGGTAGCCAATTTGCTTCTTAAACTCTTACTGATAAACACTGTTGTTGTTGTTGTTGTGGTCTTCAGTCCAGAGACTGGTTTGATGCAGCTCTCCCTATCCTGAACAAGCCTCTTCATCTCCACATAAGAACGGCAACCTACATCTGTCTGAATCTGCTTACTGTATCCATCTCTTGGTCTTCCTCTGCGGTTTTTACCCCACACACTTCCCTCCAAGGCTAAATTCACAGTTCCTTGATGTCTAAGAATGTGTACTACCAATTGATCCCTTCTTTTAGTCAGGGTATGCCAGAAATTCCTTTTCTCCCCAGTGCTGTTCAGTACCTCCTCATTAGTTACGCGATCCACTCACCTAATCTTCAGCATTCTTCTGTAGCGCCACATTTCAAAAGCCTCTATCCTCTTCCTGTCCCCACTGTTTATCGTCCATGTTTCACTCCCATACAATGCAACACTGCACACAAATGCCTTCAGAAACGACTTCATTACACTTAAATCAATATTCGATATTAATATATTTCTCTTTTTCAAGAACGCTTTTCTACCCATTGCCGTTCTTAAAACTTGGTGCGTGATGCGGCTGTTTTCCATGAACATTACTGTTTACGTGTTCATATCTCATGAACTACATGACGTACTGTGATACAATTTAGAAGATACACTCAAAAATATGCGTGTATACTTCCTGTAAAATTTCCTGCGGCTACAATTTATAGTGTACAAATTATAAACTGTAACGTCATACCGAATGCCGCAGTTTTACTGGATAAACAGCGAAAAAGTAGTAAGCGAGAAACATTATTTCTTTCATCATTTTGCTATGGCAGTTTTTTGCGGTTCCTATTATTATGACGTCATATCTTCTGAACCATATGTCGAATGTGAATCTCACCTAATCTTCAGCATTCTTCTGTAGCGCCACATTTCAAAAGCCTCAATCCTCTTCCTGTCCGCACTGTTTATCGTCCATGTTTCACTCCCATACAAGGCAACACTCTACACAAATGCCTCCAGAAAGGTCTTCCTTAGGCTTAAATCAATATTCGATGTTAACAAATTTCTCTTCTTCAAGAACGCTTTTCTACCAATTGCCATTCTGCATTTTATATCCTCTGTACTGCGACCATCATTTGTTATTTTACTGCCCAAGTAACAAAACTCATCTACCTCCTTTATTGTTTCGTTACCTAATCTAATTCCTTCAGCATCACCTGATTTTCTTACACTGCACTCCATTACCCTAGTTTTGCTCTTGTTAATGTTCATCTTATATGCACCTTTCAGCACACTGTCCATTCCGTTCAATTGCTCTTCCAGGTCCTTTGCCGTATCTGACAGAATTACTATGTCGTCGGCAAAACGCAATGTTTTTGATTCTTCCCCCTAAACTTTAATTCCTTCTCCAAATTTCTCCTTGCTGTCCTTTATAGCTTGCTCAATGTACAAATTGAATAACACTGGAGAAAGGCTACAACCCTGTCTTACTCCCTTTCCAACCACTGCATCCCTTTCATGCCCTTCAACTCTGACAACCGCTGTCTGGTTTTTGTACAAGTTGTAAATTACCTTACGCTCCCTATATTTTACTCCTGCTTGCTTCAGAACTTGGAAGAATTTATTCCAATGAACATTGTCAAAAACCTTCTCCAAATCTACAAAAGCTAGAAATGTAGGTTTGCCTTTTCTTAATCTATCTTCTAGTATAAGCCGTAAAGTGGGTATTGCCTCCCGTGTTCCTACATTTCTCCTGAACCCAAACTGATCTTCCCTGAGGTCGGCTTCTACTAGATTTTCCATCCTTCTGTAAATAATTCTTGTTAATATTTTGCAAACATGACTTCTTAAACTGATGGTTCTGTAGTTTTCACACCTGACTGCACCTGCTTTCTTCGGAATAGGGATTATTACATTTTTCTTAAAAGTCTGAGGGTACTTCACCTGTCCCATACATGTTACACACCAGGTGAAACAATTTTGTCATGGCTGGTCCTCCCATAGACTTCATTAGCTCTGAGGGAATATCATCTACTCCAGGGCCCTTGTTTCGACTTAGGTCTTTTAGTGCTCTGTCAAATTCATCTGTCAGTATAGTATCTCATATTTCATCCTCGTCTACTTCTTCTTCCCTATCTACAATATTGCCGCTAAGTTCATTTCCTTCGTAGAGCCCCTCTATATACTCTTTCCACCTTTCAGCTTTCCCTTCTTTGCTGAGAACTGGTTTTCCGCCAGAGTCCTGGATATTCATAGAGCTGTTTTTCTTATCTCCAAAAGTTTCTTTCATTTTCCTGTAGGCTGTATCTATTTTTCCCCTATTTCTACATTCTTCTACATCCTTGCATTTGCCTTCAAGCCACTCCTGCTTAGCCATTTTGCACTTCCTGTCAATCTCATTTCTTAGTCGTCTGTACTCCATTTTGCCTGTTTCATTTACTGCATTTTTATATTTTCTCCTTTCATCTATTACTTTTAGTATCTCCTGTTATATCCAAGGATTTTTTTGTAGGTCTTGCCTTCCTACATATTTTGCCCTCTGCTGCCTTCACTGTTTCATCTCTCAATGCTATCCAGTCCTCCTCTACTGTCAATTGTTGCCTAAAGCTCTCTCTGAAATTTTTAAGAACTTCAGGTTCCTTCAAATTATCCAGGTCACATCTCCTTATTTTCCTATCTATTTGTAGTTTCTTCAGTTTCAGCCTACAGTTCATAACCAACAAGTTATGGTCAGAGTCTATATCTGCCCCTGGTTATGTATTACAGTTTAATACCTGGTTCCGAAATCTATGTCTTACCATTATAAAATATATCTGGTATCTCCCGGTGTCTCCTGGTCTCTTCCACCTATACAACCTTTTTTTGTGATTCTTAAACCAGGTTTTTGTTATAACTAAATTATGTTCCGTACAAAATTCTACCAGGCGGCTTCCTCTTTCATTCCTTTTGCCCAGACCATATTCACCTATTATCTTCCCTTCCCTTCCTTGTCCTACTACCGAATTCCAGTCTCCCATAACAATTAAGTTTTCCTCTTCCTTACTTGTCTGAATAATTTCCTTTAGCTCCTCATATAATTCTTCGATCTCCTCATCATCGGCAGAGCTAGTTGGCATATAAACCTGTACTACTGTGGTCGGTGTTGGCTTCGTATCTATCTTGACTACGATAAAGCGATCACTGTGTTGCTCATAGTAGTTTACCCGCATTCCTATTTTCGTATTCATTATCAGACCTACTCCTATAATACCCCCAACTGTTTTTGTACTTATAATCCTGTACTCGCCTGACCAGAAATCCTGTTCCTCTTTCCACCGAACTTCACTAATCCCCACTATATCTAACATCAACCTATCCACTTCCCTTTTTAAATTTTCTAACTTTCCTAGCCGATTAAGGGATCTAACATTCCACGCTCCGATCCGCAGAATGCCAGTGTTGTCTTTCCTCCTGAGTAGTCCCCGCCCGGAGATCCGAATGGGGGACTATTGTACCTCCGGAATATTTTACCCGAGATGATACCATCATCATATGTTCATACAGTAGAGTTGCATGTCCTCGGGAAAAGTAACGGCTGTAGTTTCCCCTTGCTTTGACACTATGTATCAACAATTGTAAACATAAGTCCTATAATACTATTATTATAGTACTGAATTTGAACGCAATGCTTTTATTTCTTCACCCTGAACTCCAATTCCTTCTTCAAATTTCTCTTATTGTGAATACAAACAGAAAAAAGTTTGAGTTGTAAACACTAAAATAATAATAATTAATAAATACTCTACACGACTAAGAAATATTTATAATTGAATACAAGGATACAGATATGAAATAAAAGTGTAAGTCGCAGCACTAAATGAGAAGAACATTGTGGGAAAAGGTATTGGTAGGAAAATAAAGACACCAACATAAATTGTTTCCCATAATAGGCTAATAAACTGCAAGTAAAACTATGAACACTTAACAAAATGGGAAAATGTCAAGTATTATGTCAGTTACAGTCAGTCATCAAGTTAATGAAGAATTTTTGAGCGTTTCTTTACAAGAAAGAGGTAGGCAGTCTTCATCGCTTTAGTAGAAAGTGATGAATCATATTCTATCAACAGCAAATATGTAGTTACTTATAACATAGTTCTTATAACTTACTAGCAGTTTGAAGGATTCAAGTGAATAGTGAACAAAATTATAAAAATTGCTTTATTAGTGCTGCGACAGTTTTAACAGCCGCATGCGTATTTTTTTTTTTTTTTTTTTTTTTTTTTTTTTTTTTTTTTTCCTTTTTTCCTTTTTCCCGTCTCGTTTAGAGAAGTTAAATTATACTTTCGTTATGCTATAAGTTTTCATTCTCTAATAAACTGTTTTTAAGTGCAAAGCAAAACATACACGAAAGTTGAGGAATCATGAAACTGTTAATATTGAATATTACTGTACTAGTTCGCTACTTTGTACTCTTTAGCGTGTCTTGTATACCATTTTTGATGTAACGTAGGAAAAGTCACAGATTTGCTAAAATTTCCATCCCACGAACTGCTTCACGAAAATTGTACTATTCCACGACAGAAGCAACAACGTCATTAATTTGTAGAACTTGTTAAGAACATTTTTAGTCAGAAGGGACACCATACACCTTAAAATGAACAAATAAAAACAACAAATTTACAGATAAAAATCAAACGTATAACAGGCAGTAACTGGAAACCTCTTGCGCGCTAGAACGTAAATTCATCGAATACGTTTTTCCGCTACTTGCATGATATTTTGCTGTAGATAACTTTCAATCTAGCGAGATTAAAAAAAAATAATAAAATAAAATAAAAAGAAAAGAAAATACTTTAAGAAAGTGATACTTGTTGAATCAAGTGCTTCATTTATAAACGATGCTGAGGTAAGAGAAAGCCGATATTTCTTCCGCTAAGTGAAGTAAGAGGAAACTGTAATTTATACTACAGGCGCGAAATATTCTCCGGCAAGTAACGAAGCGTACTTGATTAAGATGTGGCTGCTCAGGTCTTACTACCAAACAGCTGGCTTTTAAATTTTATTTGCATACGACTCGTCTCTTTCGGCCGTTATAAATTCTAAGTTCTTCATGTGCGCAACTTATCCTTAATTGGCTTCGGTACAATAAAAGGAGAGTTACGGCTCATATCTTATCTGCGACTTCATTATTTTCTACCGTAGATGATCTCTTCATCGCAGCTCCTAACGGTCAGAGATCTTCGTAGTTTGTGCTGAATGCCCTCTCGATAGGTATAATGTGGGTACCCAAAGTTTCATTACCATACGGGAAATGACGTCATTGATAGAATTTAAGTCCACAGAAACGGTTAATCAATTTCTTCCTTCCAGAATGAAACTTCACTCTGCAGCGGGGTGTGCGCTGATATGAAACTTCCTGGCAGATTAAAATTGTGTGCCGGAACCGGGACTCGAACCTGGGACCTTTGCCTTTCGCGGGCAAGCGCACTACCGACTGTGCTATCCCGACACGACTCACGATGCCGCCTCACAACTTTACTTCCGCCAGTACCTCGTCTCCTACTTTCCAAAACTTCACAGAAGCTCTCCTGCGATCCATGCAAGACTAGCACTCCTGGAAGAAAGGATATGGTGGAGACATGGCTTAGCCACAGCCTAAGGGACGTTTCCAGAATGAAACTTCACTCTGCAGCGGAGTGCTAGTCTTGCATGGTTCGCAGGAGAGCTTCTGTGAAGTTTGGAAAGTAGGAGGCGACGTACTGGCGGAAGTAAAGTTGTGAGGCGGCATCGTGAGTCGTGTCGGGATAGCACAGTCGGTAGTGCGCTTGTCCGCGATAGGCAAAAGTCCCAGGTTCGAGTCCCGGTTCCAGCACACAATTTTAATCTGCCAGGAAGTTTTATTTCTTCCTTGATAATATTTTATACTTTTCAAAGTATAAATGTATTATATTAGTTATAGTTAATTTAATTGAAATATATCAGTCGCCAGCGAGTGAAAAAAGAATATAACTACATTACATTTTTCCAATTCTCCAAAGAAATTATGAAAATAATATTGTACTAACTAAATCAAAACGTATAAACAGTTAAATTTTGTAATTAGCTTCAGCTGTTCATACGACCGTCTTCAGAACAAACAAAGAAGAAAATTGCCTAAGGTTGAATGAAATAGTCTTTAAATATGTTACACATTTGATAGCAGGGGAATATATGGAAACAGTACTCTAGAATTCACGCCCCAATACTACGTTCGCATGTAAAATACATATTGATGGCATTGTTCGTATAGTTTGACACTGTACAGGCAACTATCAGACGATCGTTATATGGAATCTTATTTTTCAGTATTACAAAAGTAAGGAGATAATAAATGAACCGATACTTTTAGATGTTCCTTACGTCCATAAAGACAAACTATTCAGGAGACGGAACAATACGACAACAAATTAAAGTATAAAAACACGAAACTTTTGCATCTATATCAGCACAGTTAAATGTCCCAAATCAAAATTAGTTGTTGCAAAGTATCAGTAAATTATTAAATTTCAAGGACTTACATTGTTTCTAAATTTAACATTATATTGAAGGGATTCGATTAGTATGATAGTATAATTTTATTACTACAACAAATGCAAGAATCTCCAACAAGAAATTCGCGTCTGTTAGTAGAAGATGCAAGACAGGAAACGCATAGTTAAATGTACACTACATTAATGGCAAATTTTTCCAGCTTTGTTGACGGTAATGACACTAAGCGAAATGACCACCTAAATGAGGCGTTACCACTTAAACGTGGCGTAAAAGAACACAATTTCCCTTACGTGCCATAATTAGTGTATATTTTCTGAAGAATGACGATAATACTCTTAGCATTCCTCAGGCAAATACCGAAGTATTTTCTTAATACCTCTACAGTTTGCTTCATTACGGGGTAATTGCTCATAGGTTTCTGTAAATGGAAGACTGAATTCATCACTAATCCTACGTCTTGTGGTTCTTTCTTCTTAGGGTTCTACACTTCAGTAAAGATTTATCGTCCATTATCAGTTTCTTTTTCATGTAGCAAAACACTTATGACGTCACGTCTCCTCAATAATGTGTCCTACAATAGTATAATACTCATATTCATATTATACTGCAGATTAGTAGACTAGAATATACTACGTAACTTCATGGGAAATATTTTTCTTAGTGTTGACACAGTAAAATACAACCTCATCTCTCATAGGGCCTTTATATACATCTCCTTGTTTATGCCATCATATCTTCTGAACTATGTGCCGGACTAGTATAATGCGAAGGTACATTTTGTGGTATGCGTGCATGCGGTCTGCAAAGTATTTCGGGAATATGTATACTACTAAGGACGTAATAAATCGAAATCTGATACATAACGGTGAGGTTAATCATGAACCCTGCTATTTGTGACCTCATACCTCATGAATTAGATGTCGTACTGCGATATAATTTCAAAGGTATATTCAATGGTATGTGTGTACACTGTCTGCAAAAGTCTCTTGGTTATAATGCGCAGTGTAATGTAATAAATTGTAACGTAATGAGGAGTACTGTAGTTATATTGCATGAACAGTGTAAAAGTAGTAACACATAAACTGTATCCATTTATCATTTTGCTGGAGTTGTAGGCAATAAATGGTTTTGTAAAGGTTTGAAATTATGTGAAAAGTTTCCTGAAAGTCGCTAAGTGCTGTCAAATGTTCATATGTTTGTAGAGCTTATGGAACTTAACTACGGGGTCATCAGTCCCTAAACTTACAAACTACTTATGAACTAGCTATTACTAAGGACAGCACAAATATCCATGCCCGAGGGGAGTTCGAACTCCCGACCGTAGTGGCCGTACAGACTGTGACTGCCGCGCCGCAGACCGCTCGGCCACCGCGGCCGGCTAAGAGCTGTCATTATCAAATAGTCATGAATAAAGCCTCGTTGGCCACGCTTGACACGGTGGAGTAGTTTTCTGTGACTATCTTTGTTAACGACATCGTATCTCCAGAAGTTTGAGTCGTAGGTTCTTCTTAACCACACAGCTCTTATGGCCTGACGCTAAACTCAAGTGTACTAAATTTGATTAAAGTCAGTCCATTAGTTTAGGAAGGGATGTGGAACACACACAGAGATGCATACATTTCTAAAGTATGTATCGAATAAGAGTGTTCAGCGCGAAGCTTTTAGCAAATAATAAGCAATAAAATTAAAACACATCCGAATGGAAGAGAGAACTTTAAAAAGGAGAGTGTTCCCTAAACATCAACACTATCCAGTCACTTACAGGTTTCGCGAGTTCTCCAGAAACTAGTAAAATTCATATTATTTAACATGTACTTACAGATGATTTGCATGTCATTCACGTTACAAAAAGTAAGAAAACGCCAGAGTATCAGTTAAGTAGATCTTCTTGACACAAAAACCTTCAATATTTGTTGTTGTTGTTGTTGTGGTCTTCAGTCCGCAGACTCCGCAGCTCTCCACGCTACCCTTTCCTGTGCAAGTCTCTTCATCTGAGAATACGTTCGACAACCTAAATCCTTTTGAATCTGCTTACTGCATTCGTCCCTCGGTCTCACGCTTCTTTCTAATGCTAAGTTGACAATTCCTTGATGTCTCAGAATGTGCCCAACCATCCTATCCCTTCTCTTAGTCAGGATATGCCAGAAACTCTTTTTTTCCCCCGATTCGGTTAAGCACCTCCTCATTAGTCACGTGATCTACCCATATAATCTTCATCATTCATCTGTAACACCACATTACAAAAGTTTCTATAATCATTTTGTCTCAACTCCTAATCGTCCACGTTTCACTCCCATACAATGCCACACTCCAGACAAATGCTTTCAGAAAGGACTTCCTAACATTTAAATTAATATTGGATGTTAACAAGTTTCGCTTCTTTAGAAACACTTTTCTTCCCATAGCCATTCTGCATTTTATATTTTCTTTACTTCGGCCATCAGAAGTTATCTTGCTATCCAAATAACAAAATTCATCTACTACTTTTATTGTCTCACTACGTAATCTAATTCCTTCAGCATCGCTTGGTTTTCTGACATTACATTCCATTACCTTCGTTTTACTCTTGTTAATGTTCATCTTATATCTTCCTTTCAAGACACTGTCCATCCCATTCAATTGCTCTTCCAAATGCTTTGCAGTCTCTGACAGAATTATTATGTCATCAGCAAACCGCAACGTTTTTATTTCTTCTCCCTGCACTTTAATGCCCTCTCCAAATTTCTCCTTCCATTCCTTCACTGCCTGCTCAATGTACAGATTGAACAACATTGGGAAAAGGCTACAACCCCGTTTTACTCCCTTCCCAACCTCTGCGTCCCGTTCTTGCCCTTCGACTCGCTGTCTGGTTTTTGTATAGGTTGAATATAACTCTTCGCTCCCTATATTTTACCCCTGATTCCTTCAGAATTTGGAAGAGTGTATTCCAGTCGACATAGTCAAAACCTTTCTCCAAATCGACAAACGCTAAAAATGTAGATTTCCCTTTCCTTAGCCTATCTTCTAAGATAAGTCGGAATGTGAGTACTGCCTCCCGTGTTCCTACATTTTTTCCTAAATCCAAACTGATCTTCCCTGGGGTCGGAGTCCACAAGTTTTTCCATTCGTCTGTAAATAATTTGTGTTAGTATTTTTCAACCATGACTTATTAAGCTGATAGTTCTGTAATTTTGACACTTGTCTGCACTTGCTTTCTTTGGAATTGGAATTACGATATTCTTCTTGAAGTCGGAGGGTATTTCCCCTGTCTCATACACCTTGCATACCAGGTGATACAATTTTTTCACGACTGGCTCTCCTAACGACATCAGCAGTTCAGACGGAATATCATCTACTCCAGGGGCCTTGTTAACGTCTCTATCTTCAATATTTACGAGGTACAATTAAGACTGGAACACGTAACTGAGCAAATGGAACGGAAGATCAGAGATCTTACATGGGTTGTGAGTAGAGAAATACGAAGTAACTGGCAGTCGCCGACAAGACGATTCCAGAACAGTCTCCCAGAGTTCTGATCAAGCGTTAGTGACATAGGACACACTATTAGGATTCTAACATGGCGGTATAGCCTCATATGAAAGTGTTAGAGGCAACAGGGAATGGAAATCTTTGACAGGAACACGACGCAGACACCGTGAAAACCTGTCGGCAGACTTAGATAACCGGTATTGGAAACAGCCCGTGCTCTCTCCTCAGCATATCTCCATTAGGGTTGGTGATAACTGGATAGCGGTTCAGGAGCAGTCGGGTTCATTTCTCCACCTGACGCGTGATGTTGCCTGTTGATGAAAACTGTGGGATTTAACGCGAGGAAGCGACGTTCAGGTATTGTGTTGTCCCACTACCATTCATTAACGAATAAAGGCAGAAGATTGCTTTAACGTACAGCTGAAGCACCAATGAAGCAACAGACTATGCCAAAAAAAAATCGCACTGAGGTGTTTTACGGCCCACTTTAGATTTTTAGTTTTATAACTTTTTGCAAACATTTTGGACCGAAGTAATAATCTAAATACTAAAAAATTAATTAATAGGAGCGTCTGAAACCTTTTTACGTAAAAAAAGCGTCATAGTTCAACGTCTTGTCCACTACGCTATGGCTATCAATCAAAACATGAGTTCTTTAATCTCGTACTATTGATGGCCGTTGTTAACTGATGCTAATAAGGCATTTGTAGACATTAGATTATCATTTATCGTATTAAGAACGACGTGTTTTTGTTAATTATTCAGTGCTCCAATGCTTTGAAATGACAACGTGTAGGTTATAATAAGAAAATCATCAAATACGCAACGCAAGATGGCGTATGCCAGAGAGAGTTCTGGGCGAGGAATGTCACGTGACATCTGCGAACGGCTGGTTTTCGTTAATTCGATGGAGGGGGTCAGAACTCCGTTATTTTTGCAAATATCTCTCAAACAATACGAGATATGAAAAAAAACATAAGGGAACAAGATTGTAGAGAAATTTTTCCTCTACAAATTCGGTTATTCAATTTTCGCGTCAGATGAACGGTTTATTTGCAATTAAAATAACATTACAAACGGCTTTTGTTGGTGTTACTAACGTATTTCTTGTCCGAAATATTTGAAAAAGCCAGATTCTGGTCTCTTTTAGCCAAAGATTATGTACAATTTGGTGCCGATCCCTTCGACCTAAAAAAGTGGGAACACGTTACAGACAGGCAGAAATCGTCAAATCGAAACGGCTTTTTTTTATATACTACCGTATTTTTTGTTCAAAAAATTTGAAAAAGGGCGATTCTGGTCTCTGGCGGCCTACAATCATGTCTGTAAAATTTGGTACTGATCGATTGAACGGTTCGTCTTAAAAACAGGGAACACGTTACGGACAGACAGACAGACGGACAGACAGACATACATCCCAAAATCGCTGTTATTTTTGCAAATATCTCTAAAACGATACGAGATATGAAAAACACATAAAAGAGCAAAGTTGTAGAGAATTTTCTTCTCTACAAACTCAGTTATTCCATTTTCGTCTCAGATGAATGGTTAAGCAGTTATTTTTATTTAATTTTCGAGCTGTCAAAAGACGATCGCAAAGGCCCACTTTTAGTGTTACTACCGTAACCTAAAGTAGGCCAAAAAGTGCCTGTCTGATGGAAAGGTGTATGAGGTGGTGTCTTTTTACCTGTAGTGAGACACATTACATTTTTTTTAAACATCTGGGTACTGGCAATGGAGTGTAGAAAGGCTGATCCATTAGGAAAGTTTCCAAATTAGGCTTGAAAGTGCGCGGATTACTACTAAGCTATTTGAATTCTTGTAGCAGCTTATTAGAAATGGACAGGGCAGAACACTTCACCCCTTTCAGCACAAGGGTCGAGGACGTGTTATGCAAATGCAGATCCGATTTCTGTCTAGTGTTAACTGAGTGAACGTTGCAAACTCTAACAGGAGAAAAGTAGAAAACGTGTGTCTGAACGATCACCAATAAGGTGGAAGAACGCCACTGACGTCACACCACGTGGCTATCCGGGGAGGGGGGGGGCAGCTCTTTTAGGTTGAAAGGCCATGTTGGCCGTCGTATTTCGTGGGTTTTACGTATATAACTTAGGTTTTATGAATGTATGACATTTCAAAGCAAGTAAAAGTAACTGAGTAAATTGAGAATCTCTCGGAAACCGGCCGTTAAGGTACTATTTGAAACTTCCTGGCAGATTAAAATTGTGTGCCGGAACCGGGACTCAAACCTGGGACCTTTACCTTTCGCAGGTAAGCGCTCTACCACTCAGCTACCCCGACGCGACTCACGACACCGCCTCACAACTTTACTTCCGTCAGTACCTCGCCTCCTACTTTCCAAACTTCTCAGAAGCGCTTGCCCGTGAAAGGCAAAGGTCCCAGGTTCGAGTCCCGGTTCTGGCACACAATTTTAATCTGCCAGGAAGTTTCATATCAGCGCACACTCCACTGCAGAGTGAAAGTTTCATTCAAGGTACTATTTGTTGGAATAAATGACTGGAAACGTCATATACGAGGTTAAAAATTTCCGTATTATAGTAATCAGCCGTTTCAAGGGAAGGCGGACTGAAGATCTATCAACACAAATAGTTCTTTCTATAATCTGTTGTAATTACATGTCGGCAACTAGCATGTCACCCAGTATCATATACGACACGTTTAATACCGTAGGTGAGGAGACTTTGATAATGCAACTGGCCGTGGCATAAGGGGCTAACTTCTGTCCTACGAAGTTGAATGAGGTTGCGGTGTTGGTTCAAGGCTCCACATGAGGAAACATGTTTTCTTCTTTTATTCGGTTTTCTGATAGACTCGAAGACTTTCCAATAATTTCTTAGAAATATACTGCATAATGTTCGATGGTATGTAAAAATAAGTGCGCACCCTCTGAGGTTTCGTTTTATGAACAAGACAATTTGCACCTCACTTAAAGTACGCACTTATTGTTTCACGTATTGCATTGTACACGTTCTTAACATTCTTCTCATGTGTGTTGTGAAGGCTTATTCTATTGTTATATCGCACGGTTTGTCATGAAACTTTTATTATTCGCTGCAATAAAATGCAACTTTTATAAGAGTCTTATGGTCAGAGGTATTTCGTTGTTATTTATTTAGGACTATCACAGAACATAACGAACATAAGCACAAGCGCGGAAATACGCGATCCAACAGAGGTAAGGCAGGGATTCCACTCTTTTGATTTGGTAAAAAATGTGACTCCAGCAAATGATACCGCCGCAGTGTCTCCAGATTCAGTTTTCGAATTTTCCCCGTACCAGACAAAAAAAATTCCTCAAAATGACACTATTTTGGCAACTTTTCCCCAAATATATTAAAAACACCTTTTTCTTCAAATTAACATTTATTGTCAGTAATGGCAACTTTAAGGGGTATAACTACGTGTTTAGGGCCATAAAATTATCGTATGTATCAGAAACTATAGCACATAACACAAAATTATTAATTTATCGATAAAAACATACAGCGTGGAAAGAAAAATAGAAAACCGGCTTCAAAGGTTTAATTTTTTTCTTACTTAAGTTTCTAACAATACAAAATATAAATTGTCATAACAATCACAATAGATTGATATATTATCATAAAAATATTAAGTTTCATGTTACAATGAGTGAAATTATGTCATCTGCTGCAATTACTGTACAAAACCCAATGCTGTTTCTCGTCATTTATATTGAAATATAAATAACATCAGTAATAACCTATTATTATACCAGAAACGACATGACGTCCACATCGTTTGATAATTTTTTGATGCCTACTTCCTCACTAACTCTCAGATGCTGTGCTCGTAGTAAACTACTTCTTTGTGAAGGGCCAACAATGAAGGTTCTGCATTGTTGTACTAGTTTGGAGAAATGACAACCAGTAGTCAAATGTTCGCAGAAATCACTGCTTACCATCATATAAACATACTTCTCTGTTTACTCCATAAACTGTAAGTAAATCTTTGCATTAGGGATTGCATAGTATGCCAGTGTCAGCTAGCAAAGTTAGACGTGACATCTTGCAGCGGTTGATATACAGCTGCCACCAAACACGAGTGAAATCTTACGGCAGTGACAGTGTAGTGTGCTAATGTTTTAACGACCATTGAATACGCTTTGAAAACGCAGTAGAATGTGGGAATAATCTTTCGTGTTGACCATGAAGTAAATAATTAATGCTTTCCCTGCTCTGTGGTACACAGGTTCTTGCATCTACCCTTTTTTCCTCAGCAAATTAATTACTCTCATAAATGGACCATTTCGTTGCCAACATGACCACACAACACTGCCACTGACACTTAAATCCCAGAAGTCCCCGGTACAGAATTTTTTTCCCCAGCAATTTCCCCACGTATTTTGTTTTCCCAAAGGTTCCTCACAAAAAATCTTTTTCCCAAAAATGGGGAAAGAACCCCCAATCTGGAGACAGTGTACCGCCGACAGCTGTCGCTGGAGCGCGCTGCGGTCGCGTGTAGCTCGTTGAGGCACACGCCTCGCCTCGTGTGCTCAAGTCTCGCCGTCTCCGAGCGTTCAGCCGCACGGTGGACTCGCCACGTTGACCACACACGTTCACACACACGCTCCGTGTTGCGACGGATTAACCGTGTCTGCGCAAACACCTGCAGGTTATTACCGAGAGCCGCTCCCAGTGCAGGAAGAATTCCAGCCGCCAGCTGTTGAGGTCACCGCAGTGGACGGCTCAAGATGAAACGCGGCGTAACGAACGAGAGAGACGGGACTTTTGTTGCACCAGCTGCATCCGAGGCTGGCTTCTGCCGTGTGTGGAGCCACAGCAGGCGTCAGCGTGAGCCGCTCTGGCGTCAGAGGCAGACAGGCCTAAAGCTCTGTATAGGGAAAGCACGGCCATCCTTTTCCGCGCCGCTTGCCGCCGTCTGCAGCTCTTGATTGGCTGAAATCCAGTCACATGCCTTTTTCCGCCATCTACATCTACATCTACATGGGATACTCTGCAAATCACATTTAAGTGCCTGGCAGAGGGTTCATCGAACCACAATTATACTATTTATCTCCCATTCCATTCTCGAATAGCGCGGGGGAAGAAAGAACACCTGAATCTCTCTGTTCGAGCCCTGATTTCTCGTATTTTATTTTGATGATCATTTCTACCTATGTAAGTGGGAGTCAACAATATATTTTCGCATTCGGAGGAGAATGTTGGCGATTGGAGTTTCGCAAGTAACCCACGCCTCAGCGATAAGCGCCGTTGTTGTAATGATTCCCATCCCAGATCCTGTATCATTTCCGTAACGCTGTCTCCCTTGTATCGTGACAATACGAAACGAGCTGCCCTTCTTTGGACTCTTTCGATGTCCTCCGTCAAACCCACCTGATAAGGATCCCACACTGGGCTGCAATACTCCAAAAATGGACGGACAAGCGCAGTGTATGCAGTTTCTTTAGTAGTTCTGTTGCATCTTTTAAGGGTTCTGCCAATAAAACGCAGTCTCTGGTTCGCCTTTCCCACGATATTATCTACGTGTTCTTTCCAGTTTAAGTCTGAAGTAATAGTGATTCCTAGGTATTTTGTGGAGTTTACGGCCTTCACATTTGATTGATTTATGTTGTAAACAAAGTTTAACGGATTTCTTTTCGTACTCATGTGGACGACTTCACACTTCTCATTATTTAGAGTCAATTGCCAATTTTTACACCATACTGATATCTTATTCAGATCGTCCTGCAGTTGGTTTTGATCTTCAGATGATCTTGGTCCTATACGTTGCTGGGCTGCCATGAGAAACCTTGTGAATAATCGTATGTTTTGGTTTGATTAACGCCACAGTGTTGTACTTTTGCGTGTTTTTAAAAAGCGAAGAAGGGAGGTAAACATTATACTACTTCCGTTAGAAATCTGAAATATAGGAAGATGGACAGACTGGCTGATGAAAGTCGTCAAAGAAAACTGGGAGCCCAGAAACGAACTTCGGTTCTTGTGCTGTGATATTTTTAATTAATAATGTAAATTAATAGATAAAAATTCTCTGTCGAATGGATCACGCAGAAGATACCTATATATTTTTAACTTGAATAAATTTGTGAAGAAAATTCTACATAATGTCGTGAGGTTAAATTGTTCACGCGTATTTGATTTTATTTGCAGGTAGTTGCCGAAAATACGCAATTTTTGACATATTAGTGAGTGGACTAGATTCCCGTTTAGATATTAAATTAATATGCAGTTCCTGAAACAAGCTTTTCTCATCCGTTTTCATGTGTTACAGTGTATCATTACAAGAAACAAAGAATTGAAACAAGACAAATATTACACATTCAAATGTAATTGGTGTTTTAAAGGCAACTTTAATTTCTCCTTCCATTTTTCGTAGTTCATGTAAGTACATAATACGCAAGAAAATAGTCATCAAAGACTTATCCATGATCTCAATTGTTTTCTTAATTTACACTCTGCTCCCATGACATGTTCGCCGTCTATTGGCATTTGGCTACGGTACAGGTCAATCTGAATTTATAGGTGAACTCTTTAGATCTGGAGCCACAAACCAAACAGTTTTCTTAAAATCGGACGATAAATATTCCGTAGAGAAGCCAGCTCCGTATGGACGGAACTACGCGAAGTTCCCGCATCTTATAACACCCTGTATCTCGAGAACGAAAAGAGTTATCGTTCTGCTCTCAACCTTTAATAAAATTTCGATATCTTACCTACATTTCGTCCGCAACATTGTGTGTGCTAAAATCAACCATACGCAAAGTCTACGCAATGCGATTTTTCCTCTGCAAACTCTTCAAAATTTTGCGCAGTACTTTACTTAATTTGACGTAGCACGGAAACTATACGTTATAATGAATAGAAATTGAGATCATTGTCGAGCGAATATATAACACTATAACTTGTGAAAAAATTAAATTTTTTCATTGAATAGTTTTTCCAAAATCGGTTGATAAGTATTGTTAAGCGCTGGGAACGTTGTAGCGGTCGGTGCGTAAGCAGCAGCGGAATAGGCCCAACATGGTTGCCGCTGGCAGGCTGGACATACTTTCCCTATACAGGGCTTTAAGACAGGCCGAGTCCAGCGGTGACAACAACCAGCACTGTGTATGCCCGCTGGGAGCCGAGCAGCCTTGGACGACTTGACGAGACGAGGCGGACAGCCGTCTGCGTTGTGCGCGCGTCTCCAGGGGCGGAGGCGCGGAAAACCGCGTTACGAAGTCTGGCTTTCATGCACAGTGCGCAGTGAGAGCATCATTGGCAAAAAAAAAAAAAAAAAAAAAAAAAAAAAAAAAAAAAAAAAAAAAAAAAATCGCAATGACGTGTTTTACGGCCCTCTTTAGATTTGTAGTTTTCTATGCTTCAGCAAACATTTTGGACCAAAATAATAATGTAAATAATAAAAAAAATTATGGTTATAAAGTTACGACTCTAATATTGTGGTAATATCTATGCATACAACACGTAATATTCTTTCTGAACATATTTTAACAAACAGCCAAAATTATATGATGTTTGAGTTTACCTTTGACAAACATACTTTTTTGAACTTTCACCTCTTTGAAATATCATTTTAATATCTCTCCCAAATTTTCATTATATTTATCCGTTAAAATACTATCATCTGTCTTGCCTTGGTAGTTCTAAGATTATTTTCTTTGCCTGTACTGGTTACGAATCGCTATAGGCTGGAACGAACGTAGCGAACATTTGGCGTTCGGACGAGGGACTATAGCCTGGATGGAACACAGCGTACATTTGGCGTAGATGCATTGATTCCAATTAATGACTTTCAATATATTCCACAAATAGTGAATAAACGCTTAGAAAAAAATTAACAAGGTAATTTGTTGCAATGTATACACTTCCCTTCTGTTTGATTAAGGAACTACACTTTACACAAAAATCTGGGACTTCTCTTATATACGAAACTACCTGTACCAGCGCTTTGTGCAGAACGTTCATTATTACAGTAACCTCCCAGTTTACGTGCATATGCTTTAGAAGACCATTGTTCAATTCGTTGTTACGTATTTCACTGCATGTTCATGAAATAGAACAAACACGCAATTTATCGGAAACATACTTACATCTGCACAATTCTAAACATTGAAGAACATAGCACTGTCTAATTAATAAGACTATCTGAAACCCTTTTATGAAAAAAAAATAGGTAGTGGCGGGTCTCGAACCTCTGACTTTCCGCGTCATACACTAACGCATTGCCCAATACGCTACGGCTCACAGTTGGGAGTTCAGTTCTTTAATTTCATACTACTGACGGCAATTATTAACCGAGGCAAATATGGCATATTAGACAACGGACTATCGTTATTCGTTCGAAAAACGACGTATTTTTGATAATTCATCAGTACGCCATTGCTCTGAAATGACAAAGTGTAAGTTACAATAAGAAAACCATCAAAACACAACGCAAGATGGCTTATGCCAGAGAGAGTTCTGGGCGAGGAATGTCACGTGTCATATCAGAAAGGCTGGTTTTCGTTAATTCAATGGAGGGTGTCAAAACTCTGATATTTCTTGCAAATATCTCTCAAACGATACAAGATACGAAAAAAACATAAGGGAACAACGTTGTAGAGAATTTCCTCCTCTACAAACTTGGTTATTCAATTTTCTTGTCAGATGAATAGTTAAGGCGTTATTTTCATTTGAATTTCAAGCTGTCAAAAGACGATTGCAAAGGTCCACTTTTAGTGTTACTACCGTCACCTAAAGTGGTCCAAAAGTGCTTGAGTTGTGCAAGTTAGAGAGAACGGGGGGGGGGGGGGGGCGGTTGTGCATTTGAATGTGGGTTTGTCATTCTGTAATAAACCAGACTATATCTAAAGTGACACATAAAACTTAACGATCAGCGAAATTACAGGGTTAAACTTTCAAAACGCTGGCCACATTGACGTGAAATTGCAACGGAATATTATCGCAGAACGGGGAAAACGAGTGGCGGAAGGGAAATAAATAGTGTGAAAATTTGATCAATAGAATCAATAGATGACGCTGTATGTGTCAGAATATATAAACACTTGTTACGCTCACGAGACATAGAAGTTGGTCTAAACACAGACGTTCGCCATGACTGTCTCAACGCAGGATCGCGGTCTGCATGCAAAACTGTTGTATAGCAATGATGACTGTGTAAAACTTGCTCCGCAGAAATTGCGGACACTGAAGCATTTTAGAAAAGGCGATGGTCCGATGCCTACCGACGGTCTCGAGAAAATGATACTGCATGGCCACTACGGTCGGGGGTTCGAATCCCCCTCGGGCATGGATATTTGTGCCGTCCTAGTTAGTAAGTAGTTCATAAGTAGTTTGTAAATTTAGGGACTGATGACCTCGTAGTTAAGTCCCATAAGATTTACAAACATTTGAACATTTTTTTTTTTTTTTTTTTTTTTTTTTTTTTGAAAATGATTCAGAAATTCAAAACATGGGTTTCTCTGGTGTGCAGTGTTGCACAGCAAGGAAACGAATTGATTCGACGTCAGTGGAAGAAGTGGATGAGTCGAACGCTGATGTGAATACGTGTAGTGCATGGCGAATTGCCCGAACACTGGGCAAACCTTTGAGTACGGTGTGTAAAATCTCTCCGAAATAGTCTTCTTAGCTTCTTCTCCTTTGAGTAGGTGTGTCCTCAGACAGGTTTCGACTGTACGTCCTCCACTTCGCTCTGTTCTGGGCATCCTCCTCCATTTCCCTGTAGTTCCTTCCTTTCTTCGCGTCAGTCAGCATTCCAAATCTTCTCCTTCCTCTCCCTCTTCTTCCTTCTACTTTCCCTTCCATTATTCTCAGCAGCAGACAGTTGTTACGTAATATGTGCCCCAACCATGATTTTTTGTGAGGCGGCATCCTGAGTCGTGTCGGGGTAGCTCAGTTGGTAGAGCGCTTGCTCGCGAAAGGCAAAGGTCCCAGGTTCGAGTCCCGGTTCCGGCACACAATTTTAATCTGCCAGGAAGTTTCTTTTCCTCTTCTTGATTGTCCTATGAAGGTCCTTTCCTCTCCTACCCTGCGCAACACCTCCTCATTTTTTCATTCTGTCGGTCAACTTCACTTTTTCCATTCTTCTTCACAGCCACATTTCAAAACTTTCTAAATATTTTTGCTCTTTCTGTCTGATTGTCCACATTTCAGATCCATATGACACCACACTCCACACAAAACATTTGGCGAACCTCTTCCTTAGAGTAAAGGAATACTTTTGATTATTAGCAAATCTTTTACTTTCCTGAAAGCTTTCCTTTCCCATAGATATTCTTCGCCTTACTTCCTCTGTGCACGCCGGCCGCGGTGGCCGAGGAGACTGAGGCGCTCCAGTCACGGTCTGCACGGCCACTACTGTCGGGGGTTGGATATTTGTGCCGTCCTAGTTCGTAAGTAGTTCATAAGTAGTGTGTAAGTTTAGGGACTGATGACCCCATAGTTAAGTCCCGTAGACGATACAAACAAACACTTGAACATTTTTGAACCTCTGTGCAACTTCCACTTGATGTTATCATGCTTCCCAAATATTGAAACGATTGCACCTGTTCCAATACTTTTCCCTCTAATGATATTTTCATTCTGTCGTCTTCTTTCACAATTTTCATGACAATGGTCTTATCAATGTTTAATCGCATTCCAAAATCTTTACCCACCCTTACAGTATTTTCCATCATTTCCTGGAGCGATTCTTCTGTTTCTGCTAATACTATCATATAATCTGCATATTTTATAGTTTTTATTCTTTCTCCTTTTGCTTCTTCCAGGGTCTCATCAATTAGCTTTACAGCATATATATTGAAAAGTGCTGGTGACATACAACAACCCTGTCTCACACCTCTTCCGATGCTGACTTCTTCAGTTTCATCTTCATGTACTCGAACTACCACTTGCTGTCCAACTTAAATTTGTTTTATTAGTCTTCTATCTTTCCAATCTATACCAGCATCTATCAAAATCTTCAACAGCATACTCCAGTTTGTCAAACGCTTTTTCCCAGTCAACAAAACAGACATACATTCCTCTGTTCACTTCTAAAAATCTCTCTGTCAACATCCTAAGGCACCCAATATCATCTCTGGTTCCCCTTCCTTTTCTAAATCTGAACTGATCTTCTCCTATATTCTCCTCTATTTTCCTGCCTGTTCTTCTTAGCACTAGTCTGGTCACAGCTTTCGTAACATTACATTGTGGGGCAGCACCGTGAGTCGTGTCGGGATAGCTCAGTCGATAAAGCGCTTGCCCGCGAAAGGCAAAGGTGCCAGGTTCGAGTCCCCGTTCCGGCACACAATTTTAATCTGTCAGGTGGTTTCTTACTTATGAACTACCTTATACTAAAGACAGCACAAACATGCTCGAGAAAGGATTCAAAACCTCGCACATCGTAGCATAGCGCCTCAATGCGCTCAGCCACTCCGCCGCGGCGCACTTGGGTTCAGATAGTGTGGCGAGCAGGTAGTGCAATACAAGAACGTAACTCACCGGAAGACATGGCAAGGAGAGCCCAGAAAGGTTGGAAGTGGGAGAGACATAGAGGGAAGTGGCTGCAGTTGTTATTCCCAAAGTATAATTTCCAGGACCTGCACGCAATTTGAGACAACAGGTATCGTTAAAAGAAAGGAAGTATAAGGTTGTCCATGGGTAACATCAGCAAGAGATGTCCGTTATCTCCGGTTAACCGCAGGTCGATATAGGGGACTGAATGCAATTCAGCTGAAACGCACCCTCCAGGCAGCAACAGGATGCACAATATCAACACAGACAGTTCGAAATCACCTTCGGGAATGTGGCCTCTACGGACGGAGGTTTATTTCGTGTGTCCCATTAAAACTGCGACACTATTTAGCCCGCAGAAACTGGGCGGACGAACATCAGGATTTGTGTCGTAACTAAAGCCACACAGGGATAGCTGTAGGCTTTGTTCTTAGAACACACCACATGGAGTACATATCACTCGCAGAAGGAGAAAACAGAAAAGAATATTTCACATGCACTACGCAGAATCAAAGTATTCCCAAATATTAGTTGTGTTCCACAAACTTTTATCCATTGTGTAGGAACAAAGCTAGAAAGAAATTAAACATAGGTCATACACCGCCAGCTAGTCTCCCAGCAGTTATCAAACCGAATTAGTTGCATATTCACCGCATTTACCCATGCTAAATCACCGAAATGATCGGAGAAACTTATCGCGAAAAATGAACCTGAGATCTGAAGTTTAACAAACTAGACAACGAATCGCTACCATCTCAAGGGAGGAAAGAAAATCCAGAATGTCTTACCAGGTCGAACCGCAGCCACAGAATGCCCTACTGGCCCATGAGATCCCCACCACCAGCCACTGGAAATCGCACCGGAAGTCGGCAAAACCCAGGAAAACGAGGTGGTGGGGAAGGGCTGAAAATTGCGTATTTTGCCGAGGCTCGCTAACTGGGCATTGTAAAACCAACTTGAAACCAAGGGGTGGAGGAACGTCTTTGGTATCATCAAAAGCAGAGCTTGGTGACGACTACCTATCGATACGAAGCCAGAGAACACTAGTAGCGAGCAGCCAGCAGCCGACGACGAAAATTCTCATACATACACTCAGAATCCCACACTAGAAGACTCTCATACATGCACATACAGAATAAAGCAAGTACACATTCTAACGGGGACAGTGGCGTCATGGAGAAACTGTTCACCTTCCCACAATCATAGACACTACGATATATTATTAGCATAAAAAAATGCCAGCAATATTAACACAGTATTATCGAAACTAACATTTAAAAACATGAAATAAAATGCTATTCCTCATGACTCCTGGCAACCGATCTTACAAGAACGTACTGTGGTGGCGCACAAGTCCAAAGTTTCTCGTTTAGCAAAAAGCCCGTCTAGTGAGCTTATATAAGTTAAAAACCTAGGGAAGTCGGCAGACAGCCGTCTTTCAACATGGACGCCATTACAGAGAACAGGAACCCTCAAAATAAGGCGAGGCCATGGTAGTCCACGGGTAACACCAGCCAGAGGTGGCCGTTATCTCAAGTGAACAGCTGGCCGAGACAGGAGGCCAAATACAACTCAGTTGCAACGCTTCCTCCAGGCAGCAACAGGACGCGCAATATCAACACAAACAGTCCGAAAACGCCTTTGGGGAATGTGACCTCTATGCACAGAATTCTATGGTGCGTGTCCCATTAAATTGTGCGTCTCATTAGTCCCACGACACCGTTTAGCCTACAGAAACTGGGCGGAGGAATATCAGGATTAGAATCGTAAAGAATGGCGCCGGGTGCTGTTCACAGATGAGTCAAAGATGTTGTGTTCAGCCGGATAGTCATCATTCCCTCATCTGGAGAGAACGTGGAACTGGCAACAGTCCTGCTTATGTGCAGGAAACAGCAGTACATCACGGTGGTGGACGAATGGTTTGGGCAGGAGTCAGTATTGGGGGACATACGGACCTCTATGTCGTCCAGTATAGCGCTGTGACTGCTCAGAGGTATAGAGGCGAGATCCTTCGACCTTTTGTTGTGCCCTGCTCCGATGCCATAGGAGATGTGTTCCTTCTGGTGGGCGATACCGCCCGTCCACACAGAGATACACGGTGGAGTAACGTGCTTGAAGCTGAGGGAACTGAAACCAATGCATCTGGCTGACGCATAGAAGCCAGACCAGCACCTGCCACAACGGTTGCAGACATGGGTATTGCAGTCGTCGATGAATGGCCAAATATCTCTGAAGAGCTGTTTCGATGACCTCATACCGACCATGCCACGTTGGTGTGCAACTTTTCTGGTCGTCCGAGGTGATCACACACCATAACAGAGGGAAAAGAGAATGATTTTTTTTTCACTATTATGGTAGTGAGACGTTGCGTGTCCTGTGTGAATGGTGCTTAGGCCGTCGCTAGGGTTGCTTGTTACTACAGCACTCCAAGACACAAAACGAACCAAACTTCAAAAAACGAGAAGTTCTTGGTCAAGTTACTAGCAGCAAATTCTCCAAGGTTCTTCTACCAAAATAAAGTCGTTGTTAGATGAGAACGGATAGTTATTGATTCTTCCATCACACTACAGCACTGTATACATCTGGTCTAAAGCTCCTGGCAACCGAACTTACAAGAACGTACTGTGGTGCCGCACAAGTCCAAAGTGCGCGCTACCTACTTTCGCCGAGCGCCGCCATGCACGCACGGCGCGGCGTTCTTACGACGACAGCCACGAGCGCCCTCTGTTACAACTCCGCTCGTGGCCACCACTGAACGACATCGTTCACTTGGGACTGAGATAGGAACCAGTTAACACTTCGGAATCAGATAGGCACAAGTGAAGACTTGGCTATCGTACAGGCACTAGGCAGACCTCTAGCTCAACTATGTATCAGCCTTCTGCAGTACTGAGCTATGAAAAAGTTAAGTATTGTATAAATTCTGTGCAATATATATCTCGTTCTAATTTACTCCAGTGTTTCTAGTTTCTGGCTGCTCCTCTCCGTACCTGCACCAGCGTGCTATCTTTATTCCTGTGCGGTCTCATTCCACTCGGCCACCGACACCTACGACGGAAACGAGACACAAAAGCGCCGACGAAGCTGGGACACAAAACGTACCACAGCTGTCTACGACTTTCAGCAGCTTACAACTGCTTACCACTTACAACTGCCATCAACTGCCGCTTGCCGTCAGTAGCGGCATGTTTAAATACATAGATTTTGGCGCCCAAGTCGCGAATACGTCACGTGACGTGATGTGACGTTACGTTTACAAATTGTGTTTCAAACAAAGTGACTACAAATTTTGAAGAAATTTACACAGTTCGATTTAGTGGTTAACAAATAATATAACTGGTTACAAAAGTTGGTAAAAAAAAGGTTACAGTTCATTTGATAAATTAATTATTTAAAGGTAAAAGGTGCGTATTACGCTAGACGGCCGCTAGGTCATACAATACCTTTGAGCTGTAAACAAACGAGTCCGCTCCTGGCGTCTTATGATTTATCTTCAAATTCAAGATTTTACCAAAATTTTAAGGCAACGGCTATTTACAAGTGAAAAAATGTTCATAAAGGTGTATGGTTAATCAAAACTTAATAGATGACAATTCTAGTTTTTCGTAAATAGTTCGGAAGTTCGAAACTGATATAATCGTTTAGACAAACTGTTAGCTTATTAAAATTTACAATATTCTCGTTGAAAAAAAAAAAAAAAAAAAAAAAAAAAAAAAAAAAAAAAAAAAAAACCCTTGTGACTGTTTTATCGTGAGTTTTTTTTAACTCTGGATCTTCATTATTTACTACAAAACGTCACAGTAGACCCTCGGTGCCTCGCTCTAAGTAAATGCCACGTAAGCCCCACGTAGAGTGTTGAGGTAGCTAAATAACGTAGGGCCTCCTGTATCACACAAATTACAATTAGAACCAAAATATCTGTATAAAGATTGTGTTATGAACAGTGTAGAAAAAAAAGTCATGGGCGAAAGAAACCCTACTGGGGAGAGGAAGAGTATCTCGATAACGTCTTGTGTAAGTGTAGTGTTTTCACACATTTGGAGGTTAGAGCTGGCAGTGGAATGAAGGCTTTCACGACCGTATGTCATTCTTGCTGGTACAACTTTCCTATTTGATGAGTTACTTTTCCGATAAATGGCAGGGAAACTGTGTTCTTCCTTCGCTTTGTTTTATCACGTGTTTTTATACTATTATTATTTGGTTGCAGAACCCTGTTTACTCTTTTAACTGAATATCCATTTTTCTTGAAAGCTTGCTTCAGGTATTTTAATTCAGCATCCAGGTGTTCCGGAGTGCAGATTTTCTTGTCTCTGTCAACGAGACTTTTGATGACACCTCTCTGCTGCTGTGGGTGGTGATTAGAGTTCTTATGTAAATATCTGTCTGTGTGTGTAGCTTTTCAAAAAACTTTGTGTTTTAGTTTTCCATCTACCTCTCTCATAACTAGAACATCCAAGAAGGATATTGTGCTGTCCTTTTCCTGTCAGGTACTACGTTCTGTGAAGGATAAACGACCTACTCTTTCTGCTTGTGGCGTTTTTAAAATTCCGTGTACATGTGGTAAAGTTTAGATTGGAAACACGAAAAGAAGTATAGAAACTAGGCTGAACGAACACAAAAGCCTTTGCCGACTAGGAAAAACAGAGAAATCGGCTGTGGCAGATCATGCTTTTCAATCGGGAAGTCATGTAGTGAGGTTTTCCGAAACAACAGTTATTTGTACAATGACGAATTATTATCCACGGCAATATAGGGAAACTATTGAAATGTATAAACATAAGGAAAATTTTAACAGGAAAGGAGAAGCTATGAAACTTAGCGACATATGGACAGTAGCTTTAAAATATCGACAGTTTTTATCTCTGACCGATTGCAATCGATAGTGATGTTTTATCTCTGATAAGGAATATCTTTGCTGATAACGTGACAGCTTGGCCACGCCCACTTTCCACGGTATATACAGGATGTTACGAAAAGGTACGGCCAAACATTCAGGAAACATTCCTCACACACAAAGAAAGAAAATATGTTATGTGGACATGTGTCCGGAAACGCTTAATTTCCATGTTATAGCTCATTTTAGTATTTCTCTTTAAATGTAAATTGAAATAATTCGTGCAGACAATTGTCAAAATACCCAATTGTACTTCCGCGATTCACCGCTAGTTGGTCTAATTGAAGGAAGGTAATGTTGACTTCAGTGCTTATGTTGACATGCGACTCATTGCTCTACAGTACTAGCATCAAGCACATCAGTACGTAGCATCAGCTGGTTAGTGTTCATCACGAACGTGGTTTTGCAGTCAGTGCAATGTTTACAAATACGGAGTTGGCAGATGCCCATTTGATGTATGGATTAGCACGGGGCAATAGCCGTGGCGCAGTCGTTTGTATCGAGACAGATTTCCAGAACGAAGGTGTCCCGACAGGAAGACGTTCGAAGCAATTGATCGGCGTCTTAGGGAGCATGTGCCTTTAGAATTACGACACAAAATGTGATTCATGCACGCTGGAGCTCCTGCACATTTCAGTCGACGTGTTCGTACGCTTCTCAACAACAGATTCGGTGACCGATGGATTGGTAGAGGCGGACCAATTCCATGGCCTCCACGCTCTCCTGGCCTCAACCCTCTCGACTTTCATTTATGGGGGCATTTGAAAGCTCTTCTGTACGCAACCCCGGTACCAAATGTAGAGACTCTTCGTGCTCGTATTGTGGACGGCTGTGGTACAATACGCCATTCTCCAGGGCTGCATCAGCGTATCAGGGATTCCATGCAACGGAGGGTGGATGCATGTATCCTCGCTAACGGAGGACATTTTGAACATTACCCGTAACAAAGTGTTTGAAGTCACGCTGGTACGTTCTGTTGCTGTGTGTTTCCATTCCATGATTAATGTGATTTCAAACGTTCAAATGTTTGTTAAGCTTATGGGACTTAACTACGGGGTCATCAGTCCCTAAACTTACAAATTACTTATGAACTACTTACGAACTAGGACGGCACAAATATCCATGCCCGAGGGGGGATTTGAACCCCCGACCGTAGTGGCCGTGCAGACCGTGACTGGAGCGCCTCAGTCCCCTCGGCCACCGCGGCCGGCTAATGTGATTTGAAGAGAAGTAACAAAATGAGCTCTAACATGGAAATTGAGCGTTTCCGGACACATGTCCACATAACATATTTTCTTTCTTTGTGTGTGAGGAATGTTTCCTGAAAGTTTGGCCGTTCCTTTTTGTATATGTCGCTCTCAGACACCCGACTCATCAGTCGGCAAAGCGGAAGTAGGAAGACCTCCGAAGATGTCCGGCCAGCACTGGACGAAACGTTAGGAAAAATTGAAAAGTTTTATGGACCACGGCCTTATAACCCGGAAGTTCTACCAGCAACTAGAGCCGGCAGGTTTCCAGTAACGACATTTCGCACTTAAATAGCTCCGTACATAGCAAATTTGTTCACAATGGGGAAAGGACGCTGGTTAATTAGAGGTGAAACTACAAAGCGCAGTTTCGTCCATTGCATGTGGAGATAAAAGTGGGAGGAACAGACAGCTAAGGAAACCTGCGACGACGTGGCGTGGGCGCGATAGCTTTTGTTTCTGTGTGTCGACGTGCACCTAGCAGAAGACATGGCCGACAGCAGTGAGACGAAGAAAACGTGCCAGTGTATTGTGTTAAAACGACTCGTCCCCGTTCTGACACTCACGCCAGACACTAACCGTAAAACAATGTGTGTGGTTCTATAGGTTAGTAGTTTGTGACGGTTCTGGCCCCTGCAGCCATTATTCTGAATTCTATTTGAGCATTGAGAGTTCCAGTAGCCTTGCGTGTCGTCGTTATGGTTGAGACAGTTGACAGTGGGAGGTTGCATTAGATCCGTGCCGTGGGAAAGAGCGCCAATTTCAGTACTTGAGTGATCCGGTTAGCTGCCACCATGACAGCTGCGTAGTGTAGGCGCCAAATTTGCATTACTTATATTTGATAGACCATAACCATTTGACAATGTTGACTGGAATACACTCTTACAAATTCTGAAGTCAGCAGGGGTAAAATATAGGGAAAGAAGAGTTATTTACAACTTGTACAAAAGCCAGACCGCAGTTATTACACTCGAAGGGCATGAAATGGAAGCATCAGTTGGGAAGGGAGTAAGACAGGGTTGTAGCCTTTCTCCGATGTTATTCATTTTGTACATCGAGCAGGCGGTGAAGGAAAGCAAGGAAAAATTTGGAATAGGGATTAAAGTTCAGGGGGAAGAAATAAAAACATTGCGTTTTGCTGATGACATTGTAATTCTGTCAGAGACAGCAAAGGACCTGGAAGAGCAGTTGAATGGAATGGACAGTGTGTTGAAGAGAGCGTATAAAATGAACATTAACAAGAGTAAAACAAAAATAATGGAATGCGGTCTCAGAAAATCAGGCGATGCTGAAGGAATTAGATTAGGTAACGAAACAATGAAGGTAGTAGATGAGTTTTGTTACTTGGGTAGTAAAATAACATGCGATGGTCGCAGTACAGAGGATATAAAATGCAGAATGGCAATGGGAAGAAAAGCATTTTTGAAAAAGAGAAATTTGCTAACATCGAATATTAATTTAAGTGTAAGGAAGTCTTTTCTGAAGGCATTTGTGTGGAGTGTTGCCTTGTACGGGAGTGAAACATGGACTATAAGCAGTGCGGACAGGAAGGAAATAGAGGCTTTTGAAATGTGGTGCTACAGAAGAATGCTGAAGATTAGGTGGGTAGATCGCATAACTAATGAAGAAGTACTGAACATAATTGGTGAGAAAAGGAATTTTTGGCATTCCCTGACTAAAAGAAGGGATCGCTTGGTAGGACACATTCTTAGACATCGGGGAATCGTAAATTTCGCATTGGAGGCAAGTGTGTGGGGTAAAAATCGCAGAGGGAGGCCAAGAGACGCGTATAGTAAGCAGATTCAAGTGGATGTGGGTTGTCGTTCTTATGAGGAGATGAAGAGGCTTGCTCAGGATAGAGTAGGGTGGAGAGCTGCATCAAACCAGTCTTCGGACTGAAGACCATAACAACAACAACCAATTTTTAACGAACAGCCTATAGAAAAGTTTCTTAATGAGACCCTACCTTAGATTTGTTCAGACTGTTATTCAGAACTAACTGCGGAACACGGCATTGATCGGGTATATAATTTTCGAGGCTTACATTAGAAACTAAAATAAAAAATGCACACGTGGCTCTAGCAACAACTCGTCGTAACTCCACAGAACGCTTTAGCCTTTTCCTGCAGCCACCTGCACTTCAAAGTTCAAAGCTGTCAACAGAACTGTCAGTTTTAAGGAATTGCCTTTAGGTGCATAGAATAAGCGACTGTCTTAGTAGCAAATAAGAAAAGTGTTAAAACGTGGTGCATGATAAGAGACTCCCAGAATTCCGGGATCCCGATCGTGCGAATAGTCTCGAAATCCCGGCACTGGGGATTTAATATTCCAGGGATAAATGTAGTTTAAGCAAATCAGGCGATGGGGAAGGAACCAGACTATGTAATGGATTAGTAAAGGTGATAGTGTGTTGAAAGGAGCGTATAAGATTAACAAGAGCAAAACAAGGGTAATGGAGTGCAGCTTTCGAAAATAAGGCGATGTTGAAGAAATCAGATTAGGTAACGAAACAATAAAGGTGGAAGGTCACGTTACCTGGGCAGTAAAATAACATGAGAGCATATAAAATGCACAACCACAATGGGAACAAAAGCGTTTTTGATGAAGCGAAACTTGTTAACAACGAACTTTTAAGTGTAAGGTATGTCTGTGGAATGTTTCGTTATACGGCCGTGAAACGTGGACGATAGTGCAGACAGGAAGAGGATAGAGGCTTTTGAAATGTGGTGCTATAGAAGAATGCTGAAGATTAGGTGGGTAGTTCGCGTAACTAATGAGGAGGTACTGAACAGAACTGGGGAGAAAAGTAATTTCTGGTGTACCTCGACAAAAAGAAGGGATCGATTGGTAGGACATGTTCTTACACATCAAGGAATTGTGAATTTAGTGTTGGAGGGAAGTGTGTGGGGTTAAAACCACAGAAGAAGACCAAGAGATGGATACAGTAAGCAAATTCAAATGGATGTGATTGCTGTTCTTATGAGGTTAGTTTGGGTGAGAAGCTGCATCAAATCAGTCTTCAGACTGAAGACTAGAACAAGACGACCGTAACCTAAAGTGTTCCAAACAGGTTGGTGTTACAAGCAAATGGAAGAAAGTGCCGAGGACAGGTAGACATATAAGACATCCAGTTGATATTTTTCTGAGAAAGGTGTCAAAAGGAGATCGCAAAAGCTCACTTTTAGTGTTACTACCGTAGCCTAAAGTGGCCAAAAAGAAAGAAGTTTCAAGGAAATGAAAGGAAGATGCCCAGGACAGATGGACGTGTAGAACGGTCAGTTTGAGGACACATTTACTGAAAGAACAAGAGTGTAGATGTATAGCTGCTGCAGAATAGACGTAGCCAGGATATGGTTTCGGGAGGGTTTTTCAGTGAATAAGTGTATTCTTAATAGAACTCCAAACGACTATCGTGCTGTATACATTTCATTCCAAAGTACTGTATACTAGAGTCACCAAGGTATAGAAAAAAAAATTACTACACTTGTTATGAATCTACGCATAATCCAAACTACTAACAAGGCAATCATATTATGAATCTAGGCAAATGCAGGTTGCGGGGTCCAACAAAAAATGGCGATCAGAAATGCAGTGCGTCAGCCTTTCAATATCTCAGAACCATTATGAGAGGAGCACTACATAAATCAAATTTTTGCATACGTCAAAGCTGTCTATGTGTGTACAGTGTGTACAGATACTCTTTGACCAGAGACCTTAATTCGTTTACATGGGAACACCAGGAAATATTGATAACATATCGTAATACTAGTATATGGTTGGCACTATAATAACTAATAGTGGCATTGGTGCTGGAGGTTCGATTCCTCCCTCGGGCATGGGTGTGTGTATTATTCTTTGTGTAATTCCTGATAGATTAAAATTGTGTGCCGGAACGGGATTCGAAGCTGGGACCTTTGCCTTTCGCGGGCAAGCGCTCTACCGTCTGAGATATCCCAACACGCCTCACGGTCCGTTCTCACAACTTTACTTCTGCGAGTACCTCGCCTCGTAATTTCAAAACATCACAGTCCTCGAATGGGAAAGGTCCTATGTTCGAATCCCGGTTCCGGCACACAATTGTAATCTGCCAGGTAGTTTCATAACAAAGCACACTCCGCTAAAGAATGAAATTTCATTCTAGTTTAAGTGATTTGTAAGTATATGGACTCATGACCATATTAGTTTGGTGGAAAATGTTTACACACATTTAAACATTTGAACTGACAGTAATGTTGAAGAACAGCTCAAATCGCTTAGTGCACTTTCTACACAGAATCTCGTCCGGATTTAGGCCCCGTATTTACCATATTTTACAGTGGGTATCTTGAGCAAAGAATTATTCCTAGTGATTGGAAAACAGGCAAGTTACAGTAATCCATAAGGAGAAGGCAAATTAATAGTAGACACCTGGGAAGAAAATATGTAAACTGCTCGCCCTTTCAATAGTAATCACCTTAACTGTTGAAATACAATCAAGAAATTTCCAACTTGGTGGGCAAAATGAAGCTTTAAAAAAATCTGCATATCGATTTCGTTCCAGTGATGGACATAAAATAACTAATAAGATCTTCCTAGTACATGTTACAAGATTAAAAAGAAGATTTTTTTAAAACTTGTAACATTTCGTAGTATGACCTTTTTAGTTATTTTATGGACTTCACTGTTAAATTTTTTATGCGGAGATTTTTAAAAAACTTGTGACATGTACTAGGAAGACCTTTTTTAGTTATTTTATTAACATTAGTGTTGAAATTTTTATCAGGAGTACGTGAGAGATCATGACTTGTATTTGCACTGATGATGTTCCTTCATTGGAACGAAATCGATATGTAATTTTTTTTTCCTTCTTTTCCCACCAAGCTGGATAGTTCTTTATTTTATTACAATATTGAATGGGTAGCCACAACAGCTGATACATTTAACCCACTGGAGGCAAGACGATTAATTCATCCTTGCCCAAATGTTTGCAGTTATCTGTAGGACCCTGATTTTTTTTACTCGGTTTTGCACCTCTTTGACCGAAAGATACCAATGGCGTGGAATCTCTTTGTTCAGGACTCCAAAAAAATACCGAAGATTGCAAGGGGAGAAATCGGGAGTGTAGAAGTATGTGTGGTAACATTTTATTTATTTATCGTGTCAGAAGCACAGAGTCTAAAATACACTGACAGTATTCAAAATACATAATACAAAATACAGAGTACATAAACAATGACATGAAAAAGGATTGTCACATATATGTGAAATACGCAAAAATATGAAATGAACAAAGGAAGGCCGGCCGCGGTGGCCGAGGAGACTAAGGCGCTCCAGTCCCGGTCTGCACGGCCACTACGGTCGGGGGTTCGAATCCCCCCTCGGGCATGGATATTTGTGCCGTCCTAGTTCGTAAGTAGTTCATAAGTAGTTTGTAAGTTTAGGGACTGATGACCCCGTAGTTAAGTCCCATAGACTATACAAACATTTGAACATTTGAACAAAGGAAGAAAGCCGCGGTGGAGTAGCCGAGCGGTCTAAAGGGTCTCGCTGCGGAGCGCGCGGTTGCTCGCCGTGGAGGTTCGAGTCCTCCCTGGGGCATGGGTGTGTGTGTTTGTCCTTAGGTTAGTTTACCTAGGTTTAAGTAGTCTGTAAGCTACGGACTGATGACCACGCAGTTTGGTCCGATAGATTTACAAACATTTTGAAAGGAAGAAACGTAGTTCCGTCATTTCATACGGAGGCAGACCAGAAATTGTGTATGTCGAGTGCATTAGGTGTCGCCTTCTTGGTGCCTGCAGCTGTAGATGTAGGACACTGCAGTGGGTGGTTGTCACACTGCAAACAAGCACGCGCGCAGAGAACTGAAGGCCCCACGGCCGCAGGTTGGTTTTGCATCTCGTGGTAGCGGAGCGTACTCCGTTGAGAGCCTTCCATGTTATTCCTTGCTTAGGAAAGGGTTTTACATATTTTTAGTTAACTCCTGTTTTTTAAACAAGTTTGTAAATTTTCGCCGACCGCGGTGGCCGAGGGAACTGAGGCGCTTCAGTCACGGTCTGCACGGCCACTACGATAGGGGTTCGAATCCCCCCTCGGGCATGGATATTTGTGCCGTCCTTAGGATTAGCTAGTTCATAAGTAGTTTGTAAGTTTAGGGACTGATGACCCCGTAGTTCAGTCCCATAAGCTTAACAAACTTTTTTTTTTTTTTTTTTTTTTTTTTTTTTTTTTTTTTTTTTTTTTGTAAATTTTCCCTCTTTAAATGTCTGATGATGCCCAGAAGAGGAAACACGCGTCATGTGTAAATAATTGAAACATCGCTTTTGTGCAACTCAGACTGTTTTGTACCCAAAAATGATACAGAATTATGTCATTTTTTTTGTTAGACTAGCTAAATTCCCGCTGCTTCGCACGCGTAGACTGGATGGTCTGCATTGGTTGTTTCTACTTCTAAATATAAATTTTCATAGATTCAGCTTTAAAAATGCTTTCCTAATCAAGTATTTTGATCCAACTTGCCAGTTACTATTGCACCATTGTTAACAGAATTCAAAACATCCCGAAACGCATTTTTTTTTTTTTTTAATTATAACCATGGTTCGAAACCCAAATTTTCACATTTCTAGCATCAAAATAGTCACAGTAGCACACTTAAATGATTTTCCCTTATTTCATCCGCTTAATTGTTGAATTTACAAAAATACGGAAACACGTCTTTTTAAAATTCCAATCAAAAATCTAACTTCGAAATTTTTTATTTATTTTTCAAAATTGCCTGAATAGCAGTGCATTTTCAAAAAACAGTTCAACTCCTATTTCATCCCCTTAGGGATGGGAATATCGATAAATCGCAGATGCTTACAGTGTAAGATAAACAACATCTTCATATTTGAAGTTTCTATTCGTCTGTAGATTCATTTTTCAGTGTTGTTTTCTGTCTTTTAGAAACGTATCGGAACGCGAAATTTCTTTCTTACGCTTTGGCACCTTTCTTGGTAGTTTTACTTTTCAAACTACAATATGCACTTATTTTTCATTATTCGTACGCTTGCTGCAGAAAAAAACAAGTGAATGAAGAATGTGCATCACGTTTCACTGTATATAACCTTTTTGTTATTATAGTGTCAAAAGTCATCGCTGGTCTTCAGTGCGAATTTTATATAAGCTGACGACTTTCAACTACTATATCATCTTACACCCATCGACACGGAACTGATAACCCAGTTGTCAGTCAAATCAAATGTTTTTTAAGCTTATGGGACTTAACTACGGGGACATCAGTCGCTGAACTTACAAACTACTTATGAACTACTTACGAACTAGGACGGCACAAATATCCATGCCCGAGATGCCCGAGGGGGGACTCGAACCCCCGACCGTAGTGGCCGTGTAGACCGTGACTGGAGCGCCTCAGTCCCCTCGGCTACCGCGGCCATCCGTAGCGTCTACAACAGTGTCATTTATTCATTAAATTCAGTGTGATAGGAACTGGCTAAAAATATAGTTCATCTATGGATTTGAACTCTACTTAATTTCCTTTGAGTTCTCTTCAAGCATAAACGATCCTAACTTTAGTATAATGTATTTATTAAAGTAATTAATCATTCATATTTTATTTTAAAAGGACGAAGAATACAAAAGAACAATATGACCTATACGAACGGAGTTGCCAACATAACAAAAACAGTGTGTCACGATTTTCACAGATTCAGAGCACTACAGTTGTGTATCAAATGTTCAAATGCACAACTCAAACGACTGGTCTGTGTGTAATTGTTGTCCGAAGTCTCCCGTTGTACACCATAGCAGTTCCATGCCGACAGCTATAATGGGGTGGAACATATGGTGGTTGAAAGTCATTAAATTATTAAAAAAATGCAGTGAAACGTGATGCCACAGACCATATCTTTGGTCTATATGTGCTACAATGTCTTCAGGTCTTTCTCTGTAATGATAATCATACGAATAAGAAAATATAAGAATAAATAAATAAAGTAGTAAAAAAGAAATTTCTTTTAATACAAATAATGTAGTTTACCAGAATGTCCTAAAATGAAATTAAAATGATTTTGGACATTACTCTCATCATACGTGATGAGATATTGCAACACAGGCTATAAGGAGTAATGTATGTATTATTTATTGTAAATTGTTAAGCACTTGACTTTTTTTGAATGTTGGTTAAAATGTTTGTTTCTAAAGAAGGTACTGAATTTTATTTTATCCTTTAAAATTAGTCTCATACCACACTACTGAAAGATAGCTTATCTATCATAATCAGCCAACGCGCGAACGGAGCCGCGGGTTGAAGCTAATCTTCTCTATATATAAAAGAAAGTGTCCCGATTGACTGACTGACTGATTGACTGACTGACTGACTCATCATCGCCCAGCCCAAACCACTGAAGATAGAAACTTGAAATTTGTGGAGGTTGTTGATCTTACTCTGTAGGCGTCATTTAAGAAGCGATATTCCGTACGTAAGGGGGTGAAATAGAGGATGAAAAGTTTTTTGAAAATACGTAGCTATTTAGGCAATTTTGAAGCTAGAACTACAAAACTTCGGATTTTAATTCAGGGTTCGAATTTAAAAGACAAGTGTTTCGGCATTTTTTGAAATTCGACAAATAAGGGGTAAAATAGATGACGCAAAAAATTGATTTTCAAAAATATGTTGCTGTTAATTCAAATTTTAAGCTACAACTAAGAAACTTCGGATATGGAATCTTGGTCAGGACAAAAAATCCATGATTTTTACTATTTTTGGAAATTCAACAAGTGAAAGCGTTAAATAGAGGATCAAAAATTCTTTTTGAAAACACGTTGCTATTTATACAATTTTGAAGCTAGAGCTGCAGAAATTGATGTTTGTATAGTTGGTTAGAATTTAAAAAATGCGTGTTTCGGTATTTTTGGAAATTCAACCATCAACGGGGTAAAATTGGAGAGAGGGTGTTTTTCGAAAAAATGTTGCTATTTAGGCAATTTTGAAGTTAGAACTACAAATTTTCGGATTTGGATTCGGGATTCGAATATAAAAGACATGTGTTTCGGCATTTTTAGAAATTCAACCAATAAGGGAGTAAAATAGAGGACGGAAAAAATTGATTTTCAAAAAATGTTGCTGTTAACCAAATTTCAAGCTATAACAACGAAACTTAAGATATGGATTCTTCGTCTGGATTAAAATGAAACAAATGGTGCAGGTCAAACAGCCTACGCATGCGAAGCAGCGGGGATTCAGCTAGTGTATAAATAAATGAAACATCTCTTTTTACCCAAAAATAATGCAGAATTATATAATTTTTTTGTTAGATTTGTCATAATTTCGGGAGGGCTTTCTACCCCAGAACATCACCCTACTATGCGTATGAGGTGTAGTATCTGAGCATTGAGTCCAGATACAGCCGCTAGAAGCAGGGACCGTGGTAGCGTTCCAGTATGCAGATCTCGCCGGCTGGGCCTAGCTGGTGGATCCGGTGGCCTACGAGGCTGCGACGGGCGAAAGGTCGCCTCGCTTGCTTCAGAGCGGAGAAATGGCCCAAAGCCGCCGTGGAAAGCCGGTCCTCTGAGCGATCGGTGACCCGCAGGTAGCGAAAGTGGCCGCACTGCACTGCACCCGCTATTACATCCCGCCCACTACTGCCGCTGCAGCCGTTTTTGCGGAAGGCCCCTCCCTCTGATGGTACTCGCCTTGGCCTGACCCGGGCAGGCCATCCCCGCCGAGGAGAAGTCTGCCGAGCGGGTAGGGGGGGGGGAGGAGGCGCCCGATACCTTCTCCGGATGAGTCGGCCGTGCTACCACCTCCCTTTCTCCCTGTGTGTGTGTGAAATGCCACCACGCCGGGATGCGTATATATAGTGGCGGCGGATCATCGCCAGGGCACCACAGTTCGGCTCCTCTCACAGGCAGCAACAGCCACGCGGAGCAACATGAGGACCACTGCTTTGGTGAGTTCCACACGGATCAGTTTCAGGATCTAAAGTAACATCTCTCTTATAAACAAACCTTCACCAGTTTCATTAGTCCAGCAGACGTTATTGTAAGAAATATCTCTTTTTGAATGAGGTTCCTTTGCACTGACAACCTTCTAAGTTCCATACAGATCAGCTTATGGGCATATAATAATATCTGCAATGTTAGTTTGCCTTCACAGTTTTCATTTATCACATCAGTTGTCAGACATGAAATATCTGTACTCTCAATATGTCTTCACCCCTTTTTGCCATGCAAAAGACTTTCTTGAATGACGTAATTTTTCTCCATAATGCTACCTTTGATGTACAGTCGTTTCCTTCATAAATTCAATTTCCATACATTTCAAAATAACACTTACGGTCTTAATAAGCCTTCACATTTTCCATTCGTATCACAGACTTTCTTGAAACGCATAATTTCTCTGCATAAGGTTATTTTTTACTGCCAGTCTCTTAATGATCCAAACACATCAGTTTCCAGGCTTAAATAAGATCATCGACATTAGAAACTCTTCAAAGTTTCCATTTATCAGATCCGTTCACAGACACATAGTAATATCTGTAGTCTTCATACGTCTTCACATCTTCCTTTCATGCAACAGACCTTCTCGAATGACGTAATTTTCTCCATAATGCTACTTTTGTTTTCAAGACTCTTTTCTTCATAAAATTCATTTCCACACAGGTCAATATTCAGAACTAAAATGACATCTACACTTTTAATAAGCCTTTGAAGCCTGCCGCGGTAGCCGAGCGTTCTGCGGCGCGCCAGTCACAGTCTGCACGCCCCTACGGTCGGGGGTTCGAATCCCCCTCGGGCATGGATATTTCTGCCGTCCTTAGTGTTAGCTAGTCCATAAATACTTTGTAAGTTTAAGGACTGATGACCCAGTAGTTAAGTCCCATAAGCTATACAAACATTTTTTAAGCCTTTGAAAATTTCAATATTATCCCAGACATTCTTTACAGACGTAATGTTTGCTGCATAAAAATACCTTGCACTGTCAATCCTTTCCTTGATAACGTTCCATTTGCATGAATTTCCAGATTTAAACTCACATCTAAAATTTTATTAAGTCTTCACAAATTTCATTCATCACATCAGTTTACAGGGCCAAAATACTATCTACGGTGTTCATGAGTCTTCACACTTTTCATTTGTACAACAAACTATCTTGAAAAACTGAATCTTTCTGTATAAGGTTACGTTTTATTTTCAGACAATTCGTTTATAAATTTAGTTCCACATAGATCAATTTGCAGACCCAAAATTACATCCGCGGTCTCAATGTGCCTTCCAATCCTCCGTTTGTACAATAGGCTTCCGTAAAAGACTTTTTTTTTCTGCATAACGTTACTTTCCGTTGCCAGTCATTCCAAAGAAAATTGAAAACTCCACAGTTATATATTTAAAGACCTAAAATAATATCTACTATCTTAGTAAGCCTCTACAGTTTTCCTTAATTCAACAGATTTTCTTGCAAGGTGTACTTTTCTCTATAACTCTCTTTTTTTATTTGCGCAACTTTCCTGAGAAACTGAAGTTCCACACAATTCAACGTCAGGAGATAAATCAGTATCTTGTAGTCTTCATGAGCTTTCTCATTTATCAGTGGTTCAACAGACTCGCACAGTTTCATTAAATTTTTTCTAAAGATGTAATGTTTTGCATGTAGCTACTTTTATTTCTAAGCATTTTCTTGATAAATTAAAAAGAAATATTTAATGTTAGAAATTTTTTTTTTTGCTTGATGTCAACGCGTTGCTCCATTTTGCGCTCCATGTTGCAATGACAGGAATCCTCACACTCGCCCAGTTAGGTGGGTCACAGCGTAAACCACCGCTTGCCGGCCGCGGTGGCCGAGGGGACTGATGCGCGCCACTCACGGTCTGCACGGCCACTACGGACGGGGGTTCGAATCCCCCCTCGGGCATGGATATTTGTGCCGTTCTTCGTATTAGCTAGTCCATAAGTAGTTTGTAAGTTTAGGGACTGATGACCCCCTAGTTAAGTCCCATAGACTTTACAAACATTTGAACATTTGAAACCGCCGCTGCACTGCAGCGCTTTGCACGATAGGAGACGCCTGTCGACATGTCAGTGTCAATTTGTATGCACGGCACCTCATCGTCGCCAATCCGGTCTGTAAAATCATTCATCCAACTTATCAATCGCACATCGCATTATACCTCGTCAGTCGTGCAGGGGACTTCGAACAGGCAATTTTTGGCAGGATCTTGTAGTGTAACCGGCGCCCTTGTTGTTACACTAGGCCACCATCATGGCACGCGGTGGCTTTGGATGGAGCGACCGGCACGAATATCACTACGCAGCGACTGCCTCATGTTGGTCTCTGCCTGAAGATGTCCTTAGTGATCGAAACCGCTTACGAAATGTTGGTATGTTTTAATTTTAATCTCGACTGGCAACCAATAGTGAAGTTACGTGGAGTTGGTGTAGTTTTCCATGGCGAAAGGAGATCCCACACGATTGTTCGACCCTCGCATTAATTCTGTCTCCTTAAGTTCCGTTTTCGATGAAATTTCTCTTATTTTATTTGGATGGTCATGACTCCCTATGTAGGTAGATACTAGCAAAATATTATCACATTCAAAAGTAAAAGTCTGTGATTGAAAGTTCGCAAATAGATCTCGCCGCAATGAATAACGTCATTATTTTAATCATTTCCACTCCAATTCGTGCAACATTTCCGTGACGCTTTCCCTCGCTCTAACGTGATAAAACAAAACGAGCTGCCCTTCTCTGAACCTTCTCAATGTCTATCACCAGTCCCACCTGGTGAGGGTTCCACACTGGGCAACAGTACTCCAGAAGAGGACGCACAACTGTGATGTAGGCTGTCTCTTTGTTGGAGCTGGTGCATCTTCGAAGCGTTCTGCCGATGAAACGTAAACTTTGGTTCGGCTTCCCTACAATATTTTCTAAATTGTTCGCAACTGTAACTCCTAGGTATTTGATAGAATTTATGACCTTAAGGTTTGACTGATTTATCGTCTAATTGAAGTTCAGTGGATTTCTTTTAGTGGTTATGTGTATTACTTCACACTTTTCTTTATTTAGTGTCAATTGCCAATTTTCGCACCATGCAGAAATTTCGTCTATATCGCTTTGCAGTTGCTTTTGATCCTCTGTTGACTTCACTAACCGATAAACGAAAGCATTATCCGCGAACAGTCTAGGGGAGCTATTCAGATTGCCTCCTAAATCGTTTATAAACACAAGGAAGAGTAGGGGACCTATAACGCTTCCCTGGGGAACGACAGATATCACTTCTAAATGTTTGTAAATCTCTCGGACTAAACTGCGTGATCATCAATCCGTAGCTTACAAACTACGTACACGAAGGTAAATTAAGCTAAAGACAACACACACAAACATACACACACACACACACGTAGCCCAGGGAGGACTCGAACCTCCGACGGCGACCAACCGCGCGCTCCGCAGCGAGAGATATCACTTCTGTTCAACTAGATGAGTTACCGTCAATTACAACGAACTGTGTCCTTTCTGATAGGAAATCGTGAATCCAATCGCACAATTGGGGAGATATTCCAAAAGCACGCAATTTCATTAGAAGCCGCTCGTGAGGTAGAGTGTCAAAAGCCTTCCGGAAATCCATAAATAAGGAATGGATTTAAGATCCCTTGTCGATGGCACTTATCGCTTCATGTGAATAAAGGGCAACCTGTGGTTCGCAAGAGATACGCTCCTAAATCATTTATAAACACAAATCGCTTTGCAGTTGCTTTTGATCCTTTGTTGACTTCACTAACCGATAAAAGACAGCATCATCCGCGAACAGTCTAAGGGAGCTATTCAGATTGTCTTCCTAATCGTTTATAAACACAAAAAAGTGTAGGGGACCTATAACGCTTCCCTGGGGAACACCAGATATCACTTCTGTTTTACTCGATGACTTACCGTCAATTATTGTGTCCTTTCTGACAGGGAATCGCGAATCCAATCCCACAATTGGGGCGATATTCCATAAGCACGCAATTTCATTAGAAGCCGCTCGTGGGGTACAGTGTCAAAAGCCTTCCGAAAATCCAGTAATAAGGAATGGATTTGAGATCCCTTGTCGATGGCACTTATCGCTTCATGTGAATAAAGGGCAATCTGTGGTTCGCAAGAGATACGCTCCTAAATCATTTATAAACACAAGGAAGAGTAGGGGACCTATAACGCTTCCCTGGGGAACGCCAGATATCACTTTTTTTACACGATGAGTTTACCGTCAATTACAGCGAACTGTGTCCTTTCTGATAGGAAATCGCGAATCCAATCGCACAATTGGGGCGATATTTCATAAGCACGCAATTTTTTTAGAAGCCATCTCTGACGCCGCGTCGAGACTGACGTCAGTGGAGCAGCAGTGACCTAACGCCAAACAAATGTTGTCCTATATAGGCGTCCCCGACAGCAACACCGTCCTCTGAGGATTTACGTATATTTTTGTTTCCATACGCATGCCTGTTTTTTTTTTTTTTTTTTTTTTTTTTTTTTTTTTTTTTTTTTTTTGTAGTAAGTCCGGGACAATTCAATAGCCGGAAGCGGTACAGACAGACTGTCTTGCTCCCCCGTATATTCCATAAGCACGCAATTTCATAGCCGCTCGTGGGGTACAGTGTCAAAAGCCTTCCGGAAATCCAGAAATAAGGAATCGATTTGAGATCCCTTGTCGATGGCACTTATCACTTACCGTTTCACAAGCCTGTATGGCAAGGTGGCCCTGTGATATCGAGGCTGGATTTCCAACCCCCCCTCCCCTCGCCAAATAACCCCCCCCCCCCCCAGCAAAGTAACCCCCTCCTCCTCACTACAAGTATCGAAGAGACCTCGTGCAACGCTATAACGGTTTCAACGTCTAGCTACCTGGTCGTATCCTTCCTCTCGCCGCTAGCGTAAGAACCCGTCCACTTGTGCGGCGGTATAACGGGCAGAGCTGTGTTTTTACAGCCGCCACACGACTGCCCGCGAGACAATTATAACTGCTGAGGCCGCTTACGGAAGCTAATTGTCCGCGAGAACTCCACCTCGAGGCTCGTCCGGTTACGCAAGACCAGCGGCGGCTTTCTCGGGTCGAGATGATCGCAGTCCTCTGCTCTACATCCAGTCCAGTTAGGCCCGCATTAGGAGGAACCGGTCCTGCAATATCCGCTGCGCACCGATTGAATAACAGCGATTAGCTTTCCCCGCACTGTGTGATAACAGGCCGCAGTTCGCAGCTGCCGGGACATTCTCCGGATGGGCAGCTAACTCGGGGGGTAAGGCGGTAGAGGCGACACACGCAGCCACCTTTGTGCACGGCGTTTAAGGAAGAATGTGTAGCTACAAAACTAGACAGGGGTAGGGTTGCCAGGTTGAACTCGAGGCTGGCCCGGAGACCACACCTGCCCCTCCTCCCCCTTGACCAATGACTCACTCCTCCCCCAACTGCGACCAACTCCGCCCCCCCCCAACCAGGATTACACGTGAATTCTAAAAGAAAAGAAAAACTAATCATCTCCTCCCTCCCAGCAAGTATCCCCCCTCGCTCCCTCCCCCCATGGAACATTGCTAGGGGTGGCCTTCGGTTTCTCACATCTTTACCGAGTATGTTCCAACTGTAATTCGTTGTTACCCGATCATTTGTAGGGCGACAAGGAAATCCAAAAAATTCCAGAAGAATAGAAATACCGCAATAACAACTTAAGGTGTCACACCACGGAGAGCGCATTGTAAGCTTTGTTTAGCATATATACTGTCTTCTTAACACAAAATAATCCCATGTACCATTATAAATTCCGCCTTATAATTTTGTGTAAATTCTGTCACCCAGATAATCTGAAGATGCCCTGCTAAACGGCGAAACGCGTTATTAACTAATAAAAAAAATTTGCAATCAAGATGGTTTGAAGGAATACAAATAAGAGACGTCGCCAGTTGACACGTTGCCGCAACAGTGTTTGCTTAATAATGCGCTAGCCGATTACTACCGACGCAACAATGAAACGTTTTCAGAGGAAGAATAGAAAAATAGCGTTTTGTTGCAATAAGAAATTGACATTTATATAAAGTCATTCATAATTACTAGAGAGGAGCCGGCCTGGAAAGGTCGAGCGCACTGAGGCGTCTTGCCACGGTGCGCGAGGCTGCTCCCGCCAGAGGTTCGAATCCCCCCCTAGGGCATGGATGTTATGTTCGTCCTTAGTTTAAGTTACGTTAAGTTCGATGTAGATCGTCGCTACATGAGCATAATACTTAAAAACCTTATTAAAAAAAATTTAAAATGAAGGTTACATTGAAGCCCGGAGATGAGAGTGATTGGCCCGTAGACCCGGAGAATTCATCCCAAACCCGGGCACTCCGGGCGGCGCCCGGAGATCTGGCAACCCTAGACAGGGGAAAAGTAGTTCCTTCTGCGGAACCCTTCATTTCCAAATAGATCTTCTTACTGAACCAGTTCAGTAAACTAGCCTGTGAGGATACAGGGTTTTAGGTTAGTAACCTCTTTTGGCGAACGATAGTTATCATTGATGTGCAGCGAGAGCGACTGGCAACAATGCTTCGGTTGGAATGTTCTTTGTTTGTTGGCCGGTGTGCGGCAGTCTCCCGCCGACCGCAGAGCGAGGCTACAGAATAAGGAGTATACAGAAAGGAAACTCCCGCTGCAGTCTGTCGTCCAAAATTTAGTGCGCATGCGCGGAATCGGCCATCTTGAAAAGTAGTAAACGCATGGTCACTCCCTAATCTGTGGCGTGGTAATGCACCGTCTTTGTTTGTTAATTGCGTATTTTAACTGCCTGTATCGCATAAACGTAAACAAATATTTCGTGCAGTGCAGTGCAGTAAAAGAAAGAACTGTGTGTCAGTACTTGGATCTGTCCCGGTTTTTTTATGAGCAGCAATAAAAGAAAAGGCGGCCGATGATGTTCAGCACCTAATTGCCGCAATAATTCGAATACAAATAGGGATATAAGCTTCTTCACCTTCCCAAAAGATGCTGAACGGTAACCAAACGTCGCTATATGTGTAGTGAAAGTTAAATGTTATCAGTTTCGAATAAGAGCAATGTCTGCGTAATTATTAAAAGTAGCCTTGCTTCTTCTCTCGACGATAACTCTCGCTGTTGCTGTAGCAAACAGCATCGAAATGTTGAAGTATATTTATGTTTTATAATTATAAGTTTAACGTTGCAGGGGATAAAATAAAATGAAAGACAAAGAATATTGCGTAAGTAGCTGGACTTCAACATTTTGCGCGTGCGGTTCCTTTTCCTGTTGCCCACATAGGAGAGATATTTTTGTTTGTATAGTCTATGAGACTTAACTACGGGGTCATCAGTCCCTAAACTTACAAACTACTTATGAATTAACTAAGACTAAGAACGGCACAAATATCCATGCCCGAGGGTGGATTCGAACCCCCGACCGTAGTGGCCGTGCAGACCGTGACTGAAGCGCCTCAGTCCCCTCGGCCACTGCGACCGGTGCGAGATATTTCAGGAATATTTAAGGCTCATTTACCTGCTCACCTTCACATAATTTGATGCAAACCGTAAAATTTTACTAACGGCAAAGAAGGCTTTGTGCTATTGTTGTCAACGATCGTTGATCCTCTTACAACGGGAGGTCGGCAATCGGGACCCGGCGATTTCGCCCAAATTGCGTGTGTAGAAGGAGGCAAATTGAAGAGAGCGTAATGAAAAGCCATTTCCTTTCGTAAAAGTCGGTGAGATTAGCTGCAGTTCGTAAACGGTCCATTTCCAGCCAAAGTACTAAGTGGCTATAGTTCGGCGTTTACTGCTTTTCAATATGGCGTCGAGCGCAACGCTTGGTAACATACAGATCAAAGGCGCCGCCCCCAGCTTTCCCTTCTGTATTCTCTCTATTCTGTGGCGAGGCGGTACAGTAGCATGTCGGCAGTGAGTTCGTAACCTGCGTTTAGCGGCGGCTAAAGTTTCTGCCATTCCGTCGTATCGCATACGGGTTGCAGTTATATATTGAAATGTTTCGGTGTGGACTTGTAGCCATTCATCGTAGTGGCACGCAGTTATTAAATCAGTGTGCTTAAAGGGAAGAGTTTTTAACATTTGTCGTTCCATAATAAAGGAAGTTAACAAAGTTTACTGTTATGGATCAACCTCATAATTGTCCGCATCCCATACCGTCAAATCATTGGAACAATTATTAAATGATTAAGCATGAAACATAATGTAACGGCAACTTCGCCCATCGAAGGTTAGGTGGACGCAGCGGTGACGTTACATTCTCCCCTTACTAATTCAACAGCCAAAACTCCTGAAACAATAATATTTTATGAAGTTTTCCCGAAGGACATAATATTCCATCATCTTTCTGGAGTGCACCCGGGACAGCGACAATTCTTCGTCCGATAGGAAAGGGAAGTGAAATCTACAGTCTTTCTCCCATACGTGGGTAATGTTTCTGCAACAATAGCCAGAATCAAAAATGTTCAAATGTTTGTATAGTCTATGGGACTTAACTACGGGGTCATCAGTCCCTAAACTTACAAACTACTTATGAACTACTTACGAACTAGGACGGCACAAATATCCATGCCCGAGGGGGGATTCGAACCCCCGACCGTAGTGGCCGTGCAGACCGTGACTGGAGCGCCTTAGTCTCCTCGGCCACCGCGGCCGGCAAGCCAGAATCATGAAGGAACATAAAGTGGATGTGATCTTTCGCCCACTAGCTAAGACCTCAGCTCTTCTGGGATCTGTCAAAGATGATCTGTTATTGCGAAAAGCGGGGGTTTATGAAATCCCCTGTGAGTGTGGAAAACGTTACATAGGCCAAACAACGCGCACTGTGCAGGAACGATGCGTTGAGCACCAGCGGTATACACGCCTTCTTCAGTCCAACAAGTCTGCAGTAGCCGAACATTGTATTTCTACTGGCCATTCCATGAATTACCAAGAATTAAAGATTTTACCACAGCTTCTACTTTGTGGGACTCAGTTGTTAAGGAAGCTGTACACATATAAGTGGCGGACAACCTATTGAATCGTGACGACGGATTTCATTTTGACAATGCATGGAAGCCACTTATATCACGCCTTCGTTCTGAAAGAATATCTGCGTCTTCAATTCCGATTGATGTTACCACTTTTAATGATTAATTATTCATTTGTAAGCACTGTGCATACGTAACAGCTCTGTTTATGTTAGCACTCACTGCTCACATGTTTATCTTTGAAGTATGTATTTATCTATGACTAGCGCAGCAGTTACAGAATGTGATATCTTAGAGCATGCCCAGTCTAATCCTCAGTAGCTTTGCATCACGTGTTTTACCGTATAAATAGGCACAAGCAGACGCAGAGAACTCAGTCTTGGACTCGCCTTGAAGATGGCTGTAAGGCTTGCAGCCGAAATATCGGACGAAGAATTGTCGCTGTCCCGGGTGCACTCCCGAAAGATGATGGAATAATATTTTATGATCAAGAAACCATATAATACTATTCTTAGTTCTTCAATGTCTCAATAATCCATTACCTGCTAAAACGTGTTTAGTTATTTTTTGCAGCATTTTTTTTTTACATTAATATTATTCCGTGACTCACAAATGAAAGAAAAAGCAATTTCAATAAATTTCAGTACACTAGAACAAAAATTACACACCATCAAATTTTTGTTCAAAAATGTTCAAATGTTTGTTAAGCTTATGGGACTTAACTACGGGGTCATCAGTCCCTAAACTTACAAACTACTTATCAACTACCTTATACTAAGGACGGCACAAATATCCATGCCCGAGGGGGGATTCGAACCCCCGACCGTAGTGGCCGTGCAGACCGTGACATTTTCGTGAATATCTCCTCCATCTCATATTTCATCTCCATTGAAAGGAATAAATACTAGTTTTAAGTCATTTACTTCTTTTTTACTCACTTCTTCATTATGCAGTTCCGCTAGAATTTCTTCAAGTGTAAGTCCATGCGGTGTGTTTTCTTCTTCTTGGAATTGTAAAATGTGGATGAGGAAAAATTTCATATAACATTTAAAAAAAAAAATCAATTCTCAAGTACGCATACAGTAATTTTTGGATAACTTATAAGTCGTATATATCCTAATAGGGAACTTTAACAAAATACTGATAATGTAACATGTTATTGTCCCTTTATTGGAACACATAAGATAACTTGATATTGAATTTACTTCAGTATATCTGAGAAATATTTAATTTTACATGGATGTCCGTATACTCATAAACACACCCAAACCACTAAATTCAAATTCATTGTTGTACAGCAGTCACCATCAGACAAACAGTGTTACTAAGAAAAACTACAGAAAACAGGCAAATTCAGTCCTTTTCTGAACCTCACTAATTAAAGAAAAATTATTTATTTCGTATTTCCAGGCTTTATACAAGTCAATTTTAACGTTCATGCACCACAATCAAAGCTGAAAGTTACATTTCTCATGTAGAATTAAATAAAGTAATTGCAAAACCTCAGACACATGGCAATAGAACGTCGAAAGCAATGAAACTATTTCCCAACAAAGCTGAAACCAATTCCGTTATTGTTGCTGCGCCTCAACCACAGACGGCAAACGGATATTCGGTTTGAAGCAAAAATAATTACATTGAAAAATATACACGTGTAAAACATGGCTGCAGTTCAGCAACGGTAGTAAAACTTTTTTAAATTTATTTTTTATTTATTTTTGCTAGGATAAATAGCAACTTGTTGGCTGAAATTTTGTTCTAAATTAAAAAGAAATAATAGATATGTGCGAATAATTACAATCTGTACAGAATTGTTAGACATAGAAGAAACTGCCTGTCATAGTTAGAACAGTCCGTAACAGAAATTTGTTTCTCGTATGTCTGCAGCCCATCACTTTCAGCGGAGAACATGATTAAATAGTTGCTAATATCACTGAATCAGCTAAATTCCGCTTATTTACATTTATTGGAGGATTATTTATGTCTCTTGCTAGATTACTAATGGTGGATCGCAAAAAATATGTAGTAACTGTTTCGTTATTATACACAAACACTACTCTTAGAGAGGCTTGTCCACCACTAGGTTGCAAACTTTCACGGAAGCGAGTGTCTGGAAGTTGTGCCGTGTGCTATCGTTTGCTGGCGGTTCAGAAAAGTGCGCCACACTTCTCGGTAATTGTCGGAGACCGGATACAAACGAGGCCGCTTCTGCGCATGCGCCGCTGGTGACTCACGTCACGTGACCGGCCGCGGCAATGAAACAGCTGACGGTCGCTTTCCCGGCTGGCGACCGGTTCCACTTCCCCCCCTGCCTTTCTGCCGCCTCCGCTTCCCCCCTTGATTTACTACCGCCTTTCTCTCGGTCGCCGTTAGCCTATTAATAATTTCGGTCCATTGTGGCTACAAGTTTCGGCTGAAAGTCCGCCATTTCTCAACGATCCATCCGGAAAGATATAGAGGGTGTAAGGAAATTGTGATTCCCACAACGCGCTACTGTATCGAGTGCGTCATTCATTCCTAACATCTCTCGCTGCTGTCTTCAGTTTGAAGTCACGTTCGATACAACCCTCCACGCCAGTCTGTTGTACTCGTAAGAATATTCCACTGCCGTCTTACCTGCAAGAAGTACCATAGCGCTTAATGGATTCTTCCTCTTTTCTGGTCTTACGAAGACCATTAAACTTCCGATATCGTTCTGTGTAGGGAAGGGGTTTTCGCTGGAGCGTGCAGAAATTTAACAGATACTTAGGATGCTGCAGTGAACAATTTTACGTACGGAACTATTGGTTGGAGACGCCAGTTTCAGGATATAATAGGAATTCAACCACATTACTGGGTATATTTTTATTTAACCCTTTATGATCTGACGGGACTTCATAAAAATGAGTGAAAACATTCTTCATCATTTGAACTGCCGCAGAAATGTAGCGCGCCACTTATTCTTGCTATGGTACATTGTAAATGCATCGCTGTTCTTTCATTGATGTGATATCGGTGACAACAAAGCAGTTTGAATTTCAGTACGCGGACCTTGGGCTATATGGTTGTATGTGGGTGATTATTCAATTTGTATTCTGTGCATTTCCTGTGGAAAAGCGATCTTCATAATTTTTTTCCCTGTTACTCGGTGAGTCAATTTATAATAATGATTGGTTAGGAGCGGAATATATTATAAATCCACAGAATAAATTTGTAAATATAATTTGGTACTTCTAAATCTCGTCAGGCCTATATAGAATCATTTGATTTGCTTTTTTCTTTATACTAAACATATTTCCCAACAACTAAAATACCACAGAAAACTTGCGAAATATCAAAGTGAAAAGATAAAACGGTTAAATGTGCTGGAACCAACGGCCCTTAACACTAATGCAAGCAAGAAGAGGGCAAAAAATATTCTGGTGCCCACTGACAAACATCTCTGGCGTGTATCGAATCACGTCACAAAGAACCACAATTTTGGCTACTAATTCCCTCTCCATGTTGAAATGTTTGTAAATCTACTGGAGCAAACTTGCATGGCCATTGTCCCTAGACTTTACTTATACTAAGGGCAACACACACACACACACACACACACACACACACACACATACACATAGACACACACACAAACTCATGCCCGAGGGAGGACTCAAACCTCCGACAGGAATGACCACCCAATCCATAAGACGACGCGTCAGAACACAGCCCTATTCTGCGTGGCATATGTGTATCAACTGGGATCTCTACACAAGTAAATAAATAAATAAAATAAAGTAAAGCAGTCAACAATCCGAAGATTGGTTTGAACACCACAGTGCTTTACTAGGCATGGTCCTGTTTGGAGGTAGTATGCCGTTGCCTTCCTCCGATCTTCGAACTGACTTACCCAGCCAGTTATAGGGGGACCTACAGCTTAACGTGGGTTCCGAACCGCGGTGCTACTCGGTATTTTTCACATGAGCAATACTGCCAGAGGTGAAAGAAGTGAGAAGTGACAGATGAAGATCCTAGGACCTGGTAGAGACTTTAGATATCCTCATAGCAAAGAAGCATAGGGATTCAGTTCAGGTTACCTTCCAGGCCATGGAACAGGACTTGCCATTCCAATCCAGCGACCAGGAAATACAGCACTGGGATGGTTCTGGACATCTGCTCTGAAGTGCACTGTCATCTCGTTTCCACATCCTCTCACCAACAGCCAAGCACGCAAACAATTCGGGGAGATCTCTGCAAGAACCTTAAGTACAAATAGGCAGGTAAAAGATATCGTACTACGAGATTACCACCTACATGACCAGCGCAGATATTCATGGAATATACTTCTTCATGTAAATCATTTTTCCTCATCCCCCACATATTAGTTGGAAATACGCTTGGAACCAGATCACGAGGCGATGTGAATACTCTGCTTTTTTTTTTTTTTTTTTTTTTTTTTTTAAAAAAATCTACTTCTATGAAATGAAGACTCCATTAGGATCGGTGTGCACCACGACCATAGAATGATAACTATCAAAAGAAATTTGAGCCCTGGTCGTAAATTAACGTTTATTTGTTATTTCAAATCAATTTCGACTTTGGAATAGTCATCCTCAGTGCAACTTCCACAATTGAACTGAAACATTTCAGATTTTCAATATCAAGCCCCTACTCAAGAAAACACCGTTGTGAAATATCTTGTAGCTATTCCTTGCAGCTTGATATGTAAAACCTGATACGTTTCAGTTCGGTTGTGAATGATGCACTGAGGATGTCTATTCCATAGTCGAAATCGATATTAAATAACACATAAACATTAATTTACGAGCCAATGCTGAAATTTCTCTTGATAGTTATCTACTTTTTCCATCATCTCCGACCACAGCAACCCTGCCGAAAAAGTCCAGTGGACTGAAATTCTACTCGGGTTTCCATCCGGGTGGCTGCATTGAAATTCCGCTCCCCCGGCTGTATAAGAGCAACGCCCACCCGCCATCGACACTTCGCCTGAAGATGATGAGACTGTCACTCATCAAAACGTTGCGGAATTTCAACGTAGCCACCCGGATGGAAACCTGAGAAGATTTCGTCAGTGCCATACGCAGGGAAACCCTACATTCACATTTGCCCAGTGGTCCTTCGCCATGTTCAGTTAAATTTTGCCACCCTCTTAGATAAACACCCTATGTAGCATATGTCAGCTGCTTCAATTCTTTTCAGTAGTGGCTTTCCCAAGTGCTGAGCAGTATTTGTCTGTTCCAGGCATACCTGCTATGCGCCCTGCTGGCTTCGGCCTGGGCAGGCGAAGTCGCCAAGGCAGCTTCTGAAGCGGCCACGGCGGGCAACGACGCCAAGAAACAGGACAAGCGCGGAGTGCTCACCGGCGAACACAGCATCGGCGGCGGGGCCGGACTCATCGGAGGCGGAGCCGGACTCATCGGAGGCGGAGGCGGTCTCATCGGAGGCGGAAGTGGTCTCATCGGAGGCGGATCCGGCTACTACGGTGGCGGCTCTGGCTACTACGGTGGCGGTTCCGGCTACTACGGTGGCGGGTCCGGCTACATTGGGGGCGGAAGCGATCTCGGAGGCGGGAGCGGTCTGATCGGAGGTGGAAGTGGTCTGATCGGAGGCGGAAGTGGTCTGATCGGAGGCGGAAGTGGTCTGATCGGAGGCGGCGGCTTGGGAGACGGCGGTTTCGGAGGCGGCGCCGGACTCGGAGGAGCCGGTATCGGCCTGGGAGCCGGTGGACTGGGAGGCGGCGGCATCGGCCTGGGTGGAGGACTCGGAGGAGGCGCCGGCTTCGGCGGAGTCGCCGTCGCCGCCCCGCAGACCCAGACGGTGGTCCAGACTGTGAGGGTGCCGGTGCCGCAGCCCGTCCCCGTGCCCGTCAGCCGCCCCGTGCCCGTCCCCCAGCCCGTGCCAGTCCCCGTGAGCCGCCCAGTCCCCGTGCCACAGCCGTACCCCGTCAGGGTCCCCCACCCCGTCCCCGTCTCCATCCCGCGCCCCTACCCCGTGGCAGTCCCGCGCCCCGTGGCGGTCCCCGTCGCTAGGCCCGTGCCGGTGCCCGTACCCCAGCCCTACCCCGTCCGCGTTCCCCAACCCGTCCCTGTGGGAGTTCCCCAGCCCTACCCCGTCCGCGTTCCCGTCCCCCACCCCGTTCCTGTGCCGGTCTCCACTGGCATTTCCTCTGTAGGCATCGGCGGCGGTCTCGGCGCCGGCGGCATCGGGGGACTCGGAGGCGCCGGTCTGGGAGGTCTCGGCGGTGGAGTCTATAGTGGCGGAATTTCCGGCGGTCTCGGTGGTGGAGTCTACAGTGGTGGAATTTCCGGCGGCCTGGGCGGAGGAGTGTACAGTGGTGGAATTTCCAGCGGCATCGGTGGCGGAGTCTACTCCACCGGGCTGGCCGGAGGCGCCGGTTCTCTGGGCACGGGACTGCTGACCAATGGCTACGCCGGTAACTACGGCTACGGCGGTGGATCCTACTCCACTGGAGGCATCGGATACGGCGGCAGTTCCTACTCCACTGGGGGTCTCATCTCTGGAGGCTCCAGCGGTCCCCTGAAGGGTGTCTACGTGCCCAGCTCTGCCGGTGGCCTCAACGGCGGTAGCGTCTACTCCGGCAGCCTGTCATCCGGAGGCAGCTACAGCAGTGGCTACAGTGGCGGCTACGGAGGCGGCTACGGCGGCGGCTACAGTGGCGGCTACAAGAGCCACTACAAACACTGAAACCGTCTGCCGCACACCGCCGTCGGAACGGTCCCCGTCTTCCGTTGCCGACTCGACGGCGTCAACTGCGACGACTGTTCGACCTCGCTGAATCCGAAAGGTGCTCTGTAAATGGACTGAAACAAAACACCACAATGTTGCAGGAGCGTTTGTACCGTCGCAGCTCGCTGTCTTCACCTGCACTTGGTCGCCAGAACACTTCAAATAAACGGCTGTTGATACTAAACGTTCCAGATCTGGCAACCAAGATGGGAATGGTGTGCTGACCTCCCCAACACTCCAGGGGCAGCACTGGTGGTCAAGTGCCGTGGAGTTCAGTAGCAGTTGCGACGTTTCTTGGCGTCTTGTCTCATTCCATCTTCTTCATCCAGAATGCAACATCAGTTGCATTTTGTGTCGATCTCCGTCATTACACATATCCACTTTCTTTTTTGATGAATGATTTTTATATTTCCTCTTTTTATACTTTTGTAATACTTGATGGTGTAGTCCAAACTTTTGTAATAAAGTGGTTGTATCAAAATCGTGTCTTTTTTTATTTCTTTGTATGAGATTCACTTTCTCCTCTTCACATGTCTCTTATTAAGGCTTTTCACATCCACAGAGTGAAATGTACTGCTGTTATTTACCAATATAAAGTCAAGTCAGTGGCTAAATATCAGATATATGTGTTGAAAGCTTGTCCGTCCGATTTGCTCTTTGGCATCTTGCCAGCCGCGGTGCCCGAGCGGTCTGTGGTGTGTCAGTTACATTCTTCACCACCACTACGGTTGTGGGTTCGAATACCCCCTCGGGCATGAATATTTGTGCGGTCCTTAGGATTACCTAGTTTATAAGTAGTTTGGAAGTTTACAAACATTTGAACATTTTTCTTAGGCATCTTAATACACACTGCAAATTCTCTTTACTAACCATGTTCTGCAGACTTGGAACGCCATAGTACACGAGAACAAAGCTTCTCTCTCTTGGTATCATATGCATGGATGATAACTACAGAGAATAATTATATTGTACAAAACAAATAATGGCTCTTTCGTCCATGTATCTACTGAGGTGTACTTATAATTTTGCCTACCATCATATTTTTAAAATCGACCAAATACAATTTTGCAGTTTTTGTATTGGTGCTCATGAGTAAATCTACCTTCCTGGTTATCCAATTTTTGTTTTATTTTGTTGAACATTTTATTCATTTATCACACCGTGACTGATTTTCATGATAGTTAACATTTTCAACTTGCCATACAATACGAGATAAAGCAGTCTTGTTTTGCATAAAATGATCTGGTTCAATGTTTGCAATAGAGATATAGGCATGCTGAAAGAAGTAGTTTTAATACCGCAGTCACGCATTCGAAACAGCGTTAGGAAAAGTAGGTAAGGAGACACTGTTTTAACGGCAGTACAAAGCTGTGTAAGCCACAAGCGCTGCCCATCGCAACGCAAACTTGTTGAAGACCTGTTCAAATAAGCCGAAATTTGTCGCTTTAGCTACACTATTTATGAACAGTTGTGCTTGCTTTGTAACTAAAAATTAAAAGAAATAAGCTAAAGACGTGAACGTAGCTATTAAATCACTCGGTCTGAAACTATTAATGTTATTTTACAAACTGTCGTACACACTTGCAGCAAGTCATTTTATGTCGTGTGCTATCGCCTTCAGTCTTGAGACTGGTTTGATGCAGCTCCCCAAGCAACCACAAACATTTCGTCACTTTTTCCATTCGGCGATTTTTACACCTCACACTTCCCATTACACCAAATTAACTATAACAGATTTAATTGTATTTTTCTTCTCGGCTGCCCGTAGGTGTTGTCATTTCAAAAATTTGTGCCAGAGCGATATTAGACATCGGAGCATAGCGCCTCAATACGCTCGGCCGCTTCACCGCGGCTCAAAAGATTCGATTGTCGTCTTGTCTGACGCGTAAACCTACGGAGCTGTCACTCTCTGATTTTTCTGAAATTTGGATTTGTATAATACAAAAAAGACGGATACGAAATTTTTTTAGCGGCAGGTAAACATGTGTAAGGGGTGAAACCGTCCCTCCAAAATGGTGGCTTAAATGGAAAAATTGCGATGACTTGCAGAATAGTGAAGCGATTTTAACGAGTTACACACACAGACGGACTCCATCTGCCACATTAATGATGCCAGAAACAGCTTCGGTCGCAAGAAATCTTTATTTGACTATCGCATATGGATTTCGGTGACTGAGTTGCCATTTTCGGTGCTAGAAAATAAGCCCCGTGCGCCCACATAGACCAGCAAGTTGCATTTCAACATGGGACTGTACACGTGATTCATTCACAATTATTCGCCACTATTTCAAAAGTAGATTTCACAGTATTTTGACAGTTGAGTGTGGAGTTACTGTCCATACAAGCATTTTTCGACTTTTCATCCACTATGGTGGATCAGCCATATTGAATTTTGAGAATCTGACTTCAGATTCGGATTCAGCGACTTTGAATACCGGTATTTTAAAAGAGATGAAACAGTTAAAAAATATAAATCCACAAGGTGTTTCATGGGCAGTATCCAACGAGCGCAACAATATAATAGTTGTTTACCCCTGAAATATTTCTTCATAAAAAACAAAGAATACCTGTTTCTTAATCAGATTTCCTTCTGAGATTTTCATAGATTATCTAGGTCCATTTTCGTCTTTTATAAAAAGGTACTTACGTTAACAGAAATCATTAAAATCGTTTCACTAATCTCTGAGTTATCGCGATTTTTGCCCCCATTTTGGAGAGACCGTTTCACCCATTTTATATACTTCACTGCCAGTAAAAAAATACATGTCCCTTAGTTTTCCATGTATTATAATATATCCACACTTTTGAAAAATCGGAGAGTGTCACTTCCGAAGGTTTCCTTGTGACAAATAGTCCACGTTTCACTCCCGTTCAAGGATATACTTAAAACAAATGGCTTCCGAAAAGACTTATTACAAAGTGTTAACAACTTTCTCCTCTTCTGGAACGTTTTTCTTCCCGTTACTCATCTGCGTATTACGAGGTTTGGAAGTTAAATAGTGGCAGCTATTTATTCACAACCGATACAAAAGCATTACATGTTTGAACCTGTTACTGTCCTTCAAAGTAGTCACCAGCGCTGTGTAGAACCCGTTGCCGGCGATGTGGAAGGCGTAGTATACCGTTAGCAGAGCCTGATCTGTTGATGGTGCGAATGGAGCGGTCTACTGCCTGTCGAATCTCTGGAACAGTTCCGAAACGAATGCCACGAAGTGGTTCCTTCATCTTTGGAATCAAATCAAAGTCACAAGAACTTACGTCCAGGTAGTGTGGTGAATGGTACAGCACTTCCCCGCTTCTTTCGCAAAGCTGGACGCAGGTGATGGTCGAAAAACGAACAGTAATACTGTGCACTGACGGTCTGCCGTGCAGGAACGTAATGCGTTAGGATACCACCATCACAGTCGTAAAGGAGAATCACCATAATTTTCATCATACTGGGGCTCTGACGCACTTTCAACTTTAGCGGTGGCCGGTAATGCCAGTTTTGGCTGGTAGATGTGGTCCATTTCTCATCTAGTGGTATGATTCGGCGTAACAATTGCGCCCAAGTGTGTCTGAGCAGCGTCGGAGCGCATCCATTTCTGCATTCCGGTCAATTCATGCAGAATATATCGGCATGCAATTTTTCGTACGTCCAGTTGTTCCTTCGGGATGCTTAGCATAATCATATGCGCTAATCCGGTTTCGTGAGTGATCTCACGAATCGCCTGGCGTCGATGAGTGTCCACTAACACGGCAGCAGTCTGCACTTCTTCTTCAGAGACTCTAGGACGACCTGCCCGATGGATGTCTGCCACAGTTTGCCGACCTTCGCTGAAGGCTTTTACCTGACGTGCCACTGTTCTGTTCTGTACGGCAATGCCGACTCGTCGCACGCCTGTTGAATACCTTGGTGACACTGTCGCGCCGGCCGCGGTGGCCGAGGGGACTGAGGCGCTCCAGTCACGGTCTGCACGGGGGTTCGAATCCCCCCTCGGGCATGGATATTTGTGCAGTGAAGGCTTTCACGACCGGCTGAAATAATCGTTGTTGTATCTTCCGGGTTATGAGGTCGTGGTCGAAGAAACATATCTGCTCCTGACGTTTCGCCCAGAGCTGCGCTGGACATCCTCAGAGGTACTACTGGTAGCGGTGAGTCTTGCCGACTGTCGGCAAGACTCACCGCTACCAGTAGTACCTCTGAGGATGTCCAGCGCAGCTCTGGGCGAAACGTCAGGAGCAGATATGTTTCTTCGACCACGACCTCATAACCCGGAAGATACAACAACGATTATGGATATTTGTGCCGTCCTTAGTCTTAGCTAGTTCGTAAGTAGTTTGTAAGCTGAGGGACTGATGTCCCCGTAGTTAAGTCCCATAAGTTCTACAAACATTTGAACATTTTTTGACACTGTCGTGCTGTACGACTTCTGCGACATACAATGTTGATCCAACTCCGTTGTTTCTGTTTCGGGAACACAGTGACTCCGTTACGTCAGACCGCTCCCTCACAAGTGACTGTGTTTGCCTCGATTGTGCGCACGCCGGTGACGTGGGACGGGAGAGTCCATTTGCTCGGAGGTAAGGTAGGTGTGTCAACAACGAGTGCTGTCAGCAACAATAGGAGATTCCATTGCATAGTCTCTCCGCAGCAGTGGTTGTAGCAGTTCGTCGAGACCTGTACTAGAAATCATAGGATAAAGTTCACTACCTTAGACTCTCAGTTCACGTTAATATATATATATATATATATATATATATATATATATATATATATATATATATATATATATATATATATATATATATTGTACTGAATATCAAGGACACTGATGGAAAACCAGTTTTCAGCAAAGAAGGGAAAGCTGAAAGGTGGAAAGAGTATATAGAGGGGCTCTACAAAGGAAATGAACTTCGAGACACTATTGTAGGAAGGGAAGAGGATGTAGATGATGATGAAATAGGAGATACTATACTGAGAGATGAATTTGACAGAGCACTGAAAGATGTAAGTCGAAACAAGGCCCCTGGAGTAGATGATATCCCGTCAGAGCTACTGAAGTCTCTGGGAGAGCCAGCCATGATAAAACTATTTAAACTGGTGTCTAGGATGTATGAGACAGGCGAAATACCCTCAGACTTTAAGAAAAATGTAATAATCCCCATTCCAAAGAAAGCGGGTGCAGACAGGTGTGAAAACTACAGAACCATCAGTTTTATAAGTCATGGTTGCAAAATATTAACACGAATTATATACTGAAGGATGGAAAAGCTGGTAGAAGCCGACCTCGGGTAAGATCAGTTTGGGTTCAGGAGAAAAGTAGGAACAAGGGAGGCAATACTCACTTTACGGCTTATCCTAGAAGATAGATTAAGAAAAGACAAACCAACATTTCTAGCTTTTGTAGATTTGGAGAAGGCTTTTGACAATGTTGATTGGAATAAACTCTTTAAAGTTCTGAAGCAAGCAGGAGTAAAATATAGGGAGCATAAGGTTATTTACAACTTGTACAAAAACCAGAGAGCGGTTGTCAGAGTTGAAGGGCATGAAAGGGATGCAGTGGTTGGAAAGGGAGTAAGACAGGGTTGTAGCCTTTCCCCAATGTTGTTCAATTTGTACATTGAGCAAGCTATAAAGGAAAGCAAGGAGAAATTTGGAGAAGGAATTAAAGTTCAGGGTGAAGAATTAAAAACATTGCGTTTTGCCGACGACATAGTAATTCTGTCAGATACAGCAAAGGACCTGGAAGAGCAATTGAACGGAATGGACAGTGTGCTGAAAGGTGCATATAAGATGAACATTAACAAGAGTAAAACTAGGGTAATAGAGTGCAGTGTAAGAAAATCAGGTGATGCTGAAGGAATTAGATTAGGTAACGAAACAATAAAGGAGGTAGATGAGTTTTGTTACTTGGGCAGTAAAATGACAAATTATGGTCGTAGTACAGATGATGTAAAGTGCAGAATGGCAATGGGTAGAAAGGCGTTTTTGAAAAAGAGAAATTTGTTAACATCGAATATTGATTTAAGCCTAAGGAAGTCCTTTCTGAAGGCATTTGTATGGAGTGTTGCCTTGTATGGGAGTGAAACATGGACGATAAGCAGTGTGGACAGAAAGAGGATAGAGGCTTTTGAAATGTGGTGCTACAGAAGAATGCTGAAGATTAGGTGGGTGGATCGCGTAACTAATGAGGAGGTATTGAACCGAATTGGGGAGAAAAGAAATTTCTGGCATACCTTGACTAAAAGAAGGGATAGGTTGGTAGGACACATTCTTAGACATCAAGGAATTGTGAATTTAGCGTTGGAGGTAAGTGTGTGGGGTAAAAATCGCAGAGGGAGACCAAGAGACGCGTATAGTAAGCAGATTCAAGTGGATGTGGGTTGTCGTTCTTATGAGGAGATGAAAAGGCTTGTTCAGGATAGAGTAGGGTGGAGAGCTGCATCAAACCAGTCTCTGGACTGAAGACCACAACAACAACATAGTGTTCAGTGGTACAAATCTCTGAACTCCTACAATCTCTGTTCCGCGGGAGAAAATATTTTCTCTTTTATTCCCAATGTCGAATACACCGTTACCCTTGCTGAGTGTAGTAATATTTACTTAAGGTGTTGCTCGACTTAGGTGGTAAAGTTTTCAGCCCTGTGTCGCCATCCCGATAGTCTTTCGTTTCAGCTTAACACACAGATATAAATCGCTGCGCCACCCAAATAAAAGCCAACGCATCTGATAAACAAAATCTAATAATCAGAAGAACTCAGTTCAGTGGGCCCTTTTGGTCACAGCGTGTATCCAGCAAAATTGTGAGGGTCGATCAAACACAAATTATTTAACAGTTATCTTCAAGATGGAATAGAGCTTTTACTATCTTCATCAATAACAACAACTTTAATTGTTGTTGCGGTCGACCAGTAACACTGCTCGGTCACAACAACTAATCTTAAGATATTAATCTAGAAATTATTTATACCATAGTTACATTCGCTAAAGTTACCCCTTGATAACATTAGCGGTCGTAGATTCACTCCAGTCAAATACTACAATAAGCAGCTACTTTAATTTTTTAATTTAAAGTCGATCACAAGGATCGGTTTATTGATAAAAAAAAGACAGTAACAGTTATCTTTGTTCTCATTACAAACTTGGACAGACTGTTAATTTGAAACTAATTTTCCTAACTGATTAATCTATCTTTCTTTAAAACAAAAACAGAAAATAACCTAAATTGCCACCACCACTTACCGGACACCTCTCATGATTATTATTAAAAAATAAAGGCGAGGGCCGTTCTTCAGGTGTGGGCGAACTAAATTATTCAATAAAAACTGTTTCCCCACATCTCACAAATGTCTGGCTATTAATCTCAAGACAGTTCAGGGAATAAAATGAATGTAGTCGACTATGGGTTTGGGTTTTCCTATTTTTTTTTTCCTTGCCTCTTGTTAAAGAAATTTACTGCAACAACCTCTCTTTAGAATGGCTATTAAATTATGAAGTTTCTCCGCTAGGTCTTATGTGGTATCTGAAAACAAATACTTATCCCCCTTTTTTTTTAAAAAAAAAAGAACCTCTCTATTGTCATGAAGGTGACTATTACCATTTACTACCTTACTACTCTTAGCCGGTGAGTATTAACAAATCTCACATTTCTTCTATATATTGAACACCAGCAGTACAAGCCCGAATCGTCAATAATAAATATGAGTGGATCTCAGTCTACCCCAAGATACTTCAGACAACCCGCAGCCTCCGACAGTGTCTGCAAACACCAACCACTCACAACTCCAGTAGAATTAATTCGGACCGTCTGCTATGTCCAAATTCTTAATACCGCTGTATGCTCTAATTTAACTGTTGAAAAACATATCCTGTTGTGAAACGTATCCTTCATGACAATATACTTTCTCACTTTACGAACAAATTCTCGTAAATATAAGACCAAGAATGCTTATCTCGTAATTAATTATTCATGTATGAAAATACTTCAGATACCAAAAAGACTCTACAAATGACTAAAGATCGCTTCCTAGTATGCGACAAGAAATTTTACAAACATACCCTTAAAGCTTCATCGTACAATGGTTGCGTCATGTGTAATCTTTTCTTCCCATTCTCAAACACACATCCATTCAAATTTCTTTAGGTATAATAACTAATTGATTGAATGGACTATTCCTCGACCGTACACGGAGAATATTAAAAAAACTTATAACCCAGCGACACATTCTTCTTTTTTTCCCTTCACAGAGATTTATTTAATTTCTTGGAATATGCTTCTGCGTTCCGCGGGAGATTCATTTATTCTTTGCGGCGGCTCAGTAGGTCCGACCAGAGCAGTCTACGCCATTTCACTTGGTTCACCGCTAACATTCTCGTACAATCACGCGAAACATGCACAGTAAAAAAAAAAAAAATAAATAAATAAATAAATAAAAAAATAAAAAAAAAATAAAAAAAAATATTTAAAGATAAGTTTACAAAATCATGCAACATCCCATTCAAGCTCAGTTGACTGCGATAACTCTCACTATCTCTAACAGAGTTGCTAACATACTCTAAAAACATTCTGTACGGCTACATGGTGCCACTATTTAAGATTCAAACCTCGTATCTCTAACCTACTTCGGCCATTATGGGTAATTTCAAAAATGTTCAAATGTTTGTATAGCTTAAAGGACTTAACTATGGGGTCAACAGTCCCTAAACTTACAAACTACTTATGAACTAGCTACAACTAAGGAAGGCACAAATATCCATGCCCGAGGGGGAATTCGAACCCCCGAGCGTAGTGACCCTGCAGACTGGAGCGCCTCAGTCCCCTCGGCCACCGCGGCCGGCATGGGTAATTTCACGACGTACTTAACCCTTTCCTGTTCAAGTTATCAAATAATCGAGACCATCATATTTGGTTATTTTACAATTGAAGTGAATAAAAGAACATTATTGTATTCACAAATTTTTGTTTTCCTTATTTTACGCAAAAAATATAAAATTACAAAATAGAACACACCATGTTTTAGTATTGTTAATGATCAAGTTATACCGTCCTTTCAAGTCACTGTGCATTCCGTTGAATTTCTCTTGCAGATCTCTGATCGGCAAACCACAAAGTCATTTGCACTACAGTGTCTGTATATACAACGTTCCTCAACAAATCACAATGAAGTGGCTAGCAGAAGCAATGTGACAGAATTGCTAAAGGGGTTGCGCGGAATGCGATGCTTTTCCTTTAGGCCTAACGGAAAACATCAACAGAGTGCAAAGAAAGTGCAATTGATAACCACAGGATTATTTGACGACAGTGTGTGGCCGTTTTTTATATCTCTATTAAATCCTTTTGCGGAGAAGGGACCTTAGATGTTTTTATGTAGTAACCTCAACAAGACGGCATTTGCTAGTGTGTTACAAATTTATCTTCAATGTGCTTACGCATTCATTGGTAGTGTCCCATGCACTATGTAACTTAGTACCAATTGTTGCCAAGATCGCCATTTTATTGTCTGGATGTCTAGTTTTGGTAATACATAGTTACCGTCATCTGTTTCAGACGCAACATATTTGACAATTAATGAAAGCTCTTGTATTTTCCCATTAAAGGCAACCACGAAAAGACCGTCATAGGCTGGCACATTAATGATACTAGTTGTGCTTATATGCACAGATTCCAGCTCAACATCACAACCACAACTGAAAACGAATGTTTACATGGTACACATTGGCTATTCGCCATCAGATGGCGCCATAGCAACAAGGCAAAGATGTATTGCCGAAACTAGTCATCCTGACAATAAAATAGCGATCTTGGCAACAATTGGTACTAATTATTTAAGATCGCCCCTTAAAACATGACAAAATTAACTACGTAACTTGTATTTCATGTGAAGCTAGTCAGTATTATGAATGTTTGAATTCACTCAAGTTATTGATTTGGTGAACAGGGTAAGTACCCAGACTCCTAAGTTATCCATGCTAAACAAGTAATAATACGCATAATAACCCGTAATAACAAACATAAATCAACATTTTTCAAGCCTAACCCGACAACGTTTGTAAGCAACCATTTACAGTCACACATGCAACATTAAAAACAAATTTGTAACAACTCTCGAGAGACAGTACAACGTTCGCGAGCGATTTAGTTTCATCTCTGCAGTCGCGACACACATCTACTGCAAAGATTCTCCATGTTCAGTTGATGGTGTAAAAGAAAACACCTTTCGTCATTTTCGATACCTGTGCCCCCTGGTAAGCCACGTATTCTCACTCGAGTTACTGTCAAAACATTATCACTAACTACGTTTTGTAGTGCATGGCTGCCACAGATTGTCGACCGTGTCCTGCTCCTCATAGTGTTACTTAAACATCGATTAACCATCGATTAATCGATACTGTTTCCACTATCGTCACTATCGGTAGTCTGTTTTAACTATCGATAATCCTATCGTTTCAAATGCAACTCTATTTTAATTGGCGCATGAAAAAGTATCGGATCCTATTAGCCTACTTCCGTAGTGTGTGGGGTACAGAGGGAAAGTAAATTATGAGTGTACTGAATACTGCAAAATAGTTTTTTTTAATTAAGCACGCCCACTATTATCCTCTTCTGTTTCTGAGTTCTCATTGTACTTAAAAGTGTTTACAATCTCACATGGTGATTCGAAAATACGAAACAATGATGCGATCCAAACGAGTGGTAATTCGACTACTGAGAAGCCTACCAGTTTGAAATCAGATTATCAACGTGTTTTTTTTTTTTTTTTTTTTTTTTTTTTGTTTTTTTTTTTTTTTTGTTTTTTTTTTTTTGCCAGTGTGCAACAGCACAAGATCTATGTCGTTAAACCTGCCAGTGATTCCATAATTGATCTACGTCAATACTTTGAAAAACCTGTAATTGACAAGCATGCCCGTATTATAGAATACTGGACAAAATCTGATAGCTTGTTGCGTGTAATGGCCAACAAATATTTGTGCTACTCAGCGACTTCAGTTTCTACAGAAAGCATTTTCTCCAAGGCAGGAGAAATAATGAATGAAAAACGCAACAGGCTAAAGGAGAAGCATTTAAATACTCTACTTTTTATAAAACAAAATTTACATATCTTGTAGTGTGTTTTCAACAAGATACATAAGGACGAGAATTTAAATACCATTCTTTTTTAAGACATTTTTTTCTTGTATTGTTGTATAGTATTCTAAAGAATTAAAAATTCTTATAATGTTATTTTTCATTTAAAATATCAGCCCCAACAATCGATGGTTAATCGATTTATCGATAGATTTTAAAAGTACTATCGATAACTTCGAAGGTGTCAACAATCGATGTGTAAGTAACACTAGGTCCTCAAATAAACGTTGACTCAAACTCTCAATGTTTCATTGCAGGCCAATTGTGACGTTTCGATACATAGCAACCTCGACAGGCAACGGTAATTAATAACAAGCACGCTGAGCAACTACCTGCGAGTTACTGGAAAATGTTGTACGAGAGAACAAACGTCTTCATTTATTTAATCCCGGGTTAATCATCATATGCCTGTTTGATTTTTCAATACTCTTTAGTAAGATTTTATTGGCTACCTTGATGAAAAAATCATACCTAAAACTTTCTGACGTTTGTAATGAAATTCCTCGGGTAATAATTTTTGTTTTTACTTTAATTGACTATAATACGAATTGACATAGTAATTCTGTCAGATACAGCAAAGAACCTGGAAGAGCAATTGAACGGAATGGACAGTGTGCTGAAAGGTGCATATAAGATGAACATTAACAACAGCAAAACTAGGGTAATGGAGTGCAGTGTAAGAAAATGAGGTGATGCTGAAGGAATTAGATTGGGAAACGAAGCAATAAAGGAGGTAGATGAGTTTTGTTACTTGGGCAGTAAAATAACAAATGATGGTCGCAGTACAGAGGATATAAAATGCAGAATGGCAATGGGTAGAAAAGCGTTCTTGAAAAAGAGAAATTTGTTAACATCGAATATTGATTTAAACCTAAGGAAGTCCTTTCTGAAGGTATTTGCATGGAGTGTTGCCTTGTATGGGAGTGAGACATGGACGATAAACAGTGCGGACAGGAAGAGGATTGAGGCTTTTGAAATATGGTGCTACAGAAGAATGCTGAAGATTAGGTGGGTGGATCGCGTAACTAATGAGGAGGTACTGAACAGAATAGGAGGTACTGAACAGAATAGGGGAGAAAAGGAATTTCTGGCATACCTTGACTAAAAGAAGGGATAGATTGGTAGGACACATTCTTCGACATCAAGGAATTGTGAATTTAGCGTTGGAGGGAAGTGTATGGGGAAAAAATCGCAGGTGAAGACCAAGAGATGGATACAGTAAGCAGATTCAGACAGATGTAGGTTGTTCTTATGTGGAGATGAAGAGGCTTGCTCAGGATAGGGTATTGTGGAGAGCTGCATCAAACCAGTCTCCGTTTTTTTTAGTTTTTTATTTTATTTTATTTTATTATTATTTTTTTTTCCTCAGTAAGTAAATGTCGACAGCTGTTTAGAAGCTGCAGATGGCCTGTGCAAAATAATGAATTCTGTTTCATTCTCTTCAATTTCGCGCGCGTATATTTACGAAATGCTAAGTCTGAAAGTACTTCTTACAGTCTCCTATGCAAGTTGGTTCTGCTTTGTCCTCCTTGATGTTGTGTCGCAAATACTTTTTACCTCGTACATGTATGTGTACGTGACGGGGTAGGAAGTGGAAAATAATATTGATTTTATGACGCTTTGTTGGACAAAATAGAGGCTAATCTTCGTTCGGACTGCACTTTGATACTTCTTGAGCTAATGATTTCGCTTTCAGACGTAGTAAATCAGCGATCCAAAAAATGTTTTCGCACACATTTAGGTACGACAAAGTGTCCACTCGTTAGATGCTTAAAATTTTAGAAAATCCCGTTTTAAAATGAAGGAAGTGAGTATCTCAACTAAATCGTAAGAGGTGACGAAACTTGGGCTTACCAGAGCCCAAAATGCAGCCAGTGAGATTTCCCAGTCACAGTTCAACCACAAAAATTTCGTCAAGTAGTCGTAGACGCAAATGCTTTGGTTCTGAGATCGGAAGGGACTTGTTCTGTCCGAATCTTCGCCAAAGGGTAACACAATCAACGCTGATTGGTAATGAGAAACGTTAAAAAAAACTTTAATGGTAAAAAGGGTAATGAAGAAGGGACAAATTGGGGTTACATCACAATTGCAGATTTTAATGAAAGTTTTTACGTTTATTACCTGCACTAAACCAAGTTCATACCTTGATTATTTGAATGTGTAACCCCTCACGGGCTCAGCTAGACTTCTTTCTCCGCCTCTCCCTTGCAAAGTTTCAAATTCGGCCTTTCTTTTTTTCTTTTTTTTAATAAAAAAAATGCAACTATGCATGTCCTAGCTCCTGTACTAAAACGCATACAACCAAAACGTTGGTCTACCCCTTGTAGCAGAAAATAATATTGTAATATTTCATGGCTTGTAAATGATAAACAGACAAACTGATACGCAAGTTATCGCATTTTTGCAAGATAGCCAATTTTTTTTTAATTTTTTTATGACTCGTTTGAATGACAACATTGAAGACATTTCGTGCGTAGAAATGTGAGACTCAGGTCACTGCACAATTGTACTTTAGTTACTCGGATGCACACATGGACTTTTTTTTAATTTAAGAAATTCTGAAACGGTCGAAAAATCACTCCCCAAAATATAATCTTTGCGAAGCCACAAAGTACTACTAATTGTCGCATTGCGTAGCTTTTATCTAATTTTAATTACCCGCAAAATATCGTTTTGTTACTCGAGTGTACAATTTTTACAGTACTCTAGCAATGTGTATATGTCTAGAATAAGTAAATAAATAAATAAAGGGAAAAAATTGTAGCCGCGGTGGAGTAGCCGAACGGTCTAAAGCGTCTCGCTGCGGAGCGCGCGGTTGCTCGCCGTGGAGGTGAGTCCTCCCTGGAGCATGGGTGTGTGTGTGTGTTGTCCTTAGGTTAGTTTACCTAGGTTTAAGTAGTTTGTAAGCTACGGACTGATGACCACGCAGTTTGGTCCGATAGATTTACAAACATTTGAACATTTGAAAAAATTGTATGGATTCTCCCGTCGCTGTTTGATAGAACAATTCCATATTTCTGGTTAATACAAATAAACTTTTTTTCTTCTACTGATTTTTATTCTCTTCAAATTAGTTTTCGGCTTATTAGGCATTTATACGGAAACACCCGACTAGCGTCGACAAAATCGCAACTTCTTTGTATTTCAAACATTTTGCTTAGAGATGTACATCAAAAAGAGATCTTACTTTACGGCATTCGTTGAGAAGTGTTTACTTTCTTCTCATGTTACAGGCAGTGTTCATAAACCTGTTTATTGTCATTTATTAACACTTGGTTTAAGGAAGTCCAAAGTTATCCACATTACTTATGGTACGTAAAATATGTTCAAATGTTTGAATAGCTTATGGGACTTATCTATGGGGTCATCAGTCCCTAAACTTACAAACTACTTATGAACTAGCTAACACTAAGGACGGCACAAATATCCATGCCCGAGGGGGGATTCGAACAACACCACCTATAGACAAGGCCTACGTCACACTTAGAGGCCATCTGACTGCCAGTTGTAGTGGCCGTGCAGACCGTGATTGGAAAGCCTCAATCCCCTCGGCCACCGCGGCCGGCCGTAAAATATGTACCATCGATTGTAAAATGATACGATGTACGTTAGGTAGTATAAACAAGTTTAATGAACAGTGTCTGTAACGTGAGAAGAACGTAAAAACTTCTCTTCGAATAAAGTAAGTGAAAGACAACATCCCTGCTTCAAGCACTTTGTGGTAAAAAAATGGGTCAGAGACACAATTTACGTTTTTTACTATGGCTTTATTATTTCTAAACATGTTATTTTATTGCATTTATGTGGCTTTTACTTATTCCAGATTTCTCCAAAACAGGCCATAGTGGGACTGAGTTAAAAACCTTTGCAGATCTACAATGGTTGCACACAGTTCCCTTCCCTTTGACAAACATTTTTCTGTTCAAATTTTCAAAGTAAAGTTCTCGCTGTAGCACATTTTATTAACTCGATAGACAGATATGTTGGTACTGATGCTTTATTGCTTTTCGGTTGTTGTTTTTTTTTTTTTTTTTTTTTGTTATTTCTTCACCACATTCACAGTAATATAATCGACTGTGTCATCTCCTAATTCTTCACCATTTAATTTAGTATCCAAATATTCTGCTTTATCTTCCGTCAATAAACCTCTGTAGTCATCTTTCCATGCATCAACTTTTATTGGATTTTTTTTTTTTTTTTTTTTTGGTTTCATTGCGATTCTACATCTACATCTACATTCACACTCCGAAAACCACCTAACGGTGTGTGGCGGAGAGTACATTGAGTACCACTATCGGTTCTCCCTCCTATTCCAGTCACGTATTGTTCGCGGAAAGAAAGATTGTCGGTATACCTCTGTGTGGGCTTTAATCTCTCTGATTTTATCCTCACGATCTCTTCGCTATATATACGTAGGAGGGAGCAATATACTGCTAGACTCCTCGGTAAAGGTATATTCTCTAAAAAATTCGACAAAAGCTCGTACCGAGCGACAGATGGTCTCTCCTGCAGTCTTCCACTGGAGTTTATCGATCATCTCCGTAACGCTTTCACGATTACCAAATGATCCTGTAACGAAGCGCGCTGCTCTCCGTTGGATCTTTTCTACTTCCTCTATCAACCCGACCTGGTACGGATCCCACACCGGTGAGCAGTATTCAAACTGTTGGCGAACAAGTGTACTGTAACCTACTTCCTTTGTTTTCGGACTGCATTTCCTTAGGATTCTCCTAATGAATCTAAGTCTGGCATCTGCTTTACCGACGACTGATTATATGGTTTTCCCGTTTTAAATCACTCCTAATACCTACTCCCTGATAATTTATAGATTTAACTGTTTCCAGTTGCTGTCCTGCTATAGTGTAGCTAAATGATACATGATCTTTCTTTCTATGTATTCGCAACACATTACACTTGTCTACATTGAGATTCTATTGCTATTCCGTGCACCATCCGTCAATTCGATACAGATCCTCCTGCATTTCAATACAATGTTCCAATGCCGGCCGCGGTGGCCGAGGAGACTGAGGCGCTCCAGTCACGGTCTGCACGGCCACTACGGTCGGGGGTTCGAATCCCCCCTCGGGCATGGATATTTGTGCCGTCCTTAGGATTAGCTAGTTCATAAGTAGTTTGTAAGCTTAGGGACTGATGGCCCCGTAGTAAAGTCCTATAAGCTATACAATCATTTGAACATTTCATAGTACACATCTGTGTACATCGGTTCTGAGTGTGCACTTTTACAATAGCTTTGTACTTCATAACGTACCATTTTTGGCAGCTCATATACTAGTGATGAAGAGATATCACGCATATTCAAATTCTGTATCTGAGGATGATTTATTTGCCATAATGAATCGACAGCGTACGAATTCTGACTCCCACGTGATGCTCCTAACGAAATGCATTCTCAAACTACTGAATATTTAATGAATGGTGATATTTAAAAAAATCCATAAGAGGTCTGACGTGAAGAGCTATTTGGTTAGTATTTCTATACTTTGAAGAAATGTATTTTTGTTTCTTTCTTTATTTGTAACAAAATGTGTAAATCTTTGCCGCGGTGGAGTAGCCGAAGGGCCTAAAGCGTCTCGCTGCGGAGCGCGCGGTTGTTCGCCGTGGAGTTTCGAGTCCTCCCTGGGGCATGGGTGTGTGTGTTGTCCTTAGGTTAGTTTACCTAGGCTTAAGTAGTTTGTAAGCTACGGACTGATGACCATGCAGTTTGGTCCGATAGATTTACATACATTTGAACATTTTTTGTAAATTTTCACATCAAAATTTAAGAGAAATGTAGGCTTGGTGCGTATGCATGGTTTGTTAGTTATTATTATTATTATTATTATTATTATTATTATTATTTTTTGCATGCCTGACATTGGCGCATCTTTGGAGAGGAAGGTGATTCCAGTGGACCCAAAGGAGACTTGGAATCTTTCACTGAATTCTCTCCAGTTGAATTCTGAGAGGTTGTGACATATTAAGACAAACCTCAAATCTGTTCAGACTAGTTCCCTAAGTTTCAAACCAACCGCATCAGAAATTTTGCATCACGTTCGGATTAAAGTTATCATGGGGACTCATACAAAACCATCTGGCAGTAACAAATACTTGTAAATATGTATAGTAAAATTTCTTATTGTAAATAAAATATGTAGGTTGTACAAATACAACATACTGTTATTAATTTTACCCTTTGATTTGATTTAATTTTTTCAGGGAAGCCAAAAAAGTCTTGGTCCAACCTGCCACTGCCCGCACCGAAACTAAGTTTATTGTGCGGTATAGCTCCCTGTATATATAGTAAAGCCAACCAATGCCCTTGAACAGTGCAAGGAGTCTCTTTTCGAGTTCTTTATTAGACACAATTTCTTCGGGTCTGGTTGTCCCAAATGTTCTGTGCCTTTTACTCTCCAATGCAATGCATTCGAAGATTAGATGTGATGCAGTTTCATCACCGTCATCACAGATCTTACATTTAGGGTCCTCTTCTGTTATTCCCATTGTATGTAGTTTTTTTTTTTTTTTTTTTTTTTTTTTTAATTCCCAAGTGTGTCCCACAACGTCCCGTCTTCCTTATCCTCTCCCATTCCTCTCCCAATTCCTATCCCAACCCAAGGTGTGATGCGATCCGTGCCGAGGGGTGCGTGGCACATGGGTGGATGTGTCTCGAACGGAGCCTCAGGGATACCGGGCGACCTCCCTGAGTAAGTAGCCTTGCACCAAGTGGGGTTATCGTGGTGTGGACCATATAAATCCCCAAATCCCGTGGGACTAAGATGAACACAGAGAAAGAAAGTATTTTAAAAGAATCTGAGGGGCAATCTGAGACCTCAGATAGTCAGACATCGGGATCAGGACCGATGGAGTGCACTCCTACTTTTGAATCAGGGTCTAGACCTGAGTAAGAAGTGGGAACTGTAACAGAGAAGTTGGACCTGATTAGGATTAAGTACAATATGTTCTCTGAAGAAAATTAAAGAAATATGTTTACGATTGAAACCCGAGGTACGCAAGTGTTGTAGTGGTACAAGCCACTCTCCTTAATTCTCATATACCTTGAGATACCCAAATAAGCATTAATTTACGATGTCAAATTAATGAAGAAATCACGAGAACAGGAACTGCCGCCAGGATCTGTTTGTTTCAGATTCTGGAGGTGGTGGCAGCAGCAAGTATTCAGTGACGCTGCTGCTGTCCGCTAAGAGTAAACACGCAGATGAAAAAGAAGAGATTATGTTATCTATGACGCGTTGCTAAGCGCGATTTTGTTGTTTACTTTGTATTCCTTGGTTAATTCTCTGGCCGAGGGGACTGAGGCGCTCCAGTCACGGTCTGCACGCCCACTACGGCCGGGGGTTCGAATCCCCCCTCGGGCATGGATATTTGTGCCGTCCTTAGTCTTAGTTAGTTCATAGGTAGTTTGTAAGTTTAGCGACTGATGACCCCGTAGTTAAGTCCCATAAGCTATACAAACATTTGAACATTTTTTGGTTTAATTCTCTGAGCCTGTAACATGTTAATGTTCTGATTGTATCTCCACTCCCAGTAACAAACTTAGTTTAGAATATAATTTCACAAGAAGTTAGCCAGAGTTGGAATTATTGATTGGTGTGAAAATAGTAATGATGGATTTAGTACAAAGTGATATTCTGGAGTTGAATACATTAGGCTCAAGGAGGCACAGCAAATGCTGGATCTCAAATCTATAATAGTATTCAGAATGAAACTTTCACTCTGCATCGGAGTGTGCGGTGATATGAAACTTCCTGGCAGATGCGCTTGCCCGCGAAAGGCATAGGTCCCAAGATCGAGTCCCGGTTCCGGCACACAATTTTAATCTGCCAGGATGTTTTATAATAGTACTATTCTTGACATTTCAGAAGATAAAACAAACTGATTAAAATCCGAAAGTAAGAAGACCTGGCTTGAGTGACATTAAATGATGACACATCAAATAACAACCTGAGCGGACTATTACACTGTCTATGTTGAGAATCTTCCAACACAGAGTCAGGCAGCAAGTAATAGTTCAAAAAATGTTCAAATGTTTGTTAAGCTTATGGGACTTAACTACGGGGTCATCAGTCCCTAAACTTACAAACTACTTATGAACTACTTACGAACTAGGACGGCACAAATATCCATGCCCGAGGGGGGAATCGAACCCCCGACCGTAGTGGCCGTGCAGACCCTAACTGGAGCGCCTCAGTCCCCTCGGCCACCGCGGCCGGCAGTAATAGTTCAGTGTGTGCCATCAACGTTCCAAAAAATGAAAATTTTCCAATTTGCAAATCAGGGAAATATGGTCCATACGTAAACTAATAAACAAAAAAATCGCACTGACGAGTTTTACGGCCCACATTAGATTTGTAGTTTTATAAGTTTTTGCAAACATTTTCGACCAAAATAATAATCTAAATAATAAAAAATTAATTAATAAAAATGTCTGAAACCCTTTTAGGAAAAAAATTAGACAGTGGCGGGTTTCTGTTTTTATTTTTTAAAATATTTTTTATTTATTTTTTGTTCTGTGGGTAGTTCTTTTCGTTACGGAGGCTGATCGTTTGTGTTCGTTCTTGGTCGGTGTGTTGTTGGCTCAGCTTTTTTATTACAGAGGGCGTTTAGCCCTCTAACCGGGCGCGCTGAACCACGGCGCCCGGCGATTTCGAACCACTCACCTTCAGCGCCGGAGTCCAACGCATTGCCCACTATGCTACAGCTGACCGTTAGAAGTATTGTTCTTTAATGTCATACTATTCATGGTCGTTGTTAACTGATGTTAATATGGCATTTGTAGACACTAGATTATCATATCTCGTATGAAGGACGACGTCTTTTGTTAATTCTTCAGAGCGCCATTGCTTTGAAATGACAACGTGTAAGTTACAATAAGAAAATCATCAAATACGCAACGCAAGATGGCGTATGCCAGAGACAGTTCTGGGCGAGGAATGTCACGTGACATCTGCGAACGGCTGGTTTTCGTTAATTCAATGGAGGGTATCAAAACTTCATAATTTTTTCAAATATCTCTCAAACGATACGAGATATGAAAAAAAAAAAAAAAATAACATAAGGGAACAAAGTTGTAGAGAATTTTGTCCTCTATAAAGTCGTTTATTCAATTTTCGCGTCAGATGAACGGTTTTTATGGCAATTAAAATGAAATACAAACGCCTTTTTTGTATCACTAAGGTATTTCTTGCCCGAAATATTTCAAAACATGAGGTTCTGGTATCTGATAAAATTTGGTGTCGATCGGTTGAACGGTTCGACCTAAAAAGTGGGAACACGTTACAGCCAGACAGACATCGTCAAATCGCCGTTATTTTTGCAAATATCTCTGCAACGATGCAAGATATGAAAAAAACATAATAGAGCTAAGTTGGAGAGAATATTCCCTCTACCAATTAGGCTTTTCAATTTTCGTGGCAGATGACCGGTTCGTTGGTAATTACAATTATATTACAAATGTTTTTTTTTGTATTACTACCGTATTTTTTGTCCGAAAATTTTGATAAAAGGAGGTTCTTGTCTCTGGCGGCCTACAATTATGTGTGCAAAATTTGATGCTGATCGGTTGAGCGGTTCGTCTTAAAAACAGGGAACAAGTTACGGACAGACAGACGGACAGACAGACAGTCATACATTCCAAAATCGCTGTTATTTTTTCAAATATCTCTGAAACGATACGAGATATGAAAAAAACATAACAGGGCAAAGGTGTAGAGAATTTTCTCCTCTATAAATTCGGTGATTCAGTTTTCGTGTCAATTGAAAGGTTAAGCCGTTATTTTCATTTAAATTTCGAGCTTTCTAAAGGCGATCGCAAAGGCACACTTTTAGTGTTACTGTTGCACAGTGGTAGAGTGCCAGACCACAAATCCAAACGTCGCGGGTTCGATCCCCGCCAGGTCCTAGGATTTTTATCTGTCACTTTCCACTTCTTTCACCTCTGGCAGTATTGCTCATGGGAAAAATACCGAGTAGCGCCGTGGTTCGGAAACCACGTTAAACTGTAGGTCCCCATATAACTGGCTGGGTAAGTCAGTTCGAAGGTCGGAGGAAGGCAACGGTATACCACATCCAAACAGGACCATGCCTAGTAAAGAACGATGTATTGACCCAAGGTCAACACGGATTTAGAAAATATCGTTCACGCGAAACACAACTAGCTCTTTATTCACACGAAGTGATGGGTGCTATCGACAAAGGTTCGCAAATCGATTCCGTATTTCTTGATTTCCAGAAAGCTTTTGGCACCGTACCTCACAAACGCTTTTAATCAAATTGCGTGGTTATGGTATATCGCCTCAAATTTGCGATTGGATGGGGGATTTCTTGTCAGAGAGGAGACAGTTCGTAGTAATCGATGGTAAGGCCTCGACTAAAACAGAGGTGATATCGGGCGTTCCACAGGGTAGTGGTATTGGTCCTCTGTTATTCCTTATTTACATAAACGATTTAGGGGAAAATCTAAGTATCTCTCTTAGGTTGTTTGCAGATGACGCCGTCATTTACCGTCTAGTAAAATCATCTGAAGATCAAAACCAACTGCAGAACGATCTGAATAAGATATCAGTATGGTGTTAAAATTGGCAATTGGCTCTAAATAATGAGAAGTGTGAAGTCGTCCATATGAGTACGAAAAGAAATCCGTTAAACTTGGTTTACAACATAAATCAATCAAACGTGAAGGCCGTAAACTCCACAAAATACCTAGGAATTACTATTACTTCAGACCTAAACTGGAAAGAACAGGTAGATAATATCGTGGGAAAGGCGAACCAGAGACTACGTTTTATTGGCAGAACCCTTGAAAGATGCAACAGAACTACTAAAGAAACTGCATACACTGCGCTTGTCCGTCCATTTTTGGAGTATTGCAGCCCAGTATGGGATCCTTATCAGGTGGGTTTGACGGAGGACATCGAAAGAGTCCAAAGAAGGGCAGCTCGTTTCGTATTGTCACGATACAGGGGAGACAGCGTTACGGAAATGATACAGGATCTGGGATGGGAATCACTACAACAACGGCGCTTATCGCTGCGGCGTGGGCTACTTGCGAAACTCCAATCACCAACATTCTCCTCCGAATGCGAAAATATATTGTTGACTCCCACTTACATAGGTAGAAATTGTCATCAGAATAAAAATACTAGAAATCAGAGCTCGAACGGAAAGATTCAGTTGTTCTTTCTTCGCGCGCGCTATTCGAGAATGGAACGGGAGATAAATAGTATAATTGTGATTCGATGAACCCTCTGCCAGACACTTAAATGTGATTTGCAGAGTATCCCATGTAGATGTAGATGTAGATGTGGTGTTCAAACCAGTCTTCGGACTGTTGACTGCTTTACATTTTACCGTAACCTAAAGTGGGCCAAAAATATTGACTTTTTCAAAATTTTAAATTAACCTTGCCACTGGGACTGAAGAGGTTAATAGCGTCGTGTCTAAGGCAATATTTTGAAATTTCTCCATGAAGAGTTTCGCAACACCTGGAGCTGACGGGCTTCCCAATGCAAACCTACATCTCTTGTGGCGTTTCATTTATGCCTTCTCCTAACTTCTTTCAGCTGAAACAAAAAGACCACACAGTGCTCAAAGTTTGTTACATTCTCCCTCCCAAACCCTGTCGTGTAGCGTCAGTATTTCAGGAAGACAGATGACCGCTTGGCCCAAGTCAGCCACTACGCACACGGAATTTCCGCATGGGCAGCCGTCTCTGTAAGGAGGCTAACCCAGTCTCTGATTTATGGACTGAAGCCACTCTCCCCAGGCTAGGCCGTTCATTATTTTCGCACTCTCCTAAGGACGACGGCTGTTCACTGGATTAATGGCACGTGTCCGAACTGCTAATGAATCGCCCGACATTACATCCACAAGTCCAGAAGTCTTTTACCATCCCCTGAACACCCTTGTTTGAACAGTAAAAAAAGTTGAGTAATTCGTCAGCTGCATCCGAATTACAGTCCGTTTTCTAATTTCCCTCTTAACAACTTCCCACTAAAACATCTTTTTGTCTTTCTATCTGTAACGGCCGTTATAATGGCTAGTTTAGGATTACCCTTAATGGCAGTTCTATTTTCGTACATTTCTACTATTCGTTTCGTCAGACGAGTGGTTGTCATTCCTTTAACGTACTCTTAAAATTTAACTCTTCCTTTGGTCGTGTCACCATGTATGTCTGTGTTGTTCTTTTATTTCCTTATTACTTTTCAGCCTGTAAGTTTATCTGTAAGGAATTTTGGGATCTATTTTATCTAATAATAGATAGTTCGTCAAAAAGCAAGTATCTTAGAATTTTCCTGGCTGTTAAGAGTCAAACTGAGACTTTCAAAGCAAAGAATTTGATACAGTATGAATGAAATACACAAGACAAAAATGTTCAAATGTTTGTAGAGTCTATGGGACTTAACTACGGGGTCATCAGTCCCTAAACTTACAAACTACTTATGAACTAGCTAATACTAAGGACGGCACAAATATCCATGCCCGAGGGGGATTCGAACCCCCGACCGTAGTAGCCGTGCAGACCGTGACTGGAGCGCCTCAGTCTCCTCGGCCACCGCGGCCGGCTACACAAGACAACTGTGAGATATTCTGCAGATTTATTGGTTTACGAACCGGTTATCGGCTGCTTACCAGGTATAAATTGTAATGCCTTATTTTACTAGTTAAAAAATTCTTGTTTAATCACAACTGTTTTGGCTGCTTATGTGATATAAACTTTAATGTCTTACTTTACTACTAATCATAGTTTAATTTAAACAGTAAAAAAAATTAACATGTATTTACAGATGTTTGTTGTTGTTGTTGTTGTTGTGATGGGGGGTTTTAGGGGGACTAGACTACTATGGCCATCAGTCCCCCGCTTCATATCTAGGCAACACACAGAAAAAACAGAACGATAAAAAAAAGTGCCTGAATGAGATTAAAAACAAAGCAGAATGAAAGAATGCACCGTCAATGAATTATTGACTGAGTCAACACGAGACAATACGAAAGACACCAGACACACAGAAACAAATATGAGACAAAAGGACAGAGCCAGTGAATGTGGTTGACCGACCATGTGTATAAAAAGGGAAAAGCCAACCACATAGCGTACAAAATAAAAACTGTAGTCTAGAGACACGTCAAGGAGAACATAGAAAATTATCTAAAAACCATCCAAAAGGACTCACAGCCACTGGTAAAACCCCGCAGCACGAAGAAATCGTAAAACCAAATTAGCCACAGAGGCATCGTCGCCGAGCACCAAAGAGAGAGTGTTCGGGAGGTTAAAAGAATGCCGCAGTGGGGCTAAAATGGGGCAGTCGAGTAGGAGATGGACCACAGTCAATGGGGCACCACATTGGCACATGGGCGGGTCCTCTCGACGGAGGAGGTGACCATGCGTCAGATGGGTGTGACCAATGCGGAGACGGCAGAGAACCACGGAGTCCCTACGGGATCCCAGCTGCGACGACTTCCAGACAGATGTTGTGTCCTTTATCGTACGCAGCTTATTGGGCACGTCCAGAGCGGACCATTCGGCGTTCCACAGGTCGCGTATTTTAGTGCGAAGCAACGGGCGGAAGTCTGCTTCTGGGAGGCCAATCGCCAGAGGGCGGCAAGTGGTAGCCTGTTTGGCTAGCTGGTCAACGCTCTCGTTGCCCGGGATGCCTACATGGCCCGGGGTCCAAACGAATGTAACACAGCGACCGGAGTCACTAAGAGCCAGTATCGAATCCTGAATGGCCCTGACCAATGTATGACGAGCATAACACTGATCAAGGGCCTGTAAACCGCTCAGCGAGTCGCTACAGATCAGAAAGGAGGTCCCGGGGCACATGCGGATGTGGTTAAGGGCGCGGTATATAGCCACCAGTTCTGCAGTGAAGACGCTGCTGCCGGGTGGCAAAGAGCGTTGTTCAACATGGGCGCCATGGATGTAGGCATAACCAGTGTGGTCGCCATCTGAAGAACCGTCTGTATAAATGACCTCTGAGTTACTGAACTCACGGAGCAGTGCATAAAATTGATGCCGTAGGACCAGAGGAGAAGTAGAGGTCTTCGGCTCACGGGAAAGATCCAGCCGAATCCGCGGCCGAGGAACGGTCCAGGGAGGAGCATGGAGAGTCGAGCGGAAGGGACGGTTAAGAGGTAAGGAGTCCAGGGTCGACAGTAGCGATTGGACACGCGCTGCTATCGGGAGTCCCGACCGAGGTCGCCTCTGCGGCAAACGAGTATCCTCCCCCGGAAAGAGGAGTCTGTTATTCGGATGCCGAGGGGTACAGTGAACTCTAGCAGCATACTGGGCGAGTAGTTGTTGGCGCCGGTATCGCAATGGGGCGACTCCAGCCTCTGCCAAGAGACTTGTGACAGGGCTTGTACGAAAGGCTCCAGTGGCCAGACGGATGCCTGTATGATGCACTGGGTCGAGAACTCGCAGTGCAGATGGAGAGGCTGAGCCGTAGACCTGGCTTCCGTAGTCTAGACGTGACTGCACCAGAGCATTGTACAGCCGCAGGAGGACAGGGCGTGCTGCCCCCCAGACAGTATGGCTGAGGCAACGAAGAATGTCCAAATACCGGGAACACCGTTGCTTAAGCTGGCGCAGATGAGGGAGCCATGTCAAACGTGAGTCGAAAAGGAGACCCAGGAAGCGGTGTGTGTCCACAACCTGAAGGAGCTCACCATCAAGGTAGAGCTCTGGATGCGGATGTACCGCCCGTTGGCGACAAAAGTGCATTACCCTAGTTTTTGCAGGGGAAAATGTGAAACCATGGGCAGAAGCCCAATTCTGCGCCCGATGGATGGCTGCCTGCAGTCGTCGTTCAGCTACACTTGTACTAGCAGTGGAATAGTACATGCAAAAGTCGTCTGCATAGAGGGAGCAGGAAACCGATGGCCCCACTGCAGCCACTAGGCCATTAATGGCCACTAAGAAGAGGGGTACACTGAGGACGGACCCTTGTGGTACCCCATTCTCTTGTATATGGGAGGAACTGAAGGAGGTGCCAATGCGGACTCTAAAGCGGCGCGAAAGTAAAAAATTCTGAATAAAAAGTGGGAGGGAGCCACGAAGACCCCACCCATGTAGTGTGGCAAGGATGTGATGGCGCCATGCCGTGTCATATGCTTTCCGGAGGTCGAAAAAGATGGCGACGAGGTGGTGACGTCGGGCGAAAGCAGTACGGATCGCCGACTCCAAAGAGAGAAGGTTATCAATGGCAGAACGACCTTGCCGGAAAGCACCTTGTTGTGGGGCGAGCAGACCCCGATACTCGAGAACCCACAGAAGTCGCCGGCTCACCAAACGTTCAAAAAGTTTACAAAGAACGTTTGTGAGGCTTATGGGACGATAACTGTCAACGTTCAATGGATCTGCACCTGGTTTTAACAGAGGGATAACGATACTCTCCTGCCATTGGGACGGGTATGCTCCCTCTATCCAGAGACGATTAAAGAAATCCAAAAGATGGCGTTGCGAGTGTTCAGAAAGATGTTTCAGCATTTGACAGTGGATTCGGTCCGGTCCTGCAGATGTATTGGGGCAACTGGCAAGAATAGTTTGAAATTCCCACTCTGTAAATGGCGCATTGTACGGCTCTTGGCGGTTTGTGCGAAAGACCAACTGCCTTCGCTCAGCCCGCTCTTTTAAGGTACAAAAACCTTGGCTGTAGGCAGTGGACGCCGAATTAAGAGCAAAGTGCGCTGCAAAATACTCGGCAATGATGGTCGGCTCGGTATGGATTGTACCGCGGATAGAGAGACCCGCGACCCCTGTCGGTGGATGGTGACCTGATATACGACGAATCTTTGTCCAAATCTGGCTAGAAGAGACACGGGGTCCAATTGTGGATACATATTCCTCCCAGCATGCTTGCTTGCGCTGCCGGATAAGCCGGCGTGTCTGGGCCCGAAGACGCTTAAATGCAACCAGGTGGTCAAGGGTGGGGTGGCGCCGGTACTGCTGCAGAGCCCTGCGGCGATTGCGGATAGCTGCTGCTATCTCCGGTGACCACCAGGGCACTGGTCTTCGCCGAGGTAAGGCAGAAGAAGATGGTATCGTGGACTCAGCAGCAGAAACGACAATGGAAATAATTTGCTCAACAGCCATTGTCGCATCAGCAGGGAGAGGGGGATCCAACGTTGCAGCGGAAGTGTATGCTGCCCAGTCAGCCCTGTGGAAGGACCAGCGGGGTAGGCGTGCGTGGCGTTGGTGGTGGGGAAGCGAAAGGAAGATGGGAAAGTGGTCGCTTCCACAAAGGTCATCATGGACCCACCAGTTAAGTAGTGGACGTAAGCCCGGACTACACACAGAAAGGTCTATGGCGGAAAAGGTGCCATGGGCCACACTAAAATGGGTTGGAGCTCCTGTATTTAAAAGACAAAGGTCAAGTTCGTTAAAAAGTAGTTCAAATTCTTGACCACGTCCTGTAGTCACGTTGCTCCCCCATAGGGGATGATGTGCGTTAAAATCTCCTAAAATAAGAAATGGTGAAGGAAGTTGACCGATCAAAGCTGCCAGGTCAGCTGGTGCCACTGCTGCATCAGGAGGGAGATAAAGGGAACAGATGGTAATGTCCCGTGATGCTCGAACCCTGACAGCGACAGCCTCCAGGGCTGTGTGAAGTGGCACTGGGGAACTATAGGCAGAGGTATGTACATATAGACATACCCCGCCCGACACCCTATTGTAGATGGTGCGGTTATTGAAGTACCCCCGGTAGCCCCGAAGGGTGGGGGTCCGATCACTAGGAAACCAGGTTTCCTGGAGAGCAACACAAATTGGTGGAAAAGAGCTCATCAGCTGACGCAATTCGGCCAAGTGACCGAAAAATCCTCCACAATTCCATTGGAGGATCAGACTGTCTCCTGGTTGACGGTGCATGAAGATGAGGATGGAAGAGGGATGGCAGGAGCACTCGTCTTGGGCTGTGAAGTCTGATCCTCCGTCTCCATGGCATCCCCGAGATCTGCGAAGGCCAGATCTTCAGGCGTCGCAAGAAGGATGACCTCATCCTCCGGTGTGTCACGTGCAAGGGTTGGGGGCACCGAGGCCGCCAGCGTTTCCTTGCGCTTCACTGTCTTTTCCTTCTTGTCTTTTTTGTCTTCCCGTCGTTCCTTGGGCCTACCGGAGGAGGGCGGTTTCTCCGGCGGGGCTTGAGGAGCGTGGGAAGACTGAGAAGCCATGCGGCGTTCTGGCCGTGTGTCCTTCAGCCGCTGGCTGGAGTCTATTTTCGGTGGTGACATGGGTGGAAGGGAAGAACAGGTTCCCTTCCCAGAAGAAGAAGCCAGAGAAGGTGAACCCTTTTCTGGCTGGGGAGTAGGGGTAACCACTCCCGACGTGGGGGGCAGTATAGGCCCCGCAGAAAATGGTGTGCCTCCAGATGTCTGGGAGGCCGAGGTAGAGGGGCGGCCCATAGGGCCCACAGAAGGAGTTACAACAGTGCGAGAAGTGGCCACTGGTTGTGGCGCCATCGATGTAGCTGCAGCATATGAAGAAAGTAAAGTGACGGGATGCAGCTTTTCGTACTTCCTCCGAGCCTCTGAGTAGGTTAGTCGGTCCAAGGTCTTATATTCTACTATCTTCCGCTCTTTGTGTAGAGCGGGACAGTCCTGCGAACAGGGAGAGTGGTGACCACTGCAGTTGACGCAGTAAGGAGGAGGAGTACAGGCAGCGTCCGGGTGTGAAGGACGGCCACAGTCCCGACAGGTTGCAGCAGCGTTGCAACGAGAGGACATGTGTCCGAAACGCCAACACTTGAAACATCGCATTGGAGGGGGGATGTATGGCTGGACGTCACAGCGATACATCATGACCTTGACCTTTTCGGGCAGATTGTCACCCTCAAAGGCCAAGACAAATGCGCCAGTGGCCACCCTATTATCCTTGGGTCCTCTAAATATGCGCCGGACAAAATGGATTCCGCGTCGTTGTAGGTGCTCGCGTAACTCATCATCCGTCTGTAGCAAAAGGTCACGATGGTATATCACCCCCTGTACCCTATTTAAGGACTTGTGGGGCGTTACTGTGACAGGAATTTCACCTATATGATCACATTTTAAGAGGCTCCGTGATTGAGCAGGGGTCTCCGCCTGTATTAGGACCGAACCGTCGCGTAGTTTCGACATTCCGGCAACTTCGCCAAACCTTTCTTCGAGGTGTTCGACGAAGAAGGAAGGCTTAGTTGCCTGGAAAGATTCCCCATCCTGTCTGGTACACACTAAGTATCTAGGTGAATAAGTCTCAACCTGCTTTGTGGACCCTCGTTCCCCCCAAGATTGAGTTAGGGAAGGAAACGATTTGGGGTCGTATCTAGTAAAATTGAATCTTCCAACCTTTGAGACACCTGACTTAGAGCCAGGATTTTCTGAGGCTTGTCTCCTCTTCATTGCGGAATTTCCGCCCCGATGCCACCCACTCCGAAACAGGGGCTCTCCTCAAGGGCGCCACCCAGCCACAGCAACGCCACCTGGCAGGATGACCGTTGCCGGGAGTCCTGATGCCCCGCAAAGACAAGCATCGACTCTTTGGCATTGATGAGGAGGTCACAGCTCAGGCATCGGCAGTGTGATCCCTGTGCAATTCAGGGGGCTCAACCATGAGGGTACATAACAGCCCCACCACACGGACTGGCTACCGTGCTGGTGACCTAGCGGGGGAGGGGGCTACGGCGAGGAGGGATGTGGAAGGAAAGGGTAGGAATCCGCGCCGTAGGGGCTAGGTTGGGAGTTCTTCCCCAAATGGCTCACACTTAATCAGAAAATTTTGTTGGAGGTCAAACCACAATGGGGACCTAACTGGGCCAAAAACTGTGAAAACGGCAAACAAAGACACAATTACATACCAACAGTACCGTGGGAATAGCCGGGCCGTCAACACGAGAACACCTAGAGACGGGGTTGGAGAAGGGTAGGGTGGGAAAAAGGATTAGGAAGGGAGGGAGCCAGGGTGAGGAAAAGCGGCCTGGGAAACAGGAAGGAAGGCCGCTACAGATGTTTCATTCAACTTTGTCACATGCTTCCATGTTCCAGACATAGGACCTGTTTAAGATAAACTTTTTGTTCAAATGTTCAAATGTTTGTATAGCTTATGGGACTTAACTACGGGGTCATCAGTCCCTAAACTTAAAAGTACGTATGTACTAGCTAACACTAAGGACGGCACAAATATCCATGCCCGAGGGGGGATTCGAATCCCCAACAGTACTGGCCGTGCAGACCGTGACTGGCGCGCCGCAGTCCCCTCGGCCAACGCGGCCGGCAAATTTTTTCTCAAGTTTAATTTAACCAGTTAAAATTTTAACGTATATTCACAATGCTTCCATGTTTCTAGAGCTGTTTAAGATAAGATACGATGTGGTCAATATTTTTCACCTAATTTCTATTGTTTCACTTTATATTTCTTAGGATAACATCATAAACTATTATATTGTCAAGTATTTTATCAATGAAAGGAATTTACACCACAACTTAAATTGTAATATTTCCCGCAGGTTAGTTATAAACAAAGACACTAGTCACCTTTGAAAGTTATATATCTAGCAAGTTAAGATATTTGACACCGTACGTCACAAACGGCTTCTAATCAAATTCCGTGATTATGGTATATCTCCCCAGATTTGCGACTGGATAGGGGATTTCCTGACAGAGAGGAGACAGTTTGTAGTAATCGTTGGTAAGGCATCGACTAAAACAGAGGTGATATCGGGTGTTCCACAGGGTAGTGTTATTCGTCCTCTGCTGTTCCTTATTTACATAAATGATTTACGGTAAAATCTAAGTAGGTCTCTTAGGTTGTTTGCAGATGACGCCGTCATTTACCGTCTAGTAAAATCATCTAAAGATCAAAATCAACTGCAGAGCGATCTGAATAAGGTATCACTATGGTGTAAAAATTGGCAATTGAGTCTAAATAATGATAAGTGTGAAGTCGTCCACATGAGTACGAAAAGAAATCCGTCAAACTTTGTTTACAAGATAAATCAATCAAACGTGAAGGCCGTAAACTCCACAAAATACCTAGGAATTACTATTACTTCAGACTAAAACTGGAAAGAACACGTAGATAACGTCGTGGGAAAGGCGAAGCAGAGACTGCGTTTTATTGGCAAAACCCTTAAAAGATGTAACAGAACTACAAAAGTAACTGCATACACTACGATTGTCCGTCCTTTTTTGGAGTATTGCTACCCAGGTGGGTTTGATGGAGGACATCGAAAGAGTCGAAAGAAGGGCAGCTCGTTTCGTATTATCACGATACAGGGGAGACAGCGTTACGGAAATTTTACAGGATCTGGGGTGGGAATCATTACAACAACGGCGCTTATCGCTGCGGTGTGGGCTACTTACGAAACTCCAATCGCCAACATTCTCCTCCGAATGCGAAAATATATTGTTGACTCCCACTTACATAGGTAGAAACGATGAAGAGAATAAAATATGAGAAATCAGAGCTCGAACGGAGGGATTAAGGTGTTCTTTCTTCCCGCGCGCTACTCGAGAATGGAATAGGAGATAAATAGTATAATGGTGTCAGGCTTGATTCCTTGTTGGAATTGGTGCTCCACGACTGTATTTGATTTGTGGTAATTCTTTCAGCAATCAGTCGTGTGTGTGTGTGTGTGTGTGTGTGTGTGTGTGTGTGTATGTGTGTGTTTGCAAATCTAGATTTCGACCACTGTGTGGTCATTATCAATGCTTAAAACCAATTAAAATACATAAAATATGTATGCAGCTGCGTCAGTACGAACGCAGCCTCCAAAATGGAGGTCGAGATATTTTAAGTATTTTAATTGGTTTTAAGCATTGATAATGACCACACAGTGGTCGAAATCTAGATTTGCAAACATATATATATTACGACTGATTGCTGAAAGAATTACCACAAAGTATAATGATGGTTCGATGAACCCTCTGCCTGGCACTTAAATGTGATTTGCAGAGTATCCCATGTATCCCCATGATACTTTGGCGACCGCAGTTTGAGTAGCTGTCATCATTGGCGAATCCAGAATCTTAGTCTAATTGTTGGATGTCCAATTCGTGCTTGGCGATGCCGTTTAGAAGAGACGTGATATCATTGGGCGGATACCTAACACTGAAGGAGGTTTTCCACATGCTCTGCAGCTCCATAGAATCGCCACTGGTTGTCGTACATTCCTCACAGGTGTCGCAATCGTTTAATTTTCCCGACTACGTGTCGGCCGGTGGTAAAAACATTCCGCCGCGGGGCGATGTAGAGCAGCGAGGGAATGCTGTGGCGAGGCGAGAGCAGATCGAGTCCATAACGGTGAACCGGGTCGACTGGGGAGTTCTGAAAGGCCGCCGCCGCTAGGAACGTCTCCTGATGGCGATGGGAACGAACGGTGCAGCCAGGTCCGGCCTGAGTGGAATGGCGATGGCGACACGTGTGCGCGACTGCAAAAAGACGCGACGGTGACGCAACCAGACGGCGACGACTCAGTCAGGCAGTCGAGGAACCTGCCGCGCCGCTCTGCGAAGGGAAGGCCGCCACGACGACTGGTCTTGTTCTCTCACCGGCCGGGACTGCCCTGTCTGGGTAGAGCGGTGGAGCTCTCGCCTGGTGTGGTCACACGCTGCTGTACGAGGTGCACTCAAGTTCTAAGGCATCCGATTTTCTTTTTCTCCAGACTGGAAAGAGATAGGAACATACGCATTGTTTTAAAATGAGGCCGCGTTCATTGTCAGTACGTCCCAGAGAGCCGGCCGCGGTGGCCGAGGGGACTGAGGCGCTTCAGTCACGGTCTGCACGGCCACTACGGTCGGGGGTTCGAATCCCCCCTCGGGCATGGATATTTGTGCCGTTCTTAGTCTCAGTTAGTTCAAAAGTAGTTTGTAAGTTTAGGGACTGATGACCCCGTAGTTAAGTCCCATAGACTATACAAACATTTGAACATTCGTCCCAGAGGTGGCAGCACCGTACGGCAGATGGAATTTTACCGCCAGCGGCGAGAATGAGAACTGTTTTAGATACTTAAAATGGCGACGTTTTCCTTACTCGAACAGCGTGCAATCATTCGGTTTTCTGAATTTGCGTGGTGTGACACCAATTGAAATTCATCGACAGTTGAAGGAGACATGTGGTGCTGGGCCGGCCGCGGTGGTCGAGAGGACTGAGGCGCTTCAGTCACGGTCTGCACGGCCACTACGGTCGGGGGTTCGAATCCCCCCTCGGGCATGGATATTTGTGCCGTTCTAGTTCATAAGTAGTTCATACGTAGTTTGTAAGTTTAGGGACTGATGACCACGTAGTTAAGTCCCATAAGCTTTACAAACATTTGAACATTTTTGTGGTGATGGAGTTGTGGATGTGTCGAAAGTGCGTTCGCGGGTGCGACAGATTAACGAAGGCAGAACATCGTGTGACAACAAACCGAAACAACCTCGGGCTCGCACAAGCCGGTTTGAAGACACTCAGGGCGCACGGTCAGAGGGCTGAACGCTCTCTGCAATAAGAAAAGCTGAGGCGAGAACACAACGCACAAAAACGAACAAACGTGATTAGCGTCCGCAACGAAAAGAACTACCCATAGAACGATTTTAAAAAAAAAGACCTGATCGAGAAAGTGTAGATAATTGTTTTTGGGGATCGCCGAATGACTGTTGAACACATCGCCTCCTGAGTTGGCATTTCTGTGGGTTCTGTGCACACAATCCTACATAACGACCTGAAAATGCGGGTGCCACGAATGCTGACGGACGATCACAAAGCTGCCCGTGTGACATGTTGCCAAGCAATGTTGACGCGCACCGACAGAATGAATGGGACTTTCTTTTCGTCGGTTGTGGCAATGGATGAGATGTGGATGCCATTTGTCAATCCAAAAACAAAGCGCCAGTCAGATCAATGGAAGAACACAGATTCACCGCCACAAGAAAAAAAAAAAAAAAAAAAAAAAAAAAATCGGGTAACCGCCAGTGATGAAAAAATGATGGTGTCCATGATCTGGGATAGCGAGGGCGTAATCCTTACCCATTGCGTTCCAAAGGGCACTACTGTAACAGGTGCATCCTACCAAAATGTTTTGAAGAACAAATTCCTTCCTGAACTGCAACAAAAACGTCTGGGAAGGGCTGCGCGTGTGCTATTTCACCGAGACAACGCACCCGCACATCGAGCTAACGTTACGCAACAGTTTCTTCGTGATAACAACTTTGAAGTGATTCCTCATGCTCCCTACTCACCTGACCTGGCTCCTAGAGACTTTTGGCTCTTCCCATCAATGAAAGACACTCTCCGTGGCCGCACATTCACCAGCCGTGCTGCTATTGCCTCAGCGATTTTCCAGTGGTCCAAACAGACTCCTAAAGAAACCTTCGCCGCTGCCATGGAATAGTGGCGTCAGCGTTGTGAAAAATGTGTACGTCTGCAGGGCGATTACGTCGACAAGTAACGCCAGTTTCATCGATTTCTGGTGAGTAGTTAATTAGAAAAAAAATCGGAGGCCTTAGTACTTGAATGCACCTCGTATCTCGGAACACCAAGCCATCTGCCACAGGAGGATCTACTTCTACATCCACATGGGATACTCTGCAAATCACATTCAAGTGCCTGGCAGAGGGTTCATCGAACCACCGGTATACTATTTTACCTCCCATTCCATTCTCGAATAGCGCGCGGGAAGAAAGAACACCTGAATCCCTCCGTTCGAGCTCTGATTTCTCGTATTTTATTCTCATAATCATTTTTACCAATGTAAGTGTATTAACGAGTCCAGAAAGACACAGAGAGAGTAGATATCACGTTTTCTTTGTGGCTGATAGAAATTTTCAAGGCCGGCCGCGGTGGCCGAGGGGACTAAGGCGCTTCAGTCACGGTCTGCACGGCCGCTACGGTCGGGGGTTGGAATCCCCCCTCGGCCATGGATATTTGTGCCGTCCTAGTTCGTAAGTAGTTCATAAGTAGTTTGTAAGTTTAGGGACTGATGACCCCGTAGTTAAGTCCCATAGACTATACAAACATTTGAACAATTGAAATTTTCAAGAAGCTCGTCAAAGGTATGCTAATTTATTCCCTAATAGAAATGTTCCTTCTGCAACGACTTTTCGGATTATTGCTCAACTATTTCTGAAACTGGAAGTGCTAAACCCAGAGAAAGAGTCAGATGTCTATTTGTTCCAGATGTTATCGTTCTTGAATAACTTTAACGCATTTTTATATTTACCCAATTACAGCGCCATCTATCAAAAATGTTTCATAAAAAAACACATACTTTTTCACGAAGAATTCAAATCTGTAATAAAAACAGGTGATTCCATATAAATTTTCAGAGTCTCCCCTATTTATGTTAATGGATGTCCCTCTTCTAGGTGAAAACTTTAATTGCAACTTTTTTAAAATCTGATTTGTATTTTTCCAAACATTACCGAAAACAGATTTAAGTGCAAATGTCTCGAAACATATGAGAAATCAAATCTATACATATCTACTATGGACGCACGTTCGGCAGAACGGCTTTCCGACTGCGGCCATGTAGATTTAGGTTTTCCCTGATTCCTCTGAAGTCTAAATCGCACTAGGCAAATTCCGTGATAGCTCCTTTCAAAGGGCTGTCGATTTCCTTCCCCCATCCTTAGCAAAACAATCCAAGCTTGCGTTCCATGTATAATAACCACGTTATTGCCGGAGTGTAAATTCTGATCTTCTTCGTCCTTCCTTCCTTTCTTTGCAGATCTAAAGAATCTTAGAGATGCAGACGACCCTGCCGTAGCGAAAAAAAAAGAAAGAAAAGAAATAACCCTTTTACTTTGAAATATTACGCCAAAGATTAAAATAGATAAACCACAGAAAGCGTCACATTTCATGTTTCCGCTATCGTTCTCATTCCCAGAATTTAAAATTTGGTTCACGATTATTTCCACACCTTTATTAATTATTAAATTTTAATATATGTATTTTCAGTAATTTTTGGTGATTGTTACAGACGCCATTATTGGTCGCAACTACGCGATCTATTAGTGATAAAAATATCGTGATAAAGAAGTGTGGATATAACTAATAATTTACTGAATTCTCATGCTTATTTTTCTTACAACCATGTAAGTTAATAGATTTGCAAATATCTTTATTTGAATTATTCATTTTTGTGGGAAGTTAACTGAAACTTACGATATTCTTATTACGTAGCTTAATTAAAAAGTATTTCATTGTAGCCGAATTTTATCTTCTAATAATTTCAAGTGCTTTAATTAATTCCAAACTATGAAAAGAAAAGAATAGGCAGATTTTTCACCTATTGTGTTGCTCGCTGCCACCCACTATCGCACACACACTCATCTAGTATATAAAGCAGTGTGTCCGTATGTTTGTAGGCCTACGTGTTCCATACAAATCTACAGTTTTGTTCCAATCTTTATGAAATTTTGTACACGTAAGCTTCAATCCACGAGGGCGGTTGCCGTAAGTGTAAGAATCACATACGATATATATAGTTCACGAGATATGACGTCATAAACAATGAGATGTGCGAAAAACTGCTGCATTTTACGACAATGCTGCTCATTTTCTCCTAAACCATTGGACCGATTTCAACCAAATTTGGTACACACATTCCTTACCGTGAGATAATAATTGCTGCATGGTTAAGAATCACATACGGCACATGGTTCAGAAGATATTACGTCATAAACAATAGAAATCGGAAAAAATGCCATATAATACGGCGAGAGTTTCGAAATACACTGTATGAGAATGACAGTACTTAGCGACTTGCAACAAACTTCAAACATAATTTCGAACCTTTATTAAATTTTTTCTCGCTGGCAACCATAGTAAAATGATGAAAGGAAAAGAAATTCTCGCTTACTACTTTTCCGCTGTTTATGGAGTAAAACTACGGCTCTCGGTATGACGTTACTATTTATAACTTGAACACTACAAATTGTAGCGACAGGAAATTTTACAGACAGTATACATACATATAGTTGAGTGTACCTTCTAAATTGTATCATCGTACGACATATATCGTATGAGATATGAGCACATAAACAGTATCGTTGTGCTGTTCATGGACTAAAACTACGGCATTCGGTAGGAAGTTACAATTTATCATTTCTGCACTACAAATTGTAGCCGTAGGAAATTTTATAGGCAGTATACACGCAAATAGTTGAGTGTACCTTCTAAATTTTATCATAGTACGACACGTAGTTTATGAGACAAGAGCACATAAACAGTAACGTTCATGGAAAACCGCCCCATCACGCACCAATTTTTAATCTATTACTTCTTTACTACTAATTACATTCCCAAGAGATTTTACAGATGCACAGCCCTTATACAAATAAATATACGACTAAAATATGGCAGGAATAAATAAATAAACACCCGGGTAACATCGGGTTTTCAGCTAGTTTGAAATAAATTTATACAGTTTGCTTTACCACGAATATTTATTAAGCATGGTGCATTATTTTCCATATTTAAAATATGTTGAACGGTAATATTTTCTTTAAATTTATATCATGCTGGTTTAATTGCAAATGGTAAGAGAGAAATCTTACTCCGCGATACGCGAACCGTATTTGTACTGCCAACTGCTTATGCCACACCGCGGCGTGCAGTGCCACAATAATAAAATTTATCTCCCTTGTGTTGCCAACCTAATGCGGCCGCGCTGACCGTTAGAGGCCAATAGTGAAATTCAGCCCGTCTAGCGGCCAAGCCCCCACAATCGCGTAAGCGGCCATTGCGAACAGCGGACAAATTGAAGAGCGCCTCGGCGGCCATTGTGGTGGCAAACTTTAAATGTGTGGAAGATTCTTTTGATTAGAGGATTAAATTGTACGACGCTTCTCTCCGGGCTCCAGTGCTTATGTTGGCACCAATGGTAATGGCGGCAACTCAGATGGCCAATAAATGTTTTGTGTTGACAACTTAATTAAAACGAAAATTATATTTTTCTGAACGGACAAGGATACATGCAAGAAACTATCAACCATAGAGCAGGTACAGTATTGACTTTGCTGCGTGTGAAACGAGCAGCAATAACATTTACTGTGCTAATCGTGAAAAATATTAACGCAATTCTACACGTCATTGATCATCTGTTGCCAACATAAGCACTGGAGCCCAGCAAGAAGCGTCGTAAAATTTTACCGATTAGAGAGAGTATTCATTTGAGTTAAGTCGCGAAAACTGTGTCTGATTGAAATATATAACTACAAAACAGCTTCAGACTCCTTGAATATACAGTAACTATCGGTTGTGTGTACATGTATTACACATACGATGTAGAAATTGGCCAACAGCGTTTCCTCTTCCTAAAGAAACCGAACTATAACATGTAGTTTTTTAGCGTTCTAAGTGCAGCATATAAACGGAATTTATGGACAGACACAATTTTTTAGCACTTTCTCAGTATATTCTATCAAACAAGGCTACCTGAAACAGCTAATGTTAAAAAGCGATTGTGAAAGTGAAATATGCCATCAGATACATAACTGAAAAATAGCTTCTTACCTTGTGAATACAGCAACCAGCCATTACCAAATTCTTTTAAGAACACGAAGTATGTCATACCTTTTTCTTCATCTAACATTAGCTTTAGGGTATCTAGCAAGAAGATTTGAATTTTTAATGCTGTAAGCCAAATAACTTACAGTAGCGTGAACTGCTCAAAAGTCAACAACTATTGTCATAGGTATCAATTAATATGAATAAATAATCCCTGAGACGGATTTTCGTCTCAAATATGTCAAAGACATTATTGATAGATGTGAAGCATTGAATTAAAATTTGTGGTGCGGCTGCGAATCGAACGCGGACCTCCATGCTTTCTAGGCAGACGTCTTAACCGTTAGACTACCACACCACTAACGATTAAGGCGCCTAGGAATAGTACGATTTCCCTCCACAACACAAACTTTAATTCAGCTTCTTTGTTCCAAAGATAATTGCCACTACTGCCAAGGCTCTCCATGCACCACAAATTTTAATTCAATGCTTCACATCTATCAATAATGTCTTTGACATATTTGAGACGAAAATCCGTCTCAGGGATTATTTATTCATATTAATTGATATTTATATCACCATAACAGGATTGTTCCACCATGTCCATTGCTGAGGTGCTATTAATTATCTTTGGAACAAAGAAGCTGAATTAAAGTTTGTGTTGTGGAGGGAAATCGTACATAGACTATTCCTAGGCGCCTTAATCGTTAGTGGTGTGGTAGTCTAACGGTTAAGACGTCTGCCTAGTAAGCATGGAGGTCCGGGTTCGATTCCCGGCCACACCACAAATTTTAATTCAATGCTTCACATCTATCAATATTGTCATAGGGTTCAACTTTTCACAAAGTGCATCCAGTGTGGTTATGTGTCATTCATATATGGAACTATACACAGTTCTGCAAACTCTTTTCAGTTGTTATACCTATATGAAAGGCAGATGACCTTTAAATTCTGCGTTACGAATTGCTAATATTAATTTCATAAGTAAAAATTCGAACTGCAGTGAGGCAACTAATTTCGTGACCCCAATAGCTATTTTACACAATCATAAAATGAAACTTTTTGAAATCCCTGTGCTCCATTACTGCCTAAAGTAGCTCCTTTTTAAGAGCTACCAGTAATGTAAAAGCCTGGTATTTATTTCATTCAATCCTATATTGTCTTGACTAACTGTCTGTTAAGCAAGAGTAACTATCTCTGAACACAAGTAATAGGGCTACTTCTATTGTTGAGTAATATAAATGCGAAGACAGTATTCGTTCTTTTTATTCCTTTCTTAAACAGCTTTAAGTATTTAAACGCTGAGCAGCTCTTCACCATCGCGCTTCATGTACAGTGCAATAGCCAAACAATTCAGATGTGACTATCCATTGCGTATATATTCCACAGTAAGTATTTAATACACGATTTACCTGCTAACAAAACTCGTATTTATCTGACATTCGCCACTTCCATGGCGGCCGGGCGAAGGTTCAAATTATTTCGCGACAGCAGCACCATTAGGGAGTCTAATTACTTTTACGACGTCTTTGCTGGCGGCATCCTTTAAACCATCCAAAAATGTAACAAAAATCGAGCGGATAACGCTATAACTGGACGCTCTATGATAGTACACAATTTAGTGTGAAGTTGTGATTGATAATCCCAATGGTCTGACCTCACCTTGTGGCTTCATTTATTTGTATTAATATGAATACTTATGTATAACTTATCTTATGTTTGATATTTAATGTCATTTAATTTTTGCGTTATTTTAAAAACAACAAAAACATCAATTCACGGCTAAATGACGCGATAAGTTTAATTTGAAACAAAAGATATAGGCCCAAATATTACAATACAGAATACACATAGGCTTTACTGTTTAGCGTACAACTTATAAAGAATTACTGAAAATGATAACTAGTAACCAATTGACATGAACGTAAGCAAAAATAGTGTTTAAATAACAATTTATGTACAAATGTACCTGGCTTTTCCATGTGGAACGCTTCAATGTTTTCGGATTGTATACAGAAACTTTGTAAGACTGTCAAAAGTACGTGACTTAACTAACAGTTTATGTGACAAAACTGAAAACGTGTTCGCGATACAGTACATGAACATAGCAAGGAAGGACGCTAAATTCGCGACTTCAAATCTTAACACAAATGAGTGTCGTGTATAGTGAGAGACCGAAATGTGTGTGTTTTCATTTGCCATAACTCGCAGGAACAAAATCCGAATTAGACTATTATCATGAACAGCACTCGTGAAGTGAAATGCGAACACACACATGAAATCCTGAGAAAAGACTAAGCTGCATACTTTTAGTATACTGGACGCTGAAACAAATTACGCAACGTACATTGAATCACTGCGTAGACTTTCTTTAATGAATAGGCCCCAAAGAAATTAAACCGTAATGTAGGTAAAATTTTACGACGCTTCTCGCCGGGCTGAAGTGCTTATGTTGGCAACAGATGAACAATGAAGTGTAGAATTGTGTTAATATTTTTCACGAGCTATAGAGCATATGTTGCTGCTCGTTTTACTCGCAGCAAAATTAATACTGTACCTGCTCTACGCTTGACAGTTTCTTGTATGTACCCTTGTCTGTTCAGTAAAAAATAATTGACGTTTTAATTTAAGTTGTCATGAAAAAACATTTATTGGTCATCTGAGTTGCTGTCATTAGCATTGGTACCAACATAACCACTGCAACCCGGTGAGAAGCGTCGCACAATTTAACCGAATGCTTAAATTTTTTTTCTGATTGTATACAGAAAGTTTGTAAGACTGTCAAAAGTATGTGACTTAACCAACAGTTTACGTAAGAAAACTGAAAAACGTGTTCGCGGTACAGTACATAAAGATAATAAGGAAGGACGCTAAATTCGCGACTTCTAATCTTAACACATGAGTGTCGTGTATAGCTAAAGACCGAAGTGTGTCGAATACAGTTGTGCTTAAAGGATTGTGTGTTTTCATTTGTCATAACTCGCATGAACAAAATCCGTGTTAGACTATTATATGTACAGCACTCGTGAAGTGAAATGCGAAAACACACAGGAAATCTTGAGAAAAGGCTATGCTCACATATGGACTGTACTAACAGACTATATGATTTAAGATGTATGTACAAATCAGTAAAGCATATCTCGCCATAAACGGTGTAAAGAGTTTAAGCAAAGGAATGAACCTACGTGCTGTTATTATACTTGACGCTGACACAAATTACGCAACGTACATTGAATCACTGTGCAGACTTTCTTTAATAAATAGGCTCCAAAGCGATTAAACAGTAAACTTGGACACAAAGTAAGGGGTAAATTGTATCACGCTTCTCGCCGGGCTCTAGTGGTTATGTTGGCATCAATGGTTAATGGCGGTAACTGAGATGACCAATAAATGTTTTGTATTGATAACTTCAATTAAAACGAAAATTATTTTTTTTCTGAACAGACAAGAACCTGTCAACCATAGAGCAGGTACAGTATTAATTTTGCTGTGAGTGAAACGAGCAGCAATAACATTTACTCTGTAGCTTGTAAAAAATATTAACGCAATTCTACACTTCATTGTTCATCTGCTGCCAACTTAAGCACTGGAGCTCGGCGAGGAGCGTCGTAAAGTTTTACCCAAAGTAAGTGATGTTTTTCGCAACTAATTTATAGAGACGATGCAATTTAAGTGTGTATTACATACAGTGAACGGAAAATTATATCAGTTGGTACTCACCTCTAGCCTGAATCAGCTACTGTCGGATGCACGAACTCCAAAACGATGAAGAAAATTCCAAGAACACAAGTTGTGTAAAATAAAATATATGCACTAAAGTGTGAAAAATAATGTCGTATTTCCTCACAGTGAAAATGTTCAATCGTAAGCGTGTACTACGGATATTATTAACAATCTTGTGTACTGACTGTTAAGCAGCGCATGCTGTAGTGTTACCCATTGCTGTTTATATTAGCTGGATGTTGAACTTCAGCTGTCTGAGTTGCCAGCCATAGATGTTCGTATTTCGTTTCTTGCCAAATTGAAATATGACTACTGTGAAGTGTTACAAGAAAACGAAAATACATTTACAGTACATGGCGGACAATGCAGAAACGTAGGGCTGGGCAAATGATACTCGCGTTCGAACATGTTCGCGATTTCCCGATGCAGCAGAGAATTCGATACGGTACCTTTACAGTACCTAACTGTTCGAACACTCAGATAATAAATGACTAGCGCTGCTAATCTGCCAACGATACGCAGGAAATTTTGAAGTTGGCGAGCTATCGCTTTCCTCAGAACTAATTTCATAGAAAGTACAAGTACATGTAAAGTAAAAGAAGGTCAACACTATGAAAAACTGTATATTTTGTTTAAAACAGTGCATACTATACGTGACGTGTCTGGTGTCTTTGCAAGATATAATCCATTGATAAACAAAATATATGCTACTAGAACAGAAATACTGCACCTCATTACTGACGGCTAATATTCAAAGGAAAAAAAATTGTGAATCCTTCGTAAATAGAAATTATATTTAATGTGATTATAAGAGATAGGTTGCAAATGACTATTCGTTTCCCTGTTCATATGGTTCAGTAACAGATAAAAATGTCACCACCTTTTAATCGCCTTGAAAAGAAGATTGAAAGAGATGAAATAGGAAAAACATCAGAAATTTAATACCCAATAACGGAAATAAGTCATGTAAAAATAAACTGTAATGGCAACTTCGAAATAAACGGTGCACGAGCTGCTGTGTATGTAGTATCAACAGGCGTCGCTAGATCGCAGTACTATAATTTTTAATCGCGATTGATATCGTTTACTTATTAGCCTGTATTCGCTACTGTTTTTACTTATGACCTGCACCCTAGAAGCTATTATAGTCGGAATTTAGAGACTTACTAATCCCCATAGTGCATTAACGACACACTATATTCGTTATAAATCGTATACTGCACAGTACAGAAAATATTTATGAATATCATCGTTGTAAATCGAAGAGAGAGTACCTCCTGACACTGCTAGATAACGTCGTGATCGAAAGTTCGAACATTCCCGAGATTTCCCGAACCGTTACGTAAATTGTTCGAACTGTTCGAGTCATGTTCAAACCCTGCTCTACGGAAACGTGTGAAAAACATATGAATGTGCAGGCACGCAGCAGTCACAGTCTAACATACACAGTCGCGACATACACTAGTGTGAAAGTTGTTACCCACTGACAGTTGCAACTCTAGCGCTCATAGCGGTGGACAAGCCGCCATAGGAGTAACATAGACCATTATAGACTGCGCTTGACGTCATTATAGTAAATGTTCAAATGTTTGTAGAGCTTATGGGACTTAACTACGGGGTCATCAGTCCCTAAACTTACAAACTACTTATGAACTAGCTAATACTGAGAACGGCACAAATATCCATGCCCGAGGGGGGATTCGAACCCCCGACCGTAGTGGCCGTGCAGATCGTGACTGACGCGCCGCAGTCCCCTAGCCACCGCGGCCGGCGGCATTATACTGAAACCAACATCTAAGTAACGTGACTCGGGGCAGGGAACCCTGTTCATCATTACAAGCAATCTAAAGTGCAACTCTGAGTTGCAGTTCTTCTCCTCGCTAGTGCAAATTAAGCGTAGATTTCGACAATAAAACGTCTTATCGTATTGTTACTACATATACAGTAGTACAATGGGCGTTAGTTCATCGTAATTCGCAACATCAATGCAATAGTTACAGTTTTTACTTGTGCCTATATGAAATGTTGTTGTTGTTGTTGTGGTCTTCAGTCCAGAGACTGGTTTGATGCAGCTCTCCACCCTACTCTATCCTGAGCAAGCCTTTTCATCTCCTCATAAGAACGACAACCCACATCCACTTGAATCTGCTTACTATACGCGTCTCTTGGCCTCCCTCTGCGGTTTTTACCCCACACACTTCCCTCCAACGCTAAATTTACAATTCCTTGATGTCTAAGAATGTGTCCTACCAATCTATCCCTTCTTTTAGTCAAGGTATGCCAGAAATTTCTTCTCTCCCCAATTCGGTTCAGTACCTCCTCATTAGTTACGCGATCCACCCACCTAATCTTCAGCATTCTTCTGTAGCACCACATTTCAAAAGCCTCTATCCTCTTCCTGTCCGCACTGCTTATTGTCCATGTTTCACTCCCATACAAGGCAACACTCCATACAAATGTCCTCAGAAAGGACTTCCTTAAGCTTAAATCAATAATCGATGTTAAAAAATTTCTCTTTTTCAAAAACGCTTTTCTACCCATTGCCATTCTGCATTTTATATCCTCTGTACTACGACCATCATTTGTTATTTTACTGCCAAGTAACAAAACTCATCTACCTCCTTTATTGCTTAGTTTCCCAATCTAATTCCTTCAGCATCACCTGATTATCTTACACTGCACTCCATTACCCTAGTTTTGCTCTTGTTAATGTTCATCTTATATGCACCTTTCAGCACACTGTCCATTCCGTTCAATTGCTCTTCCAGGTCCTTTGCTGTATCTGACAGAATTACTATGTCGTCGGCAAAACGCAATGTTTTTAATTCTTCACCCTGAACTTTAATTCCTTCTCCAAATTTCTCCTTGCTTTCCTTTATAGCTTGCTCAATGTACAAATTGAACAACATTGGGGAAAGGCTACAACCCTGTCTTACTCCCTTTCCAACCACTGCATCCCTTTCATGCCCTTCAACTCTGACGTCCGCTGTCTGGTTGTTGTACAAGTTGTAAATAACCTTACGTTCCCTATATTTTACTCCTGCTTGCTTCAGAACTTGAAAGAGTTTATTCCAATCAACATTGTCAAAAGCCTTCTCCGAATCTACAAACGCTAGAAATGTTGGTTTGCCTTTTCTTAATCTATCTTCTAGGATAAGCCGTAAAGTGAGTATTGCCTCCCGTGAAACTGATCTTCCCCGAGGTCGGCTTCTACCAGCTTTTCCATCCTTCTGTATATAATTCGTGTTAATATTTTGCAACCATGACTTATTAAACTGATGGTTCTGTAGTTTTCACACCTGTCTGCACCCGCTTTCTTTGGAATGGAGATTATAACATTTTTCTTAAAGTCTGAGGGTACTTCACCTGTCTCATACATCTTACACACAATGTGAAACAATTTTGTCATGGCTGGTTCTCCCAGAGACTTCAGTAGCTCTGACGGGATATCAATATGAAATGTATACACAGTTATTTTTACAAGCAGCAGAACTGCAGTTCTTAAGTGAATGTCTGTTTTTGTTGTACAGTGAATCTTTTAGTTTGTAGCTTACACAGGAGACGAAATATTAGTTTGACAAGCAGCATCAATTTTCATATGATTCCTCAAGAATACATGTGAAATGTTTTGTCATGTTTTTATATGTACCCGAAATCGATTTGCATCCATATTGTCCGATTGTAATACAATACTAGCGTTTATATTTTACGAGTTTTTCCATATACAATGAAGCCAAAACGTAAAACAAGAAAAATATTGGCTATTTACATTAAATAATAATGTGATCAAAAATTATTGACGTACGTCACAAGGACTGTTTTTATAGGAATAATGAACAGTGGGTATTCATCTTCAGCGTTGTGGAACGCTATCAATGGCAGATCTGCTCCAGAAATTACTTACTTGTTGGCATGTATACTCAGTCAAGACATGCTCAAATTATCTTCCATTAAAAATAACATTGATCAGTTGGGAAAAAAGTAAAAAAATCATAGTGCAACACAAACATTGAGGATATGTAATTCTTTTGCTTCTAAACACAACTGGCAATAATTTTTGCCTGGTCACATGTAAAAACGATACTTACCGCATTAATGTCAGTAATACAGAGAAATCACGTTACTTTTATATACTACATGTGTAATAGGAATACGAGTAGTCGTTTTATTGTTAAAATCAACGCTTGACTTTACCTGTAAAATAGAAACACAGTGGTTCGTAATGACGAAGCCTCAGTCACGTCACTCGAGGCAATTTTAGATGTTGGTTTCAAACCACAACACAACATAGATAGCGACATGCGCTGTCTATGTTGTCTGTGGTCTATGAAGAGTAACGTTTGTTTATAATTAGGTTTCTACGAATATAACTAAAGATATCTACTTTTGCATTCCAAGCATTAATAAAATATCTAGAGACATAAATAATCGTGAAATAAAAGCAAAAACCAACTGAATTTCATTGATTCGGTGATATAAACTTCAACTCATTCATGAAGGAATACTTATGAACATGTGTGCATCTGCAGTTTATTCCCCTGAAAGTGCGTAGAATTTAAACATAAGAGACACATAAATTTCCTGTTACGGTCTGTTCTTACATGAAAGCCACTTTCTTTTATGTGTATTCGGTATAGAGTGTACTGATTTGTACATTTTTACAATTCACTCGTCTTTCGTTTAAAAGCATATAATTTGAGTGTAATTACTTTTGCTTACAAAACAAATATCTTGATAATATTTTTGCCTTTTGTGGTTCAGATGTAGCAACAATTGTGGATTGGTTCCTGCTTTGATGGGGAACGGTTCTGTTTTTGCTTTCGATGATTTATTGTCACATTTGTGAGGATTTTCCTTCAGCTATAGCTGTCGCGGCTGATCTGTACTGTATTTCATATACGTTTCTTACGTTCAACACTTACTATTCTGACTGAAATTGTATTGACGAAACCTTGATGTTTCTGAGTAGTAATACGACGTATTTCAACAATAAGTCGGGTTTTCTGTTTATTAGCCAATTGTTTGTTCTTAAATGAAAATGAAAATCTTCAATAAAAAGCCGCAAATATGAAGTGAATCTTAAATAAACTGTCCTGCAATGTGTCGTTTCGTACCTTCCAATGATTCTCAGGAAACCTAATAAAGACTATTGTGGAGTCAGTTTGCAGTTAATGACGATTTTTATGTCACTAAATAGCTTCCCTGGTCCCAGAAAGAAATGTCCACTCTGCAACGGAGTGTGCGCTGATATGAAACTTCCTGGCAGATTAAAATTGTGTGCCGCAACCGGGACTCGAACCTGAGATCTTTGCCTTTCGCGGGCAAGCGCTCTACCGACTGAGCTATCCCGACACGACTCACGATGCCGCCTCACAACTTTACTTCGGCCAGTACCTCACCTCCTACATTCCAAACTTCATAGAAGCTCTCCTGCGAACCATGCAAGACTAGCACTCCTGGAAGAAAGGATATGGTGGAGACATGGCTTAGCCACAGCCTAAGGAATATTTCCAGAATGAAACTTTCACTCTGCAGCGGAGTGTGCGCTGATATGAAACTTCCTGGCAGATTAAAATTGTGTGCCGGAACCGGGACTCGAACCTGGGAGCTTTGCCTTTCATTCTGGAAACATCCCTTAAGCTGTTCCTAAGCCATGTCTCCACCATATCCTTACTTCCAGGAGTGTTAGTGTTGCATGGTTCGCAGGAGAGCTTCTGTGAAGTTTGGAAAGTAGGAGGCGAGGTACTGGCGGAAGTAAAGTTGTGAGGCGGCATCGTGAGTCGTGTCGCGGTAGCACAGTCGGTAGAGCGCTTGCCTGCGAAAGGCAAAGCTCCCAGGTTCGAGTCCCGGTTCCGGCACAAAATTTTAATCTGCTAGGAAGTTTCAGCTTCCCTGTTGTAAAAAGCATGTTAAAATCAATTTAAACAACACTATTCACACTCATCAAATATCATATTGAGGAATGTAGCTTGCCAGCCACTGTCGTGTTGTTTAACAAAAAGCAGTGGAAGTGTCTCGACTGCACGGTATATGTTAGACTGTGCTGCAGTTCTATGCGCAGATACGGACTTATACATTCAGTTGGCATAGAGAACACTGGTGTTACCAAACAGTGTAAACCTTGACTCTAAAGACAAACTTTACTAACGTAATTACAAAGAATTCAGTGATCCTATTAAACGACTGTGCGCCTCGGTTGTACAGTGGTAGAGTGCCAGACTACAAATCCAAAGGTCGCGGGTTCGATCCCCACCAGGTCCTAGGATTTTTATCTGTCATTTTCCACTTCTTTCTCCTCTGGCAGTATTGCTCATGTGAAAAATACCGAGAAGCACAGTGGTTCGGAACCCACGTTAAACTGTAGGTCCCCCTATAACGGGCTGGGTAAGTCAGTTCGAAGGTCGGAGGAAGGCAACGGCATACTACCTCCAAACAGGACCATGCCTAGTAAAGCACTGTGGTCTTCAAACCAATCTTCGGATTGTTGACTGCTTTACCTTTTTATTAAACGACTAAAAAAGTTTGCAAAATGAATACATTAAAATGTGATAAAAATCAAATTTTGAGAAAAGCCCTATATTTAGTATTAGTAAGACCACCTGTATCTACAGGATGAATCTAAATTCGTGCACTCGAGCTTTGCAGCGCGATTCCTCACCTGCCAACAATGAAAAATGTCTCTCACAAACTTCATCCTGCGCGTATTTCCGCCAGTAAATGGACGATAAAGACTGAGATGGCTGTGAGTTCTACACGTCAGTGTGTTTCACAATTACACCAACTAACTTGTAAGGGATGTATTAGGGGTCTTGAGGAACAAAATGAGCATGGAAAGCCATGCCCGGAAACTCCGTTCAACGACGCTACGGAGAGTCAAACCAAGTTACAGGCACCAGCTCCTGTCGCTAGACATCCACTCCAGCAACTTCACCGCTCTGTAGCGTCATTGGCTGACGTGTCCGGGCATGGGTTTCCATGCTCACTTTGTTCCTCAAGACACCTCCCACATCCCCTAGAAGTTTGTTGGTGTAGTAGTGTAATTCTGAAACACACTGACATATGGGACACACACTCATCTCAATCACCGACGTCCATTTACTGCCGGAAATATGCGCTGGATGAAATTTTCAGAGATACTTTTTTTTATTGCTAGCATGTGAGGAATCTCACTGCGAAGCCCGAATGCGCGAATTTAGATCCACCCTGTATATGTATGTGTTTACTTTCTATGTGGTGAGAGTAATAATAATGTAGAATTTAAATGAACTGAAACTGAAGTCGACAACCAATACCAATTAAATGTTTTCTTTAGAAAAATTGTGTGTGTGTGTGTGTGTGTGTGTGTGTGTGTGTGTGTGTGTGTGTGTGTGTGTGTGTGTGTACGATGTATAATGAGTATATCTTGTTTTATGAACGTATGCAATACATATGTAGTTAAGGTAGAAATTAGTCTAATGAAGCATGCGTACGTTCGTGTCAGCAATGGTGGCTTTGTTTTATCTTCTGACTACGTCACACACTCTCCTATCTTTACGTAATATCATTCTATCTAGTACAAAATAACAAATCTGTTTGCGTGTCTCTTTCGGCAAAATGTTAGAATAGTAGTATTAAGGTGTACTAATGCTCGAATGCATTGTTTTATATCGTGTACCACTGCTCAGTACCAGTCTCAAGAGATCAAGTCGCACCAAGAAACAGCGACAACAATCAACGTCTTTGCTTCGTTGTCACAGAGCGGATGGGCGCTCAACCCGTTGAATCTGCGCAAAGTAGACAGAGTTATTGCACGTCGCTAATAGAAATAAAAGAAAAAGAAACAGAAAAGAAATGAAATTAATTGATTTTTCCATCGGTACTTGACAGAACATGATAATAATATCAAAAAGGAACAACTTCCTGATGTTCTGCAAAACTTTTTTATTGGTCACAAACCGGCTTTCGGCTTCTTAGGCCATCATCAGGTGACAACTGACTGTACTACACATATTTTCAAAGATGTTAAGATTTACAAATATGTTATCAGAGACAATCGATACTTCACAGGAATGTTCATCGCAAGTACTTATTTATGAAAGTTATTAACATTTATATAAAAATATAATAAATATGTGTTAAAAATCAAAACTAATATGATTATTTCTGTTGAAAAGGAAGGTTGAAAATAAAACTTATTTCAGTAGAGGTGTATTGGGGAACTGTATCTGATCGTTTAATACTAAACTGGCATCCTGAGCCAAATGTTTATTGATTTCCAATATTTCCAGTAGTGCCATCTTTCTGCTTTTCTTCAGGGGATGTAGAATCTCACAGTTTACATCATAATCATGGCCTTCTCTGAGCAGATGTTTTTAACCTCCAGCTTCTCTCATGTTCTGATAATCTAATAGCTACAGCCCTGCCAGACTGACCAACATACAGTTTCCCACAATGCTTGCATGTGATCTTGTATTCACCATTCTGTGATAGGGGTTGAATTTTGTCCTTACTATTGAATAAATACTTAGAAATGTTGTTTGTATTGTAAAATGCAGGCCTGTAACTTCGAGATTTTAACTTTCTACTAATTTGATCTGAAAGTTTGCCTTAATATGGGATGACACACCAGTTTTTCTGACTACTAACTTGTTCTTGTTGGCCAGCATATAAAAGTGTTCTGTTTTTTATTTTTTATTTTTTATTTATTATTATTTTCTTCTTATTCATTATATTGTCAATAAGGGCAGAGCTGTAGCCATTACTGGATACTACATGTTTGATTGTTTGTAATTCTGATTGAAATGCAGAATCAGATAATGGAACAGATATGAGGCGATGGGCCATTGAATGGAAAGCTGCATGTTTATGGCTGTGTGGATGCTGGGAACTAGCAGGGATAACTGTATCTGTTACTATGGGTTTTCTGAAAATACTAAATAAGTGTTTCTTTGTGCTAATGTCAACAGTAAGGTCCAAAACGTTTATAGAAGATCCTCCTAGTTCCACAGTGAAATAGAAATATGTAAAACCTTTCTCGAAATGACCATTTTAATGTAATCGAATGTTAATATGTGCTATATAATATGTAACAAAAATTTTCAAAATTTATGAATGTAATGTAAATAAAGAATGTTTTCGTCTTTGGCTTCGGCCAAAGGTCACTTTTCTCCCCAAAGACATCTGGAAAGAACACGTAGATAACGTCGTGGGAAAGGCGAACCAGACACTGCGTTTTATTGGCAGAAACCTTAAAAGATGCAACAGAACTACAAAAGAAACTGTATGCACTACGTTTGTCCGTCCATTTTTGCAGTATTGCTGCACAGTGTAGGATCCTTATTAGGTGGGTTAGACGGAGAACATCGGAAGAGTCCAGAGAAGGGCAGCTCGTTTCGTATTGTCTCGATACAGGCGAGACAGCGTTACGGAAATGATACAGGATCTGGGATGAGAATCATTACAACAACGGCGCTTATCGCTGCGGCGTGGGCTACTTACGAAAGTCCAATCGCCAACATTCTCCTCCGAATGCGTAAATATATTGCTGACTCCCACTTACATAGGTAGAAATGATCATCGGAATAAAATACGAGAAATCAGAGCTCGAACGGAGAGATTCCGGTGTTCTTTCTTCCCGCGCGCTATCCGAGAATGGAATGAGAGATAAATAGTATAACGTTGCTCCGATGAACCCTCTGCCAGGCACTTAAATGAGATTTGCAGAGTATTCCATGTAGATGTAGATTACGTAATGCGATCGGGATGGCTTTCGTTCATTTGTGGTAGCATTTGCCTACTAATCACCATCTGCGGTGAGCATTTTCCTAATTTGATCTTGCAAGAAACCCAAACGAGCTATTTTATCATGAGGAAACAAACTTGAGGTAGTTTATTCCTTGAATAACTAGCCGCCTTACCGTGTTGCTTACCTTGCTTTCGTTTCCACTGATCTCTTCTGCCCATACCCATTAATCCAAAATTAATTATATAATACGCAGGATTAAATTGTTAATTTCATTCCTCCGATTTAATGCTCTAAAATTTTTTCGTCCCTGACTTTATTATGTAACTATATGAAAATCTGGTATATCCCAGATATCTGTTTATTCCATACTATCACAACTCGTCTACCGCCAATTCTCTCTCTCCCTCTTTCCATCTTTCCTCTCCCGTCTCTCTGCCCATCTCATCCTTTTCCTTTCTTGGCCGTCTCCTTGTCCTCTCTCTCTCTTTCTCTCTGCTTATACGGCCTCTTCAGTTCACCCATTCCTGACCCCACCTATAATAACTGACATACATCTATCATATACCATGGTAATAATTGAACCACTGTCAAAGTTTATTGCGTGGTACCCTTTGCCGTGCAACATGGGCTGCCTTGCAGTTTATAAAAACCCTTTCCATGAAAACGTTCTTATGTGAACGAACTTTCTAATAAAAAGTGAAATGATGACAAAGACTATGGTAAAGTACCCTCCTGTTTTGATGGTCAAGAGTGCGAGATACCATGAAGATCAAACAGAACAAAACTGTAGACGATAGGAAATGGAAACAAACGGACGCACAAAGGAAGACCGTTATTTATACACTGTACAAAACAATTACAGGATCAGGAGGGACGTTGTTGTGGTCTTCAGTCCGCAGACTGGTTTGATGCAGCTCTCCACGCTACCCTGTCCTGTGCAAGTCTCTTCATCTGAGAATACGTTCAGCAACCTACATTCTTTTGAATCTGCTTACTGTATTCGTCCCTCGGTCTCTGTCCGCGAATTTTTCCCCACACACTTCCTTCTAATGCTATGGTGACGATTCCTTGATGTCTCACAATGTGTCCCACCAACCTATCCCTTCTCTTAGTCAAGATATACCAGAAACTCCATTTCTACAGAATTCTGTTGATCACCTCGTCATTACTTACATGATGTACCCAGCTAACCTTCATCATTCGCTTGTACCATCACATTTCAAAAGCTTGTATCATATTTTTGTCTGAACACCTTATCGTCCACGTTTCACTCCCAAACAATGCTACACTCCAAACAAATGCTTTCAGAAAGGACATCCTAGCATTTAAATTAATAGTGGATGTCAACAAATTTCGCTTCTTCAGGATCGCCTTTTCCCCATATCCATTCTGCATTTGATATCTTCTTTCCTTAGGCCTTCAGAAGTTATCTTGCACCCAAATAACAAAACTCATCTACTACTTTCATTGTCTTATTACGTAATCTAATTCCTTCAGCATCACCTGATTTTCTGACACATTACCCTCGTTTTACTCTTATTAATGCTCATCTCATTCCTTCTTTTCAAGACACTGTCATTTCCGTTTAATTGCTCTTCCAGGTACTTTGCTATCTCTGACAGAATTACTACGTCGTCAGCGAACCTTAATGTTTTTTATTTCCTCTCTCTGGACTTTAATTCCCTCTCCAAATTCGTCCTTGCATTCCTTCACTGCTTGCTCAATGTACAGATTGAACAACATTGAGGAAAGGCTACAACCCTATCTTACTCCCTTCGACTCTAATAATTGCTGTCTGTTTTTCTGCAAGTTGAATATAGCAATTCGCTCCCTATATTTTACCCATGCTACCTACAGAATCTGAAAAAAAAAGCATTGCAGTCAACATTGTGAATAGCTTTCCCCAGAGTCTTTTCCTTAATCTATCTTCTAAGATAATTCTTAATGTGAGTATTGCCTCGCGTGTTCCTAAATTTACCCTAAATCCAAATTGATCTTCCCCAATGTGGGATTCCATTAGTTTCTCCATTCTTCTGTAAATAATTCGTTTTAGTATTTTGCAGCCATGACTTGTTAAACTGATAGTTCTGTAATTTTCACATTTGTCTATCATACAGAATATAAATATTGCAGCTATTTTCTTCAGATATTGCTGACAATTGTAAACTGTCTCGACTCTTTACCTGAGGTTTACATGGCTTTTACTAAGAGCAAGTCACCATGGGGCTACTATAATAATTAAATTGGTCATTCTAGTCGTCCTCTAAGACGGTGTGTGATAACCTGGGAGGCCAGTACAGTTGAACCCTTGCTTGGCACGGACAGTATGAGGTTATCAATCTGCTCTTGAGGGATATTTGGTCATTCTTCATTGAGTGCAATATCCAGACCTGCAACTTTTTTAGATGGTGCTGGTACGGCTTCTATAGTTCGATATTTGCATCCCAGACATGCTTAATCGGTAAACAAGCTGACCATTCAAACAAGAGGAGTAAAATATATGAACCGGAGGATTATATAGAACTCGTACGAAAAGCAAACACCAGTTATCCAGAGTTGAAGGACATGAAAGGGATGCATAGTTTCGGAGGGGAGTAATAAAGGGCTGTCGCGTTTCTCCAATGTTATTCAATTTGGATGTTGAGCAAGCTTCAAAGGAAAGCAAGGATAAATTTGTAGAAGGAATTAGAATTCAGGGTCAATAAATAAAAACATTGCGTTTTGCCGATGACGTAGTAATTATGACAGCAAAGGACCTGGAAGAGCAGTTGAACGGAATGGACAGTGTATTGAAGACAGTTTATAAAATGAACATTAACAAGAGCAAAACAAGGGTAATGGAGTGCAGTCCAAGGAAATCAGGTGATGCTGAAGGAATTAGATTAGGTAAAAAAATAAAGAGGCAGATGCGTTTTGTTACTTGGGTAGTAAAATAACATATGACAGTCGCAGTACAGAGGACTAAAAGAAGGGATCGCTTGATAAGACACATTCTTAGACAACAAGTAATTGTGAATTTAGCGTTGGAGGGAAGTGTGTGGGGTAGAAATCGCAGAGGGAGACCAAGAGATGAATACAGTAAGCAAATTGAAATAAATGTAGGTTGCCGTTCTTATGAGAAGATGAAGAGACTTGCTCAGGATACAGTAGGGTGGAGAGCTGCATCAAACCAGTCTCTGCAATGAAGACCACAACAACAACAACAACAAAAATAAGTACGTGCTACGGCAATTAACGCTATAACTTGTCACGTATCTCATTTCCACGAAGAACAGTCCAGTTTCTTGGGAACTGGTTCGCTTCCGCGAGTACGCAGGCATCTGGAGAGCGCACTGAGGGTTCTTCAACTACCTCTGAACTACGGAGCGTACAAAAACGCTCTGAGTGAAATTGGCGTTGTAGGCTCGCAGCTGTTGCACGTGCTACTAATGGGAGAAGAAGAATTTTCTCCTGCTGCTGGAGCCTGTTATTAATCTCGGCAGCTGCTGATCCAAGTCCTCCAAGCAGGGCAGCTACGGACCCACCAGAGCGTGAAAATTCCGCTTCCGCTGCAGGTCGAAGACGCCGCGGTAGGTCGCAAACTGTGAGCAGAATCCCGTGAGAGAATCTGCGAAATGTTTCAACGTACAGCGGGAAAGTACAATAGGAGATTCGATATTCACTGCTGTAACACCACATCGCGACCATAGCATTAGAATCACCATATTGCAACATTTTTCATCGTTACGTAATTTTAATCATTTGTTTAGAGGCAAAAATTTCTCTTTTTTAAAATTCAAATTAGATCATAGTAATTCTTCAGTTTCTCCCGACGTATTTGATAATCAAAATATCCACAAGTGTACTGGCGGTCTATAATGCGTTGACGAAATCCAAGCCCATGATGTCGAACATCACTAGTAAAGAGAGGGCGGCCATTCGTGACCTGAGGGAGCGCCCAGAAATTGTTGTCTTACGGGCTGACAAAGGCAATGCTACGGTTGTTGTCTCCCATAAGGACTACACTGAAAAGATGCAGAGCCTGCTAAATGACGATTCCTACCGGAAGATCAGCGTTGACCCCACAAAGAAGGTGGAAAACAAGACGAGGGCGCTTCTCAAGGATGCGGATTTACCGGAGGGTGTCGCCAAGAAACTGCTACCTCAAGGTCCGGTACCGCCAAGACTTTATGGACTTCCTAAGGTTCACAGAGATGGGGTGCCGTTACGTCCCATTGTCAGTAACATCAGAGCACCTACATATTTGTTGGCCAAATACTTGACGGGAATATTAAGTCCTTATGTGGGTAAATGCCCTCATCACATCCGTAATTCCGTGGATTTCGTTAAACGGCTCAACAGCTTCAGGCTGGATTAGTCAGATATTATGGTGAGTTTTGATGTCGTTTCGTTGTTTACGAGGGTGCCCCTTCGAGAGTCACTAAATTGGATTGGTCAGAGGTTTGACGAGAAGACCACCAAACTTTTTAGGCATGTCTTGACCTCCACATATTTTCTTTTCAATGGCGAATACTACGAACAAACGGAGGGAGTCGCCATGGGTAGCCCACTCTCCCCTGTGGTCGCAAATTTGTACATGTAGAATTTCGAGGAGGAAGCCCTGGTATCATCTGAATGGAAACCTACTTGCTTTTTCCGTTACGTGGACGACACGTTCGTCATCTGGCCACATGGTATGGATAAACTCCTTGACTTCGTTACACATCTGAACTCCATACACCCCAACATCAAATTCACTATGGAGACTGCCGTTCCTTGACGTCTTGGTCAAGAGAAGAGCTGATGGTACCCTAGGTCATAGTGTATATCGGAAGACAACGCACACTGATCTATATTTACACGCAGACAGCTGTCACCACCCTTCACAGAGGATGGGGTACTTAAAACTATAGTACATAGGGCGCGCACTATCTCAGACGCAGAGAGTCTACCCCAGGAACTAGACCACCTGAGAACTGTATTTCGAAAAAATGGGTACTCAGAGTGGCAGATTCAGCGGGCTCTCCGCCCAACCACTACATCACAACCTGTGGAAACGGATGAAAACACGAGGGAGGATGTAAGCACTGCGTTCGTTCCATATACCGGCGCACTCTCAGGGAAGATCGCCCGCATTTTGAAAAAAACACCAGGTTGGAACTGTTTTTTGTCCGCCGAATAAAATTCGTGCACTCGTGGGGAGCGCTAAAGTTGATCTCGGTTTGAGGAAGGCCGGCGTGTACCAGATTCCGTGTCAGTGTGGAAAGTCATATATTGGACAGACGATGCGTACCGTCGAGGATCGATGCGTTGAACACCAGAGGCACACACGATTGATGTATCCGAGCAAGTCGGCGGTCGCTGAACATTGTTTGTCGGAGAATCACGCGATGGAGTATGAACGCACTAGGATTCTGGTACAGACGTCGATATACTGGGACTGCATCGTTAGAGAGGCCATTGAAATTCGTACAAGTGACGACCTCATAAGCCGTGACTGTGGCTATAATCTTAGCAAAGCTTGGGAACCAGCCAATGGGGTTAATTAAGAGTAAATCTAGCAAACGTAACGAAGTGACGACCACGGCGGACAGAGCCCTCACACCGACGTCTTCTCAGACGCCGGCGCAATCGGTTCCACTGCGCGGCCGCGGCGCGGGGCGCGGACCGCGGAGGGGTCGCTCCGCGGGCCGAGGGTATTTAAATCGCCCGCCACCGGGCTAGAACCCAGGTCCCTTCGAGCAGCCGTAGCGTGCGGATCTCCGTGCCGGTGCGTTTCCAGGAGCTCAGTCCGTCAGTTCACCTGATGATGGCGACATGTATGATCGCCGAAATATTGTGCCCGTTGGACACTACAGATCGGCAGTACACGCGTGGATATTTTGATAGATGAGAGTAAATCAGAATAACAGTATCCAGGGAATACGTAGGTCAAAACACCTCGTATATCAAAGATCATTTGTCAGGTTGCTGTTATAAATAGAACCCGCAGTTGAATTATTCTGTCTCTACGTTACTTGCTCCATATGTTACTAGATCTCGAAATGTTTCACTCCCTATGTGATAGCTCTCCGTGATTACTTTCAAAGTATCATACGCGGTTTATTTCCAAGATAGGAAGGAACCCGAGAAAAAGTATTTATTTATTAATATAATCTTTCATATTGTGATCATAGGCGAATGCGTACATTATCTTTGGAATTTGATTGGGATAGGCTAGGACGGAAAAATTAGAAACTTCTGCCTCCCGTAATAACTTTTAAAAACCGTACCTAGAAGAGTTAAAGTTCGTAAGCAATGTAACAGGATCCAGAGACTTTGATATAAATGAGACTTTGACGAAAATAATCACGCATTGTGATTGATTTGATTTGATTTTTTCAGGGAAGCAAAAACAGTCTTGGTCCAACCCGCCACTGCCCGCACCGAAACTAAGTTTATTGTGCGGTATCGCTCGCTGTATATCTATAAAGCCAACCACTGCCCTTGAACAGTGCAAGGAGTCCCTTTACCAGTTCTTTATTAGACATAATTTCTTCGGGTCTGGTTCTCCCAAATGTTCTGTGCCTTTTACTCTCCAATGCAATGCATTCGAAGATTAGATGTGATGCAGTTTCATCACCGTCATCACAGATCGTACATTTAGGGTCCTCTTCTGTTATTCCCATTGTTTGTAGGTGTTTTTTGAAATTCCCATGGCCTGTCAGCAATCCAACCGTGAGTCTAATCTCTCTCCTGTTCAGGCCCAGGATTGTAGAGTATCTTTTAAAACATCACGAATTGTGAGCTCATAAAGTGTTTTCTGTGAAAGTGATTTTGTTGTAAATATTAAATTCAAAATAGAGAATCTGTGATACTTAAACAAGTCTTAAAGAATTATTCAAGTATTTAGTTCCCTAATATTGTCCAAGAAGATTTTAAAAGTGAACATATATCTGTGAAATTTGTAATGAATCAGTTAATATGTGAAAGAAAATATCTAACAGTTTTGATTAGAAGAAACTTCTAATGAAATATTTTCTAAAGAAGAATTCGATAGAAAGGAATCAAGTACAAATAATATCTTTTGTGACGGGCTTCAAACTGTCTGAACTACCGGGAGTCAATGATTCAATTTTTTCGGTTTATTAAATATCAGTCCCTGAGAAACGGAATTTCATGCTCAAACATTATAAAAAGTCCAGAATGAAACTTTCACTCTGCAGCGGAGTGTGCGCTGATATGAAACTTCCTGGCAGATTAAAATTGTGTGCCGGAACCGGGATTCGAACCTGGGACCTTTGCCTTGCGCGGGCAAGCGCTCTACCGACTGTGCTATCCCGACACGACTCACGATGCCGCTTCACAACTTTACTTCCGCCAGTACCTCGCCTCCTACTTTCCAAACTTCATAGAAGCTGTCCTGCGAACCATGCAAGACTAGCACTCCTGGAAGAAAGGATATGGTGGAGACATGGCTTAGCCACAGCCTAAGGGATATCCCAAGTCGAGTCCCGGTTCCGGCACACAATTTTAATCTGCCAGGAAGTTTCATAATAAAAAGTTTTTAATTTTAAATGATACACAGAACCATTATTTACAGAATGAAAAATTGAAGAAAGATATACATTTTATTATTTACGAGGAAGTACCAGGTCTACCAACTTAAATTTTATACTGAGGTGACAAATAAAAATTTTGAACCAATCCATCCACTTCAACTGTGAAAGTCAAGCCGAATCTACATCTTACGAGTCAAAAGATAGAACCAAAATACAAGATAACCAACGTGAAGCCCCTGTACGAGTCACTCTGCACATGGAAACCATCCATCTGATTGTGTCATAAAGCTATCTGTGACTGTTTGCTGATAACCCTGCAGCGTACAGAAACGCATTGTTACGACGTCAGGAGGGTACAGGATGCTGTACAAGTTTATACGTCGTATGATGAAAGGCAGCAAAGTAAAACATCCTACTGTCGCGCATTACGAACCATTATAAGTTATCTTGTAGTTTCATGGTTTTTCTAAATATTTAGGGGAATATATATATATATATATATATATATATATATATATATATATATATATATATATATATATAATGGAACGTGGGACGTGTGTCGGTATATTTCACTTGGCAGCCAAAATTATTGACTGCAGACCAATGGCGGTTACGCATGAGAGTAGCCTTTAGGTTGTCGGTGTGCACTATGGTATTTTGGTCGCGGTGTGTGGCGGTGGGTGAGTGTGGCGAACAAAAATCCGTAAAATGTGGAGCAATACGACGATCAACAGATGCTCAAAGATAAAAAGACTCAAAGATAAAACACTGGGAAACACAGACATACATTAACTGAGCATTAACAACACTGACAATACACCAATGATCTCAATATAAACACTGGAGAGACAAGTGTAGTACTTAGGATCAAAATACTGACAAATGGATTACCCGTTCCGTGTCGATAGCTATAAGAGGGTGGATGATAATAGTATTGAAAGTCGTCGGCTTATATAAAATTCCGACTGAAGACCAGCGATGACTTTTGACACTACAATGGCAAAGAGGTTATATACAGTGATGCACATTCTTCATTTGTTTTTCTGCAGCAAGCTTACGAATAAAGAAAAATAAGTGCATATTGCAGTTTGAAAAGTAAAAAAAATTCAAATGTTTGTATAGCTTATGGGACCTAACTACGGGGTCATCAGTCCCCAAACTTACAAACTACTTATGAACTACTTACGAACTAGGACGGCACAAATATCCATGCCCGAGGGGGGATTCGAGACCCCGACCGTAGTGGCCGTGCAGACCGTGACTGAAGCGCCTCAGTCCCCTCGGCCACCGCGGCCGGCGAAAAGTAAAACTACCAAGAAAGATGCCAAAGCGTAAGAAATAAATTTCGCGTTCTCGTTCCGTTTCTAAAAGACAGAAAACTGCGCTGAAAAGTGACGATATAAACTTGAAATTTCTAGATGTTTATCTTACACTGTAGTCATCAGCGATTTACCGATATTCCCATTCCTGAAGGGGTGAAATAGGGGATGAATGGTTTATTTTGAAAATACGTTGCTATTAACCCAATTTTGAAGAAGAATTGCAAAACTTCGGATTTAGATTTTTGATTGGAATTTTAAAAACACGTGTTTCGATATTTTTGGAAATTCAACCCTTAAGTGAGTAAAATAAGGGAAAAAATCTTTTAGGGGCGCTACTAAGACTATTTTGATGCTAGAAATGTGAAAATTTGGTTTTGGAACCATGGTTATACTTTAAAAAAATTAGTTTCGGGATATTTTGAATTCTGACAACAATGGTGCAATAGGGAGTGGCAAGTTGTATCAAAATACTTCACTAGGAAAGAATTTTAAAGCTAAATCTATGAAAATTTATATTTAGACCATTCAGACCATTCAGTCTATGTCTTTCATAAAATAATACAAAATTAATTATTAAAAGAATAATAATAACAATCAACTTTGAACATGGCTGATTAACAGCAAACGGAATCCAATTTCTTTTAACAATTTTGTATATCAGCTAACCGGTTGCGTAATTTTTAGATGCTTGACCTAGGTTTCGTTGCCACTAGGGACAACTTCATCGAAAGAATAAAAACAGTTACATGAAACACAAACAATATTTTTGACATCATGTGTTTCATGTAACTGTTTTTATTCTTTTGATGAAGTTGTCCCTAGTGGCAACGAAACCTAGTTCAAGCACCTGAAAATTACGCAACCGGCTGATATACAAAATTGTTTAAAAAAGTAAAAACAATAATAATATAAACAATACTTTTCTAGGCTAAAGCCTTTGTAGAGAAAAGTCTAAGAAGCAGACCTTAGCTAGGATATTGGACGGCTCACAGGTAGCGGTTAGTGAACGTTCCATCAGATACGATGGAGGCCTGCGAATTCGGAAGAACCTGTCCCGGACCAAAGTAACACAAAAACAAGTCCGCTTTGCGTCTGTCTTGTCGTAAGCGGTGATGTAATCAACGTCTTTTCACCCGAGACGCGGCTGAAATTTATATTCGCGAACCAACCCTCCAGTCTTAACACTTCACTCATTGAGTTTACGCGACCCCAGCTGATTCCAGATATAGTCATCATGGAGCATTTTGATAAACTTAATGTTACCCCACATGGTCAATCCACAGAGGAAGTTTGCGTCCTCTAGCCAATTAAAACCACAACCAATACATAAATACTTCACATACAACTACGTCAACTTCATAACCCGACAAAGTTACTATTTCACATCTGTACTTTCCTTAGCGTCCCTGTCTCTGGAATATTGTATACATTCCTTGTTATATTTAATATATATGTTCGTGAATTTTACAAATTTTTCAATCACTTCCAGGATAAGTATTGTACATAAGCCTCTTTTTCACTTGTGACCTCTCTGGCAACACTTGTAGACCCAAGGAATATTTTCACAATATTCTTTCTTTTTCATTTTTGAAATCACATTAGGATACATTTTATTCCGTTTACACGTTTTGTTTCTCCCAATAAAATTACCAGTGGAGTGTTCAAATTCAAATGTCTGTAAATCTATCGAACCTAACTGCGTGGTCATCAAATCGTAGCTTACAAACTACTTAAACCTAGGTAAACTAACCTAAGGACAACAAACACACCCATGCCCCAGGGAGGACTCGAACCTCCGACGGCGAGGAACCGCGCACTCCGCAGCGAGACGCTTTAGACCGCTCGGCTACTCCACCGAGGCCCAGTGGAGAGTAGCTCTTCACAGTCAACATCTGAATCGTGGACTTGATCAGAATCTGAATCGTGATCACTTCGTGTCATAAGTTCCTCTTTTTCCTCAGAGTCATCATCGTTTTCGTTATCTCGTACAGTGCTGAAATATGGATCCTCGTTGAGTAGCCAATCAAGTTCGTTGCCTGTCAGCTTGTATCTCGCCCTACACAGTAATACATCCACTTGTTAGGTGTTATTATTCCGTCTGTATAAAAAGAAGCGAAATAAAAATGGAGGAAAAATTACATGACCGGGCGCGTGGCGTACTTTGAACTCTAAGATGACGAAATCGCAATTTATTTTAAATTACTGTAGCTCAAGTGAACCTATGACAACTCAACTTCTCACTGTGGTAGCTGAAAGTAAGGTGCAGGAATAGGTAGGGGCTTGGTCTTGTCAAACAACAATGGAACAGTGAAAAACAATGTTATTTGCCGTTTATACACAGGCACGTCCGCTCCAGGGTTAAGTCAACGACTCTTTAATTGCATTTGAATGGTCGTACCTGTTGTTAGTGAAGCTGTGTCGTTTCCCCTCACAGTTCTTGTAGCGCTTTGCATTTATAAAGAAAGTGCAAAATACAATAGCCGAAAATATACTAAGTTGTCGCGAGTAGGTATTCTCAAAATAATTTCCGGGATCCCAGTTACGACACGTTTCTTGCAGACAACGCTATAACACAGAAATAACATTCACACTGTGCCCAAACACTGACTTGTAAAGAAAATTGTGCAGCGCGGTCACTGCATGACAGACTGCGATAACATTCTGTCGCCGACCTTTACACTGGTCGCTAGCAGCGGAGACATCTTACGGTCTTCGTAAAATTTCGTTAGGTGTTCGAATCTCTCGATTAGTATCATCGTTTTCCATTTGTTTATCATATTCGAGGTAAAAGTGTTGTTGTACAGAGCTGATGACTAATAGGCTTCGTTCCTGACAGATCAACTTCAAACAGTGCTGCAGAAAGTATTGTCGAAAACTCACGTCACAGTTCAAACTAACAGTATGATTGTTATAAACGGATTCTTCCGTTACTTGTTGGTACAACAAATCCATATTCCAGGTCTAAATTAAACTCTATTATGATTGTTGTCAGTTTAAATTTATGCAAACCCAATAGGAAAAGCTATGTAACACACGATCATTGTTTCCTATATCCAAACTGGTTATTAAATAAGCCCTTCGCTTTCAAGGAAACACATTCATAAAATTCAGTGACTGTTCCGTTGGTTCTTGACAGAATATTTGATACATTATGAATGAAATAGACAAGATAACTGTGAGATATTCTGTAAATTTATTGGTTTACGCACCGGTTTCGCCTGTTACGCCATTATCAGGTAAACATTACAACTTTAAGTTTCAACGATATTAAGTTGTTAGAAATATAACTTTCAAAGGAGACTAGTGTTTGGTTTATAACTAACCGCCGGTTTTTTTTTACAGCTTTTATGCCACAATGAAAAAGAATTATGTGAAGGCTGATGACAGGAACTTCCCTAATGTTGATGCATTTATGATAGCTTCAATCTTCACAAAACAATACAAATTTTACGTGCAAGAAACAAGCGTGAAAACTGCATTGTAAGTACCGCATACATACATTTTCAAGCTAATTATTGCTAGACATATTTTATGTCATTGGAAAAAAGGTTTCATGACATGACAGAACATTTGCGTTGTCTCGCAATTGGCTAATGGCGATGTCATATGATTCTCGCTATTCAGCATCTGTTGCCAACATTATCACAGGAGGCCGCCGGGATGGATGGTAAAATTTAACCCAGTAAAGCACACAGTTAAGGGAATAATTTCGTTTTTAACTACTTCAATACTGATAACAAGCTGTAACATCAAAACCTCTCAAATACAGCAAAATGCCTTGTGTATATTCTCTAAATAAACACATTTTGGCTAACACTTTTCACCGTATTGCAAATTACGAACGTTTAAAAGTTAAATGAATCCCCAAACACGTATTTTACGATAGGGTATATTATAGTAAAGTAAGAAGAAGACCGTTGTCGATGTATAAAACGATTACCCATTATTGAATCGATTGTTTGTATTAGATCTACTGGCGATAATAGTGCAATTACGGGAGATAAATAATCAGTGCTATACTGTATAGTGGGCTAAAACAATATCAGTATGTATTTTCACCAAGTATATTAGGAAACGGCTTTCATTACAGATAAATCGTAGACGTGTAACATTCTGAAGTTTTACTTTCCAAATGTAAACATCAGCTAATTAACCTGCTCATAATACTACTTTACACTTTTGCAGTAGAAGAGAACTACGGAAATAATGTTGTACACTTACAGCAACGGGCCCTGATAACCTCGCTGTTGAGCGCCCTAAAACGCCAATCATCATCATCATCACTTACAGCAAAATGATCCTCACAGAAATAAACACATGAAGTGGCTGCTATTTCATTTGGACCTCTTCGAGCGAGTGTCAACCACATTTTGGACACCTCATTTTTTTTAAATTGAAAAAACAATTTTTCTGGTGTCTTAACAGACGTATTGCTACAGTGCGGAACTACGCAATATTTGAAGGTCGTTTTACGAACTTGAATTCCCAAACAATACAACACTATTTTTTTTTTTTTTTTTTATCTTACGAGAGCAGCAGCAGCAGCAGCAGAATCGTGGTTTGTGACGTCACAGGCATCACGTGACTCAAATGTACCGTTTTTGCGGGCTTTTGAAATTATTTGAATTTCATTTCGTTTTTTGGTTTGAAGTAATGAAATTCACAAGGTAATAAAGGATGTTCGGAGCATAATATGACATAATTAACCATTTAAAACGATTTTCAGAAATATGTCAAATACCCTATTGCAGCAGGCGATGTACCTGGAAGATGAGGGTGTCACAATGTGTGCAAACTCCAGGGCCAACGGGTAATGTTAAGATACTTACAGTCAGAGGAAGTTATTTGAGTGCATGGTGAGCATTGAAGGACAGTAATATTATGTGGTCCTTGTGCTGGAAGTGTTCAGTATGTGTGAACAATATGTTTTGACAAAGATGGTGGATTTGATTGAAAACATTTCCTAGGTATAAAATAATTTGTTTTTATTATGTGTTTATTTCCATATGTAAATTCAATTTCAAATGTTTTTACGATGTATTATTTACCTTTATCCAATATTTAATGAGATAAAAATTCTACACGAAATTCTATGCATAGCACATCGGTAGGGTAAACATAATACCCTTGCAACATAAAAAAAAAATTAAACTAAATTAATTCCACAAGTAAAACTGGAAAAGAACCTCACCGGTAAAAATGACCGGTAACGGTCCTTGTAGGTAGTTTGCGAATGCCGGTCCTCCTAGTCGTCAAACGGTGCGTCTGCAACGGAGGTGAAGCGTTATTGTTGACGGAATCCATCCCGACCCGAGTCCTACTTCATTCGTAAGTTCGCGGAAGCTAGTTTCGACAAAACGAAAAATTCGGCTCATTTCTGGTCGAAACCGAAACTGCGACGTAACCTAATAATTTTCCGGAAAGCGAATATTCGGTGAGTCGTTACTCCGTGCCTTGCACGCGGTGGGCTTTCCTTTTTGATGGTGCCGGCGTCTTCTGCCTCGGCCGTCTTCTGCCAGCTACCCGCGGCGCACCGCTGTGTGGCTGGCGGCCGAGTCTTAAGCAACGGTGCGTCAGTTTTAGTTGTCCACCGTATCCTGCCGGGGCCATTCAGAAAATTACACTACCTTGTCCACAAATTTTTTCTGCGATTACGTTTTGCTTACTGTATGTGGTACAGTCTGCCCCACTAGTGACGACACCGTCCCTAACGCCGTCTCCACTTCCGGAAGCAGTGCTGCCTGGCCTCTGTGTCAGACAGCGCGAAGAACGGTCTGCGAATTTTCTCTTCAACATCTACATCTACACGGGATACTCTGCAAATCAGATTTAAGTGCCTGACAAAGGGTTCATCAAAAGCACCTTTATACTATGTATCTCCCATTCCACTCTCGAATAGCGCGCGGGAATAAAGAACACCTGAATCTCTCCGTTCGAGCTCTGATTTCTCGTATTTTATTCTGATTATGTAAGTGGGAATCAACGATATATTTTCGCATTCAGAGGAGAATGTTGGAGATTTGAGTTTCGTAAGTAGACCACGCCGCAGCGATAAGCGCCGTTGTTGTAATGATTCCCACCCCAGATCCTGTATCATTTCCGTAACGCTGTCTCCCCTGTATCGTGACAATACAAAACGAGCTGCCCTTCTTTGGACTCTATCGATGTCCTCCGTCAAACCCACCTGATAAGGATCCCACACGGGGCAGCAATACTTCAAAAATGGACGGACAAGCGCAGTGTATGCAGTCTCTTTTGTAGTTCTGTCGCATGTTTTAAGGGTTCTGCCAATAAAACGCTGTCTCTGGTTCCCCTTCCTCACGACATTATGGACGTGTTCTTTCCTAATTAAGTCTGAAGTAATAGTAATTCGTAGGCATTTTGTGGAGTTTACGGCCTTCACTTTTGATTGATTTATCTTGTAAAGAAAGTTTAACGGATTCCTTTTCGTACTCATGTGGACGATTTCACAATTCTCATTATTTAGAGTCAATTGCCAATTTTTACATCGTAGTGATATCTTATTCAGATCGTTCTGCAGTTCGTTTTGACCTTCAGATGATATCACTAGACGGTAAATGACGGAGTCATCTCTTCATTGGTGAGAGACACTAGGGAAAGTAACTGAGGTTTCGGCACTTTCATCCTGTTCGTGTGACGTTGTCCGCACCGCGGCAGACTTTGAGGCTTGTCTACACGACGACACTAGGTTGCGACACTCGCTTCATGAAATGAGTTGCGCGCAACTGGTTTCGTGTGTGTCTGTAGACACGGCGCAATAATATACACTTCAGTTTCGTTCTTTTGGGAGTGCCGTAGTCGCCGTGGAATGAAAGTTTTGGTAGCTGTAAGAGTTGTGGCTGAGCTCTTGCTTCTCTGTGTGAAGTCGCTGCATAAGACTAAACATAAAAAGAATGAAAAACGTGTTTGGGTTTGTGACTGGATTTAAAAAAAGAGACGTCATCTCGGTTGCTTAGCGACCTTGCTGAAAGAAATTGTGATTCAAGACCCTAGAAGCTATTTTAACCAATTTAGAATGTCATCAGAGCAGTTTACGTTCCTTTTAAACGGAATTAGTAATGCAATAATGAAACAAGATGCTGTTATGCGTGAAGCACTGTTACCAGAACTGAAATTACAAATTGCATTACGTTTCTTGTCAAGTAGATATTCGTCTCTACATTACCTGTACCGTGTTTCCAAATCCACAATTGCCATAGTTCGTTTCTACATCTACATACATACTCTGCAATTCACCGTAAGGTGCGTGGCGGACGGTACACTGTACCACTACTAGGCATTTCCTTTCCTATTCCACTCCCAAATTGAACGAGGAAAAAAAGAATGCATACATGCCTCCGTACGAACCCTAATTTCTCTTATCTTGCCTTTGTGATCTTTACGGCCCTCTAAATTTACTTAACAGAAATTCACGAAAAGAACGTCGTCTTTCTTCCAGCGATCCCCAATTGAGTTGCCGGAGCATTTCCGTGACACTCGCGCATTGGTCGAACCTACCGGTAACAAATCTAGCTGCTCGTCTCTGAACCGCCTCTATGTCTTCCTTCAAACCGATCTGCTGCTGGTCCCAAATACTTGAGCAATACTCAAGACGTGGTCGTACAAGCGTTTTATACGCGGTCTCCTTTACAGGTGAAGTACATCTTCCCAAAATTCTCCCAATAAACCGAAGTCGGCTGTCTTCCTTACTCACAACTGTCCTTACATGCTCGTTCCATTTCATATCGCTCTGCAATGTTACACCTAGATATTTGAACGACGCGACAGCATCAAGAAGCTCACTGCTAATGCTGTATTGGAACATTATGGGATTGTTTTTTCTACTCATGCGCATCACCTTACATTTTTCTACATTGAGAGCTAGCTGCCATTCTTCGCACCAACTAGAAATTTTGTCTAAGTCAACCTGTATGCCATTACAGTCAGTTACAGACGACACCCTCCCATACACCACAGCATCATCAGCAAACAGCCGCATATTACAGCTTACTCTGTCCATCAGATCATTTATATAGATAGAAAATAATAGCGGTCCTATCACACTCCCCTGGGGCACGCCTGACGATACACTCGTCTCTGATGAACACTCGCCGTCGAGAACAACGTACTGCGTTCTATTACTTAGGAAGTCTTCCAGCCAGTCACAAATCTGTGAACCTATTCCATAAGCTCGTATCTTCGTTAGCAGTCTGCAGTGTGGCACCGCGTCGAACGCCTTTTTGAAGTCGAGAAAAACACAATCCGCCTGTTGCCCTTCGTTCATGGCTCGCAAGATGTCATGTGAGAAAAGGGCAAGCTGAGTTTCACATGAACGATGTTTCCTAAACCGGTGCTGATTCATGGAAAGAAGCTTTTCTGTTTCAAGGAAATTTACTATGTTCGAACTGAGAATATGCTCTAAAATTCTACATGAAACTAATGTCAACGATATTGGCCTGTAATTGTGTGTGCCAATTCTCTTTCCTTTCTTATACACGGGAGTCACCTGCGCTTTTTTCCAATCACTAGGAACTTTGCGCTGAATTAAAGATTCGCGATAAATGCAAGCTTAGTAAGGGGCGAATGCCGCAGAATAGTCTTTGTAAAACCGAACTGGTATAGGTATTTATAACTGAATGTATTTTAGACTGCAATTCACTAATCGTCAACCGATCAACATTTAATTCACGAATAACTGCTTCAAGAGTACTAACACGCCGCTGCTAATTCCTGAAATTCTGATCTTTAAAATCGCACAAACACCTATGTAACTAATGTATGTTAAAAACCGAATTATTTCTCCCGTTCCCCGCTCCCCCTAAAGGCTAGTTTACACGACGACACTACGTTTCATGGCCAATGCGCATGCGCAGCAGGCCTTCGCGAAACTCGTTGACGAAACTAAGTAGTTTCGGTACATTCCAACTATGGCGAAACTTATTGCGCGTGTTTTTAGGTTAGGTTATGACCAACACAGAACAAAAGACAACATAAAGGGGGCAACGGAAGAAATAATTCGGTTTTTCAACATCTATGCGATGCCTAGGTGTTTGTGCGATTTTAACGGCGTGTTAGTGCTATTTTGGCAATTATTTGTGAAATTAAAGATTGATGGGTTAACGATTAGTGAACTGCAGACTAAAATACATCCAATTTGAAATACCTATACAAACGAAGTATAGCAATTGTGGATTTCGGAGCACGGTACAAGTACTCGGAGACGAATATCTACTTGACAAGAAACGTAATGCAATTTGTAATTTCAGTTCTGGTAACTGTGCTTCACACATAACGGTAACTTGTTTCTTTATTGCATTACTAACTCTGTTTAAAAGGAACATTCTAAGTTGATTAAAATAACTTCTAGGGTCTTCAATCACAATTTCTTTCAGCAAGGTCGCTGAGCAACAGAGCTGACGTCTTTTTTTAATCCAGTTATGAACCCAAACACGTTTCTTATTCTTTTTATGTTTAGTCTTATGCACCGACTTGACACAGACAGGCAATACATTCGCCACAACTCTCACAGCTACCAAAACTTTCATTTTACGGCGACTACAGTAGTCACAAAACAACGAAACTGAAGTGTCTAGTATTCGCGCAGTGTCTACAGACATACACGAAACTAGAATGAAACTTTCACTCTGCAGCGGAGTGTGCGCTGATATGAAACTTCCTGGCAGATTAAAATTGTGTGCCGGAACCGGGACTCGAAGCTGGGACCTTTGCAAAATTCAAATATTCAAATGTTTGTAAAGCTTATGGGACTTAACTATGGGGTTATCAGTCCCTAAACTTAGAAACTACTTATGAACTAGCTACAACTAAGGACGGCACAAATATACATGCCCCGACCGTAGTGGCCGTGCAGACTGTGACTGGAGCGCCTCAGTCCCCTCGGCCACCGCGGCCGGCCCTGGGACCTTTGCCTTTCAGAGTCGGTAGTGCACTTTCCCGCGAAAGGCAAAGGTCGCAGGTTCGAGTCCCGGTTCCGGCATACAATTTTAATCTGCCAGAAAGTTTCATATCAGCGCACACTCCGCTGCAGAGTGAAAGCTTCATATGAATCTTTACTTTAACTCAACAGATATTTCTAAACCTTTTCTTTTTAACTGCATAAAGAGTTCGTTCGCGCTTTAGTAGTACACAGCAATGGTTCCAAAATATTCGGACGTGATATTCGTATGCCGGTGACCGACACGGCGTAACAACAAACAGCCACAGCCGCGTAGCAGCATTGGCAACATTGCCGCCAGCTGTCAGTCGTTCTCTCGGCGGCTCGACTACAGCCCTTAGACGTTCGGGCAGACGGGCAGGGTCCGGGCTAGTACCCGCGCGTTGAAAGTCCTTCACTGGCTGCTAACTGCCGGCCTGCCCTCGCTCCAGTGAAAGACAGCGCGCCACTCTGCCCGCTACACTTTCTCCGTCGGCAAATTGCGACACTGTTGTCCGCTGTCAGTGTTATGTCGGCCTAAGCGTCCTCTTCCTATCCTACCGCTCCTTTGTAGCGGCGGCTAACGTCGCCCACTTCCTCTCGTGAAGGGAACGTTCAGGGCCGACGTACGCTAGCCTAGCGCTCCGGAAGGAACTCTGCACCACTCTGAGTACCCAGGGACGCAAGTACGACGTTTAGCGGCCGAGATCATCCGACCGTTTACCCGCATATCTACATCTACATAGATACTCTGCAAATCACATTTAGGTACCTGGCAGAGGGTTCATTAACCACTTTCATAACCTTTCTCTACCGTTCCATTCCCTAATAGCGCGCAGGAAGAAAGAACACCTAAATCGTTCCGTTTTCGATCTGATGTCTCTTATTTTATTGGGATGGTCATGTCTCCCTAAGTAGGTGGGTGCTAGCAAAATATTTTCACATTCATTAGTAAAAGTTGTTGATTGAAATTTCGCAAATAGAATTCGCTGCAATGGATAACGTCTTTCTTGTAATGATTTACACGTCAAATCGTGCATTTTCGTGACGCTTTCCCCTCTTGTAACGTGATAAAACAAAACGAGCTGCCCTTCTCTGAACCTTCTCAATGTCTTCCGTCAGTCCCACCTCGTGAGGGTCCCACAAGGGGCAACAGTACTCCAGGAGAGGACGCACAAGTGTGATGTAGACAGTTTCTTTGGTGGAGCTGGTGCATCTTCGAAGCGTTCTGCCAATGAAACGTAATCTTTGGTTCGCCTTCCCCGCAATATTTTCTATGTGTTCTCTCCAGTCAAAGTTGTTCGTAATTGTAACTCCTAGGTATTTGGTAGAATCTACGACCTTAAGTTTTGACTAATTTATCGTGTAATTGAAGTTCAGTGGATTTCTTTTAGTGGTCATGTGTATTACTTCACACTTTTCTTTATTTAGTGTCAATTGCCAATTTTCGCACCATGCAGAAATTGTGTCTAAATCGCTTTGCGGTTGCTTTTGATCCCCTGTTGACTTCACTAACCGATAAACGACAGCATCATCCGCGAACAGTCTAAGGGAGCTATTGAGATTGTCTCCTACATCGTTTATAAACACGAGGAAGGGTAGGGGACCTATAACGCTTCCCTGGGGAACGCCAGATATCACTTCTGTTTTACTCGATGACTTACCGTCAATTACAACGAACTGTGTTCTTTCTGATAGTAAATCGCGAATCCAACCGCACAATTGGGGCGATATTTCATAAGCACGCAATTTTATTAGAAGCCATCTCTGACGCCGCGTCGAGACTGACGACAGTGGAGCAACGGTGACCTAAGGCCAAACAAATGTTGTCCTATATAGGCGTCCCCGACAGCAACACCGTCCTCTGAGGATTTACGTATATTTTTGTTTCCATACGCATGCCTGTTTTTTATTTATTTAAATTTTTTTTCCTAGTAACTCCGGGGCAGTTGCCGCAAAGCGGTACAGACTGTCTTGCACCCCCGTGTTATAGTTTTGTTGAAATCCTAGTATAACAGGTATTGTAAAATATTTTTGTTTCGTGATGATGTTGTTGTTGTTGTGGTCTTCAGTCCGGAGACGGGTTTGATGCAGCTCTCCACAATACCCTATCCTGAGCAAGCCTCTTCATCTCCTCATAAGAACGACAACCTACATCTGTCTGAATCTGCTTACTGTATCCATCTCTTGGTCTTCCCCTGCGATTTTTCCCCACACACTTCCCTCCAACGCTCTGCAGTTTTGCAGTAGACGCTGGGCAGCGAGGCAACTGCTTTTGTTTCACTAATGATACTTTTAACAGAGTTAGTGTTGATAAACAAGCTAACTCCCTATATCTTGCATGGAAATCTTTTTGTGTTAGGGTTAGTTATTATATGGTGCTACATAGTGACATTTTGTTTAAAATGTCTGAGTAGCTGCACGATCAGTGACTTCTGCTGGGTTCCTTTTGATTCCAGTCCGGCCATCTTGGCTGCTACGGTCAAGGAGTAGTAGGGTGTGGCGTCTATCCCTGATAGATCGGGATACGTGCCGCAGTGGAATCCCGTATACATGCCGCACTTTTTTTTAATTGGAATACTTGCCGCAGAAGTCAAAAGTTACGATCCGCATTTCAATAAACATAGCGTCTCTTGATAAGACACCATATAAGCAGTGCAAAGAATTGTATTGTGAAACCACTAGAAAATAATATGACTGGTTATGCTTTGGGTTCACGAAAATTGTACAATCTTTGATACTTATTGTGTTGACTGTGACAGGAATATTAGGAATGAAAGCTAATGATGGAGAGGATTTCTTTTGAAAAAAATCTGATAGGCCTAAGTTTAATCTTTAAAAATAATTTAAAATTTGTTTTGATATAACAAAAATAAAGGATTTTTTCGGTCAATTCTTCAGCGTTTATTCTCAATTTTTCCTGTCATAACCTATAATTATAACATATTTTGTTTAAAATATTGTACATTTCAACAAATATCATCATATGGCATGTCACCCTTAGCCTCCCTGGCAGCAAATCCCCTATCCAGTCACAAATCTGGGTCGATATTCCATAACCAAGCAGTTTGATTAAAAGCCATTTGTGACGTACGGTGTCAAAAGCCTTATGGAAATCGAGAAATACGAAATCGATTTGCGAATCCTTGTCCATAGCACTCCTCACTTCGTGTGAGTAAATAGTTAGTTGTGTTTCGCATAGACGATATTTTCTAAATCCGTGTCGACCTTGGGTCAATAGATCGTTCTGTTCCAGTTAATTCATAATATTTGAATACAGGATATGTTCCAAAACCCTGTTGCAAATTGACGTCAATGAAACAGGCCTGTAGTTTAGTGGGTTACTCCTACTGCCTTTCTTGAATACAGGTGTGACCTGTGCAACTTTCCAATATTTTGGTACAGATCCTTCTTAGGGAGAGCGGTTGTATATGGCTTTTAAGTAAGGAGCTATTGCTTCAGCATAATCAGATAGAACTGTAATGGGTATACAGTCCGGACCACAAGATTTGTTCTTGTTAAGCGATTTCAGTTGCTTCACTAATTTGGGACTGTTGCTGTTTCTTATTTATATAAATGATATGCCTTCTAGTATAACAGGTATTGTAAAATATTTTTGTTTCGTGATGATGTTGTTGTTGTTGTGGTCTTCAGTCCGGAGACGGGTTTGATGCAGCTCTCCACAATACCCTATCCTGAGCAAGCCTCTTCATCTCCTCATAAGAACGACAACCTACATCTGTCTGAATCTGCTTACTGTATCCATCTCTTGGTCTTCCCCTGCGATTTTTCCCCACACACTTCCCTCCAACGCTAAATTCACAATTCCTTGATGTCTATGAATGTGTCATACCAATCTATGCCTTCTTTTAGTCAAGGTATGCCAGAAATTCCTTTTCTCCCCAATTCTGTTCAGTACCTCCTCATTAGTTACGCGATCCACCCATCTAATCTTCAGCATTCTTCTGTAGCACCATATTTCAAAAGCCTCAATCCTCTTCCTGTCCGCACTGTTTATCGTCCATGTCTCACTCCCATACAAGGCAACACTCCATACAAATGCCTTCAGAAAGGACTCCCTTAGGTTTAAATCAATATTCGATGTGAATAAATTTCTCTTTTGCAAGAACGCTTTTCTGCCCATTGCCATTCTGCATTTTATATCCTCTGTACTGCGACCATCATTTGTTATTTTACTGCCCAAGTAACAAAACTCATCTACCTCCTTTATTGCTTCGTTTTCCAATCTAATTCCTTCAGCTACACCTGATTTTCTTACACTGCACTCCATTATCCTAGTTTTGCTCGTGTTAATGTTCATCTTATATGCACCTTTCAGCACACTGTCCATTCCGTTCAATTGCTCTTCCAGGTCCTTTGCTGTATCTGACAGAATTACTATGTCGTCGGCAAAACGCAATGTTTTTAATTCTTCACCCTGAACTTTAATTCCTTCTCCAAATTTCTCCTTGCTTTCCTTTATAGCTTGCTCAATGTACAAATTGAACAACATTGGAGAAAGACTACAACCCTGTCTTACTCCCTTTCCAATCACTGCATCCCTTTCAAGCCCTTCAACTCTGACAACCGCTGTCTGGTTTTTGTACAAGTTATAAATAACCTTACGTTCCCTATATTTTACTCCTGCTTGCTTCAGAACTTGAAAGAGTTTATTCCAATCAACATTGTCAAAAGCCTTCTCCAAATCTACAAAAGCTAGAAATGTAGGTTTGCCTTTTCTTAATCTATCTTCTAGGATAAGCCGTATAGTAAGTATTGCCTCCCGTGTTCCTACATTTCTCCTGAACCCAAACTGGTCTTCCCCGAGGTCGGTTTCGACCAGCTTTTCCATCCTTCTGTATATAATTCGCGTTAATATTTTGCAGCTATGACTTATTAAACTGATGGTTCTGTAGTTTTCACACCTGTCTGCACCTGCTTTCTTTGGAATGGGGATTATAACATTTTTCTTATAGTCTGAGGGTACTTCACCTGTCTCATACATCTTACACACCAGGTGAAACAATTTTGTCATAGCTGGTTCTCCCAGTGACTTCAGTAGCTCTGAGGGAATATCATCTACTCCAGGGGCCTTGTTTCGACTTAGGTCTTTCAGGGCTCTGTCAAATTCTTCTCTCAGTATAGTATCTCCTATTTCATCTTCATCTACATCCTCTTCCCTTCCTACAATATTGTCTAGAAGTTCATTTCCTTTGTAGAGCCCCTCTATATACTCTTTCCACCTTTCAGCTTTCCCTTCTTTGCTGAGAACTGGTTTTCCATCAGTGTCCCTGATATTCATAGAGCTGTTTTTCTTATCTCCAAATGTTTCTTTTATTTTCCTGTAGGCTGTATCTATTTTTCCCCTATTTATACATCCTTCTACATCCTTGCATTTGCCTTCTAGCCACTCATGCTTAGCCATTTTGCACTTCCTGTCAATCTCATTTCTTAGTCGTCTGTACTCCATTTTGCCTGTTTCATTTACTGCATTTTTATATTTTCTCCTTTCATCGATTAAATTTAGTATCTCCTGTGATAGCCAAGGATTTTTTGTAGGTCTTTCCTTCCTACCTATTTTGTCCTCTGCTACCTTCACTATTTCATTTCTCAATTTTAGCCATTCCTCCTCTACTGTTTTATTTTCCCCTGTTTCTGTCAATTGTTGCCTAAAGCTCCCTCTGAAATTCTTATGAACCTCAGGTTCCTTCAATTTATCCAGGTCCCATCTCCTTATTTTCCTACCTTTTTGTAGTTTCTTTAGTTTCAGCCTACAGTTCATAACCAAGTTATGGTCAGAGTCTATATCTGCCCCTGGGTATGTTTTACAGCTTAAAACCTGGTTCCGGAATCTATGTCTTACCATTATAAAATCTATCTGATACCTTCCGGTGTCTCCTGGTCTCTTACAAGTATACAACCTTCTTTTGTGATTCTTGAACCAGGTGTTTGTTATAACTAAATTATGTTCTGTGCAAAATTCTACCAGGCGGCTTCCTCTTTCATTCCTTTTGCCCAGACCATATTCACCTACTATCTTCCCTTCCCTTCCTTGTCATACTACCGAATTCCAGTCTCCCATAACAATTAAGTTTTCCTCTCCCTTAATTGTCTGAATAATTTCCTTTAGCTCCTCATATATTTCTTCGATTTCTTCATCATCGGCAGAACTAGTTGGCATATAAGCCTGTACTACTGTTGTCGGTGTTGGCTTCGTATCTATCTTTACAATGATAATGCGATCACTGTGCTGGTCATAGTAGTTTACCCGCATTCCTATTTTCTTATTCATTATCAATCCTACTCCTGTGATACCCCCAATTGATTTTGTATTTATAATCCTGTACTCACCTGACCAGAAATCCTGTTCATCCTGCCACCGAACTTCACTAATCCCCACTATATCTAACTTCAACCTATCCATTTCCCTTTTAAAATTTTCTAATTTTCCTACTCGATTAAGGGATCTAACATTCCACGCTCCGACCCGTAGAATGCCAGTATTGTCTTTCCTGATGATCACATCCTCCTGAGTAGTCCCCGCCCGGAGATCCGAATGGGGGACTATTTTACCTCCGGAATATTTTACCCGAGAGGATGCCATCATCATATGTTCATACAGTAGAGCTGCATGTCTTCGGGAAAGGTAACGGCTGTAGTTTCCCCTTGCTTTCAGCCGTTCTCAGTAGCTGTGTGGCAAAGCCACATTAGCTGATGTTACAAGGCCAGCTCAGTCAATCATCCAGACTGTTGCCCCTGTAACTACTGAAAAGGCTGCTGCCCCCTCTTCAGGAACCACACGTTTGTCTGGCCTCTCCACAGATACGCCTCCGCTGTGGTTGCACCTACGGTACGGCTATCTGTATCGTTGAGGCACGCAAGCCACCCCACCTCTGCAATGTCTGTGGTTCATGGGAGTGGTGATGATACCAGCTTGGTATTGAATGATGTTGTTCGTAATATTGACACATTATCAAATAATGCAGTTCAGGAGATAAGTTCATAGCTTGTAGAAAACAAGTTGATGTAAAATCACAGTAAAACTGAGTTTTTACTATTTCTAACACAAAATTTGACGAAAGGTGACATTTTGGTTACACATAATGGGCATAAGTGAGACTGAACAGTTGAAATATCTAGGTAGTCAGACAGTAAGCTGTCGTGGAAAGCCCATGTTGAGGATCTTGTTCCAAAACTAAATTCTGCTATATTTAGCATTAGAACAATATCTGAAATAAGTGATTTGTCAACACGAGAAGTAGTCTATCACGCTTATAACCCTATTCGTCCTACGCCACCGGTTAGGATAATTAGAAAAATGACCTGTGTGCCTAATTATCTTAATTTGGTGGAAAAGCTATCGGTAATGAAGCCGATGATGTAGTGGAGGCTATAACCGGAACGTTGCTGCACCTCTTTGGTAGACAACAACGATCGATAGGAATAAAGAAAGTGGAAGGTAGGAATAAAATTATTAATGTTTAAATGAAAAAAATTCGGAACAAACGGGACACCGGGATTAATTTGGAAAAGTGAATAACTTATTGATTTACGGTCGCCAGCTCGTTGTACGAGCAAACAATTTGGTGGGATCTCAATAATAGCTAAGTTAATTAACAAAGTGAAAAAATTCGTAAAATTTGGGTGGGCAGAAAATCAGAGTATGCGCGTCAAATTTGATACAAAAGACACTGACAATATATTAATTACTAAAAAATAGTTCACTAACACAGGTGTTCAATGTAAGACAGCGAAATGAAAGCCATAGCCACGCAAATGCAACATGCAGCAAATCATGCAAAACTCTCACCTTAATACTTACTATTAACAGCTTCAAATAATTAATTGTTTATATAAGTACCAGAAATTATTCGACAGCGAGTATGCCATGCGCTTCAGCAATAATCAAGTTGTAACTGAACTATTAACTGTACTAATCGCAAGCTCAAAAATTAATTAATGACTTGTCGTGATAACACTGAATATTTAGAAAAGAACCATTTAACCTTCTGATTAACTTTTTCTTTAACCAGGGATTATTAGCATTCAAACACTTGCAAACAATTACTATTCTCAGCAGTCAGTACTTGCAAGTTAAATCAAACTTTACCTCAAAATAATATGCAGTGGAAAACAATTAATCTTTTGCACTGTTATTGAAATATCTCTTGAAATTTAAAGTTAGTCTAGCAGTTTCTTTCAACTTAGCAAACCTATTGCTCAGCAACAGTGGCATAAGCTACGTTTAGTAATACTTTTCTGAACACATTTTTTATCAACGACTGTCACATTGTCTTTAATGAGTTTGATTTTTAGTTTTCTATCACTTTGTGAATATCCTCGGAAAAACAATGGATGAAGAAGGAACCTGTCTGGACAATGACTATGGGTAATGATTTTTAAACACAGGTTCACAAATAACAGTGTTCGCTGGTTAGCTGTACATGCTAAGACAAACTGGACAGCTCTTACTGAATTTGATGTGCGACGTGGTGCTGCTGATTGGAGACTGTTGGCACTTAACAATTGGCAAACACAGGCTCTTCTTGGCGACGAATGTTAATTACAATTTAGGGCCCACAGCATTCCTCTTGATGCATTTATTAATTATCTGAGCTGTGGCCGTACGAATAAATAATATTGCCTCTTCGCCGTCTCCTCCACTAGTGCCAATCCACGTACTTTTTCCGTACACCACTGAGCGCACAGTCTCACTAATGCGTCTGTCCTCCGCTACTTCTCAACAACGACTCCTTCTCGCTGTGCGCCTCTGCGCTACCAGAGCGATAAAAAAACTCCCTACTCAAAGATGATTCTGTACAATAGCAAAGCCCTTGCTAACCCAGCGTGTCTACTACATTTACAATATTTTTGACATATATGGAAATTAGCAGGACAATGCAAATATATCACCTCACAGAAACAAAATATACAAGTACATAATAAATTACAAAAAATACAAATAATGAGGAAAAATACATAAAGCATCGTTTTATATATCACCCTGTACGCACACATGACTGGAAAGCACCGTTGGTCACTGTGTTGTGTCACACGCTTACTTTCACTCACTTATGACGTACGGCATTGTTTTTTGGGGTAACTCGCCTGATGCAAAAAGGATATTTCTGGCTCAAAAACGGGCGGTTCGAGCAATATATGGTGTAAGTTCACGAACGTCAGTAGTCTGGGAATTTTGTCACTGGCGTCACAATACGTTTTTTTCTTTAATGTCGTTTGTTGTTAATAATATCAGCTTATTCCTTCGAGTTAGTAGCTTTCACTCGGTGAATACTAGACAGAAGCCGAATCTACATTTGCATCATTTCCATCACCCCACCTTGACACTTGTGCAGAAAGGTGTACAGTATTCTACAGTATCCATTTTCAGTAAGCTGCCACAAGAACTGAAGAATCTTAACACTAACCACACGCTTCCAAACCTAAATTGAAGAGTTAGCTCATGGCTCACTCCTTTTATTCTGTTGAGGAAGTTATACAATTAAGCTAATTCATTGTTTTTCCTTATTGATTTCTTTCACTTTGTCTTAAGATTGTCGTGTGCATAGGACTACTTAAAAATTTTCTATTACCATTCTTGTGTTAAACGTCATGTATTGACTTGTTCCATGACCATGGAGTCTTACTCCACAATTAAGTCCTGCGGAACAGAAAACCATATTATTATTATTATTATTATTATTATTATTATTATTATTATTATTATTAAGTCTCACTATGTAGATGGGTGATAACGAAATATATACGAATTCGGAAGAGAAAGTTGCTCAAAGAAATTTCGCAAATGGATCTCGCCACTACGATTAACGTCTTTCTTTCAATGATTTCCACACAAACTCGTGAATAATTATTGTAACCGTCTTCTTCTGTATGCTATTGATTTTATTCTGATTTTTTTGTTTTTCGTTTTGGTGGCCAATTGTGGAATTGGATCTCTTCTTTCGTTTAAATTGGTATTAGTTATAGACTGGCTTCACTTCTCCTTGCATTTAGTTATGGAAATTCATCATCAATGAATTGGCTATATTTTTCACTTGGCTTTCCTGTATGAAATGTAGGTTGGTATGACTGATGCTCCTTTCGTAATAAAGTACTGTTTTATTTAGCTACTAATGAATAAAAATTATAATGAACACAAGTACCATCTAGGCAGTTCAGAATAGTAATGTCCATAGAATAACTTAGTCAAAACACCTTATTCGTTAAATATGGCAAATGGCGAAGCCACTTACAAGAAGATATTGTCTATGCCTGATTTTTAACATTAATTGTCCTTTGGTAGCATTTATGTATACTTCGTTTCAAATATAATAGTTACATAATTTTTGACACACACTCATTTTAGCGATCTATTAGAGATATTGACCTATGAGCACTTTTCACAATAATCATAGTTTAGATGAGGGATCTAAATACTTGAATAATCATTTAAGACACTTCTTCAGATCTCACTGATTCTATATTCTCAAATTGACACAATTACAAGAAAGAGATTTAAACATTTCGGAGACTAGAGACAGAGAGAGCGAGTATCCGACTATGGGTACTATTTATAGTCGTATTCAGACAGAACATTACTGAAATATATTAGTCTTAAGATTGTCGTGTGCATAGGAGAACTTAAAAACTTTCTATTACTGTTCTTGTGTTAAACTTCATGTTTTGACTTGTTCCATGACCATGGAGTCTTACTCCACAAATAGATTCTGCGGAACAGAAAACCATATTATTATTATTATTATTATTATTATACTCTTACGATATCGGCTTCTACGTTCCTCATTCTGGCCCCAGTTCGTAATTCTGCCACTACTGAATCAGACTGGACGTCTCTTGTCAGTCAGCACGGCAAGTGCCTGTGCAGATCTGCCCCTGGGTCTCGACGAAGCTGCGACCATCGAGAGCAGGACGAGTAGCACAGAGAGAGCCCAGTTACCACTTGAGCTACCAGGCCTCGTGGCCAGCGAGCCGCGAACGCCTTCTGTTTGCACAGTATCCGAGCGCACTTCAGGCATGCTTCACTGGAGACGCAAACAGATGGCAGGAGGACCTGGCCCTAGTAACTGAAATTGCTGACTGGCGTTCCCACGACTGAGAATGTTGGGCGCAATGTGCAATCTTTGACTAGCGAAGGAGTGCACCATTTGTTGAGTCACCCTTGCCAAACTACTGCAAACAACTTGTAATCTGTGTCAGTGCCAACTTCACATTTTTTTTGCCACGTGATACAGATAGACGAGTAGACTGGACTCGTGCCGTTTTGGTCACACGGGAGTAGCCGCGTGGTCTAAGGCATCAAGCCACGGACTCGCGGGCCTCCCTCGGGCATGTGTGTTTGTGTGTGTGTGTGTGTGTGTGTGTGTGTGTGTGTGTGTTACTCTTAGTGTAGATTACTTGAAGTAGTTTGTTATTATGGACTGATGAGCATAGTCGTTTGGATGAATAGGTTTACAAACATTTTATGTCTTTTTCTTACCCTATTTTCCTGCTGGTTATCAATTTTCACCAATATTTCGAGAACATAGGAACTATTTCGTAACTAGAATGAAACTTTTACTCTGCAGCAGAGCGTGCGCTGATATGAAACTTCCTGGCAGATTAAAATTGTGTGCCGCAACCGGGACTCGACCTGGGACCTTTGCCTTTCGCGGGCAAGCGCACTACCGACTGTGCTATCCCGACACGACTCACGATGCCGCCTCACAACTTTACTTCCGCCAGTACCTCGCCTCCTACTTTCCAAACCTCACAGAAGCTCTCCTGCGAAACATGCAAGACTAGCACTCCTGGAAGAAAGGATATGGTGGAGACATGGCTTAGCCACAGCCTAATGGATGTTTCTAGACTGAAACTTTCACTCTGCAACGGAGTGTGCGCTGATATGAAACTTACTGGCAGATCAAAATTGCGAGCCGGAACCGGGACTCGAACCTGAGACCTTTGCCTTTTCTCCCTGTCTCCACCATATCTTTTCTTCCAGGAGTGCTAGTCTTGCAAGTTTCGCAGGAGACCTTCTCTGAAGTTTGGAAAGTAGGAGGCGAGGTACTGGCGGAAGTAAAGTTGTGAGGCGGCATCGTGAGTCGTGTCGGGATAGCACAGTCGGTAGTGCGCTTGTTCGCGAAAGGCAAAGGTCCCGGTTCCAGCACACAATTTTAATCTGCCAGGAAGTTTCATATCAGCGCACACTCCGCTGCAGAGTGAAAGTTTCATTCTGTATCCGAATATGATTAAAACCGAAAATCGATATTTTTGACCTGAAGCAAGGTGTGGTCCCGTTCATATCTCCGCTGCGTTAAAAACTGCAGACACATGTCCAACCATTTTAGTTCAGTCTTCCGATCACGATACTTCAGAACCCAGATATCTCAAGTGATCCCGCAGTTATTTTGACCATTGTGCTTATTTTGAACTATATTGAAGCAGTTCTGGTAAAAGGTATTACGCATCAGCGTAGACTTAGTTAACGAAAGCAGGTGTCGGGTGCTGGTGTAATTGTCAGGCAGCACTTTCTAGCAGAGACGTGTTTTTTGCTGTGTGGGTCCGCGCATTCACCGGAAGGACGGGAGAGGACGGGACGGTAGCGAAGCTGCAGATGAGAAGGCTGTAGCGGTGAGAGGGCAGACATTGTGTAGTGACCAGTACAGCGGGCGACGGACAGGGGAAAGTAGCCGACGCACTGTCTGTGTGTGGGTGGTCGAGAGAAACACCACCACACTGATCCACGAGGCATTCCACACCACCAAACCTGTCCATGACGTGAGGAGCTTCACCCAGAGTCGATCGCGACAGAAACCACGCAGGCGGAGCCCTGGAAGTTATTCTTCTCGAAGCAGCCATCTTGCACATCAGAAAACAACAGTTTCACTGGACGCCTGGTGTTTCTATACCCGGGCCGCTGAAACCTTGCACTTGACGTTTACAAATAACAAGTGAAGAGCAAGAAGCGGGAGGCGCTAGACTCTAGGAACGATCCAATCACAGCGCGCTAAACACTTCCAGTGGTCACGTGCCGTGACGTCAACGTTCCCGCGTTGCCGGCTTTGTTCAGTTCTACCGTAAACAAAGTTGTGTATCGTGTTTATCGCGTCTTTCTGTTGTGTGTGCTTTTTTCGCTGCGATTTGTTTTACTGTGGGTGGTTTAACTTGACTTTCCGAGTTCAAGTAATTGGATAATGTCACCGAAAAGACGTCTGTCTAGTGACGTTTTCTGAGTAAGCTCTCAATTTCGTATGAATAAAAACTTCGAAGCTTGTGCTCTGAACAGGAAGTTCATTCTCGCTTCAAACGATCGGAAAGAAGTCATGGTGCAGTGGGTTACAAGAAAGAAATATTGCTGCAGATATGTCAATGTCAAAACTTCTTTTATAATCGCTCGTGAAACAAAATAAGCCTATTACACCCACATATGCAGTAGACGAAATCGTAAAGGAGCAGCTTCACAATGTAATAAATCTGCCCCCATTTTACTGCCGTTTTAACCCTATAAAATTGGTATGGAGTGACGTGAAGAATGAACAATAAGTGTTTCACAATAACAGAGGTGGAAAAGCTGTTGCATGAAGCTGTTTACAATGTGGATGCTCCATCTTGGAAATAAAAAAAGGGTCGAGCACGTTGAAAAACTGATTTGGGCAGCGCAAACAATGGAAGGGATCATCAGTAATCATGACCGGTTAATGATTTGTCTTGGTGATGATGATTTTGGCAGTGACGGGGAGCTGAATGAAATTGTACCATTGTCGTTGTAAATTGGTGAGTGAAAAGCATTCTGATTATAAAACTAAGAGAGAGAAGTTACTATCTTGAGTATTGTTTATTTCGTATCTGTCGTAATTCAATGCTTATTTTGTATATTGCTTTGCTCCGTTATTGAAAGCGTGTGCATTGTTTTACTCTGGTCTTCATTAATATGCCGTTAATTGTTGCACAAGAACGAATTACTATATGCACTTTTATTGCTCAATAGCTTACATTTACGAGATGCAACAGAAAAACGTTTGGTCTGCTGTGCGTATAGAGGCTAGTGTTGCAACGTCGCTAAAGCAGTGTAGCCAACTTAACTCGCCGTAACACGATACGTCAAGTGCAATGTTTCAGCGGCCCGGGTAATAGAACTCGCGTGCCTCATAAGCCACGTAACCTGGGACCTTTGCCTTTCACGGGCTAGCTTGTCAGAATTTACAATATTTGGTACTGGCAAGTCATCGCAAAATAAAGACAGATTCAGAAAAAAATGGACTATGTAATTGAATATTGCGTTTATTTTTGAAGATAAAATTTCAGAATACATCGAAGCGTTTTGCTGTATATTACTTACGCAATGCTGTAACTAGAGGAAAAGGTGGTATTATGGGCTACCACTTTATTTTTGAACCATAAATTCCAAAATTGTCAGTGAAATTTGCTGAAAACCTCAAAAAATAATCTTTATGATGTTATAAAAAAGCCAAACGCATATGTTTTAGTTTAAATCGTTAGGCAACTTTAATATAGAAACATGTTTACAAAATTGACATATTTTGTAAAAATGTAAATGTGGTGGTAATATGGGCTACTTTATAAATACACAAAAAAGTCAATATTATTTCCTGTAGATTTTTAGAGTAATTGTAAAATAGCAAACCCTTTATACTGGGACACGTTTATCATAAGTTGTTCATTTAGGGTTGGCAGAAATCACAAATGTAATGTTACGTTTCACAACCACCACACACGTTGTGTGCCCACATCTCGCACATTAGGCACTGGATCCATAGCTCTCCATCTTCGGAATATAACTCCTCACAAAAAAGGCAGGTAGCATCGTCATCTCCACCAACACTGGGCTCTAGAACTGACTCCCCAGAATCTATCGATCCCTCCTCTGAAATCTCGGATGATGATTGTAGGTCGATGGTCAATTTTCGCTTCACTGATGGAGATTTGCTTTTTATTCCTTGTTTCTTTCCTTTGTCAACACCTGGCTCACATCTCACATTCTTCGTATTCCGTGTTACATCGTCACTTTTGATCTTCCTTTTTTTGTCCACTTCTTTTTCCCCCTTTCCTTTTATTTTCCTTTTTTTTATCAGCTTCCTTTTCTTCGTGCTTTGCTGTAATTACAGCTGCCTTTCCTGGCTTAGGTCCTTTGTTTGTTGTCTTTTTCTAATTTTTTTGGCACAAGCAAAATGTCCTTTGGTGAAGTGTTAATGTTTCCTTTTGGAACGTGGGACGCACTGCTTGGGCCAGCTTCTGCTAGGTCTTTGGCACTGGTGTGGACCAGTAGAGGACTTGGGCAAGCCTTCTGTGTTATCAGGCTGAAACAGAAAACCACACAGTATTTTCAGGGGTTGTAATATGGGCTACTGTAGTGGGTAGCCCATATAACCACCACAGCGATTGCCCATATTACCGCCCTAGCCCTCTTGGAAAGTAAAACGTCGCTATCCGTTATAAACAAACTTTAATAAACTAATTCATCAGCATTAGAGAGCTAAATATTTATATAATATGTAGTTAGGAAATTAACAGCTAACTACGCATTGGCAGTACGTCTAATATGACTGTATTTTCTTACCTTTCAAAGTTTTGAAATGAGAAAAATCACGAAACAGCTCACCACTAACATTCAACGTAACTGACTGCGGCAGCGCATTCTGTGGCGTTTGTACGAACTAGTTACTACTATTTACTGCGATTGCCGCTAGTATGCGCGGGCTTATTAGTCAGATATTAAGCTAGCCCATATTGCAACCACTGGTCCATAATACCACCTTCGCCTCTACATATCATTCACTATTTTCGACAGTCTCCATCTCCGTACATATATAGCTCTCTATTTCCGTGTGGCACTATTTAGCTGCAGGGCTCATTTATTTATTTATTTATATACATGTGGCGTCTGTTCCGAAAGAACAGACGTCACTTCTGATCCTGCAGTTGTTATCATTTAATATTCATAGAATATATGACATCAACTGCGATTGGGCAAAGCTGAAAATGTGTACCCAGCCGGGATTCGAACCCGGGTCTCCTGCTTTGTAGGCAATTGCGCTGACCCCTGCACCACTGGGGACACAGTGATCACAGCACCTGCAAGGACTACCCATTTATTCGGGGGTTTGGGGAGACCCACTTCAGACGAAATATTCCGCAGTGAAAGATACCTTATACGAAGCGTATCCTTAAGTGGCACGCTATTCACAAAGACCACTCACATATTTTGAGAACGTCTAATTCGTTATCAAGTCATTATTTTTTATTGTAGGTATCAGGTTCGCTTGAAAAGCAAAACTCTGTCATTACTATTCAGCCAAACATGTTTCGGCACCTCTCTGTCTTCCCTATTTATTTGTTGTGGTCTTCAGTCCGGAGACTGGTTTGGTGCAGCTCTCCACAATACCCATCCTGAGCAAGCCTCTTCATCTCCACATAAGAACTGCAATCTACATCTGTCTGAATCTGCTTACTGCATCCATCTCTTGGTCTTCCTCTGCGATTTTTACCCCACACACTTCCCTCTAATGCTAAATTCACAATTCCTTGATGTCTAAGAATGTGTCCCACCAATCTATCCCTTCTTTTAGTCAAGGTATACCAGAAATTTCTTTTCTCCCCAATTCTGTTCAGTACCTCTTCATTAGTTACGCGATCCACCCACCTAATCTTCAGCATTCTTCTGTAGCACCATATTTCAAAAGCCTCAATCCTCTTCCTATCCGCACTGTTTATCGTCCATGTCTCACTCCCATACAAGGCAACACTCCATACAAATGTCCTCAGAAAGGACTTCCTTAAGCTTAAATCAATAATCGATGTTCACAAATTTCTCTTTTTCAAAAACGCTTTTCTACCCATTGCCATTCTGCATTTTATATCCTCTGTACTACGACCATCATTTGTTATTTTACTGCCAAGTAACAAAACTCATCTACCTCCTTTATTGCTTAGTTTCCCAATCTAATTCCTTCAGCATCACCTGATTATCTTACACTGCACTCCATTACCCTAGTTTTGCTCTTGTTAATGTTCATCTTATATGCACCTTTCAGCACACTGTCCATTCCGTTCAATTGCTCTTCCAGGTCCTTTGCTGTATCTGACAGAATTACTATGTCGTCGGCAAAACGCAATGTTTTTAATTCTTCGCCCTGAACTTTAATTCCTTCTCCAAATTTCTCCTTGCTTTCCTTTATAGCTTGTTCAATGTATAAATTGAATAACATTGGAGAAAGGCTACAACCCTGTCTCACTCCCTTCCCAACCACTGCATCCCTTTCATGCCCTTCAACTCTGACAACCGCTGTCTGGTTTTTTTACAAGTTGTAGATAACCTTACGCTCCCTATATTTTACTCCTGCTTGCTTCAGAACTTGAAAGAGTTTATTCCAATCAACATTGTCAAAAGCCTTCTCCAAATCTACGAAAGCTAAAAATGTAGGTTTGCCTTTTCTTAATCTATCTTCTAGGATAAGCCGTAAAGTGAGTATTGCCTCCCGAGTTCCTACATTTCTCCTGAACCCAAACTGATCTTCCCCGAGGTCGGCTTCTACCAGTTTTTCCATCCTTCTGTATATAATTCGTGTTAATCCCTATTTATTTATAGTTTTGAAAATCAGATATATCGTATGTGTGAATGTTAGGCATAAATGATATATGTCTTATTTTGGGTTACTACCTTGGCTTTGCACTTCGTAGTCATGTAGGGTCCTATTTTTACATAATTATTGTCCCTGTAAAAATGCTCCTGCATGATCATAAGACGTAAAGCCAAGGTAATAGCAACAAATATGAGATAAAACTTTAAAGCTTAATATTAAGACATTGATTAAAACTTAAATAATGTACCGGGTGATCAAAATGTCAGTATAAATTTGAAAACTTAATAAATTACGGAACACTGTAGATAGAGAGGTAAAAATTGACACATATGCTTGCAATGAGATGGGGTTTTATTAGAACACACACACACACACACACACACACACACACACACACACACATATATATATATATATATATATATATATATATATATATATATATATATTGCGCGCGTCGTTTGCTGATGATCGTGTGCTCAGCCACCATTTTCGTCATGCTTGGCCTCCCAGGTCCCCAGACCTCAGTCCGTGCGATTATTGGCTTTGGGGTTACCTGAAGTCGCAAGTGTATCGTGATCGACCGACATCTCTAGGGATGCTGAAAGACAACATCCGACGCCAATGCCTCACCATAACTCCGGACATGCTTTACAGTGCTGTTCACAACATTATTCCTCGACTACAGCTATTGTTGAGGAATGATGGTGAACATATTGAGCATTTCCTGTAAAGAACATCATATTTGTTTTGTTTCAAATTGTTATGGTAATTATTGCTTTTCTGGTCAGATGAAGCGCTAACTGTCGAACTTCTTTGAACTTGTTTTTTGTTCTAATAAAATCCCATGTCATTCTAAGCTTGTGTATCAATTTTTACCTCTCTATCTACATTATTCCGTGATTTATTAAGTTTTCAAATTTATACTGACTTTTTGATCACCCGATATTTTGATTTTCACAACTATAAATAAATAGGAAAAAAGTACTGATGATGGCAAAGAGGTGTCGAAACATGTCTGGCTGAAAAGTAATGCCAGAGTTTTGCTTTACAGGCGAACCTCAAATCCAGAATTTGAAACTGCAAACACTGAAATCGTAAGAACTGAACATCCAAAATGGTAAATATTATTTAAGTTCTAAACATAGCAACTATTGTCAGTGACCGTTACGACGTCAATGGATAAACAAGCAGTCCTCGGTCGCAAATTAAAAATTATTTGACCAGGTTTCGGCAATGACTAAGATTGCCTTCATCAGAAAATATAAAGCAAAACATGTCACAATAAAATATATTACTCAGCTGTATAGCTTACGTCACAAAATTTAAAAAGAACAATGGCAGGAGGGTGTCCATAATGAGGAAATCAAAGCAAAACTGGAAATGAACACCATAGATGATGCAGTTAGACCGAACAGACTGAGATGGTGGGGTCATGTTACACGCATGGGAGAAGCAAGGTTATCTAAGAGACTCATGTGCTTGGCAGCGGAGGGTAAGAGGAGTCGAGGTAGACCAAGAAGAAAGTACTTAGATTCGGTACAGAATGATTTTGAAGTGAAAGGCATAACATCAGATGAGGCATCAATGTTAGCCTTGAATAGGGGATCATGGAGGAATTTTATTAGAGGTACTTTGCTCCAGACTGAACGCTGAAAGGCATAATTAGTCTCTAATGATGATGATTGTGATGATGAATAAAACCACATGTCTTTCCAAACATTTGTGCCAATTTTTACCTCTCTATCTAAAATATTCCTTGATTTATTAAGTTTTCAAATTATACTGACTTTTTGATCACCCAGTATTTTAATTTTCACAACTATAAATAAATAGAAAAAAAGTACTGATGATGACAGAGAGGTGCCGAAACATGTTTGGCTGAAAAGTAATGCCAGTGTTTTGCTTTTCAGGCGAACCTCATACTCAGAATTTGAAACTGCAAACACTGAAATCGTAAGAAATCAACATCCAAAATGGTAAATATTATTATTTATGCCATAATGTGCGCGTTTATTTATTTCTACCGAGAAAACAAAGTATGGACAACTGGAAACTGGAAGTCCGCCCTTCAAATACCTGTTCATTTTCTTGGTACTAGGGATGGCGGTTATCGCTGAAACAACCGGTTTTCGGTTATACCGGTTCTCTTCGTCACTAGTTTAACCGCACTGTAAAAATTGCTCAAGATAACCGGTTTTTTAAATAACCGGTTTTCGGTTTTATTTGCAGCAAAGTTCGACCGAAACTTAGTTGGCAGCCGAAACAGAAACCGTAATCGAATTTTCGGTTCTTCTAGTTTGGCCGAAAACTAAACTTAGGTAGTTTAGTTAAAATTTAGGTAAATTTACGTTATACGACAAATCTCTAGTCTTTCCTGATTTTGCAAGATCCCCTGCCAATACTACGCCTTCTTGAGTGTGTGTAAGCCTAGCCAGGAGACCGTAGAAGACGATATACGAAGCATACAGATTTACTGGCCTAGTGTTTCCATCCGGCAGTTGCGAATATTGAGCCAACCACTCCGTAAGTTGGACTTGTGAGCCAGCGCATACGAATATCTCGTTATATAGACAATATATATAAGTTACAGTCAGTAAATGAACTTCAATCAGTGCTGCAGAAGTATTTCGAAAAATAAAGTGTTAGTTCCGACTAACAATATGATTGTTGTCAGTGTAAATTTACGCAAATTGAACTAAAGCTGTATACCACATGCCCAAAGAATGTTCAAATGGGTGTGAGTTCTTATGAGACCTAACTGCTTAGATCATCGGTCCCTAGACTTAAAAACTACTGAATCTAACTTAAACTAACTTATGCTAAGGACAGCATACACACCCATGACCGAGGGAGGAGGGAGGACTCCATCCTCCGAATGGAGCAGCCACGCAGTCCGTGACATGGAGCCTCAGACCGCACGGCTACCTAGCGAGGCACCATATGATCAAAATGTTCAAATGTTTGTAGAGTCTATGGGACTTAACTACGGAGTCATCAGTCCCTAAACTTACAAACTTCTTATGAACTACTTACAACTAAGGACGGGATTCGAACCCCCGACCGTAGTGGCCGTGCGGAACGTGACTGGAGCGCCTTAATCCCCTCGGCCACCGCGGCCGGCACATCACATGATCAATGTTACCTAAACCCATATTGGTAATTAAAAAAGCCCCTCGCTTTCAAGTAATCACATTAATAAAACTTGTTAGCATAGCAGTATAATACATTTAAAGTTTTAACCAACGTGTTGAGGAGCTAACAACACTGTTCATTAATTAAAACTTCCGGGCTAAGTTGCCGTGGTCCATCCATAAAACTTGTTACTCCCGACGTTTCGTTGCCTGCTTTGGGCAACATCTTCAAGGGTGAGTCGACGACTGCCTACTAGGCGCTGGACGTCCTGCTTATATAGATGGCGCCACCACTTGTCACGTGCTGCCGACGTCATGTCTCTCGATTATAGGTAATCGATTGTCATATCTTTGGTTCAAAATTGACCGCCAAATCTTATCTAATTTCAAACCTTCTTCTTTCCTGTTAAAATTACTGTGGTGTTTTTGTATTTCTATGGCTTCTCTGTACATCTGTGCGTAATAATGCGAAGTCCTGGCTAGCACGCTCGTTTCACTGAATTTGATTTCATGGTCACCACGTGTAATGACATGCTCTGCCACAGCTGATTTGTCTGTGTGACCCAGACGACAATTCCTTTTGTGTTGCAATATGCGAGTATTAACACTCCTTTTTGTTGTTCCTATATACACCATGCCACAGCTACAGGGAATTTTATACACCCCAGGCGTTGCTAGGGGATGTCGTGCGTCTTTCACCGATAGTAAGCATTCGCTAATTTTCTTTGTAGGTCTAAAGACGGTCTGAACTTGAAACCTGGCCAAAACTTTCCCAATACGGTCCGTAATTTTGTGGATGAAAGGAACAAAAACTTTTGCGGCCGACAGTTGTTGTTGTGGCTTGTTTTATGGATGGACCACGGCAACTTAGCCCGGAAGTTTTAATTAATGAAGACGCCGGCCGTGAAAACCTACATTCGACGATAACAACACTCTGTTCTTTAATATCCAAAAGTTAAAGCAGTCAAGAAAACTCATTTCTTGAAATGGCCGCTTTCGGCACATTTAGTCAGTCTTCATCAGATTATTATTATTTAAAAAAAAAAAAAATATATATAATACACACACACACACACACACACTATGAATCACTGCTACAGGAAGTAGTCGTACCGGTTTTTTTACCCGGTTCTTGGCAATAAGTAAAAAACCGGTTACAACCGACACCAAAAGAATACCGAGAAAACCGGTTATTCAAAACTAAAATACCGGTATCGGTTTTAACCGGTCGGTTTTTCCCATCCCTACTTGGTACTGCACCATCTCGCCTGGTGAACGTGATCTGAAAAAAATGACAGAACAGAGTTTTGTATCGCACTGTGAGGAATGGATGTGAAGATAGTCGCAAATATAGATCGCGCCCTAGAGTTCTTGTGGTGTCGCACAAGTCTAAAGTGCGCCCCACCTACTTTCGCCGCGCGCCGCCATGCACGTACGGCGCGGCGTTCCTACTTTAGCCCTGTACTGGGAGAGTAGCGCCAACCCTTTTACGTGTGGCTTGCCGACAACCGCCGGCTGCTATTGGTCAGGTGAGCGCGGGTGGGGCACGTCCGCCATTTTAGGCCTAAGCAATCCATCAGCGTAAATGGCATATTTCACTTAACTAGTTGTTATTTCAGCATTTAGAGGTGTTGGAAAACTATAGACTCACTGTGTATTAAATTAAGAGCTTAATATAGCATATTCCATTTTTATATGGTGAAAAATGCCGCATAATTGGCAGTGAATTGTTATACTAAAACAGTCCGAGGTACTGTAGCAAGTTTTGCGCATTCCACAAGGCGAAAGGGAGGCGAAAAGACGCGAATTGTGGGTATACCGCATTGGAAGAAAAAATGCATTTCCATACGAGACTGCGAAATTTTGCGAAGTAAGTAAATTTGTATTGAAATATCAAGTAAACTTCTAGGTTTATCTGTTCTTGTTAGGAATGTTGGATGGAAAAACATATAAGAGAAAAGATATTTTTAAACGATTAAATACATGGAAATCTAACATAATGTGCCGTATTTCGTATTTATACTTAGCCTGCATATTACGAAAGTTTGGGCGGTAAATGAAACCGCCCATTAAGTAGATCTCCAAAACTCGAATTTTAAGATAAAGTTTATTTTACTGAAGTACCCAGCAGTGGGATAACAATGTGTAAAAACTTAAAGGTTCCCAAAATGTTAGCTCAGTTAATGTTATGTGATAATATCACATGTAGGTTAACACACAACACCTAATCAACATTAGGCACTAGATTAATGGGAAGCAACATGTATTAATTACATCTACTTTGATAGAAACCAATATATTAGAGACAAAAACGTCAGTCCTTAGCTAATTTGAAAACAGGAACGTTGCTTATTGCGAAAGCAGTGCATTTGGTAAAGGGTTTAAATTTTAGCACGAAACAATTTTTAAATAGTTTGCTCAAAAATAAAGGTATTGATCTCAGATTACCAATTTTTCCTTAATATTCGCTGTAGAAGTTATGAAATGATTAAAAACTTAAGTTCATTGTTTACTTAACGTATTGTCATACCACGTCGATGTACAGACCGGTTCCCTTCATCATAAATTTTAATTTAACAGCGTTGTGCATAGCGCTGCTACTGCCAGATATAACAGGCCTACAATGGCGGCGCTCGCCCGGTTGGCGGTACTCTCCCAATACAGGGCTATATACGACGACAGCCACGCTCTAGAATACACTCCCAGGTCGCTACATTTTTACCGCGTATTTTTCAAAAAATGTTCAAATGTTTGTATAGCTTATGGGACTTATCAGTGGGGGTTTTCAATCCCTAAACTTACAAACTACTTACGAACTAGGACGTCACAAATATTCATGCCCGAGGGGGGATACGAACCCCCGACCGTAGTGGCCGTGCAGACCGTGACTGGAGCGCCTCAGTCTCCTCGGCCACCGCGGCCGGCGTATTTTTCAGACTTCACATAAAATACTTTTCCATTGCACAAAGTATATCACCATGATAAACTAGATTTCAGTAAAAGATTTATATGTACGAGCTATTTTAATTTCTCATTTAACAATTTACTTTATCATTGCTCAGTTTTACTTACGGCCTCGGCGGCGTAGTGTACTTATGTTGGCAGCGACCTTTGAATTCTCTTTGAAAACTCGAACAGGTAGAATGAGAGAAAATAATTTTTCATATTTACCATCTCCTCCTATGTTCACTTGTCCGGTCAGTAAATTAATTATTCTCATAAAGCGAACATTTTCCTGCTAACATTAGCAAATTACGCCGCCGATGCCGTAACAAACATCGCAGTAGCTTCAAACATCGTTACGAGGCGTATCAGTCATTACAAATAGTAGAAAACTGTGGTGTCGCACAAGTCTAAAGTGCGCGCCACCTACTTTCTCCGCGCGCCGCCATGCACGCACGGCGCGGCGTTCTTACGACGTCAGCCGCGAGCGCCCTCTGCTGCAACTCCGCTCGTGGCCACCACTGAACGACATCGTTCACTTGGGACTGAGATAGGAACCAGCTAACACTTCGGAATCAGATAGGCACCAGTGAAGACTTGGATATCGGATAGGCACTAGGAATCAACACTAGGCAGGCCTCTATCTAATCTATGTATCAGCATTCTGCAGTCAAGAACTATGTAAAAGTTAAGTATTGTATACATTCTGTGCAATATAGATCTCGTTCTAATTTACTCTAGTGTTTCTAGTTTCTGCTGTCCTACTGGCTGGTCACCTCCTACCTGCACAAGCGTGCATCCTATATTCCTGTGTCGGTCTTTCTTCTCGGCCACCGACACCTCCTACGACGGAAACGAGACACAAAAGCGGCGACGAGGCTGGGACACAAAAGTTCTACTTCCTCTTAACAAGACGTCAGTTGTGGGGTCTGCGTCCCACCTCAGCGAGTGGCGTGTGCATGATTGGATCACTCACTTCGAGCTCCGCTGCACAAAAAGTGGAACGTCGAGGCCGAGAATCGATTTATCGAGCAATAAATCAGCAGACACCACATTCTCGGCGTGCTCGCGCAGAATGGCACATCCGGGTCCAAAGTGCAGCTGGGCGATTGTCTCGCAACGCGCCGCTCTCCTTGTCGTGAAACAGCTGGGGCGAGGCAGCCGACTGTCAGATTGAGTCGCCTTGACTAGACGCTAAAGCCGGAGGCACGGGATGACTCGTTATCACTTACTGGCAGATTGGCGGCTCAAGAAAAGCAGCCTCGCAACAAATGAAAAAATACCACTGACGTGTTTTACGGCCCACTTAAGATTTGTAGTTTTATAAGTTTTTGCAAACATTTTCTACCAAAATAATAATCTAAATAACAAAAAACATTAATTAATAAGAGTGTCTGAAACCCTTTTAGGAAAAGAAAATTAGGCAGTGATGGGTTCCGAACTACCGACATTTGGCATCATAGTCTAACGCCTTGCCCACTACGCTTTTTTTCCGGCCTGTGTCCACCACGAGCTCCAGTGCAACCGTCACGCTCCGCTACTACTCTCCGACTCCCCGGGCAGCAACACCGAGCAAACCCCGCCTACCGGCCGCCAAAGATAATCCTTGCGGACCCAACAAAGACGTTTATATATATGTTGTTGCCAACATATATAACCCCAGAACTGAAGGTAGGAAATTTCCATTCAGTAGCCACCTTACAACATGACGTATAAAATTAATAAAACAATACACAATTAAATTTGTGAAAATAATAATAAAGAATATAATACTTTATGTATTAATTATGCGCTATTCAATACTTTTAATTACATTTATCCGTAATATTTGCAATATTCTAAATACAATTTCGATACTTTCGCATTTCTATTTACATATAATTATATTATTCGTTGGGGTCAACTAGGAGCACGTTAAGTGTTGCTGCACTTAGCACAGAGCCTGGCTCTTCTCTGGGCCCAGACTTCGGATGCTGGTCTCGGGTTATTCCGTTTGTCACTGTCTTCTTTCGGAAAAGAACTCTGTCAAAAGCATCTTCGGGTTTGATATGTAGCATCTGGTGGTCTTCTTTGGTGTTTTTAAACCATGACATCAGAATTTTTTGTTTTGAATCAAAAGAGAGAAATATATGTTTGATTAACATATAGCCGTCCATTCGTCTGAGGTGACCATAAAATCGTGCCCGTCTTTTACGTATTGTGTCTGTAATTTTTTCTATTTTGCTGTAGGCTTCCTTGTTGGATCTGTTTGGATGGACGACTAGGATCCCTCTAATAATTTTGCGCTCTATTTCCTCCAGTTCCTCGAGGAGTCCTTCATCAGCATTTAAGGATAATGTTTCATCTCCGTACAGAATTACTGGCTTCAGTATTCGGGGAAAGGCATTTGTGTGGTTGTAGATCCTGCAGAATGTTTGGTAGGATGTTTCTATTTTGGGTATCCGTTCCCTAACCGCTTCCTTGTAGAGTCCATTTTTCATTGTGATCTCACCTAGGTACTTTAATTTATCCACCCGGTCTGTGGCCTCAGTAAGAATTTTTAGTGGGGCGTCTTTAATATTAGTCATGACTTCTGTTTTCTGAAATGATATTTGCAGACCAGTTTGTAGAGCTATTCCTTTCAACAGTTGGAACTGACTCTATAGCGGTGTCTATGTTGTCTGACAGATTGGCAATGTCGTCGGCACCTTGTCTGACGCCTGTTTTGACCTCAAAGGAATCCGAAACACACCAAAAAAAATTTACTTTGCATTTTGTATCCGTCAAGGTAGCTCTAACTAATCCTTGCAGTTTAAGGTCAACCTCTCAACTCTGTTACGATGTTCATCAGGACTTCTCGGTCTATGGAGTCGTATGCCTTCTTGAAGTCCACAAAGACTGACACGTAGTGTTTGGGTCTTAGAGCATTTCTGTTTATATATATAACAGTCTAGAGTGCAATGATTTTTTCTTTGTGTCAACTAGTTTCGTTCCTTTTTTGGACCATTTTCAGGTTGCAACTCCACTGATGTCGTGGAGCTGGTCAAGCGCTTGAGAGCCAAAAGCCAAGCACTTGTAGTGGGATGCATTATTGTCTCCACAACTACCTTATGTCAGCTCAGTTTCGCAGAAGATTATGTTTATATGTTTATGTATTTAAATGATTTTTATGTAAACGTTTTATGTTATGTGATTCTTAAAAGAGTTTTCGTATGTTTCTTGCCTTTCATGTGCTGTGACGGCGATTAAACCTACGAGAGCAACATCTTCGACGCCGAGCTCAAGCAGTAAACGTCTGGCCACTTCAAGTCGCGGGTCGACGGCCACGAGGCGAGAAGATGCTGGTCTCTGCGGTTATCGTCGCGGACATTGTCATTATTATAGAAACTTTCGTGGAAAATCAAAAAGACCATAAAATCACGCTTTGTGTAACTGTCATTGAGTCATGATCTGTATTGTGAGAGCAATAACTGTCATTGTGTCTCAAAAGTTAACCAAGTGTCAACGATTATTATTTTGATATTTACAGAAATTTTACCTGAAATATATTCATTGACAGGAGCTGAAGAATTATTTACTGTCAAACCATTTTACAATTTGAAAGAAGACATTTAGGGAAAGTTATTTTGTTTGACAGATAAAGCAATTTTTAGTATTTTAATCAATCGATGTTATATATCAATCGATCATCAGTGACCAGGACTTATCTGTGTCTATAGCAACCAGCACAACTACGATCTTTAAGGGAACTTTAAAACATTCATTTCAAAGTGACAGTTTTTAAAGAAGTGCAAACCTAGATTCATATGCTTCTTCTATCTGCGCAAGGACCTGTCGTTGAAATTTCACAATACAGGAAGATTATATTATTGTAAAATTCTTCCCATTCCATTTCTGCGTGGTGTGGTACAGCAACAGTGTTAAGTCGAACTCTTGAATAAACAAAGTCATTCTTTTATTCAAGTGTTCGATTATATTATTTGGATTTTTTTTTCCTTGATGACGAGCGGACGACTTTAGTATCCTGAAGTCTGAAACGGTACATTAAAATTTTGCTATTTAGTGCCATGCAAGAGAGGTCGTACCACCGCACACACTACTTTGATCCTCTTGGTATTTGTTCCAATTCGTAGCTGGCTATAGTTGATTTCGATTAATCTTTGCCGGCCATGGTGGCCGAGCTGTCTGCGGCGCGCCAGTCACGTTCTGCACGGCCACTTCGGTCGGGGGTTCGAATCCCCCCTCGGGCATGGATATTTGTGCCGTCCTTAGTATAAGGTAGTTCATAAGTAGTTTGTAAGTTTAGGGACTGATGAGCCCCTAGTTAAGTCCCATAATCACTACAAACATTTGATTTGAACATTGATCACCGAGTGAGGTGGCGCAGTGGTAACGCACTGGACTCGCAATCGGGAGGATGGTGGTTCAAATCCACCTCCGGCCATCCAGATTTAGGTTTTCCGTGATTTCCCTAAATCACTCCAAGCATATGCCGGGATGGTTCCTTTCAAAGGGCACGGCCGATTTCCTTCCTCATCCTAACCCAAAAACTCCGAGCGTTAGCTCCGTCTCTAATGGCCAAGCTGTCGACGCGACGTTAAACCCTAAGCATCCATCCATCCATCCAACATTAATCTTTCACGCCAGGTTCTGGTGATCTTTTCAAGTACGCAGTTGAGAAGCACTGGAGTCAGACGATTACCTTGTGGGGCATGCAAGAGTCACTCGCACGTTTGTCCGAGTCGGTCGGCCTCAGCCGCGCGCTCTCGTCGGCCCCGGTGGCAGAGCGGTGTGCAGTGCGCTTTCCGGGATTCGAACCCGCGCCAGACCTGCCGCCTCGCACCGCCCCTGCTGCTTCGCTCTCCCCTGCACCCTGCCGACCGAATACCGATCACTCTGTATGAGACCCTGATTCTCTGCCCCTGTCTTTGACAGCCAAACTCGCTTTTTATTTATTTATTTTTCTATTTTATTTTCTTATTTTACGTATGAGCCACTATGGACAACGATTATTTCAACTCTTTCTCCTTTAACTGAGTGGTCTAAAACTTCCACCTAGTAAGTAGGAGGTCCCGGTGTCGAATCCCGGCCAGAGTAGAAATTGTAATTCAATGACTCTCGTTATGTTTAATACCTTTGGTATAATGAGACAATATTGTCTCAAGGAAATTTATTATTGTTTCTCCTTTCTTTTCCTCCATATTCCTCTCATCATTTTCCGATGTTTCTCTCTTCTTTCTTCGGTCCACTTGGCTCCAGTCTTTCTCTTCAGTTTTTCCTAGGAACATTTGGCATCTTTTAATTTATTTCTGAATGTCAGTCTTTTCTCGATATCTTGTTGGCTAAATAGAGCTCGTCCATGGTGCTTCCAACTTCCTTGCACCATGTATTATCCATTTTTAATTTACTGAAGAAACAGAACAGTCTTTTCGTCAGTCTGTTGGAATCCATCCTTTGTATGTAAGCGTAGAAAGCTATTCTTCTTTTCCTAATTAAATCAGTGTTTTCTTAATTATTATTTTAATGTATTTAATTGTTTTCGCACATTTCATTCCTCTCCCTAAACAGGAGAGGCGTGCTGTTTGAGAACTTGAATGCCTTTTTCCGCCTCTTTGCGTATCAGGTTTATTTTTTACATTGTATTCTGTAATTTCTAACATAGTGCAATATATATATATATATTGACAAAACGAAAGACAAATTCCATGTATATTAACGATAAAACAAAATTTGTTGTACATATTTTAGAAGATAAACTAAACTTGGCAGATTTCGCAAATTATGAAGAAATAATTGATTATTTTGTGTGTGTGTAAATATGGGAATTTTCGAGAAAAAAGCAAAACAGAATAAGTGCGGTGGAGAGGCCGAGCGTTCCAGAGCGGCTAGCTGCGGAGCGAGCCTCTGCTCGCCATCGGAGTTTCGAGTCCTCCCTCGGGCACGGTTGTATTTGTTGTCCTTAGTTTAAGTAGTTTCTAAGCCTACAGACATTGGAACACTTTTTTGAAAAAAACAATGTGGAAGAAAAAGCAAAAACTTTGTGGTTTGTCGATGAAACTGTGATTTTGAAAGGGACGGCAAAGGATCTGAAAGGGCAAATGAACGGATAGGACAACGCCTGGATAGCAGGTTATAAGAACATTAAAACAAACAGTGGTAAAGGAATGTAATCTGAGAAAATCAGGCTACGTTGATTGACAAAGATGAAAATACGTGATATAAATCTACTGGAAGATTGGTCTCACACGTGATCCAGTTAGCTGTTTCACCCACAGATTTTATTCAGTTACTCACCAGAATTACTCACGCTTCAATGACCAAGAGCGGTGCTCAAATTTTAAACTCGCTGGAAGCAAACGCTGTTCAGCATGTCATGGCAATTTCAGTTATACGTCTCCTCAAACACAACGCCAGCCCCAAGAAATCAATAACTTCAATGTTACACAGAATGATCAATTGACTGAATGAAACTTTCACTCTGCAGAGGAGTGTGCGTTGATATGAAACTTTCTGACAGATTAAAATTATGTCCCGGAACCGAGATTCGAACCTGGGACCTTTACCTTACGCGGGCAAGCGCTCTACCGTCTGAGCTATCCCGGCAGGGTGTCTCGGTTCGCCCTCATACCTTCACTTCTGCCAGTACCTAGCCTCGTACTTCTCAAACTCCTGCGGAGTTTGCAGAACTAGCACTCTTAGAAGAAACGATATGGAACTCTTGAATAAAAGAATGTCTTCGTTGCGAAAACTTTTATTGAAATGACGCGCTTGTCCCGGTTAGAGCATCTTCAGATTTCTGAAAAAGAAGAAAAATGATCCACATATTACAGTTTTCACATGGCAATATTACAAAAAGTTTTAAATTTGTTAGCTACAAAACAATGTTGAATTCCTTAATAAGGGATTGTAATAATGTAGGTACTGATGTTTTACCTAGTCTGTGATAGAGGATGTTTAGGTTGAATGCAGCCATAGTTTGTCTTACCGAGACTATAACCTTACAGGCACATCAGATACGGTGAATCTCGGAGTATAAACTACTTCAATATCCAGTCAGTTGATCAATGTATCAATTTGTTTAACGGTTAGTGTTACTGCTAATAACGGATTACATTGTTATTGTCTCGGTAAGACATCATATGACTGCATTTTGACCTAAACAGCCTCTATCACAGATTAGGTAAAACATCAGTACCTACAATATTACAATCACTTATTACTGATTTTAACATTGTTTTGTAGCTAACAAATTTAAAATTTTTTGTAATATTACCATGTAAAAATCGTAAGATGTGCATCTTTATCTTTGTCAGATAACTGAAGATGCACTAACTGGACGAAAAGAGTCATTTCAATAGAAGTTTTTGCAACCGAGACATTCTTTATTTCGAGAGTTAGACTTATTAGACTCAACACGGTTGCTGTACCACACCACGCAAAAATGGAATGGGAAGAAAGTATATGGTGGAGACACGGCATAAACAAAGCCTAAGGGATGATTCCAGAATGAAACTTTCACTCTGCAGCGGAGTGTGCGCTGATGTGAAACTTCCTGGCAGATTAAAATTGTATGCCGGAACCGGGACTCGAACCTGGGACCCTTTCGAGGGAAACCGCTCTTCGACTGAGCTATCCCGGCTCACAACTTTCTTTTCTCCAGGAAAGCTAGTTTGGGAAGTGGGGGCCGAGGTACCTGGCAGAAGTAAAGTTGTGAGGACGGACCGCGAATCGTGTGGGGATAGCTCAGACGGCAGAGCGCTTGCCCGCGAAAGGCAAAGACCCCAGGTTAGAATCCCGGTTGCGGCACACAGTTTTAATCTGCCAGGAAGTTTCATGATCAGTTAATATTATCACAATTGGAGCTGGCAAAAATTTTGTTTTAAACTTGCGACTTTCCTATCGGTATTAGCCAATAATAGTTAGGCAATACATATCTCGGGTAGTAAAAGTTTATGGCTCGTTGTCTCTGTTCATAGGGGTGAGTTATGTGTGTCAGCTTCTATGCCCTAAACAGCTACCCAATCTGTTTAAACAAGATCAATACTTATTCTGTAGTTTAGCCAGTCTATCAGTCTGCATATTTAAAAAAACATAATTTAAACTTCTGAAAAACCAACAAAGTGGGTTCTAAGATAAAGAAGTGATTCACTCACGAAGTAATTCTTTATAAATAGAGTTTATGACTCTTATTAGACATGAAACCCGGAGGTGGTCCTATTTCATACATCGGTAACTAACTAAATATATCCCCAACTATTGTTCATGAGAGGCACAATAAGTATCATACGCACTGTGGTGTCGCACAAGTCCAAAGTGCGCGCCACCTACTTGCGCCTACATGCACGCACGGCGCGGCGTTCTTACGACGTCAGCCACGAGCGCCCTCTGCTACAACTCCGCTCGTGGCCACCACTGAACGACATCGTTCACTTGGGACTGAGATAGGAACCAGCGAACCCTTCGGTATCAGTTAGGCACTAGGCAGGACTCTAGCTCAACTATGTATCAACATTCTGCAGTACTATGTAAAAGTTAAGTATTGTATAAATTCTGTGCAATATATATCTCGTTCTAATTTACTCTAGTGTTTCTAGTTTCTGGCTGCTCCCCTCCGTACCTGCACCAGCGTGCTATCTTTATTCCTGTGTGGGTCTCATTCCACTCGGCCACCGATACCTACGACGGAACGAGACACAAAAGCGGCGACGAGGCTGGGACACAAAACGCACTCGAGAGTAAAAGTTTCAAATTATCACTTGTAAGTTAGAGTAGTCCATCGAACATAAAAGTTCCAAGTTAATCCGCGATTACAGTATTTGTTATAAAACACAGTTTGTAATCACACGAGTACACGATTGCTCAATTATCACAGTTCCACAGCCCTACTACCGTGCATAGTTTACCACTTTTCAAGCAGAGACTAAGTTCTGCAGTCACAGTCCCGTAAATTTTCAAAGTCCACACTTGCCTATCTCTTCCCATCACAAGTTCGTAACGCGGCTTCAGACCGCCCAGCGTCACAAGTTACGAGTCCCCTCTCAAGCGTTCGAAAGCGTGCTCTACCTGCTCCCAAAATTGTATCCTTCCGCGCATCCTAACGCCTCATCTTTAAAATACAATTCCCCTTCCAAAATATTATACATTTGAATATCACAGAATAAAATGCTTTAACCACCTCCCTACAAATGTTGTTTACATTTAACAAACAAATATATATTTAACAATACTAAAAAGATTGAGACTGAAGCTCTTTGCTATTAAGCGTGGCATCTCACTTTTCAAATATACTGCCGCCGTCGAAATATAGTTACACAATTAATATATAATTTATCATGGATTTTTAAACAAATATATTCAGTTCTTGTCCACAAATACTTATAATTGTTTATATATAAATTACCTGCCGCATATCTACTACTTTTAGTCGTCCATGAAATATTTAAGTGGCAGTCATAAAAAACGAACGTTACTAACAATAACATACAATATAATAAAATACATATATAAATGTAATGCGCGTTGCTGGGTTCATGTTTTGTGTTTCTGTGGTGGAATCTATGTTCTGACACAAGAATAGTACTACCTCAACGTAAAGCAGAACAAGAGAGTAAAATAAATTTTATTGAAAGAATACGGAAATAACGAGGTATGTTTTAAGATAGGTAGCGTGGTGCAATGGTGTCCATTTGCTTCTTAAACTGTTACTGATAAACACGCCGTATCAATAATTGTAAATATAAGTTTTATTATATTATTATTATAGTACTGAAATTTGTCGGCTTTTTATCTGTAAGGGATATTGAAATTGTAATGTTGGCGTTTGATTCTCGCAAGTCTCCTGAATCCATTCATATAATTATACTTGCCGTAATATCACTCCCTGATTTTATATGGATTTTTAGAATAATGTTTGTGGCTATGTTGTATTTCACTTGCAATCTGGGTTAGCCGCCCTCGCTCAGCAAAGCGTTTCCGGTTTCCGACCACATTAGGAAACCCTGACTACCTGCTGTATCCCAGTCACTAGGTACAAACTGGTATCCGGTCGGCTGGGTAACCCAACAGCCTGGCAAAAACCGTCATTCACATGGAAACAATCAGCTTCCCCCTGTATCTGTAATATCTCAAACTCCACAGGACCGAATACTGGTTTTGTGTTAAAAACATTATCAATTGCGACTCCCTGGACACAACGCCAGAGCTAAGACATTAATAAGGGCGAAGATCTTTAGGTGCCAACATTCACGTACAGGGAAGGTTTTCCCCAATAAAATCGGCCAAGACGATGACATAACCTTCAACGGACGGATCGGTCACGAAAACCAGCCCGACGATCATTGGGCAGCAAAACGATTTAGAAAAAAAAAAAAACTTGACGACCCGCTTTCTAACGCGCGGACTGGCTCCAACAGCCCAATACGAGGGCCACCAGGTACACAGAATAATACCTCACTAGGCAACTTCACGTGCCGGAACGTATTAATTCTTAGTTTTTTTTCTGTAATGCAGTTTTTCCAGCCATTACGATGCTGTACACTGAAACAATAGTTGAATTCTGACTTGCATAGCTTCATATAGCTTCATGTATGTGACTCTGGAGTGGGGGGGGGGAGGTTGTTGGTTTACACCCTCTATCCCCGTTGTTTTATCTACCACTGCTGTTTCTTGTTTATATAAATGATATGCATTCGAGAGTAACAGGTGATTGTAACATATTTTTGTTTGCTGATGATACCAGCTTGGTAGTGAAGGATGTTGTTCGTAATATTGACACAGTATCAAATAATGCAGTTCAAGCGATTACTTCATGGCTTGTAGAAAACAAATTGATGTTAAATCACAGTAAAACTCAGTTTTTACGATTTCTAACACATAATTTGACGAAAGCTGACATTTTGATTACATATAATGGGCATATGATAACTGAGACTGAACAATTCAAATATCTAGGTGTTGAGATAGACAGTAAGCTGTCGTAGAAAGCCCATCTTCAGGATCCTGTTCCAAAGCTAAATTCTGCTGATTTACCATTGGAACAATGAAATAAGTGATTTTTCAACATGAAAAGTAATCTACTACGCTTACTTTTCTTCACTGTACGACGTACGGCGTTATTTTTGGCGTGGTAACTCGATTGCTACGAAAAGGATATTTTTGACTCAGAAACGGGCGGTTCGAGCAATATCTGGTGTAAGTTCACGAACTTCATGTCGACCCCTTTTCAGTAGTCTGATAATTCTGACACTGGCGTCACAATACGTTTTTTCTTTAATGTCGTTTGTTGTTAATAATTTCAGCTTATTCCCATGAGTTAGTAGCTTTCACTCGGTGAATACTAGACAAAAGTCGAATCTTCATTTGCATCACACCACCTTGACACTTGTACGGAAAGGTATGCAGTATTCTGCAGCATCCATTTTCAATAAGCTGCCACAAGAACCTAAGAGTCTTTGCACTAACCCACACGCTTTCAAATCTAAATTGAAGAGTTACCTCATGGCTCACTCCTTTTATTCTATCGAGGAGCTCCTAGCAAAGTTAAATAATTAAGCTAATTCATTTTTTCGTTATTGTTCTTTTCACTTAGTCTTAAGATTGTCGTGTGCATAGGACCACTTAAAGATTGTCTATTACCATTCTTGTGTTAAACTTTATGTATTGACTTATTGCATGACCATAGAGTCTTATCCTCAATTAGGCCGTGCGAAACAGAAAACCATATTATTATTATTTATTATTACACTCCTGGCCATTAAAATTGCTACACCACGAAGATGACTTCCTACAGACGCGAAATTTAACCGACAGGAAGAAGATGCTGTGATATGTAAATGGTTAGCTTTTCAGAGCATTCACACAAGGTTGGCACCGGTGGCGACACCTACAACGTGCTGACATGAGGAAGGTTTCCAACCGATTTCTCATACACGAACTTTTGGCTAATGTCATAGCGCAGAGATTAATTTTCCATGAAGGAAGGAACATCAAATGAAGTGACAGATGCCCAGATTATGCCACTTGTCAGATATAATTCACTAGAGTCACTGATGTTCTTGTTGGTATCAGAAATTAGTCTAGCACTGCTGACGAAAAATAAATGCACTAATCTTATCTTTCTAAATCACCAGTTTTGTTTGAGATGCACACTGCACTTGTACCGGCTGCAGACGTGTAGGAGTGCTTCTCAGATGAGGTGGTACGAGTCAGTTGTGAAGCAGTCGAGATGACAGGCATCTTATCCGCATGGCTGTAACGGATTGTGCAGCCACGTCTCGATCCCTCAGTCAACAAATGGGGACGTTTGCAAGACAAGAACCATCTTCACTAACAGTTCGACGACGTTTGCAGCAGCATGGACTATCAGCTCGGAGACCGTGGCTGCGGTTACCATTGACGCTGCATCACAAACAGGAGCGACTGCGATGGTGTACGCAACGATGAACCTGGGTGCACGAATGGGAAACGTCATTTTTTCGGATGAATCCAGGTTCTGTTTACGGCATCATGACGGTCGCATCCGTGTTTGGTGACATCGCGGTAAACGCACGTTAGAAGCGTGTATTCGTCATCGCCATGCTAGCGTATCATCCGGCGTTTCGGTCACCTCTTGTTCGCATCTAGGGCACTCTGAACAGTGGCCGTTACATTTCAGATGTGTTAGACCGGTGGCTCTACCCATCATTCGATCCCTGCGAAACCCTACATTTCAGCAGGATAATTTCGCAGGTCCTGTACCTGCCTTTCTGGATAAGGAACACGTTCGACTGCTGCCATGGCCAGCACATTCTCCAGATCTCTCACCAATTGAAAACCTCTGGTCAATGGTTGCCGAGCAACTGGCTCGTCACAATACGCCAGTCACTACTCTTGATGAACTGTGGTATCGTGTTGAAGCTACGTGGGCATCTGTACCTGTACACGCCATCCAAGCTCTGTTTGACTCAATGCCCAGGTGTATCAAGGCCGTTATTACGGCCTGAGATGGTTGTTCTGGGTACTGATTTCTCAGGATCTATGCACCCAAATTGCGTGAAAATGTAATCACATGTCAGTTCTAGTATAATATATTTGTCCAATGAATACCCGTTTATCATCTGTATTTCTTCTCGGTGTAGCAATTTTAATGGGCAATAGTGTATTACTGCCCCTACGATAAGGACTTTTTCGGATTCATGTGGGTTCTACATCTTCGCTTTTGACGTACCGGGCTGAAGTTTGTGAAGAAAACATCATTGTGGCTTGTTTTATTTATGTTTCAATACAGTTTCATAATTTTTGCAGATATTGTGGCGCCATAGCGAGGATCTGGCCGCTGGCGGGCAACGAAGACGTCTGTGAAATTTCGTACCGATCGGTTGAAGGGCGCGACGTAAAAAGGGTGAACACGCTCCAGACAGACAGACTGTGTAAAACTTCCGTTATTTCTGCAAACACCTGTCAATCGGTGCGACATGCGGGAAACCATGATACAGGCTCATTACATGCGGTTCAGAACATGTAAGAGATTACCGTTCAGCATACGCCTAAAGTATGACGAAGAGCAGATACAATAGGCTGTCAGTATTAAATTCCTGAGTTTACAATTTGATAATAAATTTAGTTCGGAGGCCTCAAATCAAGCAAATGTTTTGGGAGTACAAAAGTGTATAATACATACTATTATTTTTTTTTTATTTTTTTATCGGCGGTAAAACATATTTAAAGGGAGAACCGGTTCCTCCAAAATGGCACTTAAAATAAAAAAAATTGCGATAACTTAGTGATTTTTGTTATGAAAGTATCTTTGGATAAAAGAAGAAAATCGGCCAAGTTATATTGAAGTAGGAGTGATGATTAGGTGGCCCAAACACCCCCGAAAGAGACTAATATCTTGCTACAAAAAGCTACAAGAAACAGAATCTATTAAAACTTCCAATGGGAACCTAATTAAGAAAGACTTATTTTATGTTTTTGTATATACATCCACTTCTATGAACCACAGTCATTGACGAGGTGGGGTGGCTTGCGTGCCTCAATGATACAGATAGCCGTACCGTAGGTGCAACCACAGCGGAGGGGTATCTGTGGAGAGGCCAGACAAACGTGTGGTTCCTGAAGAGGGGCAGCAGCCTTTTCAGTAGTTACAGGGGCCACAGTCTGGATGATTGACTGAGCTGGCCTTGTAACATCAGCTAACGAGGCTTTGCCATGCAGTTACTGCGAACGGCTGAAAGCAAGGAGAAACTACAGCCGTTACTTTTCCCGAGGACATGCAGCTCTACTGTGTGAACACATGATGATGAATCAGGCGATGCTGAAGGAATTAGATTAGGTAACGAAACAATAAAGGAGGTAGATGAGTTTTGTTACTTGGGTAGTAAAATAACAAATGATGGTCGCAGTACAGAGGATATAAAATGCAGAATGGCAATGGGTAGAAAAGCGTTCTTAAAAAAGAGAAATCTGTTAACATCGAATATTGATTTATGCCAAACGAAGACCTTTCTAAAGGCATTTGTGTGGAGTGTTGCCTTGTATGGGAGTGAAACATGAACGATAAACAGTGCGGACAGGAAGAGGATAGAGGCTTTTGAAATGTGGTGCTACAGACGAATGCTGAAGATTAGGTGGGTGGATCGCGTAGCTAATGAGGAGTTACTGAACAGAATTGGCAAGAAAAGTAATTTCTGGCATACCTTGACTAAAAGAAGGGATAGATTGGTAGGACACATTCTTAGACATCAAGGAATTGTGAATTTAGCGTTGGAGGGAAGTGTTTGGGGTAGAAACCGCAGAGGAAGACCAAGAGATGGATACAGTAAGCAGATTCAGACGTAGGTTGCCGTTCTTATGTGGAGATGAAGAGGCTTGCTCAGGATAGGGTATTGTGGAGAGCTGCATCAAACCAGTCTCCGGACTGAAGACCACAACAACATATATACATATTAGTGGGGTAAAGAATCCTTATATTTCTGTGCTCGTAAGATTACATTAATAACAGAAACGACTCAACAAAACATCTTTCATTGCGGCTACGTACGCGTCCAAACAATGAATCATGTTCTGACACACGAAAATAAAATTGTGAGAGTCAAGCGGGCTCACCACGATCAGAGACGTAAATCTGGCCATGCCACCTTCACGCACAAGCGCCGGCGTTTAAAATCAGTAATCACTTTTAACACGTTTTAATTTCTTTTATTCGCAATTAGTAGATTTTACAGCATTTTGAAAGCCGCATGTCGACTTACTGTCTACTCAGGCATTTTTTCGAGTTTTCGTCCATATGCTGGATCAGCCAAACTTAATTTTGAGAATATCATTTCATATCGGATTCAGCGATTTTAAATACCCGTAGATATTAAAGAGATGAAACAGTTCAGAAATATACATTCAAGAGGTGTTTCGTCCGCCTCCGCGGTCAAGTGGAGACCGTGCTACATTGCTATGCAGGGGGTCTGGGTTCGAGTCCCGGTCTGGTCGGCGATTTTCTCCAGTCGCCCACGTCGTTCGGTAGAAGTGTTGCACTAGGCAGGCTCGGGGTATAACCACAGTCTATCACAGACAGTCGCGAAACTCTCTAGAAAAAAAAAAAAAAAAAAAAAAAAAAATTGCAACCGAAGCGATACTAGCGCTCCAAGCGGCCAGTAGGGAATAAGTGGAATGGCGTGATGCAAACTGACAAGTTGCCGTTTTTAATGGCGTTACTTTCATATTTCCTGGTCACAGAACGTTGCTGTGAAACTAATAATACGAAGACATCATTAAATTAATATCACTGCTTCTGTTAATGGCAGTCTACAATTTAACAAACTGTCAGTGCAATGTAATTCACACAGTTCACAATACCCGAGTCACATTAATATCGTCCAAAACGTTTTGAAAGCAGAAATGTCTTGCTACCTGATGTGCCGAAGAATATAAAAGGAACTGATTATGATTATGTTCGCGTGCTCGTTGCGTATTGACATGTTCAGAGAGTTTTGTTTTAGCGAATTTCGGATATTTTAATATTTTTACATTATAGGAGACTAGACTCTACATCATCATTTAAACCATATTTTCACCTCGTCCTTGCTTCTGTGCCGTTCGCGTACTTATCATAATTTTTTACCTACTTGGAAGGTATAAAACTGAACATTTTCAAGAATGTGACGTGCTAACATTAACAGTTTATATATGGACACAGTATTTATTTGTAGCTACGTATTCACTTTATCAAACTAGTAGGTAACCGACAAAATAAATTAATATACAGGGTTATCATTTTTGTGAAGCTAAGGTACGAACCGGATGCGGTCATTCATACATTACTTTTATTCAGCAGTAATATTATGAAATAGTGGTCAAGTATTAGCGATTCTGATTAAGAGCATAAGTTTGGACGTGAATGAATTGTTAAAGATTTACTTCTATCCCTAAAAGTATAACAACCACCGTAAACGAACACTGGTTATTCATAACATTATTCTGTTTCTTTGCAAATGAGAGATTTCGAATTATAGTTTTGATAGTTGTTAAAATTTATAGCGCCACAAAAGCTTCTGAATACGAAGGTATTTTGAATGTGCTGCTTCACTCCAAATGCACATTCATTACTCAATCGTTTCGCGGTATGTTTCTGCGACCTAGCTGTCTTGCGGTGCTGCAGCCGCGAAGTTGCAAAAAATCACTGGAAGTTTCGCGACTCTTATATTCGACTCTGGTATAACGGCCAGCAATGCCTCAGAAGGTGTTTCACGGGCACTATGAAGCGAGCGCATCAATATAAGGATTATATGTAATAGTGTTCCTAAACTAGTCTTCCTCTTGAAGTTTTAATAAATTCTACTTAATGCTACTTCGATTAAATACAAACTGTATTTTGTAGCAAAAAAATTAGTCTTTTTCTGCATAGTTGTCCCATAATTTTCACTCCCTCCCACACACAATATACCTACGCCTATTTTCGTCTTTTATCAAAAGATATTTTCATAACAGAACTCATTGAAATCACTTCACTAATCTCTAACTAATCGCAACGATTTTTCCATTTTGTCCCCATTTTGAAGGGCGCGTTAACCCCATTAAATATATTTTGCGGCCGCTAAAATAATAATAATCTAATATATAAAGCAGAGTGTCCGTATGTTTGTACGTGTTGCATACAAATCTTCAGTTTTGCTCCAATTTTTATGAAATTTTGTATACGTAAGCTTCAATCCATGAGGACGGTCGCTGTAAGTGTAAGAATCACGTCCGATATATAGTTTACGAGATATGACATCATAAACAATGAGATGCGTGAAAACTGCTGCATTTTGCGACAATGCTGCTCATTTTCTCCTAAACCATTGGACCGATTTCAACCGAATTTGGTTCAAATGTTCAAATGTTTGTAATTCTATCGGACCAAACTGCGTGGTCATCAGTCCGTAGCTTACAAACTACTTAAACTAAACTAACCTAAGGACAACACATACACCCATGCCCCAGGGAGGACTCGAACCTCCACGGCGAGCAACCGCGCGCTCCGCAGTGAGACGCTTTAGACCGCTCGGCTACTCCACCGCGGCCCGAATTTGGTACACACATTCCTTACCGTGAGGTAACAACTGCTGCATGGTTAAGAATGACATATGGGACATGGTTCAAAAGATATTACGTCATAACCAATAGAAATAGCCAAAAATGCCATATAATGCGGCGAGACTTTCGAAATACACTGTATGAGAATGACGGTACATAACTACTTGCAACAAACTTTAAACATAATTTCAAAAATTTATTAAACTTTTTCACGCTGGCACCTATAGAAAAATGATAAAAGGAAAAAAGTTTCTCGCTTACTAATTTTCCTTTGTTTATGGAGTAAAACTACGGCTCTCGGTATGACGTTACAATTTGTAATTTGAAAGCTACAAATTGTAACGATTTTACATACTTATACTTGAATGTACCCCATAAATTGTATCACAGTACGACACGTAGTTCATGAGATATGAGCACATAAACAATAACATCACCATCAAGCACCAAGATTTAATCTATTATACTCCATTACTACTACTTCTATAACATACAGCCCTTTTAGATATGAATATAAATAAATAAATTCCCGAGCAACGCCGGGTTTGCAGCTAGTAAAGAATAAAAATTACGAATCATTGTTGTTGTTGTTGGGATTTGGAGAGGACTACCTGCTGAGGCACCAGTCCCCGCCGCGCCGGAGCGGCCGAGCGCATTGAGGCGCTATGCTACGATGCGCGAGGCCGTTCCCCGTCGGGGTTTCGAATCCCCCCTCTGGCATGGATGTTTGTGCTGTCTTTAGTATAAGCTAATTCATAAGTAGTTTGTAAGTTTAGGGACTGATGTCGCCGCAGTTAAGTCCCCTCAGCTTAACAAACATTTGAATAACAACATCAGTCCCCTTGTCCCTTAGGTTTTCTTGTTTACAACATACACAGATTTCAGGAAAATAGTAATGTGAGATGAAGGGTTGAGGTGTTACTTGCGATTAAATTTCGAGCTGTCAAAAGCCCATCGCCCCCAATCAGTGGGGCCACAACTGAGGCAATAATTCAACTATCAATATAGAACAAGCACAATAGGACGTCGTTAAAGAGCGGGTGTATGCGAGGAGGAAACGAATAAAATACAGTATGACTGCCGTGAAAAGTAGACGTCCGACATAAATTTTCATTCGTCAGGAAATAGTAGACCACGTTAAGATGTGCAGCTAATGTCGGTAGATTTCTCAAACTGGTCATATTTAATCAAATGTTTCAAATGTTTGTATAGCTTATGGGACTTAACTACGGGGTCATCAGTCCCTAAACTTAACAAACTACTTATAAACTAGCTAAGACTAAGGACGGCACAAATATCCATGCCCGAGGGGGGATTCGAACCCCTGACCGTATTGGCCTTGCAGACCGTGACTGGCGCGCCTCAGTCCCCTCGGCCACCGCGGCCGGCAAATGTTTAATATGTACATAATTGCGGAAAATCAGCAATATCTGTTTCTATGCATTACGTTAGTTTTGTGAGGCTTAACCCTCGCAATACCAAGCCACTTTCAGTAATGTGTATTACCAAGGAGAGAGGGGGGAGTACTTTGTGCCCACCATAAAAAAATTTGTTCAAAATGTTCAAATGTTTGAAAAATCTATCGGACCAAGCTGCGTGGTCATCAGTCCGTAGCTTACAAGCTACTTAAACCTAGGTAAACTAACCTAAGGACAACACACACACCCATGCCCCAGGGAGGACTCGAACCTCCACGGCGAGCAACCGCGCGCTCCGCAGCTAGGGCGCCTTAGACCGCCCGGCTACTCCACCGCAGCTAAAAAATTTACAGAATAAATATTCATTAATTGTTCTTCAATTACATTAATAACATACTTTTGAAAGATCTGTTAATGCACAATTAGCTTCAAGGCCTGAATATTTAATGTAAAACTGTTTTCAATAATGTACTTCATATCTTTCACCTAATTCGGTCTCTAGATACTCCACAACACATTCCTCTTTAGGTTCACACACTACGTTCCCAGTTTCATCAAATAATATGTCAGAATCTGTAGATTCTTTCAATATTCGTGAAATTTCACAGTCGTTAAGTGACTGTCGAACCATTTTCAATCACAGTGGTATATAATACTGGACTAAATGCCACTGAACAGGAAACAATAAAGAATGAAAGGGAAATGAATCATTATAGAGACCATTGTTGCCGTTAACCCAGAGAAATATAATCAATACGTTTACATGCAACACATCTTCCGGAAGACGAAAAGCGATTTTCGTAAACCGTTTTTCACTGTTGTGTTTACATGTTATAGCCTGAATCGCATTTCGTAGCTCATTTAAAATGGCGGCTGGAAAACAGCTGACTCAGTTCCTGATTTAGTCACCACAATTGCTATTCTTCTTTAATTAAATACACATATTCATGCTCACTCTAATATTTATACTTTTATTTCATGATAGAAAATGTCACTCTGTCCTTATGTGCTGAAAATTCTTAATAAGAGCCGGCCGCGGTGGCCGAGGGGACTGAGGCGCTCCAGTCACGGTCTGCACGGCCACTACGGTCGGGGGTTCCAATCCCCCCTCGGGCATGGATATTTGTGCCGTCCTTAGTTGTAAGTAGTTCATAAGTAGTTTGTAAGTTTAGGGACTGATGACCCCGTAGTTAAGTCCCATAGACTTCACAAACATTTGAACATTTTCTTAATAAGAAAACACAATCTAACAAGCCAAGAACACTTCAAAATTCGTTGCGTTTACATAGGCTCGAAAGTCCATTGTGGAACTGGAAAACCGCTTTATAGAAGTGGATTTCCGGAATTGATTTTAGAGTGTTTACATGACCAACCAAAAACGAAATTGGGAAATCGGTTTACGAAATCCGGTTTTGGGAGCCCATGTAAACGGGGTGAATGTCCGTGTGTTATAAGGTCACCTAATTGTAATGCTATTATCTGTGGAGTAAGATGACCGTTGTGGGAAGTCGCATCTACTACCAAAAGGATTGGGAGGGGGGGGGGTGGTGTACTTCATGACCACCCTACCATAAACTTAAATTTTCCAATTAAGCTTAAACGAAAATTGTAAAACAATCATAGAATCTCGAAGAGGACTTCATTATAGACAAAAAAATGTTTAACAAAATTTTCAAAAATAAAGTCCTGTAGCATTACCTTTGTCTTGTTGCCTGTACGCACTGTTGTTAAACAACGTGATTAAAAAATTAAGGGTTTTTGTTAAAATTTCGAATATCGCATAAAAATCTCATTACATACTTTTGACGAGTGTGGATGTAATTAATACACGAAATGATTGAGTAGATGAAATGGTGCAATACAGATTGGGGTTGAGGCAACACACAAAAATAACGTTACAGAGAAAACTTACGGAAAGTACCCATTGTAGTTTCTTTCTGGAAATGTTGATCACAGCAGCTGAAACTGTTAAGCTGTTGAATGGTTTACATAAACTTTATGATACTTTCCGCAGTAAGCCATTGTTGACGGACCGTGTACTAAAGTTTGATAAGGTAAATAACAAACAAAAAAAAATCTATAGGACTTAGCGAAAATGTTAATACGAATGCAGTTTCTAAAAGGAAGAAAGGTAATGATTTAACCTAAGTTATAGGGATTTAATGAAGGCAATACACGAAGCGAAAGTGATGGCGTCTAAACATCATGTTACGACAGAATATGGAGGAGCTGAAAATCTCAAAGAAAATGAATAATTAAGGAAGGATGGGACATTATTACAGGGTGGAGACGTGGCTCTTAAGTAAAGAGGGTATATTTTAAAGTAAAATTTAGCAGCACTCACACTTACATCACAAAGCAGTCTACGTACACGTCCACACTTAATAAGGTCAAACAAGGGAAGTGAATGATCGCGGTTCCGTCATCTCGACTCGCCGGAAGAAAACGAAAGACGAGTGAAAAAGTTGTAAAGAATGTTCCCCTCTACCAATTAGGCTATTCAATTGTCGTGCCAGATGTACGGTTCGTTTGCAATTACAATTATATTACAAACGCCTTTTTTGGTATTACTACCGTATTTTTTGTCCGAAAAATTTTAAAAAGGGAGGTTCGTGTCTCTGGTGGCCTACAATTATGTCTGTAAAATTTGGTGCTGATCGGTTGAACGATTCGTCTTAAAAACAGGGAACACGTTACGGACAGACAGACAGACATCCCAAAATCGCCGTTAATTTTGCAAATATCTCTGAAACGATACGAGATATGAACAAAAAACATAGGAGAGCAGTTGTAAAGAATTTTCTCTTCTACAAATTCGGTTATTCAATTTTCGTGTCATATGAATGTTTAAGCCGTTATTTTCATATTTTCATTTAAATTTCGAGCTGTCAAAAGACGATCGCAAAGGCCCACTTTTAGTGTTACTACCGTAACCTAAAGTGGGCCAAAAAGCACTACCGGTTTCGCGTCCTGTAAACGCATCATCAGGTGCTTAAAATTCCCTAGAAAAACATGTCTGTCATTTAGCCTTCCCCGGCGTTCACGTAAAAATTAAAACAATTAAAAGCTTCTTAACTTTACGTTCTCGTTAAAAAAAATATAAAACTTGAACGCAGTGGGCCAAAAAAATATTCATTTAATTATGTATCGTTGCAGTACCTGAGTAGATTTCAGGGTTTTCAAAAGATGGGCATAAAGTACCCCCGTATCCCCCGTTATGTGCAATATCCGATATTCGTTGTTATTTCTTTTTAAGACAACGTATTAGCGTCGTCGCTTAGAGTCGCGAGCTGCGGAGGAAAAGAGATGAAAATAACAGGTTTGCATCTACACTCTCACAGATATTTTTAACGATTTCGTTTAATTATGGTTAATGCATCTTATTTGTTAATTTAATACAATTATAATATTCGGTATTTGACGTTATTTATTAGGAACAAGAACGAACTTTGTCCACGAGAGAATTTGTTGAGTTTGTCGTTCTAGTCCACAGGAACAAATAAAATTCAAGACAGTACCCTACGTCACTCGGTTTTCCCCACGGTGTTTGAATTAAGTTGCAGTTCAGTATAGTGTTGGAATAGTTGAGTTTCAGAGTCCAAAGTGAACATGGCTAGCGCGTGGTTACAGAAGCAGATGCAGTGTAGGAAAATTATCACAACGAGCATTGTCGAGCTGAGGCGCTGTCCCGCGCGTATAACAAGCAGTGTTGCCAGACGTAGAGAATTTTCCCTACGCGTAGGTACTTTTAAGCATTAAAATCATGTAGGGAATTTTCATCGAAAAGTCCCCCAACGCGTAGGTACTTTGGTAAAATTTTACAATCGCCGACACAGGCCTAGCGGGTTATGTTGGCAACAGAACAGTTGTCAGCGCGCGGGAATGAAGCCGACCAATTAGAGATGGGAAAACTGAAACAAATGAAACCGTACCATTTGTTGTTCCGAAACACTGTTTCGAAACCATGAAACCGTGAAGCAATGTATGTTTTGTCATGAAATCTTCGTTCTAGGAGGGCAATATTTTTCACTGTGTGGACAAGGGTACATACAAGAACCTGTCAACAATTGAGTATATATTTAGTTATTGGTCTGTACGAAAAATCTTGATAAAGATTTTCTCCCGTGTTGTTGATGTTGCCAACATAGTCACACGAGGCCGCCGGTATGGTAGGTAAAAGTTTACCCCGTTAGTAACTCACAAACTGCAATACGGTACGAATATTACAGTGATGGATCATAAATGCTACTTTCTATACATACTAAATAAATTATAGGGAATAAAGGGCCCACTAAATAATCACAAGTAATGCTATGGAATTACAAAAATAATAAAGTAAGAGGCAAGTTCACCACTTGTACGTCTTGACCGTTACACCACCGCCGCAATTCTTTTAACATGAGTGTCGAAAAATTATAACGACAGTAGGTAACTTCGTTTTCGCTCATAAGAAACCAACTCTTTAACACGAGATTAAATATGCGATCCACCCTTGTTATTATAAAAAAAAATGTCATTTCAGGCGTCATGTTGTATCTTATTTTTAAAAATGTAGTTTCACTCGTGTGTTTTTAATATGGTAGATGAACCTAGAATTTAACTGGTTATTTCAATGCAAATAGTGAACGTTGTTTTATTGTTCTCTTACATTTATAAAGCAGACATTATCATTTGCAATCTCTTGCAAACGAATCTTGATTCCAGTAATCATAAGCTGCAGACTCACGAGTGTCAACTACTGTTTGACACTCTCTCAATGGTTTATATACCTGTAAGTCATATGTGTATCTGTTGGAACTTCAGTAAAATGGAACACCACATTTCGATACCATTCCGCCTTTCTGCATTAGTGGTTTGAAACACCGGTGTTGTGAAACCGACATGAAATCGTGAAACCGACACGAAACCGTGAAACCGACATGAAGAAACGGTTTCAGTGTATCGACAATCGACCGCGAATGTGATCTGAAACAGAACGGAATGAAACCGCATGGTTCGAAACCGTGAAACATGCCGGTTTTGAAACACTGAAACTGTTGTGTGTATCGAAACCTGGTTCCGAAACCATGAAACCGTAGCCAACTATACGACCAATTGTGGCGAAGTTTGAATTAGCCAATGATATTTTAGACGGCATAGTTGTTTTCTGTTGATAGTAAACATTATTAATTTGAAAATCTAGTTTGACACTTTACAACTGATGCGAATTACGATGATTTCAATGTACTATATCAGTGGAATGGAGAGTCGGTTTGGAAATAGTGTTATAAAATGTCACCACAATTCATTGTTTCCATGAACGAAACACGTTTCATTATCTTGACTAGACTTATTTATTTACGACAGGACGATATACTAATAAGTACTTGTAAATGAGAAGATTCTGACAAGAAAACGCTAAAATATTTGCGACAGCCAACGTTATAATGAACAAACCGCTAGATATTCGTTGTCCATAGCATTACTCTTTGAAAACCGAATCATTTGACTGTGAACTAAATAATTACTACTGTTCCTACTCTATTGTTGATAGTGTCTCGATGTATCCTTGTGCGGTCAATAAATCAGTTATCTTCGTGTAACAGTGCACTCGGAATTAGCGGCATATTTGGGGAAACTAATTAATACTGTTCCTCTCTATGGTTACCAGGTTCTTGATGTGCCCTTGTCCGATCGATAAATCAGTAATCTTGTTACAGAGCACTTGGAATTCGCGGCATAATCTAGACTTGACTCCATCAGTAACGATCAGTCACTGGAAAAACATATCTAGCAAGTCAAGGACAATGCCAAATATTTATTTTAAAGTTTTAAAAAATTTGAAACCTGTCACATTAATCAACTGGTTAACTACTCCTGGATTCAGCCCCTCCCAGACCCAAATCCTGGCTACGACCTGATGTAGGGGCTTTAATGAGGTAGTAGGGAGAAGGTAGGGAAAACGTAGGTACATTTTTGTGAGACTGTAGGTATTTTCTCTCTCTGTCATCTGGCAACATTGATAACAAGTAAAATATATGGTCAGAAACTATTATCTCCGAATGTACAGAATATGTACAACGTGTAAAATGGGAATATAAGAGCATGACAACTGGAGGTGGTGCAAATGATGCATTTCAGCATTGACAACAATTTTTTAAGAACTTTTGTGACAAGTGATTTTTGTCTTATTATTGTCTTATTATTGTCATCGCTTTCTGACACATGTACCGTCTTTGAAGAAAACAAAATACAATTTCTGTAAGTTGTAACAATACTGCTGGCCCCCTCATCTCAATGTTACCGTACGATACCATCTGCGCCGGATCCGAATCGTGTGGTTCAATAGTGATAAAAGTTGCGTGTGAAGCTACAAACGAAATAGCCAGCCTAGGAATCAGTGTAGGACAGTGTCTCGATGGTACTGTGATTAAAACAAGTGATAATTAATGAAATCTAAGAGATTTGTATAAGACGTTTCCAGATAATTCTATAAACAATACTTTTGTCATTGTACATTATTTCAAGAAATAGACAGACGAAGGGTAAAAACTTTTGTAAAACATAAAGTCATGAAAATAAATGGCATTGTATATAGGTTAGGCTCATAAACAAGTTGTGTAGATCAGTTAATTGTTTTAATTACTGTAAAGTCGAAATTTGTATATTGTGTTTCTTTGTATATATTGACTGACGTGAGATTTTAAACCTAGTTTCAGAATTGACAATATAACTGATAGTTCAATATATGTCAGGAACATGTGTGATGTACTCGTTAACTAATTAATTGACATTTAACATTTTGGTTTGTTGTCAAACAAAAAGTAGCGTCATTAAAACTTAAAAAGATAGGGGCGATCTAAAATTATTGTGTATATAGTTTTCATGTTATATTGTGATTATTTTGTATACATGAAATGTTTTTCTGTTATGTTTGTTAATTGTAAATCAGTATATTCTATTGTTATGAACAATGCTTAATGTATCGTCATTATTGCCGATGTTATATATTTGCCTCACCGCCTTGCGTGGGGAAGTTCGTGTTTTGGCTTTTCTAAAGTGCACTGGAAGCTATGTCAGTCAGTTGTTTTGAGATGGGAGTACTACCGTTCTGATGCTTTGCATTGTTTTGAATTTGTAATATTTGGCGGAGAAGGAGTTTGATTTAAATTAAAAAAGAAGTGAAATCCTTTGTACATATGAGAATTTATTTCTGCCACGACGCCCCAGGAGAATAATGTTGCAGCGAGCAGAACCCCCATACATCGCAACATTAAAAAGCTGAGTATCGGTAGAATAAACTGTAATTAGTCAAATATATAGCAAAACCTTTTAAAGTGCATTGCATACCTTTGCATACTTTTCATTTTTTTTCCGACGATGGCTAAGAGAGAGATACCGTGTAATTTTTCGCACATCCATCCACAAACGGTCGCTGGAGAGCGCTGCGGTCGCAAAGCAAATCACGGTGAGCAGCTCATTGTGTTCCGTGGGATGTGGCGGGTCGTTTCAGAGCGTGCTGCAGCCACACTAGACTAGGTAGACAGCTAGGGTTGCCAGATCTCCGGGCGCCGCCGGGAGTGCCCGGGTTTGGAATGAATTCTCCGGGTCTACGGGCCAATGACTCTCATCTCCGGGCTTGAATGTAACCTTCATCTTAACTTTTTTTATTTTTTTTATTTTTTATTTTTCTACGATGCTTTTTAAGTTCTATGCTCATGTAACGACGATCTACATCGAACTTAACGTAACGTAAACTAAGGACGAACACAATATCCATGCCCTAGGAGGGGGATTCGAACCTCTGGCGGGAGCAGCCTCGCGCACCGTGGCAAGACGCCTCAGTGCGCTCGGCCATTCCCGGCCGGCTCCTCTCTAGTAATTATGAATAACTTTATATAAATGTCAATTTCTTATTGCAACAAAACGCTACTTTTATATTCTTCCTCTGAAAACTTTTCATTGTTGCGTCGGTAGTAATCGGCTAGCGCATTATTAAGCAAACACTGTTGCGGCAACGTGTCAACTGGCGACGTTTATTATTTGTGTTCGTTCGTTCATTGTTTATCAGCTTACCGGCAATTTTTGGAATACTCGGATCGAGTGTGAACAGACAAGCTTACATTAACTCAGATTAGTGAGTAAGAACAGTGAAATGAAGAGACGATATCTAAGTTCATTCCGTGAGGAATGGTTGCAGGAAGAAAATTATAGAGTGGCTACAAAAAGTCGATACTGATGAGTGTATGTGTAAGTGCAGAATATGCAATATCTCATTTACTATTAAGTACGACGGAGTGAAAGCTGTGAATAAACATTTACAATCAGAAAGACAAAAAGCGAATATTACCACACAAAAGAAGAATCAGTCGCTTCTTAAATTCTTGCCAAAACAATCTTCTGCAGAAGTCGACAAAGTCAGTGCAACGGAATTAACTTTGACTTACAATGGTGTGAAACACCGCCATTCTTACAATTCTCAAGATTGTGGTAATAAGCTATATCCTTATGGTTTTAGAGATTCCTCAGAGGCAACCAAAGTAAGATGCGGGGATATTTTCTGGGAGGAAGGAGATGATTAGTATTTTTTTTCTTTTAGAATTCACGTGTAATATCCTGGTTGGGGGAGGGGGAGAGAGTTGGTCGCAGTTGGAGGGGGGGGGGGGGTGAGTCATTGGCCAAGGGGGAGGGAGGCACGTCTGGTCTCCGGGCCTGCTTCGAGTTCAATCTGGCAACGCTATAGACAGCACTTCTGGCCTACGCAATGTTGGGACACGTCCCGTGTGAGGGCGGCTTTAGTCTCGACATAATAGGTCACCCTTCTGGAACGAAGTAAAAATGTAGACACTAATATTACATGTTAGATTTCACATTTTAATTGTAAAGCCATCCATATGTTACTGAATATCGAAAGCTAAGCCATGGAGAGCCATAGCAAGGTTGCAAGCGGGCGTAGCCAAGTCACAGAATAAGGAGTATACAGAAAGGAAACTCCCGCTGCAGTCTGTCGTCCAAAATTTAGTGCGCATGCGCGGAATCGGCCATCTTGAAAAGCAGTAAACGCGTGGTCACTCCCTACTCTGTGGCGTGGTAATGCGCCGTCTTTGCTTGTTAACTGTGTATTTTAACTGCCTGAATCGCATAAAAGTAAGCAAGTATTTGGTGTAGTGTAAAGAAAGAACTGTGTGTCAGTAGTTGGAGCTGTTCAGTTTTTATTATGAGCGGTAAAAAAAGAAAAGGCGGCCGATGGCGTTCAGCACCTAATTGCCGCAATAATTCGAATACAAATAAGGATATAAGTTTCTTCACCTTCCCAAACGATGCTGAGCAGTAAGAAAACGTCGCTATATGTGTAGTGAAAGTTAAATGTTATCAGTTTCGAATGAGAGCAATGTGTGCATAATTATTAAAAGTAGCCTCGCTTCTTCTCTTGACGATAACTCTCGCTGTTGCTGCAGCAGTTCAATAGCATCGAAATGTTGAAGTTCATTTATATTTTATAAGTTTAACGTTGCAGGGAATAATATAAAATAAATGACAAACAATAGTGCATAAGTAGGCAGGTAAAATTTTACTTACGGCATTGGAGGCGTAGTGTGCTAATGTTGGCAACGAATGCTCTTCGGATACTCAAACAAATAGATTAAGGGGAATAATTATTTTTTGCTGTTCCTGCTCTGTGGTTCACAGATTCCTCTATATGCCCTTCTCCGATCAGTAAATTAATGTTACTCCTAATGCAAATACAACTTTTATATATGCCCAGACGTAATTAGTTCTGTGTAATCACGTTGTACTGCACTTTGTGCGAATTTATTCGTGTCAAATAAAACCTGGCAGTTGTAAAGTCACTTTTTTGTTTATAACTAATTTCCCAAACATAACTTCGCGTTATTTGGGATTTTTCTAGAGATAAGCACCAAGTAAAACGATCATCGATTCCACCGTACATTTTCGTAGTTGTATTAAAATTTAGGCTTTTTCTTTTCGTTGGATTACAATTAGGGGCGAGAAGATGGCGCAGAATAGATGAAAGCCGTTTCCTTTCGTAAAAGTCGGTGAGATTAGCTGCAGTTCGTAAAAACTCCATTTCCAGCCAAAGTACTAAGTGGCTATAGTCCCGCGTTTACTGCTTTTCAATATGGCGTCGAGCGCAACGCTTGGTAACATACAGATCAAAGGCGCCGCCCCCAGCTTTCCCTTCTGTATGCTCACTATTCTGTGGCCAAGTAGTCTGGCACCCGGTGCGGTGATCCAACTTGTCACCCCCCCCCCTCCAACACCACCATCCCCACCACCACTCCTGCCAACCTTAGAAAAAATGGAAAAAAAATTCAAGGAGAGAGGAATAAATTTTTGATACACATAATGAAATGAGCAAAATAGAAAGTTAATTAGTCTGTAAACAGTCTGTATGAAAGGAAATAAATAAAACTAGTTTTATAAAGAACATAGTTTAATCGATTAGTAATCAATCAAAACAAATAGCTAAAGACTGTCTTAATGACTGGTGACTTTCACATGCAGTTTACAATCTCACCCGTCTAACTTTCTCTGCAGAAAACTTTGAAAATTGCATGGTCAAAGTCAGTAGCTTTAGCCACACTATTTTCAGTTGACAAAATTGCCAAATTAGAGAATCTTGCTTGGCTCATAGTAGAGCTAAGGTAATTCTTAATGAGTCTCACCTTTGAGAAACTTCTCTCACAGGTCGCTACCGAAACACACAAAGTTAAGAAAAATCTTAATGCAAAAGTGAGGTTCGGAACAGATTCAGAAATTTCATATTCAACAACAAACTGTAAAACTCTTAAAGATGCCCATCCAAGAGATTCTTCTTTTGGGACATTAGCAGCCTGCAGAAATCTTCGCAGCCGTAGAATTTCTGCGAGGATATCTTCAGAAATCTCATCGTAATTGTCAATTAAACATTTTACAATCATGGGAAGTTCCTTTTCTGAATCGGATTTCTGGGCTCTAAAACAGCAAAATGTTCTGATATACACTCCATGTTTCTGCAACGTGTGTCAATTTCTTGTTGGAATTGTCGATGCTCTCTAATATTGACCTTCTCAGTTCCTGGTGCAAAGTCAGCGTCTCGTCTGCAGCCTTTTCCCCAGGCATCATTTTCTTCTTCCTAATATTTCTTACTTTTTCGACAGGAATACCCATCTCGTCACGTGTGTCCTTCGCAAATCGAAAGGCTTCGTCCACAAGCAAATAGAAATCTCCATATCAAATAATAAACCCATGTGGTATTTTTTTGTAATTTTCAACGATTTTTCTTATACACTGTACCAGAGCTTTCCAAACTCTTTCTAGTTACGACACCATTTCGAATATATAAAGTTTTACAAGAAACACACTGATTTTAATTGGAAAGATTTATCTATATCAAATGATACTTTGAAGAAATATTAATTTTCATGATTCACTTGTACTTAAAGTGCACACTGAATGAACTGAATGAATTTTAGTATTTTTTCCACAATGTTCTGTCTTATTTTATCTTAAAATTTTGCTGTTGTTGCGACAACCTTAGTGGCACTACGCGACACCCCTGGGTGTCGTGACATCCAGCTAGGAGAACATTATAACGTACCACATTGATAGCCACGGCGGAAAACAGTTCTGGTTTTATGCTAGACTAGTCCATGCACGTTTGACCACTTGAACACCCTAGCACAAAGTAAATTCGTGATATATAATTAATACGGCTGGTTTGGCTAAACGGCCGTTTATTTTAACGTTAAAATCACGAAAAAGGAACACAATGACCGTTTATACTCTAAAAGTGGCAGCAACATCTGAATGAGTATGGTAATCACTTTTAAAGATGGGAGAAACATCTGATCCTCAAAAAATTATTAAAAAGAAAAAAATCAGGCATTTGGCATTAGCAGAAAAGAAACCCCTTGTTATCTTTCTTGCAAATAGAGGGAGAAAAAGTTGTATTGAAAAAATTCACAAATAATTCCATTTACTTACGTGCAAATGAATAAATATTTCATTGGATCTTCTGAATATTGAGGAAGGAAACTCTGGCGTCCGGTCACTCACGATAATAGACAAAGGATGTGCAACAGCCCCGCAGAGTTGCCAGGTTTTCCTATTGCTCTGTCGTCAAATTTTAAACAAAAAGTAGCCAGAATATCGCCCTCTTTTTATCAATAAAATGCCAAAATATAATCATATTTTCATCAGTAAAAATAGCCAAATATCGCAACCTTTAATCTGTTAACATTATTATACTATGGTAATTATGGCATGTTACTCGACAATAATAATCCTGAAATTCAGGGAGTAAGCTGGTTACTGAGTAAAAAGTAACACAGACTGTGGCACTCTCACATTCACAGACATCAGACCGAACTTTCCAAGGAAACTCATACTTCACAGAAACATTTACCTGAGTCCATCCAAGAACTGAATCCAGACACACCACCAAATGACAATGAGGGCAGTCAAAATATTGTCACATTGTAAATATAATAGAGAGACCCCGGAAATACAGTTACATTGAACTATCACATTTATTAATTTCATAACTTATAAAAAATTACAACACAAAACTTCAAGAATCGTTCTATCAAATATACACAAGGGATGTTCTCAATCATAGGTTCGATTACCAATCACTTTCATCTTCTTAAAAACAAATATTTTTTAGACTCATTGAATCTTTCAAACATTTCTTTAAGACACACAAAATCATTACAACATTTTGAGGTAAGGTAATTTATAATAATGCGCTAAGAATTTCATACTTTGAGGTGAAATGGACTTGAATTCGTAATAATTCGTCATGACACACTGAAAAATCAGCCACGAGAACGACTGGGAAATCACGGCGTGTTCTCCATCGACATTTATACTCTGCAAACCATTGTTAACCACTGCGAAGTGCGTAGCAAAGGGCTCGCTTCACAGTAGCTGTTGTTACGAATTCCTGTTGTGCTGTAGTATGGAACGCGGAAAAAAATACTGCTTAAATGCCTCCTTGCATGCTGTAATTTATATAAACTTATCCTCGTGCTGTCAGCGGAAGCCACACATACGGTGTTGTAGTATACTTCGAGATATCATTTAAGGCCTGTTCTTGAAACATCGTAAGAAGGGTACATGAGGTAGTTTACGTCTATCTTCAAGAGTCTGTAAGTTGAGTTTGTTTACATCTCTGTGACACTCTCCCACACATCCATGATACTTGAAAACATTTGTGCTAACTTGTGTAGGTTGATTACATTTCCCCAGCATTCTACCGAAGTTTAGCCGGTATCATTGACGCAATGTCTCAAGAGTGATTGCTTTACATTCGTTGTATTTGAAGTAAAATAAAATAGCCATTAAGTCGCCAACCAATTCCTTTAATAGCCAAATTTAATCGCCAGTCGCCAGACTGCTAGAATGGCTGCTATTATAAGAAAAAGATAGCCAAGAAAGCGAAAAATCGCCACACCTGGCAACCCTGCAGCCCCGTCGGTTCAGAACATTAACAATGGTACATTATCGTGAAAAAAAAGAAAAGAAAAGAAAGTAACCTCTGGCAAGTTTTGCCACCCCCTTGGAGTTGGTACCCGGTGCGGACCGCCCCTCCCCCCGCACCCCCATAGCTACGCTACTGCGGGACAGACACAGAGGGAGGTGGCTGCAGCTGTTGGAGTGTCCAGAAGTGTGATTCCCAGGACCTGGACGAGCTTTCAGGCAACAGGAAACTCAGAAAGAAGGCAAGGCCAAGGTATATCAGCAACAGATGAGCGCTATCTCCGGTTAACAGGCTGGAGGCTGAATGCAACTCAACTGCGACGCATCCAACAGTAGGGTTACCACATGTTCATCACCAAAAAGGAGGACAGTTCATATAAAAAAGAGGACACTTTATCTTTAACAACGAAATATTATGAACCTTGACAGTTTATTCCTCAACACTACTCTCAATTGTCTCATTCTTGTGTTATTCACTTTTGAAACAACAATTTTTTTTTAGGCAAGGCATTTCAAATGTTTGAAATTATACTGTACACAACGGTATAATTGTAATATATTTTAAATCTATTCCTATCTTTTGTACACTGTGTGTTCACAAGAGAAAACACAGGTTCTGTGTCGGCATTATGACTAGTTATGGAAAAAAAGAAGTCTACAATTTTCAGCAGTTCAGAATAACTAACAACACTAGACGACTGATTTAAATATGCACACCACACTTCAGCTGCTGGTATGTTCTGTTTCCTAAGTTAATCTTTCAAATATTTTATAAAATTACAAAGCTGATCGGAGCACAATGTATCATTAATTCTTACATTCGTTTGATCATTCTCTTGAATGATTTGTATTTCTCCAGGAGCACATATTTAACACTGACTTTCTCTTCGGTATTATGTTATATTTAAGTTCGTAATTTATTTTGAAGCAAAAGGTTACCTACGATCTCGAACTCACAATACAGCTATAACCTAAACCACAAAGTATATCAAATGTAACGCCATAGAACGTAATGCAGAAGACAGAATGCACTGGTTGAATACGGGACAGACAACCGGGTTCCTTCGCAGAGAAGATCCGAATCGTTTGTAACTGTCAGACCCAAGCGGAGAGCGAAATTGTGAACAGCAATTTCACTCTGAGTATGGGCGTAATAGTTACGAACAGTTTGGAACTGCAGCGCGAATGAACATGTTGTCGCCAATGACACAAAAATAAATTAACCCCAAAAAAGAGGACATTTTGTATAATTTTATAAATTCCGGCCGGACACATTTTCTTGCCTCAAAAAGAGGACGTGTCCGGGAAAAAGAGGACGTATGGTAACCCTATCCAACAGGCAGCAAGAGCACGCGCAGTATCAACACAATGTTCAGACCTTAGGACTTTCGTCTACATGGTTGTATATTCTACTAACCCTTCTATACATGACCTATATTTTTTGTACATTTACATACCCTTTCACAAAAAACATCACATCAGTTTGCTGGTTCTGATGTAAATTTCACCACATTCTGAGCAGGCGTTTTATTTTGCACTGGGGGCCTTTCACTCCATAGCATACCATTTGGAGCAATATAAACGTTAGCACTTTCACTGCTTATTTGACCTGAGATACTATTATCTAGGTCATCATCTTCACCACAAACACTACATGGTTCATCATCCAAAGAGTCATATGACACTGCCTGAGGAACAGCGTCATGGTTTTCATCTGAAGCAGAACTTATATCTGAAAGGAAAACGTCATCTTCAGCTACCCATTGAGTATAGGGTTACCAGATGTCCGTCTTCAGAAAAGAGGACATTTCTAGATTAATGAAAGAACCTTCCCTTTCTCTCTTTCTCCCCCTCTCGTACTGACAACTCAAGTACTAGTGATGTCTCTATTGTATTATCAGCGTCTTCTTTGTAATACATCATCTTATGCAATTTGTTCATCTTCTTACAAATTAAGAACCATGAAATGTTGAGACCCGTAGAACGAATTACAGGACTACATAGCAGTGAAACCCTGATATTTCATCACTTCAACATTTGTAATTATCGTCTTACGTGCTGAACATTTTGTCCATACTTAAATGATACCTTTCCCATCACCCCTGTTTTCACCTGAATTTTTCTGCGATGCATCATTTACGGAAACGAAATGTTCAAATTCTGTAAATCTATAGGACTTAACTTCTAGGTTATTAGTACCTAGCTTAACATCTACTTAAACTAAGGTAAGTTAACCTAAGGACAACACAAACACCCATGCCCTAGGGGGGACTCGAACCTCCGACGGCGAACTGCCGCGCGCTCCGCAATACGGAGCTCCAGTACGCACGGCTAATCCGCCGCGGCATTTACCGAAACCATAGTACTGTTTACTGCAAAATCGTCACGAATAAAGTAACAGTAAAATTTATCTAAGCGTTCCTTGTCATACCTATGCTTCCATTTCGTATCAGGCCGACGTGACTATATACATGATTAGCATCTAGATTTATTTTCCGTACAAAGGCTCGCAATTAATTACTAAAAAACTACTCAGTTTTTAGGACAAAAGCTTAAATCGATTTTTTGAATACACTGTTTATGTAGTTACGTCTCTTTGGTCTTAAACAGGCGAATGGTGAAACGACAATGGTGACTGTGATATCTGACCTTATTTGCATGAAGTTTTGAACAAGGTTTTAACTATGTATAACGAACACTGCACTAGCTTTTGATCTTAAAGTCGTAAGTGTGGTTGACAGACAACACACAGAACTTCAGAGTCCCAGCAAGACGTACCGAACGTCTTATTTTTGGGTCACACAACACTCCGACCAGAGAAAAAGGGAGGGGGGGAGTTTCATACTATATTATGTGTATTGCACTGCCTCGCATTGTTGCAGACGTATGTTTTTAATTGGCCGTCTCGAAGCTCGTATTCCGCGACAATTGCCACGCCATTTATTTCAATTGTTCCGAATTAGCTTGACCTCAGAGCAGCGGCGGCACAGTAACGTGATTTTTTAAAGGTTAAATTCTCTAGAGTTAGTGATCGTGACAGTTCAGAGAGTTTTATTTACGCACTTTCAATTTGAAGCAGTTGCACAACGCAAAAAAGAGGACATTTCCCCATTTTGTTAAAAAACAGGCCGGACCGTTTTTAGGGTCCAAAAAAGAGGACATGTCCGGGTAAAAGTAGACGTCTGGTAACCCTAATTGAGTAACAACTGATTCAAAATTTGAGCTTAAAAACCGTATGCTCTCCTCTTTTTAGATGCAGATCCTGACAATGTTTGAAACATAATAATATGAATAAATAACCTCAGTATTCTCTTCTCCTATGGAGTGTAGAAATATAGCGGCTCTTCATGTTATTTTTTAGTGGTACCTTTCTTCCGAATGAGTATTGAATGTCAAACAATACTGCTGTGTAGCAAACTCCTTCTGTACAGCGTCACACACTAATAACGACCCACTGCGATATTTTGCTTCTTACACAACACAGAAGTTTGCTGTCTGACAGTTGAACATGTCAAGTTATAACAATACGTTTTCTGCGATCACAACAATCCATATGTTACAGCCGGCCGCGGTGGCCGAGGAGACTGAGGCGCTCCAGTCACTGTCTGCACGGCCACTACGGTCGGGGGTTCGAATCCCCCCTCGGGCATGGATATTTGTGCCGTCTTTAGTATAAGGTAGTTGATAAGTATTTTGTAAGTTTAGGGACTGATGACCCCGTAGTTAAGTCCCATAAGTTCTACAAACATTTGCACATTTGAACCATATGTTACACGGCAGTAAAGTATTCTAGGTACTCCAACAAAATGTAATTGATTACAACCCAATTTAATTTAACGACACTTTAACGTAAACCACACGGTCCATCGGACCCAGGTTATGTAAATGTGTTGTATAAAGATAAAAAAATTAATGTGGCACTTAAACTAATGACACACAATTCTAGTAGTATCTGTAATGTATTACTGAATATTGCCAGAGAGCAGACCTGAACGGTTGGGACTCAATTTCAAGTCTTTAATACACAAATTAAAAATTAAAATTGTTCCCGGGTCCATCGGACCCAGGGTATGCATACTAGGGCTAAGCACCATTCTCTCGACGGCCTTGAACAATTGGCAGAGCAAGGATACTGGACGGAAGTTTTTGACAACTGTTGGCTCCGTTCCTGGTTTCCTGACGAAAATATGCATCGAACAGCAATGCTCACCAAACAAAAGCTATCAGGATATGGTAAGGATCGCAAACGTCATATACCTAAATGGAGCCAAAGTCAAATTCGCCCTTATTGCTCGTACTACACTCTGACATTTCTGCCTTTGGGGACATTTTAAAAAATTGCAAAAAGAAGCATAGTTTGACCAAATCGCGTTATATTTTTGTTTTCTTTACGGACGACTTTTATAGGAGAGAACATAAACAACTTATCGTGGGGAAGCCGAAAGAAAGACAACGTTTCATTGGCAGAACACTTACAAGTTGCATCAGTTCTACTAAGAGAACAGTTTAAACTACACTTTTCCTTCAAGTTTCGTTCTCTGGGGCCCGCAGTGTGGAGTATATCTTTAATTGACATGTTCAATACCACAATAATTATAAATTATTTTAACACTGCTTTAAACTTTATTAACTCACTATCAGCTTATTTAGCTTAGGCCATCATCAGGTGTCCTGTAATACAAGTAATATAAAAGAGTTGTTACATATATTGCTACAACATAATTACATAAATGTTTACAAAGTTTTACTTACATTACTTATAATATTGTTGTTTATTTGCTGCCCAATTGATTATAGAAGCTGATGTAATGCTTCTCTGTATATGTGCAGCAGCACTGGTTATATGATTAGATTTTTTATTAGTTTTCCATAGTAGCAGTCTGTAGTGGCAGCATCTAACGATATTATAAGTTTACATGGTTAACAGTAATTTGTACATTAATATCTTTGGTTTATTTACTGGTTTGTATTGGAGTTTTACTATGGATTTGGAATTTTTTGTGTTTTTCCATTCTCTTGTTTGTTTATAATGTGAATAAAATTTTAAATGTATTTTCTATGTCTGAGTTCGAAAATACATCTAAATACATCTAAAATTTACCTTTTGCCATGACATTTAACAAAGCTCAAGGACAATCAATAAACGTCGCAGGAATCCATTTACAGCCCTCATGTTTTCCACATGGTCAATTATACGTCGCTTGCTCAAGGGTGGGCAACCCAAAAAAAATCTCTACATTTACGCTCCAAACAATACTACAAATAACATGGTTTACCTGAATGCCCTAAAATGAAATTAAAATGAATTTGGACATTACTCTCACCATACGTGTTGAGATAATGCAACAGAGGCTATAAGGGATAATGTATATATTATTTATTGGAAATCATTAAGCACTTCACATAATTTTATTTTTTTATTTGAATGTTGATTAAAAATATTTGTTTCTAAATAAGGTATTGTACTTCATTTCATCCTTCAAAACCAGTCTCACAGCACACTACTGAAAGATAGCTTATCTATCATAATCAACCAACACGCGAGCGGAGCCGCGGGTTTAGGCTAGTTATGTTATAAGAATATATGTAACAACTCTTCTATATTACTTGTATTACAGAACACCTGATGATGGCATAAAGCCGAAATAAGCTTATAGTGAGTTAATACAGTTTAAAGCTGTGTTAAAATAATTTATAATTATTGTGGTATCGAACATTTCCTTCATATTTTTGCGTATTGCTGTGCATTATGGAACTGACGGAGGACGTAGAAAATGTTCAGGGAACTATACAGAGTTGGACAAAAGTATTCAAACGTAAGTCGCATGCGTATCCCACAGTCAATTGTGACTAATGCATGCACGGACAAAAGTAAACAGACGCTTGACAAGGTAACCGCAGTCTGATGGTACAACTCGGCGGCAGCAAGTGCTGCTTAGGGTCGTGGATCTGCTGTGGGGAAAGGCCGGATCTAGAGGGGGACAAAGGGGGCAGTTGCCCCGGGCGGCAGAATTTAGAGGGCGGCAAATTTTGACCACTCTTTTTCTTTACTGAATGTAGCTTTCTGGTATAATTTAATGAAATTAACTCATACAGAATTATTAAAAGTAAAATGACTGCAAGAGGGACTTAAGTGCGGGGTCATCAGTCTGCAAGAGATACCGAAATCATTTAATAAAACTAAAATTCCTGGTTGCTGACTTCAGTGTTGCCCTGTCACCGGTACTTCAGCTAATCAAACTTTAAAAATCTACTAGATATTAGCCGGAATGAGGGAGATGTTTGCGTTATTGCATAAGTAAATGCACAGTGTTTATTAACTTGCATAGATTTCCTTTTTCAGATAAGTGTGCGCACCTGAAATACTTTTACTTTATTTATTTATTTTATTTTTTTATAAGGACTGGAACGTTATTTAAATTTACCTGTTCTACAAGTATTACCTTGATATGAAATATGAATATTCACTTATCTGAAAAAGGAAATCTATGCAAATTAAAAAACAGTAAGCATTTACTTATGCAATAACGCAAACTTCTCCCTCATTCTGGCTAATATCTAATAGATTTTTAAAGTTTGATTAGCTGAAGTACCTGTGACAGGGCAACACTGAAGTCAGCAACCAGGAATTTTACTTTTATTAAACGATTTCGGTATTTCTTGCAGTCATTTTACTTTCAATAATTCTGTGGCAGTTAATTTTATGAATTTATACCAGAAAGATACATTCTGTAAAAAACAAAAAAAAGTCGGTCAAAATTTGCCGCCCTCTAAATTCTGCCCCCTTTGCCCCTCCCTAGATCCGGTCGTGCCTGCTTTGTTTGCTCTCATTATTTATTTGCCGTTTTTATTTATTTATTATTTTTTATTTATTTATTTTTTGCTTGACGGTCGCAGGAAAAGCAGCACTGTATGGAACTGCCGGCTTTGTTTGCTCTCATGTTTTTGTTTACCATTTATTTATTTATTTTATTTTTGCTCGTCGGTCGCAGGAAAAGCAGCACTGTATGGAACTGTCGGCTTTCTTTGCTCTCATGTTTTTGTTTGCCGTTTTTTGTTTTTATTTATTTATTTTTTTTATTTTTGTTTTTTATTTTTTGCTTGACGGTCGCAGGAAAAGCAGCACTGTAGGGAACTGTCGGCTTTGTTCGCTCTCATGTTTTTGATTACCGTGCTGAAAAGGGACATTTTAAATTCCCGGATGGGACTTTTGAGCTTCAGAGGCTGGCAACAGTGCTCCGCGCTCGTCCAGGCGAGGAGGCGCGTGCTGTGCTTCGTCGCTGCCGGGCCGCCTGGAGACTAGAGGCTGGAGCTGGAAGCTGTAGCCGCTGTCCAGCCGTCGCCCACCGGAAACATGGCGGCCAGTCCAGCGGCTGCGAAAGGTCACGCGAGCGCCGCGCCGCGCCCGGGGAGAAAGTGAACTACGCGGGGCGCGGTCGCGGATTCCCGGGGAAAGTAGTTCGCGAGCCACACACACGTCTGATCGGCCGGCCAGGGTGTGGGAGGAAGGACGGAGCCAGCTGCGACGACGCACCTCGGGGGGCAGCCGTCCCCCCTCCAGGCGACCGCGTTTTCGCCACGGCCGCACTGCGTGCTCTGTAGCGACGTTCCACTCGTGTGGTAACAGGTAGGAGGAGGGGGGGAGGGGGGAAGTGTGGGGCCGCTTACCTCTCCAGGAGATGACGGCTGGGTATATATAGTGGCCGGCTGCGGAGAGAAGTCATCAGTTGCGATCCTCTGCCAGAAGCAGCAGCATCAAGCAGCATGAGGACAACTGCTCTGGTGAGTCCAAGCTCCACTAACGGGGCCTCCACATCTCAGCGGGCCATTCCACTCTTGGGGGGTCTAGGCGAGATGGGTTCGTATCTGACCATCTCTCAGATGCCCAACTGCCCATCCACGTCTTCTTTATTCTGGGGTTTAGCCTTTCCTCAATTGTGCTTCGTCCTCTCGATCGCTCTCGGGTGTTAAACTAAAACGAACACACGTCATCCCATCCAAGCAACAAGAGAGCAACTGCTCTGGTGAGTCCACACTTCGGCGTCAGCCTCCACATGTCGAGGACCGTTCAGCGGGCCATACCACTTTTGGGTTTCTAGGCGAGATGCGTTTGTATCTGACGATCTCTCAGATAGCCAACTGCCCATCCACATCTTCTTTATTCTGGGGGGTTATGATTTCCTCACTTGTGCTTCGTCCCTGGCAGGAAATTTTGGCTTTCATTCTCTCGATAGGTCTCGGGTGTTAAACTAAAACGAACACACGTCATCCCATCCAAGCAACAAGAGAGCAACTGCTTTCGTGAGTCCACACTCCGGATACTGGGGCCTCCACATCTCGGCGGGCCATTCCACTTTTGGGAGGTCTAGGCGAGATGGGTTCGTATCTGAAGATCTCTCAGATAGCCAACTGCCCAACCACATCTTATTTATGCTGGGGGTTAGCCTTTCCTCACTTGTGCTTCGTCCTTGGCAGGAAATTTTGGCTTTTATCCTCTCTATCGCTCTCGGGTGTTAAAAGAGAAACGAACTCACGTCATTACCGAGTAGACAAATTTAATGTGCTGTGGATACGTAGAAAGAAAGATCCCTTATCATTTAGCTACACTATAGCAGGTCAGCAACTGGTGAGTCCACACTCCACCGTCAGCCTCCACATGTCGAGGACCGTTCAGCGGACCATTCCACCTTTGGGTTTCTAGGCGAGATGGGTTCGTATCCCACAATCTCTCAGATACCCAACTGCCCATCAATATCTTCTTTATTATGGGGGTTATGATTTCCTGACTTGTGCTTCGTCCTTTGCAGGAAATATTGACTTTTATCCTCCCGATTGCTATCGGGTGTTAAACTAAAACGAACTCACGTCTTCACATCCAAGAAGCTTGACAGCAACTGCTCTCCACATCTCGAGGACCGTTCAGCGGACGTTAAACTTTTGGGTTTCTAGGCGAGATGGATTCGTATCTGACGATCTCTCAGATACTCAACTGCCGATCCACATCTAATTTTTTCTGTGGGTTATCCTTTCCTCACTTGTGCTTCGTCATTGGCAGGATATTTTGGGCTTTTATGCCTCTCGATCGCTCTCGGGTGTTAAAGATAAACGAACTCACGTCATTGCCGAGTAGACAAGTGTAATGTACTGCGAATACATAGAAAGAAAGTTCCTGTATCATTTAGCTACACTATAGCAGGACAGCAACTAGAATCAGTTAATTCCATAAATTATCTGGGAGTAGGCATTACTGGGGACTGTACATCTTGGAGACCGTTCAACGGGCTATTCCAGTTTTCGGAGGTCTAGGCGAGATGGGTTCGAATCTGAAGATCTTTCAGATATCCAACTGCCCATCCACGTTCAGACTTTACGTGTTCTTTATTGTGGGGGTTATCTTTTCGTCACTTCTGCCTCCTCCTTGGCAGGAAATATTGGCTTTTATCCTCTCGATCGCTCTCGGGCGTTAAAGAAAAACGAGCTCACGTCACTGCCAAGTATCTTGAGTGGTGGAACCTCAAGCATCTGGTGGCTGAGGCCAAGTTGTACAACTGTTCACTCATTTCTGATACATTAAAACTGAGACACTTCAGTTCCTTCAGGGGGCAGCTCTACTTCTCAAGCATCTCTTCGGGATATCGAGCATGATCCTGAGGTTAGCGGGGAAAGAGATTCGTATCGGAGCTTACCGTCGGGGGTATATATAGTGGGCGGCTGCGGTGAGCAGTCATCAGTTGCGATCCTCTGCCAGAAGCAGCAGCATTAAACAGCATGAGGACAACTGCTCTGGTGAGTCCACACTCCAGCTACCGAGGACTCCACGTATCGAGGACCATACAGCGGGCGTTCGACTTTTGGGTTTCTAGGCGAGATGGGTTCGTAACTGACGATCTCTCAGATGCCCAACTGTCCATCCACGTTTAGACATTCCGTGTTCTTTATTGTGGGGGTTACCCTTTCCTCACTTGTGCTTCGTCCTTGGCAGGAAGTTTAGACTTTCATCCTCTCGATTGCTCTCGGGTGTTAAACTAAAAGGAACACACGTCATCCCATCCAAGCAACATGAGAGCAACTGCTCTGGTGAGTCCACGCTCCGGCTACCGCGGCGTCCACATCTCAAGCGGGCATTCCACTTTTGGGATTCTAGGCGAGATGGGTTCGTATCTGACGATGTCTCAGATACCCAACTGCCCATCCACATCGTCTTTATTCTGGGGGTTAGCCTTTCGTGACTTGTGCTTCGTCCTTGGCAGGAAACTTTGGCTTTTATCCTCTCGATCGCTCTCGGGTGTTAAAGAGAAACGAACTCACGTCATTGCCGAATAGAAAACTGTAATTTGCTGCGAATACATAGAAAGAAAGATCCTTTATCATCTAGCTACACTATATCAGGCCAGCAATTAGAATCAGTTAATTCCATAAATTATCTGGGAGTAGGCATTACAGACGTAGGTTGCCGTTCTTATGTGGAGTTGAAGAGGCTTGCTCAGGATAGGGTAATGTGGAGAGCTGCATTAAACCAGTCTCCCGACTGAAGAGCACAACAACAAAAGATCCATTATACATATTTAACACTGCAGCCTTCAGTAAATGTCATACACAAAACTAAGTCTTTAATGAAATTTGCTTTCCTTTGAAGCACCTAAAATATTAACCTTTAAAAATTTGTTACTTGTATTTTTTTTACTTCCCTACGTCTTTTCATAATACAACAAATCAATACCATTTCCCTTCGACTGAGTCGCAAAGTAAAGGCAGTTCGTGACATTGAATGACTACGCACGGGCGACGCTGTGCTTTGTGAAAATTTCAGTTTACATTTGGAACACTTTTCCTAGCCTTCACACAGCCTGAACTTGCTGAAGTTTCTTCACGAAGTTTCTCTTGATTCTGTATTTACTCAAGGTTAATACGCATATAGCATAGTAAACTGATTTCCAGACCAACGTTTTCTTTAAGGTTCTGGTTCAACCAATTTGTCTGCACCGCATTCGTTCATACAGTTCCAAACGTGTTTATCAATTGCAGACTCCTGTTAGGAGTTTCACAACTGCAGTGTCTCGAATCGACCGCACAGTGCGTTAACATTCTAACCTTTTCTAGTACTTGGCTGCTGCAACTTCTCACGGAATTCGTACCACTTCCAGAGTTGCAGGCCTCAGTTTCTAAGCCGATGCATATGAAACTTTGTACTGTGTACAATTAAAAATACCATCACTGTTTCCCAAAAGACATCATCAGCTTATTTGCGCTTCTAAATGCAGTTACTGTGCAACTGGTATCGCCATTAGACTAATGTCATTCTCAGGCCCCTAAGCATATACGATGGCCAAGGTGAGTGGACAATACATACTTATCCTTCAAAGGCAGAATATACAAATCACACAGTAAATACAATTTCACTTATGTCGCAGCTTCTATAGTGAGCTATTTAATGATCCTTTCACTTGGTTATGCAGTGAGTTCAGAAGGTAGCATTAGTTCAGTGCTGAAATTCGAGCATCAACGGCATGTCTGTTACTTTCCACTATACCACCACTCACAGTAGAACATTCATGCAGTGTTGAGTATGAGATCCGGAACTGCTGAATTATGAACCATCTCCTCTTCTTCGCAGGTGTACCTGGCCGCAGTGCTACTGTCGTCCGCCTGGGCGGGCGACACCAGCGCTGGTGAGGTGTCAGCCAAGAAGGACAAGCGAGGCATCCTCAGCGGCGGACTCGGCCTCGGAGGCTACGGAGGAGGCCTGTCTGGTCTCGGCGGAGGCCTCTCCGGCTACGGTAGCGGCTACGGCTATGGTAGCGGCTACGGCTACGGCAGTGGCTACGGGAGCGGCTACGGTGGAGGAATCGGGCTCTCGTCCGGATCCATCGGCCTCAGCTCCGGAGGCATCGGCATCAGCTCTGGCGGATACGGTCTCGGCTCAGGAATTGGTCTTGGCTCAGGAATCGGCTCAGGAATTGGCCTCGGCTCAGGAATCGGCTCAGGAATTGGCCTCGGCTCAGGAATTGGCCTCGGCTCAGGAGTCGGCCTCGGCGCTGGCGGTCTCGGAGGCGGAGCCGGCGGCATCGGTCTGGGCTCGGGCATCGCCTCCGTCGCCGTCGCTCCCACGCAGACCGTCGTGCAGACGGTGAGGGTACCGCAACCCGTTCCCGTGCCGGTGACTGTCAACCGCCCTTACCCGGTGCCCCAGCCCGTCCCCGTCCCCGTGAACCGCCCGGTCCCCGTGCCCCAGCCGTACCCCGTCCGAGTTCCCCACCCCGTCCCGGTCTCCGTGCCCCGCCCCTACCCCGTCGAGGTCCCGCGCCCCGTGCCCGTCGCTGTCAACAGGCCCGTCCCAGTGCCCGTGCCCCAGCCATACCCGGTCCGCGTCCCACACCCCGTCCCCGTCGGAGTCCCCCAGCCCTACCCCGTCCGCGTGCCTGTACCCCACCCCGTTCCTGTGCCCGTCTCGACCGGCGTCTCCAGCATTGGCATCGGTAGTGGACTCTCAGGCGGTATCATCTCCGGTGGAGGACTGGGAGGTGGTCTGGGAGGTGGTCTCGGAAGTGGCCTCGGAGGTGGTCTCGGAGGCGGCAGCATCATCTCGTCCGGCTCTCTGGGAGGCAGTAGCATCATCTCGTCCGGCTCTCTGGGAGGCGGTCTCATCGGCGGAGGAGGATACGGCAGCTCTTACGGCTACGGCGGCTACGGCGGGTCCTCCGGCGGACTGATCTCTTCGGGGCTCTCTGGAGGAGTCCTGAAGGGAACCTACGTGCCCAGCATCTCCGGAGGCCTGAGTGGCGGCAGCCTCTACTCCGGCAGCCTGTCCTCCGGCTACGGCTACGGCGGTGGCTACAAGAGCTACATCAAGCACTAGACGCCCCTCCACCAATGCGAAGCAGCTGAGGCCCCTGAAGAAAGACCTAAATTGACGCGATGTTGCTCGAAACGATGTAGCACAGTGAGACGTCTTCAGCGACAATGTACGAGGATTGTCGGCTGAAGAAACCCTCTGTCGTCCACTTCTGGCTGGCGTGGAATGGGCTTCAGATCTCTTGGCGAGATGGGAGCAGCTTTCCACCTGGTATGATACACGCGGTAATCGATGCTGCTAAGTCACACTGTTCATGAATTAACATTCACTTCACTCACTCACTCAACATCATCCGCACTTTTCGAACATTTTGTACTTAAATTCACCTTACTCCATTATCGTTTTGTGATATTTTGTACGTCTTTCAATTTCTGCAATAAAACCAATTTATAAAAAAGATTGATTTGAATTTTTACTTCTATCTGCATTTCCTTACATCTTTCACCTTATTGCAGAAAAAATGAATATGTTGGCATATTGATACAAAATTATGTATTGCCTTTGTGGTGTTCACTATTACTCTTCTTTGGGAGTTTTGAAGTAAACCAGAGGTATTCCCAAAATACATGGGTTGTGCATAAAAACAGAAAACTGAAATTTCAATCAGTCTCTAAAGCGTAACATTTTCTCCAGTTGAGTTTTGAATGTATAGTGGAAAGTTATGAATTAGTCCATTTGAAATCGTACTGAGTACGGCCGTCTTGAATGATTATAACAACATACCAAACATGTCTCAAATCAGTAAGCAATTTTTTTTTAACAAACTGAATTTACTTTGTGTGAGTCTTGCGAGTGTAAAGTCCTGGGTGAGAGTTTAAAATAGGGAAAGATTAATTTTTAAAACTCACAACCATCAACTGCGAACCAAATTCCTAAACATGCGAAAACACTGGAAATGTGATTGCGACTGTTTGACTCGTTTTCTAGTGGATGATATCACACATTCACAGCTTTCCTTCCCTGCATATGATTAACAAAACAAATTCATAATGAAATCAAGTTCATGAGAGAAAAGGGTGTAATAACTACTTTATTTGAAAACACGTAAAAGTTCACTTTATGTTGTTTATTTCACAATATTATAACCCTATGGCTGATACGTCTGTACGTCGACACATTTATTAAATAAAGTTATAGCTCGTGAGCCCCCAGACAAAATGAATATTTGTCGCAAATTGTTTTCACACCATGTGGCTGTCTCAAACACCGTTTATGTTCATGCCTATGAGATGACCCGTATTACATTAATAAATCACAGTCACTTTGATTCAATGCGATGCACACCTTGCTCCACCGGCTAAATATTCACAAACACACAGTGGCACTCGATTCAACTTGGTGCAGTCTACGACGAGCAACCACACGTGGCGAATGCCACACACAAATCTATAACCTCCACCTCGAGATCCACATGCCGACTGATGCAGAGCGACGCCACCCGGCTAGCCTCCCCACGTGCTCCCGACTCCTCACTTCCTGCCCTCGCGCGCGCGCGCGCCAGAAGCTCAACTGCCAGGGTTTTTTCCCCTACGTCATCAACTTCCCCATGTGAGCTGTTCTAACCTATTTGCCAACGTACAGCGCTCAGCCAATACATTTCTAAAACTTTACTTAAAATCAAAATAATTACACTACACATTAAACAAATATTTTCTTACGTTTTTTTATTAGTATAAACATCCTTTGTAGTATTTATCATAATCGTGCAGTTTCTTATATCACAGATAAGTGATTTAACTGAATACTTCAAGTTAAAATACACAAGATTAATTGAAAATAAAATGAGAAATAGTTAATATATTATTTTTATAAACAAACATTGCCATGCTAGTTGTGTAACTGTCTTGTATTCATTGGTAATTTATTACTTTTCATTGTCAATTAAACATATTACGCCAGATGTGACTATATCAGCTAATGTATTGTTTATTTATCAACAGGCTATTTTGTAATAAGGGCCTTAAAGGTTCCTAACTGCATCGTATTACTTCAAATGCCAGTAGTATTAGAATATTTTATTTCACGCTGTGCACTGCACTGTGCCTGGCACTCGCCATTGTCCCTCTCTCCCCTCACCGGAAATGAAAACTGGAAAATCCTAAGCTGGAACAAGCCACCAACGTCGGCCTGCTCGCTGGCCTCCCGTCAGCTACAATCACACAGCAAATCTCAACGTGGAGAATTTCTACCTATGGCCTAACTATAAATGTTGTCACCCATCTGTGTACATACATTGCTACCATAATTAATAAGATTAAAATTGTGTAACATTTAGTGCATTGGCATGGTCAATGTTTGCAGTGAACATATTGTTTAATTATCAAATGTTATTAATTACCAGTATTTCTATTGGGCGGTAATCTTAGAGGCTGAGTGATTGTAGGAACATAGCAAATCTTGTCAATTTGAAATCAGTATGAGTATTTTACTGACAAACTGAATTCACATCTGAGCACTCACCTGGGCCTTTGAATAGCTCGTTTTATGAATTAGCCTAGCATGGCTATCTGGACAGCCTCTCCTTTGGTTTTTGATGACTGGTGAAGGTTGTCGATGAAAGAGTAATGAAAATAATGTTGATGACTTACGATTATCTTAGTAGTATATTCACATGTGGATACAAAGACAAAGAGTATAAAATTCTGAACTTAAAAAAAAAAAAAGAAAGAAATGGCACAGTAGTCATCAGAATTGTTACATATGTATGTATGTTACATATGTATATATGTATCTAAGGTCTGATAAAATTGAATACACTCTTTTTACTAGTATTCGGATATATTACAAAATTTAAAATAATACGAAAAGGTGCCAGTCATTGATGGAAAAATCTGTTGTTCGTTGTCTACCTCTACATCAACATACATATTCAAAAAACTACCATATGGAGCATGGCGTAGAGCAGTGCGTAGCACTACATTTCGTTTCCTGTCCCACTCCTAAGAGAGCGGTAATAGGACGAACAAGTATAGTGTAGGCAGTTTCTTTAGTACAACTGTTGCATCCTCTAAGTGTTTTGCCAATGAAAGGTAGCGTTTGGTTCTCCTTCCCTACAATATTTGCCATGTGTTATTTCCAGTTTAAGTTGTTCGCAATTATTACTCCTAAGTATTTAGTAAAATTGACGACCTGTAAGTCAGATTTATTTATCGTGTAACTGAAGTTTAACAGATTTATTTTACTGGTCATATGGATGACCTCACACTTCTCATTATTAAGAGTCAATTACCAATATTTGTACCAGGCAGATATCTAAATCACTCTTCAGTTCATTTTGATATTCCAGTCACTTTACTAAGCGATAGCATTACGCACGAACAGTCTAAGAGAGTTTTTCACATTGCCTGCTAAATAGTTTATGAAGATAAGGAACAGTATGGGCCCTATAACACTTCCCTGTGGAACAGTAGATATCACTTGTGTTTTACTCGATGAATTTCCATCAGTTACAACGTACTGTACCCTTTCTGACAAGAAATCGCTATTTCTGTCTCACAACCGTGGCGATATTCCTTAAGCATGCAATTTGATTAGAATAAGCTTGTGAGGTACAGTCTCAAATGCCTTTCGGAAGTCTAGAAATATGAAATCCATTTGAGATTCATTGTCGATACCACTGAGCACTTCATGTACACCACTGACCTTTAAAACTGCTGCACCACGAAGAAACGCAGATGATAAACGGGTATTCATTGGACAAATATATTATACTAGAACTGACGTGTGATTACTTTTGCACACAATCTGGGTGCATAGATCCTGACGAAACAGTACCCAGAACAACCACCTCTGGACGTAATAACGGCATTGAGTCAAACAGAGCTTGAATAGCGTGTACAGGTACAAATGTCCATGCAGCTTCAACACGATACCAAAGTTCATCAAGAGTAGTGACTGGCGCATTGTGACGTGCCAGTTGCTCGGCCACCATAGACCAGACGTTTTCATTCGGTGAAAGATCTGGAGAATGTGTTGGCCAGGGCAGCATCCGAAAATATTCCGTATCCAGAAAGGCCCGTACAGGGCCTTTAACATGCGGTCGTGCATTATCCTGCTGAAATGTAGGGTTTCGCAGGGATCGTATGAAGGGTAGAGTCACGGGTCGTAACACATCTGAAATGTAACGGGCACTGTTCAAAGTGCCGTCGACGCGAACAAGAGGTGAACGAGACGTGTAACTAATGGCACCCTATACCATCACGCCGGGTGATACGCCACTATGGCGATGAAGAATACATGCTTACAATGTGTGTTCAACGCGATGTCACCAAACACGGATGACACCATCATGATGCTGTAAACAGAACCTGGATTCATCCGAAAAAATGACATTTTGCCATTCGTGCACCCAGGATCGTTGTTGCGTACACCATCGCTGACGCTCCTGTCTGTGATGCAGCGTCAAAGGTAACCGCAGCCATGGTCTCCGAGCTGATAGTCCATGCTGCTGCAAACTTCGTCGAACTGTTCGTGCAGATGGTTGTTGTCTTGCAAACGTCCCCATCTGTTGACTCAAGGATCGAGACATGACTGCACGATCCGTGATGGCCATGCGGATAAGATGCCTGTCATCTCGAATGCTATTGATACGAGACAGTTGGGATTCAGTACGGCGTTCCGTATTGCCCTCCTGAACCCACCGATTCGATATTCTGCTAACAGTCATTGGATCGCGACCAACGCGAGCAGCAATGTCGCGATACGATAAACCGCAATCGCGATAGGCTACAATCCGATCTTTATCAAAGTCGGAAACGTGATGGTACGCATTTCTCATCCTTACACGAGGCATCACAACAACGTTTCACCAGACAACGCTGGTCAACTGCTGTTTCTGTATGAGAAATCGGTTGGAAACTTTCCTCACATCAGCATATTGTAGATATCGCCATCGGTGGCTACCTTGTGTGAATGCTCTGAAAAGCTAATCATTTCCATCTCACAGAATCTTCTTCCTGTAGCTTCAATTTCGCGTCTGTAGCACGTCATCTTCGTGGAGTATCAATGTTAATGGCCAGTAGTGTATAAATAAAGCGCTAGCCGAGTTTCAAGAGAACGATAGTCTGTATTGCCTAATGACCAATAGATCGTTCTCTTCGAGGCAGTTCATAATCTTTGAGGAAAGTATTTGTCCTAAAATCCTGCTGCAAACCGACGTAAATGGTATAGGCCTGTAATTTTGCGGATCACTCCCATTGTCTTACTTGAATATTGGAGTGACTTGTCCAACTTTCTAGTCACTCGATATGGAACTTACTCTGAACGAGCGATTGTATATGACATCTCGGTAAGGGCTATAATATCAGCATACTCTGAAAGGAACCTAATTGTTTTAATACTCCAGGGATATCTACTTATAAACTTCACACGGTGGCAGCTGTTCTTAATTCTGGAGCTTTTGCTTTGCTCTCTTTTGTGAAGGCATTGCGGAAATCAGTGTTAAGCAATTCTGTCATCAACAGCAACACCGACGCTTTTGCGTAATCAAGGTTCTGATTGCGTTTTTCCGGTAGCATACTAGCCAGTTACTCGTTTCACAAATGACTCGTACCACCTCATCTGAAAAGGTCCCTTACACATCTGAAGACTGCACAAGTGCAGTATGCTTCTCAAACAAAACTGGTGATTTAGAAAGATAAGATTAGTGCATTTACTTTTCGTCAGCATTGCTAGACTCATTTCTGATACCAACAAGAACATCAGAGTGGCTCTGCTAATGAATTATATCAGACAAGTGGCATATCACTTAATTTGGTGTACCTTCCTTCACGGAAAATTAATCTCTGCACTATGTCATCAGCGAAAAAATTTAATTCCACCGAGAGTGAAAAGTAAATTTAATTCACTGAGCAAGATAAATGACGCGAGAGATTCGCTATTACGAGGAAAAAGGAGAGGAGCAAACAGATGTACCGTATTTATCACTCGTGCCGTGTCCTGCGAGAAATGAAGGTGTTTAATTCGAAGTTCAAAGGGTCGGGCGTTGGCTTTTACTTACGAAAACGCTGGGAGGCTAAATTTGGTCACTCAACATCGACTCACATTTAAAAAAATAACTAAAAAAAAAATAAAAAATCATGACAAACCTAAAAAATTCTCCAGAAATCCTACTAACTGATATTGCGCCGATAAAGAGGGTAAATAAATTTAACTATTTGGGAGCAATGATTCAGGAAAATGGCTTTGAAAGATTTGCTGTAGAACAAAGAGTACATAAAATGCATATGGTATAACAAGGAACATTTACAACAAAAGGTCTCTGTCTAAAAATCTGAAAATACAGCACTACAACACAGTAGTAAAGCCAGAATGTCTTTATGCAAGTGAAAGTTTAGTACTGAATTACAAATTACATAAACTAGAAAGAAAAATCATTCGAAAAATACTTGGTCCACTAAGAAATACAGAGGTATGGAAACTAAGAAGTAATGCAGAAATTTATCGCAACATAAAAAACTTAACCGAAACACTAAGGAAGAGGCGACTGCTATATTTTGGGCATTTATACCGGATGAGCAGCAAAAGGTTAACCAAACAGAATTTTAAATATCTCTGGGACAAAAAGTCAACAATAGCATGGATTCAAGGAGTTAGGATAGATTTGGAAAGAAACAATGTAAGTGAAAAAGATGCAACAGAAAGAGAAACTTTTAAGAAGAAATTGTTAAAAATGTAAGGATTCCAAGGCAGGAGGGAGAAGAAGAATGAAATAAAGTGGTCTGGGGAGAGAAAAAGGATGCATAGTGAAAAGACGAAAGAATACTGGAGGAAAAAGAAAGAAGACCAAAGGAGGAAACATTGAAATTGGTGCGTTGTTCTTAGATGGCCGAAAAGAAGAAAGAAGAAATAAATAAAAACTTCAAACTGTAATGATATTTGTTTTTGTTGGCTGGTATTATCGTCAAGATTAAAGTACCGTTATTGAAATATAACAAACTGTAATATATTGCAATGAATATTAATTTTGAAAAGATAGAGACACCGAGAAAAACATGAAAGATTCCGCCATCATTATTTAGCGGCAATAGTGGTTAGAATAAAGACAACACCAGAAAGCATCATTACAAAAGAATGTGGCGGTAGACGTTCTCTACCTGGCATGAGAATTCAGATTGGATCGAAGTTATCACACTGGAATAATAAATTTCTTCTTTATGGTAAAGTTATGCTTGGTTGCATAATCTTCGAATACTAAAGTTTCAAAGTTGTTGTTGTTGTTGTTGTGGTCTTCAGTCCGCAGACTGGTTTGATGCGCCGGCCGCGGTGGCCGAGGGGACTAAGGCGCTCCAGTCACGGTCTGCACGGCCACTACGGTCGGGGTTTCGAATCCCTCCTCGGGCTTGGATATTTGTGCCGTCCTAGTTCGTAAGTAGTTCATAAGTAGTTTGTAAGTTAGGCACTGACGACCCCATAGTTAAGTCCCATAGACTATACACATACACTGGTCTGATGCAGCTCTCCACGCTACTCTGTCCTGTGCAAGTCTCTTCATCTGACAATACGTCCGGCAACCTACATCCTTTTGAATCTGATTACTATATTCATCCCTCGGTCTCCCTCTACGATTTTTACCCCACACGCTTCCTTCTAATGCTAAGTTGAGAATTCCTTGATGTCTCAGTATGAGTCCAACCAATATATCCCTTCTCCTAGTCAGGATATGACAGAAACTCTTTTTCTCCCCGATTCGGTTAAGCACTACCTCATTAGTTACATGATCTACCCATCTAATTTTCATCATTCGTCAAGACCGTGTTTAATTCGCAATTTTGATAAGTGTTTAAAATTGCAAAATTATCAGACTTCGTTTAAAGAAAAGAATAATTATTGTAGGCATTGAAACAAAATTCAACACAAAATGTTCGTAAGTGAAATTCGCGTCTGGAATGTGCGATTTACAACAATGGCCAAGCATCATTTTATGAATTATGTTGGAAACAAAGATTTAAGAAAAATGAAAATTGGAGAAAAATCTTCGTTTAAATGAAGTATTAATTTCAAACGTATTACTGAATTTATTACAATTAATTGTTTTTATAGTTCACACTTACATAGTCAATGTGGAGAGAACAAAAGAGAGACGACCGATATACTCGACAGCAGGAAGACGAAAGACCACGAGCGATTCCATTTTCTCCCCAGGTCGTTCAAAAAATATTTGAAGTCTCTTATGAAACAAAATAATCGGAGATTTACTGGCAGAGAGAACGGATGCTAGCGACAAAAAAAAAAAAAAAAAAAAAAAAAAAAAAAAAAAAAAAAAAAAAAAAAAAAACTGTAAATGCTACAAAACACTAGAGACAAAATGTCCATAGTCACAGGACATGTAGAGGTTTGTTTTGCAGAAAAGACTGACATGTCGTTACTTCGGTTTACCATGCGTATTGGGCCTAGTAGGTACAGGGTCGACCACGGATGCCGATAACGTTCTCCACACGTACGCTGCTTATGTCGTCCTGTGTTACATCCATCCGTATCCGTGTTCCTGGTTCCATAGTTTGGCAGTTGTCCACACCGTTTCCCCAGTCCACACATTTTAGACTGGTGACGAGTGTGCTGATCAGGCGGAGCAGTCCACACCCTTCGGTACCCAGGGGCGCGCAGTCGTGCATTGTCTTACTGGAAAACGGCATCTGGGGAGCCCTGCTGAAAACGCATGCCTGTGAGTTGCAGGACGTCATTCAGGTAGGTCAAACTGGTCACAGTGCTCTGGAAAGTGGCCAATTGTTACTTTACTTGTGACTGTACGACACTAGGTGCTGCAGTCACCAAAACGTAGCCACCATTTTCTAATAAACATGACGTTAATTCATACGAAAACACTCTCCCATCCCATCCCTGTAACCACTGACATTGTTCCACACGGATATTTTTAGAAAATTATTCACACAGGAGGACCATACGAGACTTGAAAGAACTGACCCACATAACTAAAGACCAATATAGGTGGCATAAGTTTCGTGTAGCATTCAGGTCGAATTTACTAAATTTACTTGAGACGGGTCAGCTTCGTTCTATGAATGAGCACGGATTTAGAAAACATGTTTCGTGTGAAACTCAGCTTGTCCTTTTCTCGCGTGACATGGATGAAGGGCAACAGGCGGATTGTGTTTTTCTCGACTTCAAAAAGGCGTTCGACATGGTGCCACACTGCAGACTGCTAACAAAGATACGAGCTGATGTATTATGTTCACAGATTTGTGACTGGCTGGAAGACTTCCTAATAGAAAGTAATAGAACGCAGTACGTTGTTCTCGACGGCGAGTGTTCATCAGAGTCGAGTGTATCGTCAGGCATGCCCCAGGGGTGTGTGATAGGACCGCTATTATTTTCTGTCTATATAAATGATCTGATAGACAGAGTAAGTTGTAATTTGCGGCTGTTAGCTGGTGATGCTGTTGTGTATGGGAGGGTGTCGTCTGTAACTGACTGTAATAGCATACAGGATGACTTGGACAAAATTTCTAGTTGGTGTGAAGGATGGCAGCTAGCTTTCAGTGTAGAAAAATGTAAGGTGATGCGCATGAGTAGGAAAAACAATCCCATAATATTCGAATAAAGCATTCGTAGTGAGCTTCTTGATGCAGTCGCGTCGTTCAAATATCTAGGCGTAACACTGCAGAGCAATATGAAATGGAAAGAGCATGTAAGGACAGTTGTGAGTAAGGCGGACAGCCGACTTCCGTTTATTGGGATAATTTTGGGAAGATGTACTTCATCTGTAAAGGAGACCGCGTATAAAACGCTTGTGCGACCACGTCTCGAATATTGATCAATGTTAAATAACTGCAGACGACAGAAGATCTTCGTTCGATGGAGCTCCGTATTGTATTGGTCTCTGTGGGTGGTCGTGTTGAGATTCAAAGTATTTCTTGATCCTCCAACAGCCGAAAACTGTGGTTGATCTTTGCTTTATTTAGGCTTCCGGTTTCGATATCACAATAATATCATGTTCAAGCCACGTCAGTAACGAAGGCTTGCTCGACCGGATGCCATATCTGCTGGTAGAACTTCCGGGTTATAAATTCAAAATGTTCAAATGTTTGTACAACTTATGGGACTTAACTGCGGGGTCATCAGTCCCTAAGCTTACAAACTACTTATGAACTAGCTAAGACTAAAGACGGCACAAATATCCATGCCCGAGGGGGGATTCGAACCCCCGACCGTAGTGGCCGTACTGACCGTGACTCGAGCGCCTCAGTCACCTCGGCCACCGCGGCCGGCCTTCCGGGTTATAAGGCCGTGGTCCATAAAACTGCAGTTTTCCTGAAGTTTCGTCCAGAACTTCGCCGGACATCTTCGGAGGTCTTCCTACTTCCGTTGAGTTTTGCCAGCAAGACTCAGTTCTACCAGCAGCTATGTCAGGAACATACATCCATTCACGTAAATAGTCACAATGATGGTATATGCCGCTTTCCCCCCAGCTCCTAAACAAACTTATGTGAAATACACGAATAAAATTTGAGTTTCAGGTAGATTACCCATATATGGGTCAAGATATATTCACCTCTGATCATGTCACACTGTTGTAATAAATTCACTTACGGCAAAAATTCATGTACGTGGGTGGCACATTCGGAAAGAGCGAAACCAATCCCAGTAGTCATAAATCATGATTAACAATTAAGAGCCAAGTTTGTTTTTCATTTTATTTGTCTTTATATATACCGGGTGATCAAAAAGTCAGTAGAAACTTTAAAACTTAATACGAGGCGCGTCCAGAAAGTAAGTTCCGTTTGGTTATATAAAACGAACGGGCACAGATACAGAAAAAATATTGATTGTACAAAAATCTACAACAGTTAAACTACTTTTCTACATAGCTTCCGAAATTTTGTGGGCAATTGTCAAAGCATGGCACAAGGTTTTGTGTGCCTTTTTCCTAGAATGTTGCCGCTTGTGTATCCAACCATGTGGTAACGTGTTCTTTCAGCTCGTCATCATCCTTGAAGTGTTGTCTACCAAGGACAGATTTTAGGTGTAAGAAGAGGATTACTGTCAACATATTTTTTTTCACGATAATGCCTGACGTCACACACTGAATGTGACCAAACAATTCTTACGGAAATTTTTTGAATGGGACCTGTTTGATCATCCTCCATACAGCTCGGACCTCTCTCCTAGCGACTTTTATGTCTTCTTACACCTAAAATCTTTCCTTGGTAATCAACACGTCAACGATGATAAAGAGCTGTTACCACATGGTTGAATACACAGGCGGCAACCGTCTGTGAAGGATGCATGCAAAAACTTGTGGCACGCTATGACAAGTGCCTACAAAATTTCGGAAGTTATGTGAAAAAGTAGTTTAAGAGTTGTTGAATTTTGTGCAATAAAACATTCTTCTGTATCTGTGTACAATTTCATTTTATCACCAAATGGAACTTACTTTCTGGACGCGCCTCGTAAATCAAGGAATAATGTAGGTAGAGAGGTAAAAATTGACACACATGCTTGGAATGACAAGGGCTTTTTTTGGAAAAAAAAGTTCCTGAATATTGCAAAATTGGGCCATATTAACATTAATACTCTTGATGTATATAGTTTCTGTTAATATTATCTCAATGACTTAAGGGAAGCCCCACGTTTTGTTATATTTGACACTACAATGTTTTTTGAAAGTAGTTTGTTAGATAGTGACGTTATATCATATTTATTGTTGGACAATTGTTGTATCTTATTGTGACTTGTCGTTTGCCTACCTGATGTTTCTTTTTTACATAACTTCAAAAAGGAAAGCCCCATGGTATATTACATTGACACTACACTGTTTCTTTCTGAAAACTGTTTGTTACATTGTGACCTTGTATTTATTAGTTGACAATTGCTTCATATTATTGTGACTTATTTTTACTCCCCTGACGATTCTTTTTTACATAACTTCATAAAGTATGTGTTGAGTAACATTCTTACTATTGTACTTTTTATCTTGAACGAAACAGGTCGCACAGAATTTAATACAGATTTTGAACACAGTTGCTGTTATTTTCATCCATCTATATAATCGAATCAGCTGCGTCCAAATCCATCCACCATGGAGAGAATTAGCCGTAAATTTTGGTTAATCTTTGCTTTATTTACGCATTCGTTTTCCATATCACAGTAATATCATGTTCAGGCCATGTCAGTAACATTCATTCTTTCACGTGAATAGTCACAATGATGGTATTTGTCGTTTGCCCCCCGGCTCCTAAACAAACTTTTGTGAAATACGTGAATAAAATTTGGGTTTGAGGTAGATTACCCAGGTAAAGAGATATCCATCTTAATAAATCCACTTACGACAAAAATTCATGTACGTGGGTGGAGGATTCGGACAGAGCGAAACCAAGTCAAGTAGTCATAAATCATGATTAACAATTACGAGTCATTTTGTTATTTTTTGTCATTTTATTTGTCTTTATATATACCGTATGATCAAGAAGTCAGTACAAATCTGAAAACTTAATAAATCACTGTATATAGAGAGGTAAAAATTGACACACATGCTTGGAATGACATGGGGTTTTATTAGAACAAAAAAAAGTTCAAAAAATGTCCGAAAGATGGCGCTGGACATCAAAACTTCAGTGATTGCACATAAAAATCGTGTATAAAAAGAGCTGTAATGAGAGAGAGAATCAGATGCACCAGAAGTCGCAGCATGTTGAAGTTACCTGAAAAGGCGCTTTTAGTGAAGCTGTATTATAAGAATAAAGAATTTTATAGTTCAGCGTTACGATCCTATCGCCACAGGAAGGGGATTCGAACGGATAAAGGTCCTTTGGTTATGGTATATCGCCCCAAATTTGCGATTGCATAGGGGAATTTCCTGTCAGAGAGGACACAGTTCGTAGTAATCGACGGTAAGGCATCGACTAAAACAGAGGTGATATCGGGCGTTTCAGAGGGTAGTGTTATTGGTCCTCTGCTGTTCCTTATTTACATAAACGATTTAGGGGAAAATCTAAGTAGCTCTCGTAGGTTGTTTGCAGATGACGCAGTCATTCATCGTCTAGTAAAATCATCTGAAGATCAAAACCAACTGCAGAACGATCTGAATAAGATATTAGTATGGTGTAAAAATTGGCAATTAACTTTAAATAATGAGAAGTGTGAAGTCGTCCACATGAGTACGAAAAGAAATCCGTTAAACTTTGTTTACAAGATAATCAATCAAAAGTGAAGGCCGTAAACTCCACAAAATACCTAGGAATTACTATTACTTCAGACTTAAATTGGAAAGAACACGTAGATAATGTCATGGGAAAGGCGAACCAGAGACTGCGTTTTATTGGCAGAACCCTTAAACTTGCAACAGAACTACTAAAGAATCTGCGTACACTAGGCTTGTCCGTCCGTTTTTGGAGTATTGCAGCCCAGTGTGGGATGCTTATCAGGTGGGTTTGACGGAGGACATCGAAAGAGTCCAAAGAAGGGCAGCTCGTTTCGTATTGTCACGATACAGGGGAGACAGCGTTACGGAAATGATACAGGATCTGGGATGGGAATCATTACAACAACGGCGCTTATCGCTGCGGCGTGGACTACTTGCGAAACTCCAATCGCCAACATTCTCCTCCGAATGCGAAAATATATTGTTGACTCCCACTTACATAGGTAGAAATGATCATCAGAATAAAATACGAGAAATCAGAGCTCGAACAGAGAGATTCAGGTGTTCTTTCTTCCCGCGCGCTATTCGAGAATGGAATGGGAGATAAATAGTATAATTGTGGTTCAATGAACCCTCTGCCAGGCACTTAAATGTGATTTGCAGAGTATCCCATGTAGATGTAGATGTTGACAAATGCAGATGTGGGGAGAATGATTTCCAAGTTCGAAGCCACGGGTGGTTTAGACGATAGACCCCGTAGTGGTCGACCGAGCACAAGGCATAATGCTGCTGACACAGTTCAGGAAGAAATGCAGACTGTAGCGGGTTCGTCTATGCACGGGGAAGTCAGCCCTCGTGCAGTCGCACGTCGCACCGGCATTCCATACACTACTGTTTGGTTGGCACTTAGGAGTACCCTCCGATGCTGTTGTTGTTGTGGTCTTCAGACCGCAGACCGGTTTGATGCAGCTCTACACGTTACCCTGTCCTGTGCAAGTCTCTTCATCTGAGAATACGTTCAGCAACCTACATCCTTTTGAATCTGCTCCCTCGGTCTCCCTCTACGATTTTTACTCCACACACTTCCTTCTAATGCTAAGTTGACAATTCCTTGATGTCTCAGAATGTGTCCAACCAATCTATCCCTTCTCTTAGTCAGGATATGTCAGAAGCTCTTTTTATCCCCGATTCGGTTAAGCACCTCCTCATTAGTTACGTGATCTACCCATCTAATTTTCATCATTTGCCTGTAGCACTACATTTCAAAAGCCTCTATCATCTTTTCATCCGAACTCTTCATTCTCCACGTTTCACTCCCATACAATGCTACACTCCAGACAAATAATTTGAGAAAGGACTTCCTGACTTTTTAATTAATATTGGATGTTAACAAGTTTCACTTCTTCAGAAACGCTTTTCTCCCCATAGCCATTCTGCATTTTATGTCTTTTTTACTTCGGCCATCAGAAGTTATCTTGCTACCCAAATAGCAAAATTCATCTTCTACTTTTATTGTCTGACTAGCTTAAACCCGCGGCTCCGCTCGCGTATTGGTTGATTATGATAGATAAGCTATCTCTCAGTAGTGTGCTATGAGACTGGTTTTGAAGGATGAAATGAAATACAATACCTTCTTTAGAAACAAACTTTCTTAATCCATTAAATTAAAAAAATTAAATTAAAAAAAATTAAATTATGAGTAGTGCTTAATGATTTACAATAAATAATACATACATTATTCCTTATAGCCTGTGTTGCAATATCTCAATACGTATCGTGAGAGTAATGTCCAAATTCATTTTAATTTCATTTTAGGACATTCTGGTAAACAACGTCATTTGTATTAAAAGAAATTTCCTTTTTACTGCTTTATTTATTTATTCTTATATTTCCTTATTCGTATGTTTATTCTTACAGAGAAAGAGCTGAAGACATTGTAGCACGCATAGAGCAACGATATGGTCTGTCGCATCACGTTTCGCTGTATGTAACCTCTTTGCTATAGAGTCGCAAACGTCATCGCTGCTCTTCAGACCGAATTTTTTTAAAATAATTTGACGACTTTCAACCCTCCATATCTTCCACCCCCTGATAGCTATCGGCATGGAACTGACACGGTGTACAACGGCAAATTTCGGACAACAAATACACACAAATCATTCGTTTGCGTTCTGTAGTTTTCGCTGCTGAGCGAAATATTAACACACATACACTTAGAATTTTATATAAAGCGATAACTTTTCATCCCAATATACTCCACCCTTTTATCATTATCAACCCTCAAGCAAAAATGCAACCAAAAAATAAAACTATTTCGAAGAGTAAATATAATTATCAAAGAGTAATTATTGTTCCGCATTTCACGTTATATTCTTCAAATTACGAAATATCTACCAGATCGCTATAAAACCGTGCCAAAAACTCCCTCATGTATAAATTAGTAACTGTACAAATATTTAAGTCTATGCGTCTCGTCGTTCGGGCGTGATAAGCGAACAACGAACAGACATTCACACACACACACACACACACACACACACACACACACACACACACACACACATATATATATATATATATATATATATATATATATATATATATATATATATATAGCCATCCGATCGCCGTAAAACCGTGCCTAAAGTCTTCCCCGGGTAGACGTTAGTAACTGTACAAATTTTTAGCTCTTTATGTCTTGTGGTTCAGACGTGATAAACGTACACCGAACAGACATTCACATTTATATATATAGATTGTTAAAAATAAAGTTGTTAATTTTCTATTTTATTGAATTTAATAATTTGACGCTCTGTAACCTCACAGATAAGTACTTTAAATCGTTAAACTATGCTCTTAAGCTGTAGCGGGTTCGTCTGTGCACGGGGAAGTCAGCGCTCGTGCAGTCGCACGTCGCACCGGCATTCCATACACTACTGTCTGGTTGGCACTTAGGCGTACCCTCCGATGCTATCCTCACAAACTCCATCGGCATCATGAACTGTTACCTGGCGATTTAGTGAAGCGCAGGGCACTTGCGAAGTGGGCGTTTCAAACGAGGGCTCTGTAGCGACGTTCCACTCTTCCGGTAACCGGTAGGAGAAGGAGGGGGGGAGGGGGAGGGAGAGAGGCGGGGGTATATATAGTGGGGGCCGCGGTGGGCAGTCACCAGTTGCCATCCTCTCCAGAAGCAGCAGCATCAAGCAGCATGAGGGCAACTGCTCTGGTGAGTCCACTAGCCGGCTACCGGGGCCTGCACATCTCAAGAGGGTAGGAGGGGGAGGGGGGGAGGGGGAGGGAGAGAGGCGGGGGTATATATAGTGGGGGCCGCGGTGGCCAGTCACCAGTTGCCATCCTCTCCAGAAGCAGCAGCATCAAGCAGCATGAGGGCAACTGCTCTGGTGAGTCCGCTAGCCGGCTACCGGGGCCTACACATCTCAAGCGGGTAGGAGGAGGAGAGGGAGGGGGAGGGGAGAGGCGGGGGTATATATAGTGGGGGCCGCGGTGGCCAGTCACCAGTTGCCATCCTCTCCAGAAGCAGCAGCATCAAGCAGCATGAGGGCAACTGCTCTGGTGAGTCCACTAGCCAGCTACCAGGGCCACCACGTCTCAAGCGGGCATTCCACTTTTGGGTTTCTAGGCGAGATGGTTTCGTATCTGAAGATCTCTCAGATAGCCAACTGCCCATCCACATCTTCTTCACTCTGGGGGTTATCCTTTCCTCACTTGTACTTCGCCCTTGGCAGGAAATTTTGGTTTTCATCCTCTCGATCGCTCTCGGGTGTTAAGGGGATACGGAATCGCCTATCCCCGCAATGTTAATATGTATCTATTATAGAGAACATTTTCTCACAAACTACTGGAGACAGAGAGGTAAAAATTTCGCTGTATGTGCATTGATATGTTACAACAATACTGAAACAACAGTTTATTGTCAAAGTATTTTCTTACAGAGAGCAGATTAAGCTCATGGTTCAGGGTAGTTTCAGGGGTAAGACAAGGCTGTAACCTGTCACCACTGTTGTTCATACTATTCATGGATCATATGTTGAAAACATTAGACTGGCAGGGCGGGATTAAAATAGGTCAAAACAAAAAAAGCAGTCTCGCATATGCGGATGACTTAGTCGTAATGACCGATTCGATTGAAAGGTTGCAAACTAATATTTCAGAGATCGATCAGAGGTGCAAGGATTATGATATGAAGATCGGCATCTCCAAAACGAAAGTAATGTCTGTGGAAAGAGATTAAAACAGATTGAGTGCCAGATAGGAGGAACAAAGTTAGAACAGGCAGACAGTTTCATGTACCTGGGATGTATTTTCTCACAGGATGACAACATAGTGAAAGAACTGGAATCGAGGTGCAGCAAAGCTAATGCAGTGAGTGCTCAGCTAAGATCTACTCTCTTCTGCAAGAAGGAAATCAGTACCAAGACTAAGTTAGCAGTGCACCCGTCTATCTTTCGACCAACTTTGTTGTATAGGAGTGAAAGTTGGGTAGATACAGGTTCCTTATTCATAAGGTAGAGGTTACAGATAGGAAAGTAGCAAGAATGATTGCAGGTACTAATAGATGGGAACAATGGCAGGATGGTGTCAATAATGAGGAAATCAAAGAGAAACTTGGAATGAACACCATAGATGAAGCAGTTAGAGCGAACAGACTGAGATGGTGGGGTTATGTTACACGCATGGGAGAAGCGAGGTTACCTAAGAGACTCATGAGTTCGGCAGCGGAGGGTAAGAGGAGTCGAGGTAGACCAAGAAGAAAGTACTTAGATTCGATGCAGAATGATTTTGAAGTAAAAGGTATAACATCAGACGAGGCATCAACGTTAGCACTGAATAGGGGATCATGGAGGAATTTTATTAGAGGTACTTTGCTCCAGACTGAACGCTAAAAGGCATAATCAGTCTCTAATGATGATGATGATGATGAGATATTGTACTTTTATTTCTAAGTAAATTTTTTCCGTCACTTTTTACTAGACTATCAGCCCCAAGTCTTTTGTAAATCAAGTAATTAAAAATCATTGTTTCAGTATGTAATAGAAAGCCATGTCACTAAGTGATAAAAAATTTAGTCTTCTAGGTCGACCAGTACCTGAGATAATGTTCTTAGAAGAAGTAAAAAGTATACTTACGGGAAACGGAGAAAGAAGATTAAAATATTTCTGATCCGTAGCTAATACAATCTTCATAATCACCTTCAAGTCTTTTCTTTTGCCATCCCTCTGCACCTGTACAACTCCATCATACACATTTAACACTTGCAGGTCACTTCTTGAATAAGGTATTTCAGCCTTCAGAAAGTGTAATACACAAAACTAAGGCTTTAATTATATTGGCGCTCCTTTCAAGTACCTAAAATATTAATCTTTAAAAACTTTTTACTTGTATTTATTTTTTTACTTCCTTGCGTCTGTTCATAACACATTAAATCATCAAGTGCTTCCCTCTTTCTAAGCACACGAGTAGCCTTAGAGTCTTCCCTTTTTCTCTTTTCTGTTGTTGCTTTTGAACACAGACTTTCTTCTCCGTTTTACACATAATAAATTTCTAATTTCTAGCATCTAATTTACAGAGCATTTGTCTTCGACTGAGTCGCAAAATAAAGACATTTCGTGACATCGAATGCCTACGCACCGACGACCCTGTGCTTTCTGAAAACTTCAGTTTACATTTGGAACACATTTCCTTGCCTTCACACAGCCTGAACTTGCTGAAGTTTTTTTCACGAAGTTTCTGTTGATACTGTATTTACTCAAGGTTCATACGCATTTAGCATAGTAAACTGTCTTCCAGACCAACTTTATATCAGGTTCTGGTTCTACCAATTTGTCTGCAACGCATTCGTTCATACAATTCCATACGCAATCTGTCATAAACCAAATGGCAGCAAATATACGCCCTGTTACTCTTTACCAAAATTAACTGAGCTTTCAAAGACTCGCAGGTGAAGTAAACTGTCAAAATATAAATCCGTAAAAGAGTCAGTGCTAGCTACATTGTCATATTGAATATTACGTTTATTGCCACTCTAATCCAGACTGTCTAACTAGTTCACAGTTTGGAACATATAGGGTCACAAATATACCTCTGAAGAAGGACACTAAATGTCAGAAACCAGTCCAAATATAACATCGCATCAATGCAACTTGTTGCTGATTAACAACATATTATAAAGCCTACAGTTGCTGAAGATGGGCGGATACTATATGTATAAGCTGTAAGCGGATGAGGTACACTACAAACAATTTTTAGTGTGTCATCTTTAGTACGAGTAATTGTTGGCCATTTACATTTCTTGAGCATATAGCATAGTAAACGCACTCGTTCACACAGTTCCAAACGAGTCTATGAATTGCAGTCATCTGTTAGGGCTTTCACAACTGCGGTGTCTCTAACCGACCGCACAGAACGTTAACATTCTAACATTTTCTAGCATTCAGCTGCCGTAGCTTCTCAGGGATTCCTACAACATCTGCTGCTGTTGCAGTTACACGCGTGTTACGTCAAGCGCGACAGGTTTTTCCAGTGCATGAGCCACAGAACAAACTGTATTACGATCTAGGCGTTGTCCCTCGACATACACGTGCACCCACTGTAAGGAGAAGCAAGGTACAGCGTAGTATAGCGAGATTCCTTCGCTTTAGCAAATGAAACGAATCTGTTCTTGAACGTTGTAGTTTCTTGTTCTATAATTTCGTTCTTCCCTGACTTTCTTACACTCTTTCTACTCGGTTAGACTGTAGCACGCCTTTCCATGCTACATCGTTCAAATGAATTCTCTACTACTTAACTACTAAACTCAATACCGTTGATTAATTATGTGTAGCTGAATTCAGTAGCATGTTACGTTAACTAAACTTTGTAGTAGAAAGGGGAAAAAATCTATATGTACAGACAGACAGACACACACACATACATACGCACGCATGCACACACAATGCGGTTATGAGTTAGCCTCATCTTCTAAGAGTAAAAGTATTACGACTTTAGAGGGAGGTAGTTCATACAGGTGGATCAGCTCCGTAAAAAGTGAGTCCGATTTGTCTTGTGTATGCAATATTCCTTCTTCCTAATGCCAGAGACATTTCAAATCCCCTGATCATTCGACCTTTGACCCATTCCGGTAGGTCTTTCTGTACCAGACACCCCTGAGCACATTTTTGATTTTCTGTGCCTTATTCGCCTCACTTCTGGCCAATATCTAGCAACAGCAATTGTATCATCTGCCGTAGAGAATCGATCTTTTATTACAGTCTTTGTTGCACTGTTCGCTGATCAAACAGCTTCTTCAGTCCTTATGATCCCAGGATGCTCCTCAACCCATGCAAATGATACCTCCGTTAGTTCGTGCGAGAATGCCCTTGACTACTGAGCTATCCCTTCACAAGACGCGGTTACCCCATACAGCTCCACCCCAATCCAGGAGGCAAGTTCACGACTTGGACTTTCACTGTTGCAGGTCTCTAAGCCGATACTTATGAAGCTTTGTACTATGAACAATTAAGAAGACCATCACTATTTTCCAAAAGATATCATCAACATTCAATATCTATAAACTTTAGTCACTGAATTGTGGAAATCAGCTTTCGTGCGCTTCAAAGTACAGTTACTGTGCAACTGGTGACACCATTAGACTAATGTCATCCTCAGGCTCCTATACATAATCCAATGGCAGTGACATGCATTAATCCAGTATAAAAGGAGCCAAGGCGAGTGGGCAATAGTTACTTGTTCTTCAATGGTTTAATATACAAATCACAAAGTCCGCTCAATTTCACTTTTGATGCATGTTATATATTGGGCTACTGAATGATCCTTGAACTTGATTATGCAGTGTGTAAGGAAGGTAGCATTAGTTCACTGTTGAAACTGGTTGCAAAATGAGTTGGAGCTTCAATGGCATGTCTGTTAGTTCCCTTATGGTAGCACATTCATGCAATGTTATGTATGTGAACTGCTAAATGACGAACCGTCTCCACTTCTTCGCAGGTGTACCTGGCCGCAGTGCTACTGTCGTCCGCCTGGGCGGGCGACACCAGCGCTGGCAAGGCGTCAGCCAAGAAGGACAAGCGAGGCATCCTCAGCGGCGGACTCGGCCTCGGAGGCTACGGAGGAGGCCTGTCCGGCCTCGGCGGAGGCCTCTCCGGCTACAGTAGCGGTTACGGCTACGGTAGCGGCTACGGGTACGGCAGTGGCTACGGGAGCGGCTACGGTGGAGGAATCGGACTCTCGTCCGGATCCATCGGCCTCAGCTCCGGAGGCATCGGCATCAGCTCTGGCGGATACGGTCTCGGCTCAGGAATTGGCCTCGGCTCAGGAATTGGCTCAGGAATTGGCCTCGGCTCAGGAATCGGCTCAGGAATTGGCCTCGGCTCAGGAATCGGCCTCGGCGCTGGCGGTCTCGGAGGCGGAGCCGGCGGCATCGGTCTGGGCTCGGGCGTCGCCTCCGTCTCCGTCGCTCCCACGCAGACCGTCGTGCAGACGGTGAGGGTACCGCAACCCGTTCCCGTGCCGGTGACCGTCAACCGCCCGTACCCGGTGCCCCAGCCCGTCCCAGTCCCCGTGAACCGCCCGTATCCTGTGCCACAGCCGTACCCCGTACGAGTTCCTCACCCCGTCCCAGTCGCCGTGCCCCGCCCCTACCCTGTTGAGGTCCCACGCCCCGTGCCCGTCTCGGTCAACAGGCCCGTCCCGGTGCCCGTGCCACAGCCCTACCCGGTCCACGTCCCGCACCCCGTCCCCGTCAGAGTACCCCAGCCCTACCCCGTCCGCGTGCCCGTACCCCACCCCGTCGCTGTGCCCGTCTCGACCGGCGTCTCCAGCATCGGCATCGGTAGCGGACTCTCCGGCGGTATCATCTCTGGCGGAGGACTGGGAGGTGGTCTGGGAGGTGGTCTCGGAGGCGGCCTCGGAGGTGGTCTCGGAGGCGGCAGCATCATCTCCTCCGGCTCTCTCGGAGGCGGTAGCATCATCTCGTCCGGCTCTCTGGGAGGCGGTCTCATTGGCGGAGGAGGATACAGCAGCTCTTACGGCTACAGCGGCTCCTCCGGTGGATTGATCTCTTCGGGGCTCTCTGGAGGAGTCCTGAAGGGAACCTACGTGCCCAGCATCTCCGGAGGCCTGAGTGGCGGCAGCCTCTACTCCGGCAGCCTGTCCTCCGGCTACGGCTACGGCGGTGGCTACAAGAGCTACATCAAGCACTAGACGCCCCTCCACCAATGCGAAGCAGCTGAGGCCCCTGAAGAAAGACCTAAATTGACGCGATGTTGCTCGAAACGATGTAGCACAGTGAGACGTCTTCAGCGACAATGTACGAGGATTGTCGGCTGAAGAAACCCTCTGTCGTCCACTTCTGGCTGGCGTGGAATGGGCTTCAGATCTCTTGGCGAGATGGGAGCAGCTTTCCACCTGGTATGATACACGCGGTAATCGATGCTGCTAAGTCACACTGTTCATGAATTAACATTCACTTCACTCACTCACTCAACATCATCCGCACTTTTCGAACATTTTGTACTTAAATTCATCTTACTCCATTATCGTTTTGTGATATTTTGTACGTCTTTCAATTTCTGCAATAAAACCAATTTATAAAAAAGATTGATTTGAATTTTTACTTCTATCTGCATTTCCTTACATCTTTCACCTTATTGCAGAAAAAATGAATATGTTGGCATATTGATACAAAATCATGTATTGCCTTTGTGGTGTTCACTATTACTCTTCTTTGGGAGTTTTGAAGTAAACCAGAGGTGTTCCCAAAATACATGAGTTGTGCATAAAAACAGAAAACTGAAATTTCAATCAGTCTCTAAAGCGTAACATTTTCTCCAGTTGAGTTTTGAATGTATAGTGGAAAGTTATGAATTAGTCCATTTGAAATCGTACTGAGTACGACCGTCTTGAATGATTATAACAACATACCAAACATGTCTCAAATCAGTAAGCAAATTTTTTTTAACAAACTGAATTTACTTCGGGTGAGTATTGCGAGAGTAAAGTTCGGGGTGAGAGTTTAAAATAGGGAAAGATTAATTTTTAAAACCCACAACCACCAACTGCGAACCAAATTCCTAAACATGCAAAAACACTGGAAATGTGATTGCGACTGTTTGACTCGTTTTCTAGTGGATGATATCACACATTCACAGCTTTCCTTCCCTGCATATGATTAACAAAACAAATTCATAATGAAATCAAGTTCATGAGAGAAAAACCCTATGGCTGATACGTCTGTACGTCGACACATTTATTAAATAAAGTTATAGCTCGTGAGCCCCCAGACAAAATGAATATTTGTCGCAAATTGTTTTCACACCATGTGGCTGTCTCAAACACCGTTTATGTTCATGCCTATGCGATGACCCGTGTTACGTTAATAAATCACAGTCACTTTAATTCAATGCGATGCACACCTTGTTCCACCGGCTAAATATTCACAAACACACAGTAGCACTAGATTCAACTTGGTGCAGTCTACGACGAGCAACCACACGTGGCGAATGCCACACACAAATCTATCGTCTCCACCTGGAGATCCACATGCCGACTGATGCAGAGCGACGCCACTCGGCTAGCCACCCCACGTGCTCCCGACTCCTCACTTCCTGCCCTCGCACGCACGCGCGCCAGAAGCTCAACTGCCGGGGTTTTTTCCCCTACATCATCAACTTCCCCATGTGAGCTGTTCTAACCGATTTGCCAACGTACAGCGCTCAGCCAATACATTTCTAAAACTTTACTTAAAATCAAAATAATTACACTACACATTAAACAAATATTTTCTTACGTTTTTTTATTAGTATAAACATCCTTTGTAGTATTTATCATAATCGTGCAATTTCTTATATCACAGATAAGTGATTTAACTGAATACTTCAAGTTAAAATACACAAGATTAATTGAAAATAAAATGAGAAATAGTTAATATATTATTTTATAAACAAACATTGCCATGCTAGTTGTGTAACTGTCTTGTATTCATTGGTAATTTATTACTTTTCATTGTCAATTAAACATATTACGCCAGATGTGACTATATCAGCTAATGTATTGTTTATTTATCAACAGGCTATTTTGTAATAAGGGCCTTAAAGGTTCCTAACTGCATCGTATTACTTCAAATGCCAGTAGTATTTGAATATTTTATTTCACGCTGTGCACTGCACTGTGCCTGGCACTCGCCATTGTCCCTCTCTCCCCTCACCGGAAATGAAAACTGGAAAATCCTAAGATGGAACAAGCCACCAACGTCGGCCTGCTCGCTGGCCTCCCGTCAGCTACAAGCACACAGCAAATCTCAACGTGGAGAATTTCTGCCTATGGCCTAACTATAAATGTTGTCACCCAACTGTGTACATACATTGCTACCATTATTAATAAGATTAAAATTGTGTAACATTTAGTGCATTGGCATGGTCAATGTTTGCAGTGAACTTCATATTGTTTAATTATCAAATGCTATTAATTACCAGTATTTCTATTGGCCGGTAATCTAACAGTCTGAGTGATTGTAGGAACATAGCAAACCTTGTCAATTTGAAATCAGTACGAGTATTTTACTGACAAACTGATTTCACATCTGAGCTATCACCTGGGCCTATGAATAGCTTGTTTTGTGAATTAGCCTTGCCTGGCTATCTGCACAGCCTCGCCTTTGGTTTTTGATGACTGATGAAGGTTGTTGATCAAAGAGTAATGAAAATAATGTTCATGAACTACTATTATCCTAGTAGTATATTCACATTTGGATACAAAGACAAAGAGTATAAAATTCCAAACTTTAAAAAAATGGCACAGTAGTCATCAGAATTGTTACATATGTATGTAACCTAACTAAGCTCTGATAAAATTGGATACACTCTTTTTACTAGTATTCGGATGTTGTTGTTGTGGTCTTCAGTCCGGAGACTGGTTTGATGCAGCTCTCCACAATACCCTATCCTGAGCAAGCCTCTTCATCTCCACATAAGAACGACAGCCTACATCTGTCTGAATCTGCTTACTGTATCCATCTCTTGGTCTTCCCCTGCGATTTTTTCCCCACACACTTCCCTCCAACGCTAAATTAACAATTCCTTGATGTCTAAGAATGTGTCCTAACAATCTATCCCTTCTTTTAGTCAAGGTATGCCAGAAATTCCTTTTCTCCCCAATTCTGTTCAGTACCTCCTCATTAGTTACACGATCCACCCACCTAATCTTCAGCATTCTTCTGTAGCACCATATTTCAAAAGCCTCAATCCTCTTCCTGTCCGCACTGTTTATCGTCCATGTCTCACTCCCATACAAGGCAACACTCCATACAAATGCCCTCAGAAAGGACTTCCTTAGGCCTAAATCAATATTCGATGTTAACAAATTTCTCTTTTTCAAAAACGCTTTTCTACCCATTGCCATTCTGCATTTTATATCCTCTGTACTGCGCCCATCATTTGTTATTTTACTGCCCAAGTAACAAAACTCATCTACCTCCTTTATTGCTTCGTTTCCCAATCTAATTCCTTCAGCATCACCTGATTTTCTTACACTGCACTCCATTACCCTAGTTTTGCTCTTGTTAATGTTCATCTTATATGCACCTTTCAGCACACTGTCCATTCCATTCAATTGCTCTTCCAGGTCCTTTGCTGTATCTGACAGAATTACTATGTCATCGGCAAAACGCAATGTTTTTAATTCTTCCCCCTGAACTTTTATTCCTTCACCAAATTTCTCCTTGCTTTCCTTTATAGCTTGTTCAATGTACAAATTGAATAACATTGGAGAAAGGCTACAACCCTGTCTCACTCCCTTCCCAACCACTGCATCCCTTTCATGCCCTTCAACTCTGACAACCGCTGTCTGGTTTTTGTACAAGTTGTAAATAACCTTACGCTCCCTATAATTTACTCCTGCTTTTTTCAGAACTTTAAAGAGTTTATTCCACTCAACATTGTCAAAAGCCTTCTCCAAATCTACAAAAGCTAGAAATGTAGATTTGCCTTTTCTTAATCTATCTTCTAGGATAAGCCGTAAAGTGAGTATTGCCTCCCGTGTTCCTACATTTCTCCTGAACCCAAACTGATCTTCCCCGAGGTCGGCTTCTACCAGCTTTTCCATCCTTCTGTATATAATTCGCGTTAATATTTTGCAGCCATGACTTATTAAACTGATGGTTCTGTAGTTTTCACACCTGTCTGCACCTGCTTTCTTAAGGATGGGGATTATAACATTTTTCTTAAAGTCTGAGGGTACTTCACCTGTCTCATACATCTTACACACCAGGTGAAACAATTTTGTCATGGCAGGTTCTCCCAGAGACTTCAGTAGCTCTGAGGGAATATCATCTATTCCAGGGGCCTTGTTTCGACTTAGGTCTTTCAGGGCTCTGTCAAATTCTTCTCTCAGTACAGTATCTCCTATTTCATCTTCATCTACATCCTCTTCCCTTCCTACAATATTGACTCGAAGTTCGTTTCCTTTGTAGAGCCCCTCTATATATTCTTTCCACCTTTCAGCTTTCCCTTCTTTGCTGAGAACTGGTTTTCCATCAGTGTCCTTGATATTCATAGAGCTGTTTTTCTTATCTCCAAATGTTTCTTTTATTTTCCTGTAGGCTGTATCTATTTTTCCCCTATTTATACATTCTTCTACATCCTTGCATTTGCCTTCTAGCCACTCCTGCTTAGCCATTTTGCACTTCCTGACAATCTCATTTCTTAGTAGTCTGTACTCCATTTTGCCTGTTTCATTTACTGCATTTTTATATTTTCTCCTTTCATCGATTAAATTTAGTATCTCCTGTGATATCCAAGGATTTTTTGTAGGTCTTTCCTTCCTACCTATTTTGTCCTCTGCTACCTTCACTATTTCATCTCTCAATTTTACCCATTCCTCCTCTACTGTTTTATTTCCCCCCGTTTCTGTCAATTGTTGCCTAAAGCTCCCTCTGAAATTTTTAAGAACCTCAGGTTCCTTCAATTTATCCAGGTCCCATCTCCTTATTTTCCTACCTTTTTGTAGTTTCTTTAGTTTCAGCCTACAGTTCATAACCAACAAGTTATGGTCAGAGTCTATATCTGCCCCTGGGTATGTCTTACACTGTAGAACCTGATTCCGAAATCTATGTCTTACCATTATAAAATCTATCTGATATCTTCCGGTGTCTCCTGGTCTCTTCCACGTATACAACCTTCTTTTGTGATTCTTGAACCAGGTGTTTGTTATAACTAAATTATGTTCTGTGCAAAATTCTACCAGGCGGCTTCCTCTTTCATTCCTTTTGCCCAGACCATATTCACCTACTATCTTCCCTTCACTTCCTTGTCCTACTACCGAATTCCAGTCTCCCATAACAATTAAATTTTCCTCTCCCTTAATTGTCTGAATAATTTCCTTTAGCTCCTCATATATTTCTTCGACTTCCTCATCATCGGCAGAGCTAGTTGGCATATAAACCTGTACTACTGTTGTCGGTGTTGGCTTCATATCTATCTTGACAATGATAATGCGATCACTGTGCTGGTCATAGTAGTTTACCCGCATTCCTATTTTCTTATTCATTATCAATCCTACTCCTGTGATACCCCCAACTGATTTTGTATTTATAATTCTGTACTCACCTGACCAGAAATCCTGTTCATCCTGCCACCGAACTTCACTAATCCCCACTATATCTAACTTCAACCTATCCATTTCCCTTTTTAAATTTTCTAATTTTCCTACTCGATTAAGGGATCTAACATTCCACGCTCCGACCCGTAGAATGCCAGTATTGTCTTTCCTGATGATCACATCCTCTCGAGTAGTCCCCGCCCGGAGATCCGAATGGGGGACTATTTTACCTCCGGAATATTTTACCCGAGAGGATGCCATCATCATATGTTCATACAGTAGAGCTGCATGTCCTCGGGAAAGGTAACGGCTGTAGTTTCCCCTTGCTTTCAGCCGTTCGCAGTAGCTGTGTGGCAAAGCCACATTAGCTGATGTTACAAGGCCAGCTCAGTCAATCATCCAGACTGTTGCCCCTGTAACTACTGAAGAGGCTGCTGCCCCTCTTCAGGAACCACACGTTTGTCTGGCCTCTCCACAGATACCCCTCCGCTGTGGTTGCACCTACGGTACGGCTATCTGTATCGTTGAGGCACGCAAGCCACCCCACCTCGGCAATGTCTGTGGTTCATGGGAGTGGAGTATTCGGATATATTAGAAAATTTAAAATAATACGAAAAGGTGCCAGTCATTGATGGAAAAAACTGTTGTTCGCTGTCAACCTCTACATCAGCATACATATTCAAAAAACTACCATATGGAGCATGGCGTACAGCAGTACGTAGCACTACATTTCGTTTTCTGTCCCACTCCAAAGAGAGCGGCAATAGGACGAACAAGTGTAGTGTAGGCAGTTTAGTTGAACTGTTGCATCTTCTAAGTGTTCTGCCAATGAAACGTAGCATTTGGTTCTCCTTCCATACAACATTTGCTATGTTTTATTTCCAATTTAAGTTGTTCGTAATTGTTACTCCTAGGCATTGAGTAGAATTGACGGCCAGTAGGTTATAGTGATTTATCGTGTAACTGAAGTTCAACGGATTTCTTTTACTGGTCATATGGTGACCTCACACTTATCATTATTAAGTGTCAATTCCCATATTTGTACCAGGCAGATATCTAAATCATTCTGTAGATCCTTTTGATATTCTAACCGATAAACGACAGCGTGACGCACGATCAGGCTAAGAGAGTTTCTCACATTGTCTCCCAAATCGTTTATGAATGAATAGTATTTGCCCTATAACACTTCCCTGGGAAACACCAGGTATCACTTGTCTTTTACTCGATGACTTACCATCAGTTACTCTAGATATCACTTGTGTTTTACTCGTTGACTTACCGTCAGTTACAACCTACTGTGTCCTTTCTGACAGGAAATCGCGATGTCAATCACACACCTATGGCGATATTCCATAAGCATGTGATCTGATTAGAATAAGCTTCGAGATACAGTGTCAAATGCCTTTAGAAAGGCTAGAAATATGGAATCCATTTGAGATTCATTGTCGATTCCACTAAGCACTTCATGTACGATACTTTCTGAGTCTGTATTGGCTAATGATCAATAGATCAGTTCGTAATGTTTGAGGAAAGTAAATGTTCTAAAATCCTGCTGAAAACCGACGTAAATAGGCTTGTAATTTTGCGGATCACTCCCATTCAGTGGCGTAGCTACCATAGGGCTAGGCGGGGCAGTGCCCCATGGCTCCCGAGCTCCAGGGGCCCCTCGACTTTCGTGAGCGACGAATTTTTTATTTAATTTTCCTTACCTTCCCACCCTATCGTCCATCATATCCCCTCCCCCTCAAACCTAGTTTCCCACAGTAGCCGCAATGGGCCACCGGCTGGCGTAACGGTGCTAATTGGGCCTTCACAAGACGCCACTGTGTGGCACTGCTGACAGGCGAAGCTGCCAGCCAATGTGTCCAACAATCGGCGTACTTTAATCGACAAAAGTAGAGGCAGCATCAGAGCTGCTCACAACAACAGCTGAGCCTCCCAAGTGTTGCAGAGTGCCGGCTCGGCGCAATGTCAAGGATCGCGCTCCTCCAAATACAGTTTAAATACATTTACTGGACAGTACTTCTTATTGGCAAATAGAAGTGTACAGTTCCAATATTCAAATAAATTACTTCGGATAATAGACGTTATACTGTATATAATATTTTAGTTGAATGAAGGAATTTCGACTTTTAATGTCTCCTGCCGAAATTGACCCCGACATGGACAGTTCGCCAATTATGCAAGGAAATTAAAATATGCATTATTAGAATGTGAAGTTACGGAAGAATTTACCGCAGTTTATTCTTCTGCAACAGCCAAAAGGTCGTTCAGCAAATTAAAAATTATAAAAACGCATCTGAGGTACAGTATGGCTCAAGCTCGACTCGAACATTTGGCACTCATAGCAATCGAAAACAAGGCTTCGTCAAGTCTAGATGTAACAGACCTTATTGATTATTTTGCAAAAACCAAATCCAGGAAAAGATTTTAAAATAATTCTTCCAGTAATTTTCGGGTATGCAGCCGGATCCCATTGACATTCAGCAACGATATTTCGGCCCAGAGACGTCCGGCCATCTTCAGGTGAGTAGGCAATTACTGAAGAGCGCAGGTACGTTCGCGGTATTTATGCCAAGTATTGCGCATGCGAGATACGCTGGAGTCTTACTGCGCATGTGTTAGATGGTGACGTGCGCGGTACGGACGAGCTGTGTGTGCTGCCCTCGGTGGTGAAAGTGAACACTCCTCTAATCATTGAGAATCGAATGATTCCGTCGATTCCGCTGTGCCTCAATAGCTTTAAGAACAGGGTTCCAGTTTTTATCCAGCTGAAAGCCGTTGTCACGATTTATCAAATTGTCAGCAAGGCGTATTTCAACCGCTTCTTTGATGACTGAGTTCCAAAAGCCGGAAACTGGAGCTAAAATTGTGGTTTTGCTGTATTCCATACTCTCTCCTCAACCTACTCTCTCCTCAACCTACTTTTAATTTAATAACGAATTTTTTGAACAAACCTACGGTTTCGCCATGGGGAGCCCCTTGTCCCCTGTGGTGGCTAATCTTTTTATGGAGAACTTTGAGGAGAAGGCACTTGAGTCTGCTGTTTTAAAGCCCACTGTGTTCTGGCGCTACGTAGACGACACTTTCGTTGTATGGCCTCATGGTAGAGAGGAACTGGAGAAATTCCACCGTCACTTAAACTCAATACATGAGAATATCAAGTTCACTATGGAGAGAGAAAAAGATGGAGCTTTACCATTTCTGGACGTGCTGGTACGACGCAAGGATGACGGCTCTTTGGGACACTCTGTGTACAGGAAACCTACGCACACAGATCTATACCTCCAGGCGTCCAGCTGCCATCATCCCGCTCAAACCGCTGGTGTCCTTAGTACGCTAATACATCGAGCACACTTGATATCCGACGAAGAAAATCTTCCTGCAGAACTGCGACACTTGGAGAAAGTGTTCAAAGAGAATGGCTACACTCCACGCCATATAAGGAAGGCCATACGTAACCATAACAAGAAGCAACGCACAAAGGACAATGAGGAAGATTACAAATCAGTTGAATTCCTTCCTTATGCTGGCAATGTGTCCTCTAAAATAGGCAGATTGCTAAGAAAACATAAAATCCACGTCATCTTCCGGCCACCAGCGAAGAATATAGCCCTAGTCGGATCTGTAAAAGACGATCTGCTACTGAAAAAAGCGGGCGTTTATAAAATTCCCTGCGAGTGTGGTTCTGCTTACAATAGGTCAGACGACTCGAACTGTTCAAGAGCGCTGTACGGAGCACGAAAGACACACCCGTCTTCTGCAACCGTCGAAATCAGCTGTAGCAGAGCACTGCATTTCCATGGAATACAAGAAAACCACAATTTTAGCTCCAGTTTCCGGCTTTTGGAACTCAGTCTTCAAAGAAGCGGTTGAAATACGCCTTGCTGACAATTTGATAAATCGTGACAACGGCTTTCAGCTGGATAAAAATTGGAACCCTGTAATTAAAGCTATCGAGGCACAGCGGAATCGACGGAATCATTCGATTCTCAATGATTAGAGGAGTGTTCACTTTCACCACCGAGGGCAGCACACACAGCTCGGCCGTACCGCGCATGTCACCATCTAACACATGCGCAGTAAGACTCCAGCGTATCTCGCATGCGCAATACTCGGTATAAATACCGCGAACGTACCTGCGCTCTTCAGTAGTTGCCTACTCACCTGAAGATGGCCGGACGTCTCTGGGCCGAAATATCGTTGCAGAATGTCAATGGGATCCGGCTGCATACCCGAAAATTATGGAAGAAGAAATACGCCGAGAAAATTTTAGAAGTCACATGTAAAATAATTGTTAAAATAAAATTGACTACTTTTTAAATGTGTACCCATATTATTACTATAATGTACTGCAGTCACGAAAACGCTTATCGATAAATACTGATCAGAAATCATATCTTTTCCAACGTCTGCAATCTAACAGTTTGAAGCATTTTATTACTTCAGTAGGTATTCTTTCATTCTGACTATGCTGCGTGAGGAAACACGAACGAAATCCCCACGACTTGAAAAACGCCACTCATTACGTTCGCGATACACAGTGAGGCGCGAAAAATAATTATGAATTTTTTTCAAGCACGAATAGTATTCGTGTTACAAGAAATAGAAAAATTCTCAACTGTTAGACTGTTTTAACATATTGACTGCCACGTGAGTTAAATATAAGCCACAGGAAGTCTTCTCTTCGGGCCACGTTAAGTAAATACAACTCACGGACATTTTTCTATTTAAAGCTCCGTGGTGCAGTTGTAACTCACAGTCGCCTGCTGTGACTTGGTGTTACAGTACGTTATGGCCCCAGTAACAAATCATGTTCGTAGTCTCCAGTTTTCAAGAGTAGTTATTGACACTTGAAATCGTGAATTATATATAATTCACATGGCCCAGTCATATTGGAGTTTCCTTTTTTTTTGTAATTCATTATTTGGTGTTACATATTACTTATACAGTAGATTGTATATCACATACAGTTTTAATTAAATTCTCCAACTCTAATTGCAACAACAGGGAAACAGACTGAAAAAATTGGGTAATTCCACTTTGTATCTCTAACACCTGCATACACTGCACTTTATGAAGAAATACTCTTCGCAAAAATATGAGTCGCAATTTCTTACATTTCCATGTAGTTTGTTTGCATTTCGTGACAGCTTGCTCTCGTCCAAATTCATTCTTCAATTTTTTTAGAATCCATACACCTATGCCTTGCTACTCCCGTGTTCACAAGAGCACAATTTGCAGGCAACTCGGTGGCTACGGTGAGAGATTTCTCAGGGGTGTCGGCATCTTCTATATGGAGTACTCTCAAATTTAATGAAAGTCCAGCTCCAGTTGCAATTAGTTGTGCTTTATTTAAGCCCACACTACCGGTTTCGGCCTCTATGTTAGGCCATTTTTAAGTGTGACAGACCTGCATATAACGTGTAGCAATAAGTTTATAAAAAATACATGGTACAAGATAGAATGATACATATGTAAAAAGGTGCTGTACAGAAGCAAAAAGAAACTTACGTTATGCCATAGAGAAAGCAACGTCAAGTAATTAAAAACAATAGAACTCAGAGAATTTAAAACTTTTGGCGCCCAATGGCGATATAAGAAAAATGGGCGTGTCATTTTTTTAACATTCCAGAACATTATAATCGGCATGATCTGATGGGTTCTGACATAAACATTACATCATTGCATGCTTAAAATTATAAACATCAGTTGATAAAATGTAAAGGTCAATAGTAAAAAATTACAATTGTCAGTTAGGATAAAAAACGGAAATGTAGCGGCCAATGAGGCAATGTGAAAAGTGGGCGTGTCGTCAATTTAAAATGTTTTTTATACAGGAAGTATAATAATTTAGCTTAAGGCCAATTGCATTCAATTTAGTTTACATTAAAGTTGAATGTATTGATTTAAACAAAGTACAAAGATTCTTAGGTTGTAAAATGTAAAATGATTGGAACAAACGAGGTGTCCAAGCCGATAGTTGAGGGGCGGCCTCTAGCGAGCGAAATTTGAACCAGGAACGCTGGTGTGGGCTCTAGAGCTGTTTGGACGCGTCGTTGATTGCTTACATAATTCTGTTTACAAACAGTAGTATGTACGTATTTCAAAAACAGCCACGAACTTGCGCAGCATTTCTAAAAAATTTTGTCAATTACTGGGCGGCAGATATCTAAGAAATTAGTATTCTTTAAAGTGCATTGCTCGTTAAGCGTGTCTTCCTTGGACTTTTTTAGGTGAGTATATATGGCAACCTCTTCATAAAAATCCATGAAATAGCCTTTCTTCATTTTGTGGAGTATTGTTAGGTTGTTTTCAATACCGTGTACCTTGTGACTGTTGCGTATAAGGTGAGCAGCGAAGGTGGATCTGCTTTCAGCGTTTTTTCTGCCGAGTTCTGTGTGTTGTTTGTAACGCGTTTTGAAGTTGCGTCCTGTTTGCCCGATGTAGTATGCATTACAATCAGAGCAGTGAATTTTGTATATGCCCCCGTTTTGATATATGTCCTGCGTTGTATTTATGTCATGTATTAAAAGATGCAGAAGTGATGGTTGTGATTTGTAAGCAATTTGCAAGTTACATTTTTAAACAAATTACTTAGTTTATACGTGACCTGGCCACTGAAGGGGAATGATACAAAGTGTTTCTTACCCGGTTCCATATTTTGGCTCACTTGGTTTTTGTTGGATTTGGCCACGTTAAAAATGTCGTCTACGATCATGCTATGATAGCCGTTATTCCGTGCTATATTTCGCAGCCAGTTAAGTTCCTTTTTTACTTCATTATCTTGTAGTGGCAATTTGAGGAGTCTATGTACTGCTGACCGGAAATAAGCCTTTTTATATTGAGCAGGGTGACAAGATGCAGCCGGGATAATGACGTCAGAAGATGTTGGTTTGTGGTAAATACCAAAGGCATGTTTGTTTTGAACTATGCTGATGGAAAGATCTAAAAATTTAATATTGTTATCCTGTTGATGCTCAACGGCAAATGAGATGTTATTGTGCATTTCGCTAAAAGCCTTTGCAAATTGGTCTATTTCTTGTTGGGAGCCACTGAATAAGACGAGAATATCGTCAACATACCGTTTATAGTACACTATTTTAGCGTTAATTTCAGGATAGTGATTAAAGAATTTGTTTTCTAAGTGGTTGACGAAAATATCTGCCAGTGTACCTGCCAAGGGAGATCCCATTGCTAGTCCGTCTTTCTGTGTGTAGATTTTGTCGTGAAATAGAAAGTAGTTGTATTTTAGTGATATTTCCAGCAGCTCGATCATTTGAATGATTTCCCCGGGAGGAAGTTTCTTGTGCATCAGCAATTTATTTTTAATTACTGTTATTGTTTCGTTTGTAGGTATGTTAGTATACATGTTTGCTATGTCGAGCGAGGCGAGCCTAGCGTTAGCCGGGATTGAGATGTGTCTAACTGTTTCCACAAGTTCGTAACTGTTTTTTTACAGAGTAATTATTTTCAAAGGTGTAATGCTCTCTCAGTAGTTTATTTAGTTTTTTCTTCAGTAAATAACTCGGTTTGTCGATAACGTTAACAATTGGCCTAGGAGAATTATTCTTGTGAGTTTTGATTTGTAAACGTAAAGAAGGAGTTCGAGGATGCATTATTTTTAAGCTGTCTTTTTCTTTTTTGTCCCTGAATATAAAACAGTTCCTATCTATAGCTTTCCTGATCTCTGCCTGAAGCTTGTTTGTTGGGTTGTAATTTATATCTGTAATATTATTTTCCGAAAAGAACTTTTCTGCTTCTTCCACGTAATCGCGTGTGTATGTGATAACCAAGGTATTTGCCTTATCTGCCTTGGTTATTAAGGCGTTGTGATCTTTTAGTTTCTGATTGATGCCACGACATATAGAAAGTTCGACAAAGTGTTTTGTAGGACGGTACGCAGCCTCACTTAGAATTTTGCCGTTCTTTGTGCGCCTGCAAAACGAATAGCGAGAAAGCGAGCCCCCACTCTGTCTACCCCATTACGTCGCAAAAGGAAATTACAAGGTGTTTTACAAAGTTATACCGACCCTTCCACAGTGCACTTTATAAATCACAGATGACGTACTGCGCAGACAGACGTGGAGAGTGCGCATTTTCCACAAAATGCGTTGCGTCGGGAAACAGGAATGTTCATATTCCACAAATACGTTAATACGGAAAAGAATACCGAACAGCATCTACATACCTTTCTACACACTACCTTGCACCTTGCAATGGTAGGCGGGAAATGGATTCGGCATTCTGTGCCTTTTTTTCTGGGAACGGCGCCTTCCCATAGCGTAAGAACTATTCACTCTTCAATTTACGTTCATACTAACAGTATACCCTCCGTTGCATTCTGCTCTTTTATATGAGAAACAAACAACTTCACTGTGGTGAGAATTCAGCACTTCACTCAATCTTTCAAGATACGTTTCTACCCGCACACTGTTTATTCTGCCATTTAAAAGTTTAATTGCATTCACGGATCAGAAGTTTCATGTAATAATTACTTTGTCTCAATATTGAATTGTGCATCAAGACGCTGCCCTCTACCCCACCGTCACGATAATAAGCGAAGATATCGACTTAGTTAGTTTCATCAAACAAAATCCGTCAACTTACTTTTGATGAAACCCTCCTACACGAATATTTCCCCTATTTTCCTTCTTTGACTGTGCTCTCAACGAAATGAGGTAACAGCGCAGTAGTTCAGCGGGAGTGAGTTGTCGGCACTGACAAAAGTCCGCCTGCTGTCACCGCTGACGAAAAATATCCCATGCGGCATTTTCATCTGTATTTCCTACCCAGGTCCAAAAATGGTCAAATGTTTATAGAGCTTATGGGTCTTAACTACGTGGTCATCAGTCCCTAAACTTACACACTACTTATGAACTAGCTAACACTAAGGACGGCACAAATATCCATGCCCGAGGGGGGATTCGAACCCCCGACCATAATGGCCGTCCAGACCATGACTGGCGCGCCGCAGACCGCTTGGCCACCGCGGCCGGCACCAGCTCCAAATCTGTCCCTCTGCAAAATTTCATCCAAATCAGCTAGTAATTTTTGCGTGAAAGCATAACGAACAAACAAACTTTCACACTTATATTAGTGAGTACGATTAAATATTATCTGCTGCGTGACACCTAATAATTTACTGTCGGCCGCGGTGGCCGAGGGGACTGAGGCGCTCCAGTCACGGTCTGCACGGCCACTATGGTCGGGGGTTCGAATCCCCCCTCGGGCATGGATATTTGTGCCGTCCTAGTTCGTAAGTAGTTCATAAGTAGTTTGTAAGTTTAGGGACTGATGACCCCGTAGTTAAGTCCCATAAGCCTTACAAACATTTGAACATTTCAGCAAATAGATGTACTGTATCTATCACTCGTGCCGTGTCCAGCGAGAAATGAAGGTGTTTAATTCAAAGTTCAAAGGGTCGAGCGTTGGCTTTTATTTACCAAAAACGGTTCAAAATGCTGGGAGGATAAATTTGGTCACTCAACATAGACTCATATTTTTTTAAATAAAAAAAGTTAAAAAAATCTTCAAACTGTAATGATAGTTTTTCTTGTTGGCTTGTGTTGTCGTTAAGATTAAAGTTAAATACCGTAATTAAAATATAACAAACTGTGTTATATTGCAATGAATATTAATTTTGAAAAGACAGAGACACTGAGAAAAACATGAAAGATTCCGCCATCAGTATTTAGCGGCAATAGTGGTTAGAATAAAGACAACACCAGAAAGCATCATTACAAAAGAAAGTGGCGGTAGAAGTTCTTTACCTGGTAGGAGAATTCAGATTGGATCGGAGTCGTCACACTGGAATAATATATTTCTTCTTTATAGTAAACTAGCTGAAAAGCAGGCGTTGTCCGGGTATTCATATATTTATTCCTGCACTTTTTCAGGTATATATTTATTTGTATAAATGTTGCATGTCTGTAAAATCTGTTGTTGTTTGTAAAATCTGTTAATAAGTAAGAGATTAAAACTTGGTGCGTGATGGGGCGGTGTTCCATGAGCGTTACCGTTTATGTTATCATATCTCATGAACTGCGTGTCATACTGTGATACAGTTTAGAAGCTACATTCAACTATATGTGTGTAATGTCTGTAAAATTTCCTGCGGCTACAATTTGTAGTGTACAAATTATAAATTTTAACGTCATACCGAATGCCGTAGTCTTACTCCATGAACAGCGGAAAAGTTGTAAGCGAGAAACTTTTTTCCTTTCATCATTTTGATGGGGTTGTCAGCGAGAAATAGTTTAATAAAGGTTTGAAATTATTTTTAAAGTTTGTTGTAAGTCGCCAAGTACTGTCATTCTCATACAGTATATTTAAAAAATTTCATCGCATTATGTGGTAGTTTCTTGCAACTATATTTTTATGACGTTATATCTTCTGAATCATGTGTCGTATGTGGTTCGTAATCCTATAGCAATTGTTATCTCACGTAAGGAATGTGTGTACTAAATTTGGTTGAAATCGGTTGAGTGGTTAAGGAGAAAATGAGCAGCATTGTCGCTAAAGGCAGCAGTTTTCCGCGCATCTCTTTGTTTATGACGTCATATCTCGTGAACTATGTATCGTACGCGATTCTTACACTTACGACGACCGTCATCATGCATTGAAGCTTACATGTGCAAGATTTCAAACTGAATCAAAACTGTAGATTTGATGCAACACGTACAAACATACGGACACTCTGCTTTATATATTAGACTGATGCTTGGTTGCATAAGCTTCGAATACCAAAGTTTAAGGACCGTGTTCAATTCCAATTTTGATTAGTGTTTAAAATTGCAAAATTATCAGACTTTGTTTAAAGAAAAGAAGAATTATTGCAGGCATTGAAACGAAATTTAACACAAAATGTGCTTCAGAGAAATTCGAGTCTGGAATGTTCTTCCGCAATCGCAAACCAATTTACAACAATTGCCAACCATCATTTTACGCAAGAAACAAAGATTAAAAAAATGGAAAATTGGGAAATAATTTTTATACTAAAAATTCATTTCACTTGAACTGTGGTATTTATTACAATTGACAAATGAAACGCTCACACTTAACAGTCAATTTGGGGATAAATCTTCGTTTAAATGAAGCATTAATTTCAAACGTATTACTGAATTTTTTACAATTAATTACTATGTAACTACACTTACATAGTCAATGTGGAGATATCAAAAGAGAGACGACCGATCTACTTGACAGCAAGAAGACGAAAGACGACGAGCGATTCCGTTTCTCCCAGCTCGTTCAAAAAATTTGAAATTCTCTGATAAAACAAAGTAATCAGAGATTTACTGGCAGAGAGAACGGATGCTAGCGACAAGCGTCGCAGATATAATTAAAAAAAAATTAAATGTAATGTTACATAACCCTAGAGACAGGATGTCCATATTCACAGGACATGAACAGGTTTGTTTTGCCGAAAAGACTGACATGTCGTTACCTCGATTTACCGTACGTATTGTGGCCCTAGTAGGCACAAGGTCGACCACGGATGCTGCTAACGTTCTCCACACGTATGCTGCCAATGTCGTCCTGTGTTACAGCCATCCGTATCCCACGTGTTCCTGGTTCCATAGTTTGGCAGTTGTCCACACCGTTTCCCCAGTCCACACATTTTAGACTGGTGACGAGTGTGCTGATCAGCCGGACCAGTCCACACCCTTCGGTACCCAGGGGCGCGCGGTCGTGCATTGTCTTACTGGAAAACGGCATCTGGGGAGTCCTGCTGAAAACGCATGCCTATGAGCTGCAGGACGTCATTCCTGTAGGTCACACTGGTCACAGTGCTCTAGAAAGTGACCGGCTGTGAGTTGTGACTGAACGCATTTCAGTCACTGTCTGTGCCGAACCAAAACGAAGCCACCATTTTCTAATAAACGTAACGTGAGTTCGCCCGAAAATACTGTCTCTTCTCATCCCTATAACCACTGTCGTTGTTCCCCACGGACTTTTTAGAAAATTATTCACGCAGGAGGACCATACGAGACGTAAAAGAACTGACCCACATAACTACAGGCCAATATAGGTGACATCAGTTTCGTGTAGGATTCAGGTCGAATAAACTAAGTTTATTTGAGATGTATCAGCTTCTTTCCATGAATGAGCACGGATTTAGAAAACATGTTTCGTGTGAAACTCAGCTTGCCCTTTTCTCACATGACATCTTGCGAGCTATGAAGGGCAACAGGCCGATTGTATTTTTCTCGACTTCAAAAAGGCGTTCGACATGGTGCCACACTGCAGACTGCTAACAAAGATACCAGCTTATGGAACACGTCGAAATTTTGTGACTGGCTGGAAGACTTCCTAAGTAATAGCACGCAGTACGTTGTTCTCGACGGCGAGTGTTCATCAGAGACGAGTGTATCGTCAGGCGTGCCCCAGGGCAGTGTGATAGGACCGCTATTATTTTCTATCTATATAAATGATCTGATGGACAGAGTAACTTGTAATTTGCGGCTGTTTGCTGATGGTACTGCGGTGTATGGGAGGGTGTCGTCTTTAACTGACTGTAATAGCATAGAGGATGACTTAGACAAAATTTCTAGTTGGTGCAAAGAATGGCAGCTAGCTTTCAGTGTAGAAAAATGTGAGGTGATGCGCATGAGTATGAAAAACAATCCCATAATATTCGAATACAGCATTAGTAGTGAGCTTCTTGATGCTGTCGCATCGTTCAAATATCTAGGCGTAACATTGCAGGGCGATATGAAATGGAACGAACAAGTAAGAACAGTTGTGAGTAAGGCGGTACTGCCGACTTCCGTTTATTGGGAGAATATTGGGAAGATGTACTTCATCTGTCAAGGAGACCGCGTATAAAACGCTTGTACGACCACGTCTCGAGTATTGCTCAATGTTAAATAACTGCAGACGACGCAAGATCTTCCTTCGATGTAGCTCACTATTGTATTCGTCTCTGTGGCTGGTCGTCTTGAGATATAAAGTATTTCTTGATCCTCCGTAAACTGTGGTTGATCTTTGCTTTATTTCGGCATCCGGTTTCGACATCGCAATAATATCTTGTTCAAGCCACGTCAGTAACGAAGGCTTTCACTACCGGATGCCATAGCTGCTGGTAGAACTTCCGGGTTATACGGCCGTGGTCCATAAAACTTTTCAGTTTTTCCTAACGTTTCGTCCAGAGCTTCGCCGGACATCTTCGGAGGTCTTCCTACTTCTGCTGAGTCTTGCCGGCAACACTCAGTTCTACCAGCGGCTATGTCAGTAACATTCATCCATTCACGTGAGTAGTCACAATGATGGTTTTTGCCGTTTTCCCCCCAGCTACTAAACAAACTTATGTGAAATACATGAATAAAATCTGAGTTTCAGGTAGATTACCCACATATGGGTAAAGATATATCCACCTCTACATCTACACGGGATACTGTGCAAATCACATTTAAGTGCCTGGCATTATACTATTTATCTTCCATTCCATTCTCGAATAGCGCGCGGAAAGAAAGAACACCTGAATCTCTCCGTTCAAGCTCTGATTTCTCGTATTGTATTCTGATGATCATTTCTACCTATGTAAGTGGGAGTCAACAATATATTTTCGCATTCAGAGGAGAATGTTGGCGATTTAAGTTTCGTAAGTAGCCCACGCCGCATCGATAAGCGCCGTTGTTGTAATGATTCCCATCCAAGATCCTGTATCATTTCCGTAACGCTGTCTCCCCTGTATCGTGACAATACGAAACAAGCTGCCCTTCTTTGGATTCTTTCGATGTCATCCGTCAAACCCACCTGTTAAAGATCCGACACTGGCTAGCAATACTCCATAAAAGGACGGACAAGCGTAGTGTATGCAGTTTCTTTTGTAGCTCTGTTGCATGTTTTAAGGGTTCTGCCAATAAAACGCAGTCTCTGTTTCGCCTTTCTCACGCCATTATCTACGTGTAGTTTCCAATTTAAATCTGAAGTAATAGTAATTCCTAGGTATTTTGTGGAGTTAACGGCCTTCACGTTTCAGTGATTTATTTTGTAAACAAAGTTTGACGGATTTGTTTTCGTACTGATGTGAACGACTTCACACTTCGCACGATAGTCAGTTACCAATTTTTACACCATAGTGATATTCTTAGTTAGATCGTTCTGCAGTCGGTTTTGATCTTGAGATGATTTTATTAGACGTTAAATTACGGCGTCATCTGGAAACAACCTAAGAGAGCTACTTAGATTTACCCCTAAACCGTTTATGTAAATCTGAACATGTCACACTGTTTTAATAAATTCACTTACGGCAAAAATTCATGTACGTGGGTGGAGCATTCGGAAAGACCGAAACCAATCCCAGTAGTTATAAATCATGATTAACAAATTAAGAGTCATTTTTTTTTCATTTTATTTGTCTTTATATATACCGCGTGATGAAAGGTCAGTATAAACTTTAAAACTTAATAAATCACGGAATAATGTAGATAGAGATGTAAAAATTGACACACATGCTTGGAATAACATGGGGTTGTATTAGAACAAAAAGAAATAAAAAGTAAAAAAAAAAAAAAAACCTCCGACAGATGGCGCTGGACATCAAAACGTCAGTGACTGCACATGAAAATCGTGTATAAAAGGAGCTGTAATGAGAGAGAGAATCAGATGCACCAGCAGTCGCAGCATGTTGACTTTACCTGGAAAAGGCGCTTTTAGTGAAGCTGTATTATCAGAATGGGGAATGTGCTAGTTCAGCGTTACGATCCTATCGCCATAGGAAGGGGATTCGAACGGGTAAAGGTCCGTCGATAAATGCAGCTTTGGCGAGAATGATTTCGAAGTTCGAAGCCTCGGGTTGTGTTAACTTCGTTTTATATTAGGTTTTTTTTAACTTTGCGACGTTTAAGCTGTAGATTACGTCTTGATTGTCACAGTTATATTGGAAGTATAGGTTCAAAATTCTATTTGTCACCTCAGTACAAAAATTAAGTTGGTAGACCTGGTACTTCGCAGTTAATAAAATCTATATCTTTGTTTAATTTTTCACTGTAAATATTGGTTCAGGATTTATTTTAAATTTAAACACCTTTTTTTATGTTTGAGCATGAAAATGTGTTTCTCAGGGGGTGATATTTAATGAACCAAAGAATAAAACTTCGAATCGTTGAGTCGCGGTAGTTCAGATAATTTGACGCCCATCACAAAGGGAATGTTTTTGCTTGATCCTTTTCCTTTATAGAATTATTCTTTAGAAAATATCACCATTAGTTTCTCCTGACCACAACTGTTAGATATATTCCTTCACTATTAGAATATGCCGGGACAATAATTGGGTACTAATTATTCGAATAACTGTTCAAGATTTTTTTAAGCTTCATAGATTCTCTATTCTGAAATCAATAGTTACATTCACTACACTTTCACAGTCCACACTTCATAAGTTCATAATTTTTTTTGGTCAAAGTTTGATTGTATTAATCTCTCTGGAATGTTCATCAGTTTATTACGGGAGGCACAAGTTTCTAATTCTTCCGTCCGAGCCTATCCCGATCAAAGTCCAAAGATAATGTTCGTTTTCGCGTATGATCACGATATGAAAGTTTATATTAAAGTTTTAATACGTTTTCGGGTTTTTTCCTGTCTTGGAATTTAACCGCGAATAACATTTTAGATAAGGACTTAGATCTCGTTACATAGAGAGCTAAACGCACAGAGAAAGAGTAACTCAACTGCGGGTACAATTTTAATAGCAATCTGACAAATGATCTCTGATATACAAGATGTTTTGACTAAAGTATTCCCTGGATACTATCACTCTGAATTATGCTGATATAATTTGAAATTAAAAAAAAAATTGAAAAATGAGAAAATACTGCCCCTTAAAAAATTATTAAAATTATTATTATATTAAAAGGTCAGAATACCGTGATTCTAATGCTATGGTTGCGATGTGGTGTTACAGGCGTAACACTGCTGAGACAGTTCAGGAAGAAGTGGAGACTGTAGCGGGTTCGTCTGTGCACGGGGAAGTCAGCGATATAACGGTACTATTCAAATCCAGGTAAATGTTGATCACAAACAAACGAAATAGTTGCACCAAAATACATTCAAAGAAATAATACACTATTTGATAACACACACAAACGCGACTAAACTGTCACACAAAGTGTCAAAACATTATATTTCTGTTGATAAACAAAACGACGACAATTCACAAGTCAATATAAGACACATGTCAACAATACATTGCAAAATTCATTTACGAACACACAAGACAACACACACCGATTTAAAATAAGAAAACAAAATACTTAAGTTATAAACTTTATTTACGTAAGTATTTTTATATGTTCAGCAGTCTTGAAAAATTGTTTATTTTAGTGACACTCGTTTGTATTGAGAGGTGAAAGAGGAGTGGAAGACAAAGTTTGCCATTACGGACACTGTCTGCCTGGATGTGAAAAGCAAACTTGTTATAGAAAATAAAATTTTGAAGAGCTTAAGGTGAAGTGTATTATTTAAAGAACAGTTGATAGACTTCCTGCAAGATTTACAAGTTTTAGCTCTAGCAGAACACCCAACACAGTGCAAAGAACAAAAGAAGAATAAGCAGTAAACAACAAAGAAGAGACCATCAAAACCAAGATGAGTTTATATTAATGTGTCTTTATATTTTCACGTTTATTTTTGTGGGCCCTTCTTCCACAGGCCAACAACATAAACATTGCCCAAAACTACATATATGTAGAGGACAGGTGGGAAGTAGTTTGGCAAACAAAGAAGAGGAAACGCCACAAGCGTTACGATCCTATCGCCATAGGAAGGAGATTCGAACGGGTAAAGGTCTGTTCACAAATGCAGCTGTAGCGAGAATGATTCCGAAGTTTGAAGCCACGAGTTGTTTAGGCGACAGACCCCGTAGTGGCCGACCGAGCACAAGGCGTGATGCTGCCGAGACAGTTCAGGAAGAAATAGAGACTGTAGTGGGTTCGTCTATGCACGGGGAAGTCAGCGCTCGTGCAGTCGCACGTCGCACCGGCATTCCGTACACTACTGTTTGGTTGCCACTTAGGCGTACCCTCCGATTCTATCCTCACAAACTCCATCGGCATCATGGACTGTTACCTGGCGACTTAGTGAAGCGGAAGGCACTTGCGGAGTGGGCGTTTCAAACGATGGCTCTGCAGCGACGTTCCACTCGTGCGGTAACCGGTAGGAGGGGGAGGGGGGAGGGGGAGGGAGAGAGGCGGGGGTATATATAGAGGGGGCCGCGGTGGGCAGTCACCAGTTGCCATCCTCTCCAGAAGCAGCAGCATCAAGCAGCATGAGGGCAACTGCTCTGGTGAGTCCACTAGCCGGCTACCGGGCCACCACGTCTCAAGCGGGCATTCCAATTTTGGGTTTCTAGGCGAGATGTGTTCGTGTCTGACGATCTCCCAGATACCCAACTGCCCGTCCACATCTTCTTTATTCTGGGGGTTTTAGCCTTTCCTCACCTGTGCTTCGTCCTTGGCAGGATATTTTGGGCTTTTATAGCTCTCGATCGCCCTCGGGTGTTAAAGAGAAACGAACTCACGTCATTGCCGAGTAGACAAGTATAATCTGTTGCGAATACACAGAAATGAATGAAAATTTTTTTTATAGGGTTTGGTCGCAATATGCTTTATTTCAAATGACGCGTTTCCAAAACATCAACATCACATAATTTTTTTTTAATTTTTTTTTAACGATGGGAATTACAAACATCTTAGTATAGATGCTAGATTAAAACTTAAAACACCATCGTGGACGTCTAGTGACGGTGCTGAACTAGAGTCACGTGACCAACAGTTAAAAAAAAAAAAAAAAAAAAAAAAAAAAAAAAAAAGCCATGCATGCCAACGTATGTTTGCTTGTCCACATAATGGAATATTTCATGGACCAAGTGATAATACATAGAAAGAAAGATCCACTATCAATTAGCTATACCATAGCAGGTCAGCGACTGGAAGCAGTTAATTCCATAAAGTATCTCGGAGTAGGCATTGCTGGGGCCTGTACATCTCGAGGATCGTTCAGCGGGCCATTTCACTTCTGGGTTTCTAGGCGAGATGGGTTCGTATCTGACAATCTCTCACATACCCAACTGCCCATCCACATCTTCTTTATTGTGGGGGTTAGCCTTTCCTCACTTGTGCTTCGTAATTGGCAGGAAATTTTGGCCTTTATCCTCTCGATTGCTCTCGGGTGTTATGGGGATACGGAATCTCTTATCATCGCAATCTTAATATATGCCTATTATAGAGAACATTTTCTCACAAACTACTGGAGACAGAGATGTAAAAATTTTACTGTATGTGCATTGATATGTTACAACAATACTGAAACAACAGTTTATTGTCAAAGTATTTTATTACAGAGTTATTGTACATTTATTCCTAAGTAAATTTTTCCATCACTTTTTACTATACTATCACCCCTAAGTCTTTTGTAAATCAGGTAATTAAAAAATCATTGTTTCAGTATGTAATAGAAAGCCATGTCACTAAGTCATAAAAATTTTAGACTTCTAGGTCGACCAGTACCTGAGATAATGTCCGTAGAAGAAGTGAAAAGTAAATTTATGGGAAACGGAGAAAGAAGATTAAAACATTCCTGATCCGTAGCTAATACAATCTTCATAATCACCTTCAAGTCTTTTCTTTTGGCTCCCCTCTGCACCTGTACAACTCCATTATACACATTTAACACTTGCAGGTCACTTCTTGAATAAGGTATTTTAGCCTTCAGAAAGTGTAATAGACAAAACTAAGGCTTTAATTATATTGGCTCTCCTTTGAAGTACCTAAAATATTAATCTTTAAAAATTTTTACTTGTATTTATTTTTTTACTTCCCTCCGTCTTTTCATAATACATTAAATCATCAAGTGCTTCCCTCTTTCTAAGCACACGAGTAGTCTTAGTGTCTTCCCCTTTTCTCTTTTCTGTTGTTGCTTTTGAAGACAGACTTTCTTCTCCGTTTTACACATAATACTATAAATTTCTAATTTCTATCATCTAATTTACAGAGCATTTGTCTTCGACTGAGTCGCCAAATAAAGACAGTTCGTGACATCGAATGCCTACGCACCGACGACCCTGTGCTTTCTGAAAACTTCAGTTTACATTTGGAACACATTTCCTTGCCTTCACACAGCCTGAAATTGCTGAATTTTTTTTCACGAAGTATGTCTTGAAACTGTATTTACTCAAGGTTCATACGCATATAGCATAGTAAACTGTCTTCCAGACCAACTTTTTATCAGGTTCTGGTTCTACCAATTTGTCTGCACCGCATTCGTTCATACTGTTCCATACGCAATCTGTCACAGACCAAATGGCAGCAAATACACGCACTGTTACTCTTTACCAAAATTAACTGAGGTTTCAAAGACTCGCAGGTCAAGTAAACTGCCAAAATATAAATCCCTAAAAGTGTCAGTGCTAGCTATATTGTCATATTGAATATTACGTTTGTTGCCACTCTAATCGAGACTGTCTAACTAGTTAACAGTTTGTATTCAGTGTCCATACACCATGTTTGGATGGAACATATAGGGTCACAAATATACCTCTGAAGAAGGACACTAACTGTCAGAAACCAGTCCAAATATAACGTCTCACCAATGCAACTTGTTGCTGATTAACAACATATTATAAATCCTACAGCTGCTGAAGATGGACGGATACTATATGTCTAAGCTGTAAGTGGATGAGGTACACTACAAACAATTTTTAGTGTGTCATCTTTAGTATGAGTAATTGTTGGCCCTTTTCATTTCTTGAGCATATAGCATAGTAAACGCACTCGTTCATACAGTTCCAAACGAGTCTATGAATTGCAGGCAGCTGTTAGGAGTTTGACAACTGCGGTGTCTCTAATCGACCCCCCGCAGTGCGTTAACAGTCTAACATTTTCTAGCACTCAGCTGCCGTAACTTCTCAGGGATTCCTACAACATCTGTTGCTGTTGTAGTTACACGCGTGTTACGTGAAGCAAGACAGGTTTTGCCAGAGCGTAAGGCATTGAACAAACTGTGTTACGATCTTCGCGTTGTCACTCGACATACACGTGCACCCACTATAAGGCCAAGCAAGGTACAGCGTAGTATAGCGTACAGCGTAGTATAGCGTCTTTCCTTCGCTTTAGCAAATGAAACGTTTGAAAGTTGTAATTTCTTGTTCTATAATTTCTTTCTTCCCTAACTTTCTTACACTCTTTCTACTCGGTTAGACTGTAGCACGCCTTTCCATACTGTATCGTTCAAATGAATTCATCACTACTTGACTACTAAACTCAGTACCGTTGCTTAATTATGAGTAGTAAAATTCAGTAGCATGTAACGTTAACTAAACTTTTGTAGTAGAAAGGGAAAAAGATCTATATGTACAAACAGACACACACACGCACACACACACATACACACATACGCACGCACGCACACATAATGCTGTTATGAGTTAACCTCATCTTCTAAAAGTATTACGACTTTAGAGGGAGGTAGTTCATACAGGTGGATCAGCTCCGTAAATAGTGATTCCGATTTGTCTTGTGTATGCAATGTTCCTTCTTCCTAATGCCAGATACATTTCAAATCCCCTGATCATTCGACCTTTGACCCATTCCGGTAGGTCTGTCTGTACCAGACACCCCAGATCACATCTTTGATCTTCTGTGCCTTATTCGCCTCACTTCTGGCCAATATCTAGCAATTGTATCATCTGCCATAGAGAATCGATCTTCTATTACAGTCTTCGTTGCACTGCTCGGTAATCAGACAGCTTTTTCAATCCTTATGATCCCAGTATGCTCCTCAACCCATGCAAATGATACCTTCATGCGGTATAGATTACCCTTAGTTCGTGCGGGAATTCCCTCAACTGTTGAGCTGCCCGTTCACAAGATGTGGTTGCCCCACAAAGATCCACTCGAAGCCAGTGTTGCAGGTGTCACTTTCTATGCCGATGCTTATGAAGCTTTGTACTATGTACAAATTAAAAAGTCCATCACTATTTGTCAAAAGATATCATTAGCATTCAATAACTATATAATTTTGTCATTGAATTGGAGTAACCACCTTATGTAGACTTGTAAGTACAGTTACTGTACATCTGGTGCCGACATTATACTAATATCATCCTCAGGCCCCTATACATAATACAATGGCAGGGATATGCATTAATACAATACAAAAGGAGCCAAGGTGAATATTCAATTGATACTTGTCCTTCAAGTCCACTCAATTTTATGAACATCGCATGTTACATACTGGGCTATTGAATGAGAGTTTCACTTGGTTATGCAGTGAGTTGTGAGGGTAGCATTAGTACAATGCTGAAACTGATGGAAAATGAGTTTGAGCTTCAACGGCATGTCTGTTACTTCCAACTTTACCACCACTCACAACAGCACATTGATGCAATGTTGTGTACGTGAACCTCTAAATGATGAACCATCTCCTCTTCTTCGCAGGTGTACCTGGCCGCAGTGCTTCTGTCGTCCGCCTGGGCGGGCGACACCAGCACTGGGGAGGCGTCAGCCAAGAAGGACAAGCGAGGCATCCTCAGCGGCGGACTCGGCCTCGGCGGCTACGGAGGAGGCCTGTCCGGTCTCGGCGGAGGCCTCTCCGGCTACGGTAGCGGTTACGGCTACGGTAGCGGCTACGGGTACGGCAGTGGCTACGGGAGCGGCTACGGTGGAGGAATCGGACTCTCGTCCGGATCCATCGGCCTCAGCTCCGGAGGCATCGGCATCAGCTCCGGCGGATACGGTCTCGGCTCAGGAATTGGTCTTGGCTCAGGAATCGGCTCAGGCATTGGCCTCGGCTCAGGAATCGGCTCAGGAATTGGCCTCGGCTCAGGAATCGGCTCAGGAATTGGCCTCGGCTCAGGAATCGGCGTCGGCGCTGGCGGGCTCGGAGGCGGAGCCGGCGGCATCGGTCTGGGCTCGGGCGTCGCCTCCGTCGCCGTCGCTCCCACGCAGACCGTCGTGCAGACGGTGAGGGTACCGCAACCCGTTCCCGTGCCGGTGACCGTCAACCGCCCGTACCCAGTGCCCCAGCCCGTCCCAGTCCCCGTGAACCGCCCGTACCCCGTGCCCCAGCCATACCCCGTACGAGTTCCTCACCCCGTCCCAGTCTCCGTGCCCCGCCCCTTCCCTGTTGAGGTCCCGCGCCCCGTGCCCGTCTCGGTCAACAGGCCCGTCCCGGTGCCCGTGCCCCAGCCCTACCCGGTCCGCGTCCCACACCCCGTCCCCGTCGGAGTCCCCCAGCCCTACCCCGTCCGTGTGCCCGTACCCCACCCCGTTCCCGTGCCCGTCTCGACCGGCGTCGGCATCGGTAGCGGACTCTCCGGCGGTATCATCTCCGGCGGAGGACTGGGAGGTGGTCTGGGAGGTGGTCTCGGAGGTGGCCTCGGAGGTGGTCTCGGAGGCGGCAACATCATCTCGTCCGGCTCTCTGGGAGGTGGTAGCATCATCTCGTCCGGCTCTTTGGGAGGCGGTAGCATCATCTCGTCCGGCTCTCTGGGAAGCAGTCTCATCGGCGGAGGAGGGTACGGCAGCTCTTACGGCTACGGCGGCTCCTCCGGCGGACTGATCTCTTCGGGGCTCTCTGGAGGAGTCCTGAAGGGAACCTACGTGCCCAGCATCTCCGGAGGCCTGAGTGGCGGCAGCCTCTACTCCGGCAGCCTGTCCTCTGGCTACGGCTACGGCGGTGGCTACAAGAGCTACATCAAGCACTAGACGCCCCTCCACCAATGCGAAGCAGCTGAGGCCCCTGAAGGAAGTCCCAAGTGGACGCGATGCCGCTCAAAACGATGTAGCACAACGAGATGTCTTCAGCGAGAATGTACGAGGACTGTCGGCTGAACTAACCCTCCGTCGTCCAATTCTGGCTGGCGTGGAATGGGCTTCAGATCTCTCGGCGAGATGGAAGCAGCTTTCCACCTGGTACGATACACGTGGGACTCAATGCTGCTCACTAAGTCACACACTGTTCATGAATTAACATTCACTTCACTCACAATCGTGCTGTGTCAACATCACCCACACTCTTCGAACATTTTGTACTTAAATTCACCTTACTCCATTATCATTTTGTGATATTTTGTACGTCTTTCAATTTCTGTAATAAAACCAATTTATAAAAAAATAATTGATTTGATTTTTCACTTCTACCTGCATTTCCTTACATCTTTGACTTTACTGCACAAATAATGATTATGTTGATATATTAATACAAGATCATGTATTCCCTTTGTAGTGTTCACTAATACTATTCTTTGAGAGTTCTGAAATAAACCACAGGTATTCCCAAAATGCAGGGGTTTTGTATAAAAACAGAATACTGGAACTTCAATAGGCCCCTAAAGCGTAACATTTTCTCCAGTTGAGTTTTGTATGAATATTGGAAACTTATGAATTAGTCGATTTGAAATCATACTGAGTACGACCGTCTTGAATGATTATAGCAACATACCAAACCTGTCTGAAATCAGTACGATAATTTTTTAACAAACTGAATTTAAATCAATTTGCCAAATGAAAAACCTCCAGCCGTTAGTTTTTAATCAATTATATGCTTCGAAAATCCATTATTCCTATCATCAGACCCTGCATCAAATAATAACATTAGTCAACAACAATATAAATGTATGGAAAAAAATTAAGTTACAAACATGATACCAGTTGACTGTAATGAAATAACTTTGAAATATTAATTTGGTCCAAGTGTCGGTAAATTATTATTTTTTAATTATAGGCATCAACTAATTAACTGTATGGTGAATATGAAATTAACTATCTGATCCGCATAGGGACGGTTGTAAAGTATCTGACAGTTGCGGAATAGTGTAATATGTACTGAACAATTGTCATGGGTAAGGTTAATACAGAATAGTTATAGCGTAGGGTACCTTGCTTGTATTATCATCAAAGTATAGTTAAGCATTACACCATACCGAATTTCCCCTAAAATGTAGTCACCTCATACAGGTTCTAGGAATTCTGTTAAGCATCAATTGGGAAGCCAACGGCATAAAAACTGTGATAATAAAACTGTCTAACGTTCAAGCACAAAACATGAAAATATTTGTATACGTGAAAATAATATGGGGGATAGGGGGTTGTGGGGATGGGAAAGAGGAAGGGGGGAGGAAGAAGATGGACTCCATAATAATATTATAGGGAGTGTACTATTGTGGTTGGTGAGTATGGGTAATAGGTGCTGTAAAGCGTAAGAACGTATGGTCAGTAAACATATTTAAGTCAATCATAAAACTCTATAACGAAATAATATCCATGCTGTCATAAGACATTCTAAAAGAATAATCTTCATGATCGTCAAAAATTTAAAACAGTATGGGGATGTGGCAAACAGAGTACATCTAAGAGTTATATGGGATCAGGGCAATGTTACGGGGATAACAAGAACAGTGGACAACAACAAATAATCAAATGGTATAGCTCTTACACATTCACATACGAAAAGAGCGTTTAGCTATAAATTCACATCACTCAACATCAACTAAAGTGTTATAACCCTATCTGAATCGTAAAATTGCCCACAAGTCATAGAGCAAATGATGTTGGTCGGTATGTATACCAAAATCATTTGAAAAACCTTAGGGGGAATGTCTAGGCATTAACAAAGTTACCATAAAACCTATCATTACTCCACACTGGTTATATGACTATTTGCACGCCGCTAAATATCTTTGTAGGCCCAAAATGTAATTGTAAACATTGACAAGATAAACTAAAACAAAACCATGAATCTGGTATAATACTAGGACGTCGAATCGATCTGTCATCACATAATAGTGTACACTACTAATGGCACTGTATTTGCCCTATGAAACGAATAGAATAAAACCATACATTGAAACCAGCAACCAGATATTGGATTAAAAGGTTACCGAACTATATACATAAAATTTCTTGTTACTTTTCCACGAGCTATTGTGAATAAATTTTTTGGTGACCACACTCTGGACCAACGTAAAGTTATCCCCACGAGAAACATGCAGATTTCAAATCTACTACTCAGTATTTAATAGATTGCCCTGTGGTGCAGTAATTGTAATAGAAAATCCAAGTCTCTTGAAGTTAAACGGTAGAGTCGTCAACATCGCCGTCAGCGTTTTAGGAATTTATTTAATCTGAATGGAATACAGGAGTGTCTTAGCAGTAAATGGAAATATGTTGAAACGTGGTGCAAGATGTGAAAGATTTTTACCCATCGCAGTACAGATGATCTCATATTTATTGAATTATATGTTGTACAATTGTATAATTTTGCATGTACATATTCGTTTCGATATGTGCTGTATGTCTGCTAAATACGTTGCGAATACACTTAGTAGTAACGGACTAAAATCTGAAACTTGATTGAGCGGTTTTCCATTAACGTTACTGTTTATGTTTTCATATCTCATGAACTACGTGTCGTATTGTTATACAATTTTTAACGTACATTCAGCTGTATGTATGTATACTTCCTGTAAAATTTTCTGCAGGTACAATTTGTAATGTAGAAATTATAAAGTGTACCATCACGCCGAATGTCGTAGTTTTACACCATGAACAGAGGAAAAGTTGTAAACGAGAAACTTCTTTCGCTTCATCATTTTGATGTGGTTGTCAGCAGTGCAGGATCTGAAAGATTTTTACCCATCGCAGTATAGATTCGTATTTATTCAATTATATGTTGTACAATTGTATAGTTTTGCATGTACATATTCCAGATCAAATATTTGTAGAGCTTATGGGACTTAACTACGGAGTCATCAGTCCCTAAACTTATAAACCACTTATGAACTAGCTAATACTAGGGACGGTACAGATATCCATGCCCGAGAGGGGATTCGAACCCCCGACCGTAGTGGCCGTGCATACCGTGACTGGCGCGCCGCAGACCGCTGTATATATTAGTTTCTATATGTGCTGTATGTCGGTAAAATATGTTGCGAATATACTTAGTAGTAAAAAAGTAACCTATTAAAATCTGAAACTTGATGGGGCGGTTTTCCATTAACGTTGCTGTTTATGTTTTCAAATCTCATGAACTATGTGTCGTATTGACATTTTGGATAACGGGATTACTGCCGGATGTATGCGTCGTTCTGGCACAATATTTCGGCCGCGTAACTCGCTGCCTTCTTCAGGTGCTACCTGAGACTGCCATTTTTGGAGGACCTGGTCCAGTATTTATGCCCAGCAGACGCTAGGCGCTCTGTCTGCGGTCCGCGCCCAGCTGGCGCTGCTTGTAGGGTGTTGTCTCTTCCCTGGCGTTCCGTCGGACGTCCGCGCCCCAATCGGCCGCCATCTGTGGCAGCAGCAACTCTCTGTGTATCGAAAACCCACCCACACTGACTTATATCTTCAAGCCAGTAGCTGCCACCACCCAGCACAGAAGAATGGAGTCTTGAAAACTCTAGTGCACAGGGCCCAAGCTCTGTCAGATCCAGAAAATCTTGCCACGGAGATTGAACACCTTCAGCTGGTTTTCAGCAGAAATGGATACTCCTCCAGAGACATCCAGAGGGCACTTCATACAACCAGCCAACCACAGGATACAGAGGAGGAGCCGGGGGAGGCAAAGAAGGTGGCATACCTACCATATGCTGGTCCTATTTCTGCGAAGATCAGCAGAATTCTTATGAAGTATGATATTAAGAGCATATTCTGCCCACCTGCCAAAATTGGGACAATGCTGGGAAGTGTGAAAGATGACCTGGGGCTACGTAAACCAGGCATTTACAGCATCCCGTGCCAGTGCGGGATGTCATACATCGGCCAAACAATCAGGACGGTGAATATAAGGTGCAAAGAACCTCAGAAGTGCACCAGACTCGGACAGGCAACCAAGTCAGCCATAGCAGAGCACTGTCTAGAGTATGGCCACACAATGGACTATGACAAAACCAAAATTGTGACACAGACCCCAAGATTTTGGGACAGCATCATAAAGGAGGCCATCGAAATAAAGGTCACTGACAACCTAATAAACCGAGATAGCTGTTACCAGCTAAGTACAGCGTGGAGTCCGGCTCTGGAACTTGTCAAGGCCCAGAGGAAGGGACCAAATAACTCCACAAGAAGTAGAAACAACTCAGAAGTGGCGCTAGGCGGGCGCGGACCGAGAATGGAGCGCCTGACACCAGACGGGCCTCAAACAGCTGCCATAGCAGCAGATGTCGGCCAAGACGGGCGCGGACGTCCGTTGGAGCGTCTGTGCAGCCACAACACCTCAGGAGAGGCGCGAGGCGGGTACGGACCAAGATCAGAGCGTCTGACGCCAGAAGGGCCTCAGACAGCTGCCCTGACCACAGATGGTGGACGAGCTGGGCGCGGACGTCCGTCGGAACAGCAGGGAGGTTTCAACACCTCAGAGGAAGCGCCATGCGGGCGCGGACCGCGAATGGAGCGCCCAATGCAGGAGGGGCCTCAAACAGCTGTTATAGCAGCAGATGTAGGCCAAGGCGGGCGTGGACATCCGTTGGAGCATCTGCGCAGCCACAACATCTCAGGAGAGGCGCGAGGTGGGCACGGACCAAGATCAGAGCGCCTGACGCCAGAAGGGCCTCAGACAGCTGCACCGACCACAGATGGTGGACAAGATGGGCGCGGACGTCCGTCGGAGCACAAGGGAAGCCACAACACCTCAGGAGCAGCGCCAGACTGCCGCGGACCGCAGAGGGAGCAGCCAACGTGGGAGGGGCCTCAGAGAGTTGCTGCTGCCACAGATGGCGGCCGATTGGGGCGCGGACGTCCGACGGAACGCCAGGGAAGAGACAACACCCTACAAGCAGCGCCAGCTGGGCGCGGACCGCAGACAGAGCGCCTAGCGTCTGCTGGGCATAAATACTGGACCAGGTCCTCCAAAAACGGCAGTCTCAGGTAGCACCTGAAGAAGGCAGCGAGTTACGCGGCCGAAATATTGTGCCAGAACGACGCATACATCCGGCAGTAATCCCGTTATCCAAAATGTCAAGATCTCGCCGGGAAAGCATGAAGAATTATATGTGTCGTATTGTTGTGCAATTTTTAACGTACATTCAGCTGTATGTATTTATACTTCCTGTAAAATTTTCTGCAGGTGCAATTTGTAATGTAGAAATTATAAAGTGTACCATCATGCCGAATGTCGTAGTTTTACACCATGAACAGAGGAAAAGTTGTAAACGAGAAACTTCTTTCGCTTCACCATTTTGATGTGGTTGTCAGCGAGAAAAAGTTCAATAAAGGTTTGAAATTATGTTTGAAGTTGGTTTCAAGTCGGTAAGTGCTGTCACTCTCATGCAATGTATGACTAAGGTCCGTTTCATGATATGGCAGTTTTTTGTAACTCCTATTGTGGGGAAGGCGAACCAAAGGTTACGTTTCATCGGCATAACGCTTCGAAGATGCACCTGCTCCACCAAAGAGACTGCCTACATCACACTTGTGCGTCCTCTCCTGGAGTACTGTTGCCCCTTGTGGGGCCCTCACCAGGTGGGACTGACGGGAGACATTGAGAAGGTTCAGAGAAGGGCAGCTCGTTTTGTTTTATCACGTTCCGGGGGAAAGCGTCACGGAAATGTTGCACGAATTGGGGTGGAAATCATTAAAAGAAAGACGTTATTCATTGCGGCATGATCTGTTTGCGAAGTTTCAATCACCGACTTTTAGTTCTGAATGTGAAAATATTTTGCTAGCACCCAGCTACATGACCATCCCAATAAAATAAGAGAAATCAGATCGAAAACGGAACGATTTAGGTATTCTTTCTTCCCGCGCGCTATTAGAGAATGGAACGGTAGAGAAAAGTTATGAAAGTGGTTAATGAACCCTTTGCCAGGCACTTGAATGTGATTTGCAGAGTATCTATGTAGATGTATTGTTTATCACGTTATTCTATGAACCATGTTTCGTGTGTGGTTTCTAACCATGCTGCAATTGTTACCTCACGGTAAGGAATATGTGTACCAAACTTGGTTGAAATCGGTCCAATGTTTTAGGAGGAAATGTGCACATTCTCGCTTGCTGCAGCAGTTTGTGGCGCATCTCATTGTTTATGACGTCATATCTCGTGCAATATGTGTTGTGCAAGATCCCTACATTTTCGGCGACCGTCCTCATGGATTCAAGTTTACGTTTGTAAAATTTCGTAAAGATTGAAACAAAGCTGTCGATTCGTATTGAAATATTTGTATGGTATATAAATAATTACAGTTCATTCTACCACTTTCAAACATAATACTCATCTTTTAAACATTCCGATGTTTTGGGGTTCTGCTCGCTGCAACATTATTCTCCTGGGCGTCGTGGTAGAAATAAATACTCTATATGTACAATTTTTGACTTCTTCTTTAATTTAAATCAAACTTCTTCTCCAAAACAATACGAATTCAAAACATATACAAATTACAAGGCATCAGAACGATAGTACTTCCATTTCAAAACACAGAGTGACATAGATTCCAGTGCACTTCAGAAAAGCCAAAACTCGAAAAACCCCACGCAAGGCGGTGAGGCAAATATATAACATTCACAATAATGGCATTACATTACGCATTGTTTATAACAATTGAATATACTGATTTACAATTACCAAGCACACAAGTAAAACATTTCATGTACACAAAAATAATTGCAATATAAAATGAAAACTATACATACAAGAATTTTAGATGGCGCATGTATTTTTAAGATGAAATTTCCGATCTTTCTGTTGACACCAAAGCAAAATGTAAAATGTCAATTAATTAGTTAACGAGTACATCACACTTGTTCCTAACATATATTGAACTATCAATTATATTGTCAATTCTGAAACTAGGTTTAAAATGTCACGTCAGTCAATATATACAAAGAAACACAATATACAAATTTCGACTTTACAGTAATTAAAACAATCAGCTGATCTACACAACTTTTTTATGAGCGTAACATACATACAAAGCTATTAATTTTCATTTCTTTTTGTTTTTTAGAAAATATTTTACAATTCGTCTGTTTAAGTCTTGAAATAACATACAATGACGCAACTATTGTTTATAGAACTGTCTGGAAAGCAAATATATGAATCTCCTAATTAATGAAAACTATCACTCGTTTTAATCACAGTATCACCCAGACACTGTCCTACACTGATTCCTAGGCTGGCTACATCGTTTTTAACTTCACACGCAACATATATCACAACTGAACCACACGATTCCGGATCCAACGCAGAGGGTATCGTTGGATGACATTGAGATGAGAGGACCAGGCAGACGGTATCGTACGATAACATTGAGATGAGGGGGTCAGCAGTATCGTTACAGTATTTAATACGTACATACAGTCACAAGGACACTGCTTTATATATAAAGATAGGAGCCACAGACATATGTTTCAAGTGCTAATCAGTTCTGCAGGACATAATAATGTACATGTATTGTGAATGTGAGCTTCCTGTCTCTAGAGTTTGCATACGTTCATTATTCTGAACATGGGTGTAATTGCGTAAGGTATTGTGCGTTTAGCTGCAAATGTCGTTAAGTGTTCCACTAAACTAGCGAAGGCCCTGATTTAGTCCAATAATTCTATTCTACGGGTGTGAACATCGATCCAAACTTACGGTTTCAGTATATAGATGAACTCACGTTAAATAACTGCAGCATAACCAAAATCTTTGTTCGACGTGGCTCCATATGGTATTGGTCTCTGCGGCTGGTTGACTTGGAATTCATTTTGTCATAGTTGTGTTTCTATTTCTTTATGACTATTCGTTAATTATATTGTAAACTAGCTGCCCGGGTTTAAAATGTTTTAGTACAAGCGTACAAACCGTTCCTTTGCATGTAATAAAAGGGTACATTTATGTTAAAGCAATGTGATAAACAACATTTTTTGGCAGTTCCCTTTAGAGTATGTACAAACAGATTTTCGTCTTTGCCCACTCTGGAGCAGGCCACATACAACTGTCCATGAGAGAGGCGTGGTGTCTGCAAGTCGCTCCTTACATGTACAGAGATTGCATTCGAAGCCTACAAGTAAAGTACTCTCCCCCATCCACCGAACGAAATTTTATGTAGACAGTAACCTTCATCTTGTTTTCAAGATCAAGTGTACAAAATTTCATCGAGATCGCAGCAAAACTGTGGATTTTGGCGAAATCCATAAGTACCCTCCACCATGCACTGAACGAAATTTTATGTAGACAGTGCCATTCCTATTGTTTTGAAGGTCAATTGTGCAGAATTTCATCAAGATCAGTACGAAGATATATATTTATACTGACACATTGAAAATGCACTTTCACTTTTTCTCAAATTTTCCCGATTGGTTTTCCAAAAAAGAAAAAAAAATGAAGCGAAACCTGTTTAGGAATCTTCCCCATGTAAGTTTGTATACGTGTACCAAATTTCACGTTATTTGGTTGTCTGGATCTTTAGTTATAAGAGAGCAGACAGACAACAAATATGTCTTATAATTTTAGAGGTGTGTTAGTGTTCAAATGTTCAAATGTCTGTAAATCTATTGGACCAAACTGCGTGGTCATCAGTCCGTAACTTACAAACTACTTAAACCTAGGTAAACTAACCTACGGACAAACACACACGCCCATGCCCCAGGGAGGACTCGAACCTCCACGGCGAGCAACCGCGCGCTCCGCAGCGAGACGCTTTAGACCGCTCGGCTACTCCACCGCGGCGTGTGTTAGTGGAATTAATATTTATTATAATGCATTTATTTATTTACGCTGTTCGTGTTAACTAATTTTATAAGCATGCATATATTTCTTTACGTGTTTCCTTTTTTTGGGTAATAAAATATTGTGTTATAGGTAATATTTATTAGAATGTAGTTATTTATTTACCTACGCGTTTTGTGTTGAACAATAACTACAGCGATAGGAAACACTTTAAAATATTTAAAAATGACCCCGGTTATATTTATAAGGGCTGAAGAGCAGATTATCAGTCCGCGAATGGTGTTTCATGTGTAGACGATAGCAATGGTGTCACAGCGTATCATTCTTAATAAAGTTCCAGTTCGTGTCCGTGAGCTAATTACACATCGATCTGTCTACATCACGCGAGTTTTTTTCTTCCTTTAATTATACACAGCATATTAATCTGTGTGTTCCTGTGACTGCAGTAAGAGATATATCTTTCTGCATCCCGTGAGGTTTTTTTTTTATTTTACACAGCACATACCTGGAAATTCGTGTGACTGCAGTAAAATATAGTTGTGTCTGCATCCCGTAAGATTTTTTTTAATACTGAAACATTAATGTAGGTAGAGAGGTAAAAATTGACACACATGCTTGGATGACATGGGGTTTCATTAGAACAAAAAAAAGTTTCAAAAAGTGTCCGACAGATGGCGCTGGACATCAAAAAGTCAGTGACTGCGCATGAAAATCGTGTATAAAAGCAGCTGTAATGAGAGAGAGAATCAGATGCACCAGCAGTCGCAGCATGTTGACGTTACCTGAAAAGGCGCTTTTAGTGAAGATGTAATATGAGAATGGAGAATGTGCTAGTTCAGCGTTACGATCCTATCGCAATATGAACGGGATTCGAACGGGTAAAAGTCCGTCGACAAATGCATCTGTGACGAGAATGATTTCGAAGTTCGCAGCCTCGGGTTGTGTTGACTTCATTTTATATTAGGGTTTTAACTTCGCGACTTTTAAGCTGTAGATTACGTCTTGATTGTCACAGTTGTATTGGATGTATAGGTTCAAAATTCTATTTGTCACCTCAGTACGAAAATTAAGTTGGTAGGCCTGGTACTTCTTCACAGCTAATAAAATTTATATCTTTGTTTAATTTTTCACTCTAAATATTGGTTCTGGATTATATTTAAAATTTAAAGACCTTTTCTATGTTTGAGCATGAAAATCCGTTTCTCAAGGGGTGATAGTTAATGATCCAAAGAATAAAACTTCGAATCTTTGAGTCCCGGTAGTTCAGATAATTTGACGCCCATCACAAAGCTAATGTTTTTGCTTGATCCTTTTCCTTTATAGGATTATTCTTTAGAAAATATCACCATAAGATTCTCTTGACCACTACTGTTTGATATATTCCTTCACTTTTAGAATATGCAGGGACAATAATTGGGAACTAAAAATTCGAATAATTGTTTAAGATTTTTTTAAGCTTCATAGATTCTCTATTCTGAAACCAATAATTAAATTCACTACACTTTCACAGTACACACTTTATAAGTTCACAATTCGTTATTATTTTTGTCAAAGTTTGATTGTATTAATCTCTCTGGAATGTTCATCAGTTTATTACGGGAGGCAGAAGTTTATAATTCTTCCGTCCCAGCCTATCCCGAAGTCCAAATATAATGTTCGTTTTCGCGTATGATCACGGTATGAAAGTTTATATTAAAGTTTTAATACGTTTTCGGGTTTTCTCCTATCTTGGAATTTAACCGCGGATAACATTTTAGTTAAGCAGTGAGAGCTCGTTACATAGAGAGCTAAACACATAGAGAGCTGAGAACATAGAGAGCTAAACACACAGAGAAAGTGTACTCAACTGCGGGTACTATTTTAATACCAATCTGACAAATTATCTCTGATATACAAGATGTTTTGACCAAAGTATTCCCTGGATACTATCACTCTGAATTATGCTGATATAATTAAAATTAAAAAAAAAATTGAAAAATGAGAAAATTCTGCCTCTTAAAAAATTATTAAAATTACGTAACGATGAAAAAGGTCAGAATACCGTGATTCTAATGCTTTGGTCGCGATGTGGTGTTACAGGCGTAACACTGCTGAGACAGTTCAGGAAGAAGTGGAGACTGTAGCGGGTTCGTATGTGCACGGGGAAGTCAGCGATATAACGGTACTATTCAAATCCAGGTAAATGTTGATCACAAACAAACGAAATAGTTGCACCAAAATACATTCAAAGAAATAATACACTATTTGATAACACACACAAACGCGACTAAACTGTCACACAAAGTGTCAAAACATTATATTTCTGTTGATAAACAAAACGACGACAATTCACAAGTCAATATAAGACACATGTCAACAATACATTGCAAAATTCATTTACGAACACACAAGACAACACACACCGATTTAAAATAAGAAAACAAAATACTTAAGTTATAAAATTTATTTACGTAAGTATTTTTATATGTTCAGCAGTCTTGAAAAATTGTTTATTTTAGTGACACTCGTTTGTATTGAGAGGTGAAAGAGGAGTGGAAGACAAAGTTTGCCATTACGGACACTGTCTGCCTGGATGTGAAAAGCAAACTTGTTATAGAAAATAAAATTTTGAAGAGCTTAACGAGAAGTGTATTATTTAAAGAACAGTAGATAGACTTCCTGCAAGATTTACAAGTTTTAGCTCTAGCAGAACACCCAACACAGTGCAAAGAACAAAAGAAGAATAAGCAGTCAACAACAAAGAAGAGACCATCAAAACCAAGATGAGTTTATATTAATGTGTCTTTATATTTTCACGTTTCTTTATTTTTGTGGGCCCTTCTTCCACAGGCCAACAACACAAACTTTGCCCAAAACTACATATATGTAGAGGACTGGTGGGAAGTAGTTTGGCAAACAAAGGAGAGGAAACGCCACAAGCGTTACCATCCTATCGCCATAGGAAGGAGATTCGAACGGGTAAAGGTCTGTTCACAAATGCAGCTGTAGCGAGAATGATTCCGAAGTTTGAAGCCAAGAGTTGTTTAGGCGACAGACCCCGTAGTGGCCGACGGAGCACAAGGCGTAATGCTGCCGAGACAGTTCAGGAAGAAATGGAGACTGTAGCGGGTTCGTCTATGCACGGGGAAGTCAGCGCTCGTGCAGTCGCACGTTGAACCTGCATTCCGTACACTACTGTTTGGTTGCCACTTAGGCGTACCCTCCGATGCTATCCTCACAAACTCCATCGGCATCATGGACTGTTACCTGGCGACTTAGTGAAGCGGAAGGCACTTGCGGAGTGGGCGTTTCAAACGATGGCTCTGTAGCGACGTTCCACTCGTGCGGTAACCGGTAGGAGGGGAGGGGGGAGGGGGAGGGAGAGAGGCGGGGGTATATATAGTGGAGGCCGCGGTGGGCAGTCACCAGTTGCCATCCTCTCCAGAAGCAGCAGCATCAAGCAGCATGAGGGCAACTGCTCTGGTGAGTCCACTAGCCGGCTACCGGGCCAGCGCGTCCCAAGAGGGCATTCCACTTTTGGGTTTCTAGGCGAGATGGATTCGTATCTGAGGATCTCTCAGATACTCAACTGCCGATCCACATCTTATTTTTTCTGTGGGTTATCCTTTCCTCACTTGTGCTTCGTCCTTGGCAGGATATTTTGGGCTTTTATAGCTCTCGATCGCCCTCGGGTGTTAAAGAGAAACGAACTCACGTCATTGCCGAGTAGACAAGTATAATCTGTTGCGAATACACAGAAATGAATGAAAATTTTTTATAGGGTTTGGTCGCAATATGCTTTATTTCAAATGACGCGTTTCCAAAACATCAACATCACATAATTTTTTTTTAATTTTTTTTTAACGATGGGAATTACAAACATCTTAGTATAGATGCTAGATTAAAACTTAAAACACCATCGTGGACGTCTAGTGACGGTGCTGAACTAGAGTCACGTAACCAACAGTTAAAAAAAAAAAAACCATGCATGCCAACGTATGTTCGCTTGTCCACATAATGGAATATTTCATGGACCAAGTGATAATACATAGAAAGAAAGATCCACTATCAATTAGCTATACCATAGCAGGTCAGTGACTGGAAGCAGTTAATTCCATAAAGTATCTCGGAGTAGGCATTACTGGGGCCTGTACATCTCGAGGACCGTTCAGCGGGCCATTCCACTTCTGGGTTTCTAGGCGAGATGGGTTCGTATCTGACAATCTCTCACATACCCAACTGCCCATCCACATCTTCTTTATTGTGGGGGTTAGCCTTTCCTCACTTGTGCTTCGTAATTGGCAGGAAATTTTGGCCTTTATCCTCTCGATTGCTCTCGGGTGTTATGGGGATACGGAATCTCTTATCATCGCAATCTTAATATATGCCTATTATAGAGAACATTTTCTCACAAACTACTGGAGACAGAGAGGTAAAAATTTTACTGTATGTGCATTGATATGTTACAACAATACTGAAACAACAGTTTATTGTCAAAGTATTTTATTACAGATTTATTGTACATTTATTTCTAAGTAAATTTTTTCCATCACTTTTTACTATACTATCACCCCTAAGTCTTTTGTAAATCAGGTAATTAAAAAATCATTGTTTCAGTATGTAATAGAAAGCCATGTCACTAAGTCATAAAAATTTTAGACTTCTAGGTCGACCAGTACCTGAGATAATGTCCGTAGAAGAAGTGAAAAGTAAATTTATGGGAAACGGAGAAAGAAGATTAAAACATTCCTGATCCGTAGCTAATACCCCTTTTCCAATCTTAATAATCACCTTCAAGTCTTCTTTTGGCACCCCTCTGCACCTGTACAACTCCATTATACACAATTAACACTTGCAGGTCACTTCTTGAATAAGGTATTTTAGCCTTCAGAAAGTGTAATAGACAAAACTAAGGCTTTAATTATATTGGCTCTCCTTTGAAAGATATTAATCTTTAAAAATTTTTTACTTGTATTTATTTTTTTACTTCCCTCCGTCTTTTCATAACACATTAAATCATCAAGTACTTCCCTCTTTCTAACCACACGAGTAGTCTTAGTGTCTTCCCCTTTTCTCTTTTCTGTTGTTGCTTTTGAACACAGACTTTCTCCTCCGTGTTACACATAATACTATAAATTTCTAATTTCTTGCATCTAATTTACAGAGCATTTGTCTTCGACTGAGTCGCCAAATAAAGACAGTTCGTGACATCGAATGCCTACGCACCGACGACCCTGTGCTTTCTGAAAACTTCAGTTTACATTTGGAACACATTTCCTTGCCTTCACACAGCCTGAACTTGCTGAATTTTTTTTTCACGAAGTATGTCTTGAAACTGTATTTACTCAAGGTTCATACGCATATAGCATAGTAAACTGTCTTCCAGACCAACTTTTTATCAGGTTCTGGTTCTACCAATTTGTCTGCACCGCATTCGTTCATACTGTTCCATACGCAATCTGTCACAGACCAAATGGCAGCAAATACACGCACTGTTACTCTTTACCAAAATTAACTGAGGTTTCAAAGACTCGCAGGTCAAGTAAACTGCCAAAATATAAATCCCTAAAAGTGTCAGTGCTAGCTATATTGTCATATTGAATATTACGTTTATTGCCACTCTAATCGAGACTGTCTAACTAGTTAACAGTTTGTATTCAGTGTCCATACACCATGTTTGGATGGAACATATAGGGTCACAAATATACCTCTGAAGAAGGACACTAACTGTCAAAAACCAGTCCAAATATAACGTCTCACCAATGCAACTTGTTGCTGATTAACAACATATTATAAATCCTACAGCTGCTGAAGATGGACGGATACTATATGTCTAAGCTGTAAGTGGATGAGGTACACTACAAACAATTTTTAGTGTGTCATCTTTAGTATGAGTAATTGTTGGCCCTTTTCATTTCTTGAGCATATAGCATAGTAAACGCACTCGTTCATACAGTTCCAAACGAGTCTATGAATTGCAGGCAGCTGTTAGGAGTTTGACAACTGCGGTGTCTCTAATCGACCCCCCGCAGTGCGTTAACAGTCTAACATTTTCTAGCACTCAGCTGCCGTAACTTCTCAGGGATTCCTACAACATCTGTTGCTGTTGTAGTTACACGCGTGTTACGTGAAGCAAGACAGGTTTTGCCAGAGCGTAAGGCATTGAACAAACTGTGTTACGATCTTCGCGTTGTCACTCGACATACACGTGCACCCACTATAAGGCCAAGCAAGGTACAGCGTAGTATAGCGTACAGCGTAGTATAGCGTCTTTCCTTCGCTTTAGCAAATGAAACGTTTGAAAGTTGTAATTTCTTGTTCTATAATTTCTTTCTTCCCTAACTTTCTTACACTCTTTCTACTCGGTTAGACTGTAGCACGCCTTTCCATACTGTATCGTTCAAATGAATTCATCACTACTTGACTACTAAACTCAGTACCGTTGCTTAATTATGAGTAGTAAAATTCAGTAGCATGTAACGTTAACTAAACTTTTGTAGTAGAAAGGGAAAAAGATCTATATGTACAAACAGACACACACACGCACACACACACATACACACATACGCACGCACGCACACATAATGCTGTTATGAGTTAACCTCATCTTCTAAAAGTATTACGACTTTAGAGGGAGGTAGTTCATACAGGTGGATCAGCTCCGTAAATAGTGATTCCGATTTGTCTTGTGTATGCAATGTTCCTTCTTCCTAATGCCAGATACATTTCAAATCCCCTGATCATTCGACCTTTGACCCATTCCGGTAGGTCTGTCTGTACCAGACACCCCAGATCACATCTTTGATCTTCTGTGCCTTATTCGCCTCACTTCTGGCCAATATCTAGCAATTGTATCATCTGCCATAGAGAATCGATCTTCTATTACAGTCTTCGTTGCACTGCTCGGTAATCAGACAGCTTTTTCAATCCTTATGATCCCAGTATGCTCCTCAACCCATGCAAATGATACCTTCATGCGGTATAGATTACCCTTAGTTCGTGCGGGAATTCCCTCAACTGTTGAGCTGCCCGTTCACAAGATGTGGTTGCCCCACAAAGATCCACTCGAAGCCAGTGTTGCAGGTGTCACTTTCTATGCCGATGCTTATGAAGCTTTGTACTATGTACAAATTAAAAAGTCCATCACTATTTGTCAAAAGATATCATTAGCATTCAATAACTATATAATTTTGTCATTGAATTGGAGTAACCACCTTATGTAGACTTGTAAGTACAGTTACTGTACATCTGGTGCCGACATTATACTAATATCATCCTCAGGCCCCTATACATAATACAATGGCAGGGATATGCATTAATACAATACAAAAGGAGCCAAGGTGAATATTCAATTGATACTTGTCCTTCAAGTCCACTCAATTTTATGAACATCGCATGTTACATACTGGGCTATTGAATGAGAGTTTCACTTGGTTATGCAGTGAGTTGTGAGGGTAGCATTAGTACAATGCTGAAACTGATGGAAAATGAGTTTGAGCTTCAACGGCATGTCTGTTACTTCCAACTTTACCACCACTCACAACAGCACATTGATGCAATGTTGTGTACGTGAACCTCTAAATGATGAACCATCTCCTCTTCTTCGCAGGTGTACCTGGCCGCAGTGCTTCTGTCGTCCGCCTGGGCGGGCGACACCAGCACTGGGGGGGCGTCAGCCAAGAAGGACAAGCGAGGCATCCTCAGCGGCGGACTCGGCCTCGGCGGCTACGGAGGAGGCCTGTCCGGTCTCGGCGGAGGCCTCTCCGGCTACGGTAGCGGTTACGGCTACGGTAGCGGCTACGGGTACGGCAGTGGCTACGGGAGCGGCTACGGTGGAGGAATCGGACTCTCGTCCGGATCCATCGGCCTCAGCTCCGGAGGCATCGGCATCAGCTCCGGCGGATACGGTCTCGGCTCAGGAATTGGTCTTGGCTCAGGAATCGGCTCAGGCATTGGCCTCGGCTCAGGAATCGGCTCAGGAATTGGCCTCGGCTCAGGAATCGGCTCAGGAATTGGCCTCGGCTCAGGAATCGGCGTCGGCGCTGGCGGGCTCGGAGGCGGAGCCGGCGGCATCGGTCTGGGCTCGGGCGTCGCCTCCGTCGCCGTCGCTCCCACGCAGACCGTCGTGCAGACGGTGAGGGTACCGCAACCCGTTCCCGTGCCGGTGACCGTCAACCGCCCGTACCCAGTGCCCCAGCCCGTCCCAGTCCCCGTGAACCGCCCGTACCCCGTGCCCCAGCCATACCCCGTACGAGTTCCTCACCCCGTCCCAGTCTCCGTGCCCCGCCCCTTCCCTGTTGAGGTCCCGCGCCCCGTGCCCGTCTCGGTCAACAGGCCCGTCCCGGTGCCCGTGCCCCAGCCCTACCCGGTCCGCGTCCCACACCCCGTCCCCGTCGGAGTCCCCCAGCCCTACCCCGTCCGTGTGCCCGTACCCCACCCCGTTCCCGTGCCCGTCTCGACCGGCGTCGGCATCGGTAGCGGACTCTCCGGCGGTATCATCTCCGGCGGAGGACTGGGAGGTGGTCTGGGAGGTGGTCTCGGAGGTGGCCTCGGAGGTGGTCTCGGAGGCGGCAACATCATCTCGTCCGGCTCTCTGGGAGGTGGTAGCATCATCTCGTCCGGCTCTTTGGGAGGCGGTAGCATCATCTCGTCCGGCTCTCTGGGAAGCAGTCTCATCGGCGGAGGAGGGTACGGCAGCTCTTACGGCTACGGCGGCTCCTCCGGCGGACTGATCTCTTCGGGGCTCTCTGGAGGAGTCCTGAAGGGAACCTACGTGCCCAGCATCTCCGGAGGCCTGAGTGGCGGCAGCCTCTACTCCGGCAGCCTGTCCTCTGGCTACGGCTACGGCGGTGGCTACAAGAGCTACATCAAGCACTAGACGCCCCTCCACCAATGCGAAGCAGCTGAGGCCCCTGAAGGAAGTCCCAAGTGGACGCGATGCCGCTCAAAACGATGTAGCACAACGAGATGTCTTCAGCGAGAATGTACGAGGACTGTCGGCTGAACTAACCCTCCGTCGTCCAATTCTGGCTGGCGTGGAATGGGCTTCAGATCTCTCGGCGAGATGGAAGCAGCTTTCCACCTGGTACGATACACGTGGGACTCAATGCTGCTCACTAAGTCACACACTGTTCATGAATTAACATTCACTTCACTCACAATCGTGCTGTGTCAACATCACCCACACTCTTCGAACATTTTGTACTTAAATTCAGCTTACTCCATTATCATTTTGTGATATTTTGTACGTCTTTCAATTTCTGTAATAAAACCAATTTATAAAAAAATAATTGATTTGATTTTTCACTTCTACCTGCATTTCCTTACATCTTTGACTTTACTGCACAAATAATGATTATGTTGATATATTAATACAAGATCATGTATTCCCTTTGTAGTGTTCACTAATACTATTCTTTGAGAGTTCTGAAATAAACCACAGGTATTCCCAAAATGCAGGGGTTTTGTATAAAAACAGAATACTGGAACTTCAATAGGCCCCTAAAGCGTAACATTTTCTCCAGTTGAGTTTTGTATGAATATTGGAAACTTATGAATTAGTCGATTTGAAATCATACTGAGTACGACCGTCTTGAATGATTATAGCAACATACCAAACCTGTCTGAAATCAGTACGATAATTTTTTAACAAACTGAATTTAAATCAATTTGCCAAATGAAAAACCTCCAGCCGTTAGTTTTTAATCAATTATATGCTTCGAAAATCCATTATTCCTATCATCAGACCCTGCATCAAATAATAACATTAGTCAACAACAATATAAATGTATGGAAAAAAATTAAGTTACAAACATGATACCAGTTGACTGTAATGAAATAACTTTGAAATATTAATTTGGTCCAAGTGTCGGTAAATTATTATTTTTTAATTATAGGCATCAACTAATTAACTGTATGGTGAATATGAAATTAACTATCTGATCCGCATAGGGACGGTTGTAAAGTATCTGACAGTTGCGGAATAGTGTAATATGTACTGAACAATTGTCATGGGTAAGGTTAATACAGAATAGTTATAGCGTAGGGTACCTTGCTTGTATTATCATCAAAGTATAGTTAAGCATTACACCATACCGAATTTCCCCTAAAATGTAGTCACCTCATACAGGTTCTAGGAATTCTGTTAAGCATCAATTGGGAAGCCAACGGCATAAAAACTGTGATAATAAAACTGTCTAACGTTCAAGCACAAAACATGAAAATATTTGTATACGTGAAAATAATATGGGGGATAGGGGGTTGTGGGGATGGGAAAGAGGAAGGGGGGAGGAAGAAGATGGACTCCATAATAATATTATAGGGAGTGTACTATTGTGGTTGGTGAGTATGGGTAATAGGTGCTGTAAAGCGTAAGAACGTATGGTCAGTAAACATATTTAAGTCAATCATAAAACTCTATAACGAAATAATATCCATGCTGTCATAAGACATTCTAAAAGAATAATCTTCATGATCGTCAAAAATTTAAAACAGTATGGGGATGTGGCAAACAGAGTACATCTAAGAGTTATATGGGATCAGGGCAATGTTACGGGGATAACAAGAACAGTGGACAACAACAAATAATCAAATGGTATAGCTCTTACACATTCACATACGAAAAGAGCGTTTAGCTATAAATTCACATCACTCAACATCAACTAAAGTGTTATAACCCTATCTGAATCGTAAAATTGCCCACAAGTCATAGAGCAAATGATGTTGGTCGGTATGTATACCAAAATCATTTGAAAAACCTTAGGGGGAATGTCTAGGCATTAACAAAGTTACCATAAAACCTATCATTACTCCACACTGGTTATATGACTATTTGCACGCCACTAAATATCTTTGTAGGCCCAAAATGTAATTGTAAACATTGACAAGATAAACTAAAACAAAACCATGAATCTGGTATAATACTAGGACGTCGAATCGATCTGTCATCACATAATAGTGTACACTACTAATGGCACTGTATTTGCCCTATGAAACGAATAGAATAAAACCATACATTGAAACCAGCAACCAGATATTGGATTAAAAGGTTACCGAACTATATACATAAAATTTCTTGTTACTTTTCCACGAGCTATTGTGAATAAATTTTTTGGTGACCACACTCTGGACCAACGTAAAGTTATCCCCACGAGAAACATGCAGATTTCAAATCTACTACTCAGTATTTAATAGATTGCCCTGTGGTGCAGTAATTGTAATAGAAAATCCAAGTCTCTTGAAGTTAAACGGTAGAGTCGTCAACATCGCCGTCAGCGTTTTAGGAATTTATTTAATCTGAATGGAATACAGGAGTGTCTTAGCAGTAAATGGAAATATGTTGAAACGTGGTGCAAGATGTGAAAGATTTTTACCCATCGCAGTACAGATGATCTCATATTTATTGAATTATATGTTGTACAATTGTATAATTTTGCATGTACATATTCGTTTCGATATGTGCTGTATGTCTGCTAAATACGTTGCGAATACACTTAGTAGTAACGGACTAAAATCTGAAACTTGATTGAGCGGTTTTCCATTAACGTTACTGTTTATGTTTTCATATCTCATGAACTACGTGTCGTATTGTTATACAATTTTTAACGTACATTCAGCTGTATGTATGTATACTTCCTGTAAAATTTTCTGCAGGTACAATTTGTAATGTAGAAATTATAAAGTGTACCATCACGCCGAATGTCGTAGTTTTACACCATGAACAGAGGAAAAGTTGTAAACGAGAAACTTCTTTCGCTTCATCATTTTGATGTGGTTGTCAGCAGTGCAGGATCTGAAAGATTTTTACCCATCGCAGTATAGATTCGTATTTATTCAATTATATGTTGTACAATTGTATAGTTTTGCATGTACATATTCCAGATCAAATATTTGTAGAGCTTATGGGACTTAACTACGGAGTCATCAGTCCCTAAACTTATAAACCACTTATGAACTAGCTAATACTAGGGACGGTACAGATATCCATGCCCGAGAGGGGATTCGAACCCCCGACCGTAGTGGCCGTGCATACCGTGACTGGCGCGCCGCAGACCGCTGTATATATTAGTTTCTATATGTGCTGTATGTCGGTAAAATATGTTGCGAATATACTTAGTAGTAAAAAAGTAACCTATTAAAATCTGAAACTTGATGGGGCGGTTTTCCATTAACGTTGCTGTTTATGTTTTCAAATCTCATGAACTATGTGTCGTATTGACATTTTGGATAACGGGATTACTGCCGGATGTATGCGTCGTTCTGGCACAATATTTCGGCCGCGTAACTCGCTGCCTTCTTCAGGTGCTACCTGAGACTGCCGTTTTTGGAGGACCTGGTCCAGTATTTATGCCCAGCAGACGCTAGGCGCTCTGTCTGCGGTCCGCGCCCAGCTGGCGCTGCTTGTAGGGTGTTGTCTCTTCCCTGGCGTTCCGTCGGACGTCCGCGCCCCAATCGGCCGCCATCTGTGGCAGCAGCAACTCTCTGTGTATCGAAAACCCACCCACACTGACTTATATCTTCAAGCCAGTAGCTGCCACCACCCAGCACAGAAGAATGGAGTCTTGAAAACTCTAGTGCACAGGGCCCAAGCTCTGTCAGATCCAGAAAATCTTGCCACGGAGATTGAACACCTTCAGCTGGTTTTCAGCAGAAATGGATACTCCTCCAGAGACATCCAGAGGGCACTTCATACAACCAGCCAACCACAGGATACAGAGGAGGAGCCGGGGGAGGCAAAGAAGGTGGCATACCTACCATATGCTGGTCCTATTTCTGCGAAGATCAGCAGAATTCTTATGAAGTATGATATTAAGAGCATATTCTGCCCACCTGCCAAAATTGGGACAATGCTGGGAAGTGTGAAAGATGACCTGGGGCTACGTAAACCAGGCATTTACAGCATCCCGTGCCAGTGCGGGATGTCATACATCGGCCAAACAATCAGGACGGTGAATATAAGGTGCAAAGAACCTCAGAAGTGCACCAGACTCGGACAGGCAACCAAGTCAGCCATAGCAGAGCACTGTCTAGAGTATGGCCACACAATGGACTATGACAAAACCAAAATTGTGACACAGACCCCAAGATTTTGGGACAGCATCATAAAGGAGGCCATCGAAATAAAGGTCACTGACAACCTAATAAACCGAGATAGCTGTTACCAGCTAAGTACAGCGTGGAGTCCGGCTCTGGAACTTGTCAAGGCCCAGAGGAAGGGACCAAATAACTCCACAAGAAGTAGAAACAACTCAGAAGTGGCGCTAGGCGGGCGCGGACCGAGAATGGAGCGCCTGACACCAGACGGGCCTCAAACAGCTGCCATAGCAGCAGATGTCGGCCAAGACGGGCGCGGACGTCCGTTGGAGCGTCTGTGCAGCCACAACACCTCAGGAGAGGCGCGAGGCGGGTACGGACCAAGATCAGAGCGTCTGACGCCAGAAGGGCCTCAGACAGCTGCCCTGACCACAGATGGTGGACGAGCTGGGCGCGGACGTCCGTCGGAACAGCAGGGAGGTTTCAACACCTCAGAGGAAGCGCCATGCGGGCGCGGACCGCGAATGGAGCGCCCAATGCAGGAGGGGCCTCAAACAGCTGTTATAGCAGCAGATGTAGGCCAAGGCGGGCGTGGACATCCGTTGGAGCATCTGCGCAGCCACAACATCTCAGGAGAGGCGCGAGGTGGGCACGGACCAAGATCAGAGCGCCTGACGCCAGAAGGGCCTCAGACAGCTGCACCGACCACAGATGGTGGACAAGATGGGCGCGGACGTCCGTCGGAGCACAAGGGAAGCCACAACACCTCAGGAGCAGCGCCAGACTGCCGCGGACCGCAGAGGGAGCAGCCAACGTGGGAGGGGCCTCAGAGAGTTGCTGCTGCCACAGATGGCGGCCGATTGGGGCGCGGACGTCCGACGGAACGCCAGGGAAGAGACAACACCCTACAAGCAGCGCCAGCTGGGCGCGGACCGCAGACAGAGCGCCTAGCGTCTGCTGGGCATAAATACTGGACCAGGTCCTCCAAAAACGGCAGTCTCAGGTAGCACCTGAAGAAGGCAGCGAGTTACGCGGCCGAAATATTGTGCCAGAACGACGCATACATCCGGCAGTAATCCCGTTATCCAAAATGTCAAGATCTCGCCGGGAAAGCATGAAGAATTATATGTGTCGTATTGTTGTGCAATTTTTAACGTACATTCAGCTGTATGTATTTATACTTCCTGTAAAATTTTCTGCAGGTGCAATTTGTAATGTAGAAATTATAAAGTGTACCATCATGCCGAATGTCGTAGTTTTACACCATGAACAGAGGAAAAGTTGTAAACGAGAAACTTCTTTCGCTTCACCATTTTGATGTGGTTGTCAGCGAGAAAAAGTTCAATAAAGGTTTGAAATTATGTTTGAAGTTGGTTTCAAGTCGGTAAGTGCTGTCACTCTCATGCAATGTATGACTAAGGTCCGTTTCATGATATGGCAGTTTTTTGTAACTCCTATTGTGGGGAAGGCGAACCAAAGGTTACGTTTCATCGGCATAACGCTTCGAAGATGCACCTGCTCCACCAAAGAGACTGCCTACATCACACTTGTGCGTCCTCTCCTGGAGTACTGTTGCCCCTTGTGGGACCCTCACCAGGTGGGACTGACGGGAGACATTGAGAAGGTTCAGAGAAGGGCAGCTCGTTTTGTTTTATCACGTTCCGGGGGAAAGCGTCACGGAAATGTTGCACGAATTGGGGTGGAAATCATTAAAAGAAAGACGTTATTCATTGCGGCATGATCTGTTTGCGAAGTTTCAATCACCGACTTTTAGTTCTGAATGTGAAAATATTTTGCTAGCACCCAGCTACATGACCATCCCAATAAAATAAGAGAAATCAGATCGAAAACGGAACGATTTAGGTATTCTTTCTTCCCGCGCGCTATTAGAGAATGGAACGGTAGAGAAAAGTTATGAAAGTGGTTAATGAACCCTTTGCCAGGCACTTGAATGTGATTTGCAGAGTATCTATGTAGATGTATTGTTTATCACGTTATTCTATGAACCATGTTTCGTGTGTGGTTTCTAACCATGCTGCAATTGTTACCTCACGGTAAGGAATATGTGTACCAAACTTGGTTGAAATCGGTCCAATGTTTTAGGAGGAAATGTGCACATTCTCGCTTGCTGCAGCAGTTTGTGGCGCATCTCATTGTTTATGACGTCATATCTCGTGCAATATGTGTTGTGCAAGATCCCTACATTTTCGGCGACCGTCCTCATGGATTCAAGTTTACGTTTGTAAAATTTCGTAAAGATTGAAACAAAGCTGTCGATTCGTATTGAAATATTTGTATGGTATATAAATAATTACAGTTCATTCTACCACTTTCAAACATAATACTCATCTTTTAAACATTCCGATGTTTTGGGGTTCTGCTCGCTGCAACATTATTCTCCTGGGCGTCGTGGTAGAAATAAATACTCTATATGTACAATTTTTGACTTCTTCTTTAATTTAAATCAAACTTCTTCTCCAAAACAATACGAATTCAAAACATATACAAATTACAAGGCATCAGAACGATAGTACTTCCATTTCAAAACACAGAGTGACATAGATTCCAGTGCACTTCAGAAAAGCCAAAACTCGAAAAACCCCACGCAAGGCGGTGAGGCAAATATATAACATTCACAATAATGGCATTACATTACGCATTGTTTATAACAATTGAATATACTGATTTACAATTACCAAGCACACAAGTAAAACATTTCATGTACACAAAAATAATTGCAATATAAAATGAAAACTATACATACAAGAATTTTAGATGGCGCATGTATTTTTAAGATGAAATTTCCGATCTTTCTGTTGACACCAAAGCAAAATGTAAAATGTCAATTAATTAGTTAACGAGTACATCACACTTGTTCCTAACATATATTGAACTATCAATTATATTGTCAATTCTGAAACTAGGTTTAAAATGTCACGTCAGTCAATATATACAAAGAAACACAATATACAAATTTCGACTTTACAGTAATTAAAACAATCAGCTGATCTACACAACTTTTTTATGAGCGTAACATACATACAAAGCTATTAATTTTCATTTCTTTTTGTTTTTTAGAAAATATTTTACAATTCGTCTGTTTAAGTCTTGAAATAACATACAATGACGCAACTATTGTTTATAGAACTGTCTGGAAAGCAAATATATGAATCTCCTAATTAATGAAAACTATCACTCGTTTTAATCACAGTATCACCCAGACACTGTCCTACACTGATTCCTAGGCTGGCTACATCGTTTTTAACTTCACACGCAACATATATCACAACTGAACCACACGATTCCGGATCCAACGCAGAGGGTATCGTTGGATGACATTGAGATGAGAGGACCAGGCAGACGGTATCGTACGATAACATTGAGATGAGGGGGTCAGCAGTATCGTTACAGTATTTAATACGTACATACAGTCACAAGGACACTGCTTTATATATAAAGATAGGAGCCACAGACATATGTTTCAAGTGCTAATCAGTTCTGCAGGACATAATAATGTACATGTATTGTGAATGTGAGCTTCCTGTCTCTAGAGTTTGCATACGTTCATTATTCTGAACATGGGTGTAATTGCGTAAGGTATTGTGCGTTTAGCTGCAAATGTCGTTAAGTGTTCCACTAAACTAGCGAAGGCCCTGATTTAGTCCAATAATTCTATTCTACGGGTGTGAACATCGATCCAAACTTACGGTTTCAGTATATAGATGAACTCACGTTAAATAACTGCAGCATAACCAAAATCTTTGTTCGACGTGGCTCCATATGGTATTGGTCTCTGCGGCTGGTTGACTTGGAATTCATTTTGTCATAGTTGTGTTTCTATTTCTTTATGACTATTCGTTAATTATATTGTAAACTAGCTGCCCGGGTTTAAAATGTTTTAGTACAAGCGTACAAACCGTTCCTTTGCATGTAATAAAAGGGTACATTTATGTTAAAGCAATGTGATAAACAACATTTTTTGGCAGTTCCCTTTAGAGTATGTACAAACAGATTTTCGTCTTTGCCCACTCTGGAGCAGGCCACATACAACTGTCCATGAGAGAGGCGTGGTGTCTGCAAGTCGCTCCTTACATGTACAGAGATTGCATTCGAAGCCTACAAGTAAAGTACTCTCCCCCATCCACCGAACGAAATTTTATGTAGACAGTAACCTTCATCTTGTTTTCAAGATCAAGTGTACAAAATTTCATCGAGATCGCAGCAAAACTGTGGATTTTGGCGAAATCCATAAGTACCCTCCACCATGCACTGAACGAAATTTTATGTAGACAGTGCCATTCCTATTGTTTTGAAGGTCAATTGTGCAGAATTTCATCAAGATCAGTACGAAGATATATATTTATACTGACACATTGAAAATGCACTTTCACTTTTTCTCAAATTTTCCCGATTGGTTTTCCAAAAAAGAAAAAAAAATGAAACGAAACCTGTTTAGGAATCTTCCCCATGTAAGTTTGTATACGTGTACCAAATTTCACGTTATTTGGTTGTCTGGATCTTTAGTTATAAGAGAGCAGACAGACAACAAATATGTCTTATAATTTTAGAGGTGTGTTAGTGTTCAAATGTTCAAATGTCTGTAAATCTATTGGACCAAACTGCGTGGTCATCAGTCCGTAACTTACAAACTACTTAAACCTAGGTAAACTAACCTACGGACAAACACACACGCCCATGCCCCAGGGAGGACTCGAACCTCCACGGCGAGCAACCGCGCGCTCCGCAGCGAGACGCTTTAGACCGCTCGGCTACTCCACCGCGGCGTGTGTTAGTGGAATTAATATTTATTATAATGCATTTATTTATTTACGCTGTTCGTGTTAACTAATTTTATAAGCATGCATATATTTCTTTACGTGTTTCCTTTTTTTGGGTAATAAAATATTGTGTTATAGGTAATATTTATTAGAATGTAGTTATTTATTTACCTACGCGTTTTGTGTTGAACAATAACTACAGCGATAGGAAACACTTTAAAATATTTAAAAATGACCCCGGTTATATTTATAAGGGCTGAAGAGCAGATTATCAGTCCGCGAATGGTGTTTCATGTGTAGACGATAGCAATGGTGTCACAGCGTATCATTCTTAATAAAGTTCCAGTTCGTGTCCGTGAGCTAATTACACATCGATCTGTCTACATCACGCGAGTTTTTTTCTTCCTTTAATTATACACAGCATATTAATCTGTGTGTTCCTGTGACTGCAGTAAGAGATATATCTTTCTGCATCCCGTGAGGTTTTTTTTTTATTTTACACAGCACATACCTGGAAATTCGTGTGACTGCAGTAAAATATAGTTGTGTCTGCATCCCGTAAGATTTTTTTTAATACTGAAACATTAATGTAGGTAGAGAGGTAAAAATTGACACACATGCTTGGATGACATGGGGTTTCATTAGAACAAAAAAAAGTTTCAAAAAGTGTCCGACAGATGGCGCTGGACATCAAAAAGTCAGTGACTGCGCATGAAAATCGTGTATAAAAGCAGCTGTAATGAGAGAGAGAATCAGATGCACCAGCAGTCGCAGCATGTTGACGTTACCTGAAAAGGCGCTTTTAGTGAAGATGTAATATGAGAATGGAGAATGTGCTAGTTCAGCGTTACGATCCTATCGCAATATGAACGGGATTCGAACGGGTAAAAGTCCGTCGACAAATGCATCTGTGACGAGAATGATTTCGAAGTTCGCAGCCTCGGGTTGTGTTGACTTCATTTTATATTAGGGTTTTAACTTCGCGACTTTTAAGCTGTAGATTACGTCTTGATTGTCACAGTTGTATTGGATGTATAGGTTCAAAATTCTATTTGTCACCTCAGTACGAAAATTAAGTTGGTAGGCCTGGTACTTCTTCACAGCTAATAAAATTTATATCTTTGTTTAATTTTTCACTCTAAATATTGGTTCTGGATTATATTTAAAATTTAAAGACCTTTTCTATGTTTGAGCATGAAAATCCGTTTCTCAAGGGGTGATAGTTAATGATCCAAAGAATAAAACTTCGAATCTTTGAGTCCCGGTAGTTCAGATAATTTGACGCCCATCACAAAGCTAATGTTTTTGCTTGATCCTTTTCCTTTATAGGATTATTCTTTAGAAAATATCACCATAAGATTCTCTTGACCACTACTGTTTGATATATTCCTTCACTTTTAGAATATGCAGGGACAATAATTGGGAACTAAAAATTCGAATAATTGTTTAAGATTTTTTTAAGCTTCATAGATTCTCTATTCTGAAACCAATAATTAAATTCACTACACTTTCACAGTACACACTTTATAAGTTCACAATTCGTTATTATTTTTGTCAAAGTTTGATTGTATTAATCTCTCTGGAATGTTCATCAGTTTATTACGGGAGGCAGAAGTTTATAATTCTTCCGTCCCAGCCTATCCCGAAGTCCAAATATAATGTTCGTTTTCGCGTATGATCACGGTATGAAAGTTTATATTAAAGTTTTAATACGTTTTCGGGTTTTTTCCTATCTTGGAATTTAACCGCGGATAACATTTTAGTTAAGCAGTGAGAGCTCGTTACATAGAGAGCTAAACACATAGAGAGCTGAGAACATAGAGAGCTAAACACACAGAGAAAGTGTACTCAACTGCGGGTACTATTTTAATACCAATCTGACAAATTATCTCTGATATACAAGATGTTTTGACCAAAGTATTCCCTGGATACTATCACTCTGAATTATGCTGATATAATTAAAATTAAAAAAAAAATTGAAAAATGAGAAAATTCTGCCTCTTAAAAAATTATTAAAATTACGTAACGATGAAAAAGGTCAGAATACCGTGATTCTAATGCTTTGGTCGCGATGTGGTGTTACAGGCGTAACACTGCTGAGACAGTTCAGGAAGAAGTGGAGACTGTAGCGGGTTCGTATGTGCACGGGGAAGTCAGCGATATAACGGTACTATTCAAATCCAGGTAAATGTTGATCACAAACAAACGAAATAGTTGCACCAAAATACATTCAAAGAAATAATACACTATTTGATAACACACACAAACGCGACTAAACTGTCACACAAAGTGTCAAAACATTATATTTCTGTTGATAAACAAAACGACGACAATTCACAAGTCAATATAAGACACATGTCAACAATACATTGCAAAATTCATTTACGAACACACAAGACAACACACACCGATTTAAAATAAGAAAACAAAATACTTAAGTTATAAAATTTATTTACGTAAGTATTTTTATATGTTCAGCAGTCTTGAAAAATTGTTTATTTTAGTGACACTCGTTTGTATTGAGAGGTGAAAGAGGAGTGGAAGACAAAGTTTGCCATTACGGACACTGTCTGCCTGGATGTGAAAAGCAAACTTGTTATAGAAAATAAAATTTTGAAGAGCTTAACGAGAAGTGTATTATTTAAAGAACAGTAGATAGACTTCCTGCAAGATTTACAAGTTTTAGCTCTAGCAGAACACCCAACACAGTGCAAAGAACAAAAGAAGAATAAGCAGTCAACAACAAAGAAGAGACCATCAAAACCAAGATGAGTTTATATTAATGTGTCTTTATATTTTCACGTTTCTTTATTTTTGTGGGCCCTTCTTCCACAGGCCAACAACACAAACTTTGCCCAAAACTACATATATGTAGAGGACTGGTGGGAAGTAGTTTGGCAAACAAAGGAGAGGAAACGCCACAAGCGTTACCATCCTATCGCCATAGGAAGGAGATTCGAACGGGTAAAGGTCTGTTCACAAATGCAGCTGTAGCGAGAATGATTCCGAAGTTTGAAGCCAAGAGTTGTTTAGGCGACAGACCCCGTAGTGGCCGACGGAGCACAAGGCGTAATGCTGCCGAGACAGTTCAGGAAGAAATGGAGACTGTAGCGGGTTCGTCTATGCACGGGGAAGTCAGCGCTCGTGCAGTCGCACGTTGAACCTGCATTCCGTACACTACTGTTTGGTTGCCACTTAGGCGTACCCTCCGATGCTATCCTCACAAACTCCATCGGCATCATGGACTGTTACCTGGCGACTTAGTGAAGCGGAAGGCACTTGCGGAGTGGGCGTTTCAAACGATGGCTCTGTAGCGACGTTCCACTCGTGCGGTAACCGGTAGGAGGGGAGGGGGGGAGGGGGAGGGAGAGAGGCGGGGGTATATATAGTGGAGGCCGCGGTGGGCAGTCACCAGTTGCCATCCTCTCCAGAAGCAGCAGCATCAAGCAGCATGAGGGCAACTGCTCTGGTGAGTCCACTAGCCGGCTACCGGGCCAGCGCGTCCCAAGAGGGCATTCCACTTTTGGGTTTCTAGGCGAGATGGATTCGTATCTGAGGATCTCTCAGATACTCAACTGCCGATCCACATCTTATTTTTTCTGTGGGTTATCCTTTCCTCACTTGTGCTTCGTCCTTGGCAGGATATTTTGGGCTTTTATAGCTCTCGATCGCCCTCGGGTGTTAAAGAGAAACGAACTCACGTCATTGCCGAGTAGACAAGTATAATCTGTTGCGAATACACAGAAATGAATGAAAATTTTTTATAGGGTTTGGTCGCAATATGCTTTATTTCAAATGACGCGTTTCCAAAACATCAACATCACATAATTTTTTTTTTAATTTTTTTTTAACGATGGGAATTACAAACATCTTAGTATAGATGCTAGATTAAAACTTAAAACACCATCGTGGACGTCTAGTGACGGTGCTGAACTAGAGTCACGTAACCAACAGTTAAAAAAAAAAAAACCATGCATGCCAACGTATGTTCGCTTGTCCACATAATGGAATATTTCATGGACCAAGTGATAATACATAGAAAGAAAGATCCACTATCAATTAGCTATACCATAGCAGGTCAGCGACTGGAAGCAGTTAATTCCATAAAGTATCTCGGAGTAGGCATTGCTGGGGCCTGTACATCTCGAGGACCGTTCAGCGGGCCATTCCACTTCTGGGTTTCTAGGCGAGATGGGTTCGTATCTTACAATCTCTCACATACCCAACTGCCCATCCACATCTTCTTTATTGTGGGGGTTAGCCTTTCCTCACTTGTGCTTCGTAATTGGCAGGAAATTTTGGCCTTTATCCTCTCGATTGCTCTCGGGTGTTATGGGGATACGGAATCTCTTATCATCGCAATCTTAATATATGCCTATTATAGAGAACATTTTCTCACAAACTACTGGAGACAGAGAGGTAAAAATTTTACTGTATGTGCATTGATATGTTACAACAATACTGAAACAATAGTTTATTGTCAAAGTATTTTATTACAGATTTATTGTACATTTATTTCTAAGTAAATTTTTTCCATCACTTTTTACTATACTATCACCCCTAAGTCTTTTGTAAATCAGGTAATTAAAAAATCATTGTTTCAGTATGTAATAGAAAGCCATGTCACTAAGTCATAAAAATTTTAGACTTCTAGGTCGACCAGTACCTGAGATAATGTCCGTAGAAGAAGTGAAAAGTAAATTTATGGGAAACGGAGAAAGAAGATTAAAACATTCCTGATCCGTAGCTAATACAATCTTCATAATCACCTTCAAGTCTTTTCTTTTGGCTCCCCTCTGCACCTGTACAACTCCATTATACACATTTAACACTTGCAGGTCACTTCTTGAATAAGGTATTTTAGCCTTCAGAAAGTGTAATAGACAAAACTAAGGCTTTAATTATATTGGCTCTCCTTTGAAGTACCTAAAATATTAATCTTTAAAAATTTTTACTTGTATTTATTTTTTTACTTCCCTCCGTCTTTTCATAATACATTAAATCATCAAGTGCTTCCCTCTTTCTAAGCACACGAGTAGTCTTAGTGTCTTCCCCTTTTCTCTTTTCTGTTGTTGCTTTTGAAGACAGACTTTCTTCTCCGTTTTACACATAATACTATAAATTTCTAATTTCTATCATCTAATTTACAGAGCATTTGTCTTCGACTGAGTCGCCAAATAAAGACAGTTCGTGACATCGAATGCCTACGCACCGACGACCCTGTGCTTTCTGAAAACTTCAGTTTACATTTGGAACACATTTCCTTGCCTTCACACAGCCTGAAATTGCTGAATTTTTTTTCACGAAGTATGTCTTGAAACTGTATTTACTCAAGGTTCATACGCATATAGCATAGTAAACTGTCTTCCAGACCAACTTTTTATCAGGTTCTGGTTCTACCAATTTGTCTGCACCGCATTCGTTCATACTGTTCCATACGCAATCTGTCACAGACCAAATGGCAGCAAATACACGCACTGTTACTCTTTACCAAAATTAACTGAGGTTTCAAAGACTCGCAGGTCAAGTAAACTGCCAAAATATAAATCCCTAAAAGTGTCAGTGCTAGCTATATTGTCATATTGAATATTACGTTTATTGCCACTCTAATCGAGACTGTCTAACTAGTTAACAGTTTGTATTCAGTGTCCATACACCATGTTTGGATGGAACATATAGGGTCACAAATATACCTCTGAAGAAGGACACTAACTGTCAAAAACCAGTCCAAATATAACGTCTCACCAATGCAACTTGTTGCTGATTAACAACATATTATAAATCCTACAGCTGCTGAAGATGGACGGATACTATATGTCTAAGCTGTAAGTGGATGAGGTACACTACAAACAATTTTTAGTGTGTCATCTTTAGTATGAGTAATTGTTGGCCCTTTTCATTTCTTGAGCATATAGCATAGTAAACGCACTCGTTCATACAGTTCCAAACGAGTCTATGAATTGCAGGCAGCTGTTAGGAGTTTGACAACTGCGGTGTCTCTAATCGACCCCCCGCAGTGCGTTAACAGTCTAACATTTTCTAGCACTCAGCTGCCGTAACTTCTCAGGGATTCCTACAACATCTGTTGCTGTTGTAGTTACACGCGTGTTACGTGAAGCAAGACAGGTTTTGCCAGAGCGTAAGGCATTGAACAAACTGTGTTACGATCTTCGCGTTGTCACTCGACATACACGTGCACCCACTATAAGGCCAAGCAAGGTACAGCGTAGTATAGCGTACAGCGTAGTATAGCGTCTTTCCTTCGCTTTAGCAAATGAAACGTTTGAAAGTTGTAATTTCTTGTTCTATAATTTCTTTCTTCCCTAACTTTCTTACACTCTTTCTACTCGGTTAGACTGTAGCACGCCTTTCCATACTGTATCGTTCAAATGAATTCATCACTACTTGACTACTAAACTCAGTACCGTTGCTTAATTATGAGTAGTAAAATTCAGTAGCATGTAACGTTAACTAAACTTTTGTAGTAGAAAGGGAAAAAGATCTATATGTACAAACAGACACACACACGCACACACACACATACACACATACGCACGCACGCACACATAATGCTGTTATGAGTTAACCTCATCTTCTAAAAGTATTACGACTTTAGAGGGAGGTAGTTCATACAGGTGGATCAGCTCCGTAAATAGTGATTCCGATTTGTCTTGTGTATGCAATGTTCCTTCTTCCTAATGCCAGATACATTTCAAATCCCCTGATCATTCGACCTTTGACCCATTCCGGTAGGTCTGTCTGTACCAGACACCCCAGATCACATCTTTGATCTTCTGTGCCTTATTCGCCTCACTTCTGGCCAATATCTAGCAATTGTATCATCTGCCATAGAGAATCGATCTTCTATTACAGTCTTCGTTGCACTGCTCGGTAATCAGACAGCTTTTTCAATCCTTATGATCCCAGTATGCTCCTCAACCCATGCAAATGATACCTTCATGCGGTATAGATTACCCTTAGTTCGTGCGGGAATTCCCTCAACTGTTGAGCTGCCCGTTCACAAGATGTGGTTGCCCCACAAAGATCCACTCGAAGCCAGTGTTGCAGGTGTCACTTTCTATGCCGATGCTTATGAAGCTTTGTACTATGTACAAATTAAAAAGTCCATCACTATTTGTCAAAAGATATCATTAGCATTCAATAACTATATAATTTTGTCATTGAATTGGAGTAACCACCTTATGTAGACTTGTAAGTACAGTTACTGTACATCTGGTGCCGACATTATACTAATATCATCCTCAGGCCCCTATACATAATACAATGGCAGGGATATGCATTAATACAATACAAAAGGAGCCAAGGTGAATATTCAATTGATACTTGTCCTTCAAGTCCACTCAATTTTATGAACATCGCATGTTACATACTGGGCTATTGAATGAGAGTTTCACTTGGTTATGCAGTGAGTTGTGAGGGTAGCATTAGTACAATGCTGAAACTGATGGAAAATGAGTTTGAGCTTCAACGGCATGTCTGTTACTTCCAACTTTACCACCACTCACAACAGCACATTGATGCAATGTTGTGTACGTGAACCTCTAAATGATGAACCATCTCCTCTTCTTCGCAGGTGTACCTGGCCGCAGTGCTTCTGTCGTCCGCCTGGGCGGGCGACACCAGCACTGGGGGGGCGTCAGCCAAGAAGGACAAGCGAGGCATCCTCAGCGGCGGACTCGGCCTCGGCGGCTACGGAGGAGGCCTGTCCGGTCTCGGCGGAGGCCTCTCCGGCTACGGTAGCGGTTACGGCTACGGTAGCGGCTACGGGTACGGCAGTGGCTACGGGAGCGGCTACGGTGGAGGAATCGGACTCTCGTCCGGATCCATCGGCCTCAGCTCCGGAGGCATCGGCATCAGCTCCGGCGGATACGGTCTCGGCTCAGGAATTGGTCTTGGCTCAGGAATCGGCTCAGGCATTGGCCTCGGCTCAGGAATCGGCTCAGGAATTGGCCTCGGCTCAGGAATCGGCTCAGGAATTGGCCTCGGCTCAGGAATCGGCGTCGGCGCTGGCGGGCTCGGAGGCGGAGCCGGCGGCATCGGTCTGGGCTCGGGCGTCGCCTCCGTCGCCGTCGCTCCCACGCAGACCGTCGTGCAGACGGTGAGGGTACCGCAACCCGTTCCCGTGCCGGTGACCGTCAACCGCCCGTACCCAGTGCCCCAGCCCGTCCCAGTCCCCGTGAACCGCCCGTACCCCGTGCCCCAGCCATACCCCGTACGAGTTCCTCACCCCGTCCCAGTCTCCGTGCCCCGCCCCTTCCCTGTTGAGGTCCCGCGCCCCGTGCCCGTCTCGGTCAACAGGCCCGTCCCGGTGCCCGTGCCCCAGCCCTACCCGGTCCGCGTCCCACACCCCGTCCCCGTCGGAGTCCCCCAGCCCTACCCCGTCCGTGTGCCCGTACCCCACCCCGTTCCCGTGCCCGTCTCGACCGGCGTCGGCATCGGTAGCGGACTCTCCGGCGGTATCATCTCCGGCGGAGGACTGGGAGGTGGTCTGGGAGGTGGTCTCGGAGGTGGCCTCGGAGGTGGTCTCGGAGGCGGCAACATCATCTCGTCCGGCTCTCTGGGAGGTGGTAGCATCATCTCGTCCGGCTCTTTGGGAGGCGGTAGCATCATCTCGTCCGGCTCTCTGGGAAGCAGTCTCATCGGCGGAGGAGGGTACGGCAGCTCTTACGGCTACGGCGGCTCCTCCGGCGGACTGATCTCTTCGGGGCTCTCTGGAGGAGTCCTGAAGGGAACCTACGTGCCCAGCATCTCCGGAGGCCTGAGTGGCGGCAGCCTCTACTCCGGCAGCCTGTCCTCCGGCTACGGCTACGGCGCTGGCTACAAGAGCTACATCAAGCACTAGACGCCCCTCCACCAATGCGAAGCTGCTGAGGCCCTGAAGAAAGACCTCAGTGGACGCGATGCCGCTCGAAACGAACATAGTGAGGCGTCTTCAGCGACAATGTATGAGGATTGTCGGCTGAAGAAACCCTCCATCGTCCAATTCTGGCTGGCGTGGAATGGGCTTCAGATCTCTCGGCGAGATGGAAGCAGCTTTCCACCTGGTACGATACACGTGGTAATTGATGCTGCTCACTAAGTCACACACTGTTCATGAATTAACACTCACTTCACTCGCAGTCATGCTGTGTCAACATCATCCACACTCTTCGAACATTTTGTACTTAAATTCACCTTTCGCCATCATCGTTTTGTGATATTTTGTACGTCTTTCAATTTCTGCAATAAAACCAATTTATAAAAAAAATAATTGATTTGATTTTTCACTTCTACCTGCATTTCCTTACATCTTTGACTTTACTGCAAAAATAATGATTATGTTGACATATTAATACAAGATCATGTATTCCCTTTGTAGTGTTCACTAATACTATACTTTGAGAGTTCTGAAATAAACCACAGGTATTCCCAAAATACAGGGGTTTTGTATAAAAACAGAATACTGGAACTTCAAACGGTCTCTAAAGCGTAACATTTTCTCCAGTTGAATTTTGTATGAATAGTGGAAACTTATGAATTAGTCGATTTGAAATCATACTGAGTACGACCGTCTTGAATGATTATAGGAATATACCAAACCTGCCTGAAATCAGTACGATAATTTTTGAAACAAACTGAATTTACATCGATTTGGTAAAGGAAAAATCTCCAGCCGTTACTTTTTTAAAAATCAATTACATGTTTCGAAAATCCATTATTCCTATCTTCAGACCCTGCATCAGATAATAACAATAGTCAACAACAACATAAATGTATGGAAAAAAAATTAAGTTACAAACATGATACCAGTTGATTGTAATGAAATAACTTTGAAATATTAATTTGGTCCAAGTGTCGGTAAATTATTATTTTTTAATTATAGGCATCAACTAATTAACTGTATGGTGAATATGAAAGTAACTATCACATCCGCATAGGGACGGTTGTAAAATATCTGACAGTTGCAGAATAGTGTAATATGTACGTAACAATTGTCAAGGGTAAGGTTAATACAGAATAGTTATAGCGTAGGGTACCTTGCTTGTATTATCATCAAAGTATAGTTAAGCATTACACCATACCGAATTTTCACTCAAATGTAATCACATGTAATACTCATACAGGTATTAGGAATTCTGTTAAGCATCGATTAGGAAGCCAAGTGTATAAAAACTTGATAATAAAACTGTCAAACGTTCAAGCACAAAAAATTAGAATATCTGTATTCGTGAAAATGAAATGAGGGATAGGAGTTCTAGGCGTGGGAAGAGGGATTGGGGAAGGAAGAAGATGGATTCCATGATATTATTATAGGGAGTGTACTATTGTAGTGGGTGAGTATGGGTGATGGGTGCTGTATAGCGTAATAATGTATGGTCAGTTAATCATATTTTAAGTAAATCATAAAACTCTATAATGGAATAATATCCATGCTTTCATAAAACATGGCAAAATAATAATATTCATGTTCGTCAACATTTCAAATAGTATGGGGATATGGCGAAGGGTGTACGTCTATGACTCATATGGGATCAGGGCAATGTTATGGGGATAACAAGAACAGTGGACAACAACAAATAATCAAACGGGATCGCTCTTACACATTCACATACGAAAAGAGCGATTAGCTATAAATTCACATCACTAAACATCAACTAAAGTGTACTAATCCTATCTGAACTATAAAATTGTGTAAAGGATACGCCCACAAGTCACAGAGCAAATGATGTGGCTCTACATGTATACCAAAATCATCTACAAAGCCTAGTGGGAATGTCTAGGAATTAACAAAGTTACCATAAAACCTATCATTATACCACACTGGTATGTATAACTATTTCCACACGGCTAATGATCTTTGTAGGTGAAAAAGGTAATTGTAAACATCCACAAGATAAACTAAAATAAAACCATGAATCTAGTATAATGGCAGGACGTCGAATCGATCTGTCATCACATACTAGTGTACTAATTGCACTGTATGTGTCCTATGAAACGAATAGAATAAAACCACACATTGAAACCAGCAATCAGATATTGGATTAAAAGGTTACCGAACTATATACACAAAATTTCTTGTTACTTTTCCAGGAGCTAGTGTGAATAAATTCTTTGGTGACCCCACCCTAGACCAACATAAGTTATCCCTACGAGAAACATGTAGATGTCAAATCTACTCCTCAGTATTTAATAGATTGCCATGTGGTGCAGTAATTGTAATAGAAAATGCATGTCTCTTGAAGTTAGATCTATGGTAAATAATGTGTAATAATGTTGGATGTACACTGCTTCACTGTTCAAAGTTGTCAACAGCACCGTCAGATTTTTAGGGATTTACTTAATGTGACTGAAATGCAGGTGTGTCTTAGCAGTAAATGGAAATGTGTTAAAATGTGGTGCCAGATGTAACTGATTTTTACCCATCACCTTATAGATGATCTCATATTTAACGATTTCCAATCCATGGTGTACAGCAAACAGTTAGAATAAATATTCCTTCAAACAGTCTTATTTGTAATCAAGACGGTTTGAAGGAAGATCTCATATTTATTGAATTATATGTTGTACAATTGTATAATTTTGCATGTATATATTCGTTTCTATATGTGCTGTATGTCGGTAAAATACTTGGCGAATCCACTTAGTAGTAGCAAAAAAGTAACGGATTAAAATCTGAAATGTGATGGGGCAGTTTTCCATGAACGTTACTGTTTATGTTTTCATATCTCATGAACTACGTGTCGTATTGTTATATAATTTTTAACGTACAATCAGCTGTATGTATGTATACTTCCTGTAAAATTTTCTGCAGGTACAATTTGTAATATAGAAATTATAAAGAATACCATCATGCCGAATGCCATAGTTTTACTCCATGGACAGAGGAAAAGTTGTAAACGAGAAACTTCTTTCGCTTCATCATTTTGATGTGGTTGTCAGCGAGAAAGAGTTCAATAAAGGTTTGAAATTACGTTTAAAGTTTGTTGCAAGTCGCTTAAGTACTGTCATTCTCATGCAGTGTATAAATGAAGACTCGTTGCATGATGTGGCACTTTTTGTAACTCCTACTGTTTATCACGTTATACCTATGTGGTTTCTAACCATGCTGCAATTGTTACCTCAAGCTCAGCAATCTGCTTGAAATCGGTCCAGTGTTTTACGAGGAAATGTCTAGCATTGTCGTTTGATGCAGAAGTTCTTCGCGCATACCATTGTTTATTGCGTCATATCTCGTGCACTATGTGTTGTGCAATATTCTTACATTTACGGCGACCGTCCTTATGGATTGAAGCTTACGTGTGCAAAATTTCGTAAAGATTTAAACAAAACTGTCGATTCGTGTGTAATACGTACACACAATCACGAGGACACTGCCTTATATCTCTATACTTATAAGACGCATTTGTTGTGTCTGTCTGTTCCCTTATAACTGAAGATCCAGACAACCAAGTAACCTGAAATTTGATACATGTGTACGTGTACCAAATTTCAGGTTATTTGGTTGTCTGGATCTTGAGTTATAAGAGGACAGAGACAGACAATAAATGCGTCTTATAAGTATAGAGATGTGCCAGAGGAAATATTTATTAGAATGCATTTATTTATTTAAGCGGTTCGTGTTGACAAATTTTATAAGACTGCGTACATTTCTTTACGTGTTTCCTTTTTTGAGTAATAAAATATTGTATTATAGTTGACGTTTATTAGAATGCAATTATTTATTTACCTACCCGTTTTGTGTTGAACAATAACTACAGCGGTAGGAAACACTTAAAAATATTTCAAAATGACCCCGGTTATATTTATAAGGGCTGAAGAGCAGATTATCAGTCCGCGAATGGTGTTTCATGTGTAGACGATAGCATTGGTGACGCAGCGCAATCATTCTTAATAAAGTTCCAGTTCGTGTCTGTGAGCTAATTACACATCGATCTGTCTACATCACGCGAGGTTTTTTCTTCCGTTAATATTACACAGCACATTAATCTGTGTCTTCCTTTGACTGCAGTAAGAGATATATTTTTCTGCATCCCCTGAGATTTTTTTTTTTTATTTTGCACAGCACATTAACCTGGAAATTCGTGTGACTGCAGTAAAATATAGTTGTGTCTGCATCCCGTAAGATTTTTTTTTTTTTCTGTTTTTTTTTTTTTTTTTTTTTTTTTTTTTTTGTTTTTAATACTGAAACATGAAGACTTATGTCGCACTTAAACGCAAGCGTAACAATTTTCGAAGCGGTTGAACTTCTATCAAATTTATGATTTTACATGTAAAATGATGACATGATTAAAAGCAAACGGGCGGTATCCTGCGATTTACTTGCCAATATGTGGCATCTTGTGCTTTACTTGTCACTAATGTACTAGAAATGAAATGCCAGGCAATCACGTTACTATAAATCGTCATTCTTAATAAAGTTACAGATCGTGTCTGTGAGCTAATTAAACATCGATCTGTCCACATCACGCGAGGGTTTTTTTTTTTTTTTTTTTTTTCCTTCTTTTTTTTCCTTTAATTTTATACAGCACATTAATCTGGGCATTCCTGTGACTGCAGTAAAAGATAGATCTGTCTGCATCCCGTGTGATTTTTATTCTTTAATTAACTGAAACGTGAAGAACCACCTCGCAGTTAAAGGCACGTGCGATAGCGCGTTAACAATAATTTTGGAAGCATTTTTTCCTCTAAGCAGGCTTCGTTCCCCTCGGCTTCCTTGGTTAACGAAAGAACATCGCAAAACGTAAATACACTTCGCTAGTTTCTCGCACCGTATTTTAAGTTTCGTAATTGTACTTAATTATTACGGAAAAAAAAGCTCTCCTGACGCTACATCGTATTCAAGAACTTCAATAAACGAGCCGTTTTCAGGGTGATTTTGTGTCCTACATTCTCCGGGAGATATTTACATACAGTGAAACGTTATCACCGCATGTTTTTTTTTATGTTTCATTTTTATTTCAATATTGCTATTTCTACTGTTTTTCTTTTTAAAATCTCCCCGCTCAGAACTCCTAATTCCCGTTAAATTGTTTCACTTTATTTTCTTCTTTCGCTTGCATTTATATCTGTGTCGTTGTTTATGTCATGTTGTTAATGACGGCATATTACATTCGCACAAAAATATGAACGTCGGTTAACGTCATGCCGTCGTGCTTAACGTCATGGGTCAAAGCAGACGGGTGGTATCGGAAGATCAAGTATTGCCAGTTTAGGGACCGAAGACCCTTGCAGCTGGCCCCATAACTTTACAAACATTTGAACATTTGAAACTAAAGTACTGACAGATAAGAGATTGTCTCAGTAATTATGGTATATACAAAGTTATAGTATCTTAATACCTGTAACGAATAGATTTAGAAAATAACCACGCATTGGTGGCCCTTTAACGTTTCGATACATAGACATCAAGGGTATCGAATACTTCCTTAACCCAGACAAATGGCTTCCCTAGGGCTAAGTCCGTTACAATAGTCTTGCATCACTCGCTCCACCTAAGTCTCCTATAAACCCGAGCTGAACTGTCCGCCATTTTTTCCCCAAGCTGTAGGAGTCGCCACGTTCCGGACGCAGCTCACGCGTTACCTCGCGTTTCGTTCACGTCGCTCACACTCGCAAACTACTCACTGTATCAACGTGGAATTTTCATCTATTTCTTTGTTAAGAACCACACTACATTTTCATTTAATTTTCATTTATGGCAATAATTTATAAACATCGTATACTGATAGTTTACGAACAACTTTCTGACGACTTACGGAATTTTCGACATGCGTGGAACTTTTTTCTCTTGAAGTTAGGTGAACACATTAAGCCAATGAAATGTTCAAAATACATCAAATTTTGATCCTCTTCCAACAGCAACTCTGTGAGAAATGTATAACGTGAGACAATGTCAGTTAAGTATGACGCACTGGGATCCGCCCGCCCGTCTAGTAGTAACACGTCTTCCGTATTAGAGCTCCTAATAATTAGGCAGATGTTGTTACTGCATAACATCCATACTTGAAGATACTGGTACTGACTTCGTTTAACCCATTAATTTTCATAGTTGCACACTACAAAAGTGCTGTGTCTCTAGGTAATATTCAATTTCAATTTTTCAGTTATATGAAAAGGATATTCTAAATATCTGAATACAGAGTGCTTTATTATGTGAGGAAATGAGAACAAGTCAGTTCATTAGCTAGTGAAGAGATCCTTGCTATCTGTCATTTTCAAGTATTCTCACATAAAATCCTCCTAGTAACTTCCGTTCTTTTACGGCTAGGCTTTAAACCAAAGGAGATGTAACTCCTATTGGGTTTTGGAAACGGAGTAGTAACTCTGAAACACATAGGACAAGAAGCAAAGAAATAAACATTTGTTAGTGACGAAGGAATATCTGCAAATCGAATAATAAATCACTGACTTTACTCTTTTTCATTCTACAACTATATATTTCCTTGAGTAACGCGACAATTAATGAAGTTTTGCGTAGTAGCCATGTGGCAAAATACTTCCCTCTTTGCATGTTATCATTTGTGAAAATATCATTTTGATACCTCATACCGTGTATGAGATACGTAATGATTCATTCTGGCCTTATCGCCATCGGAAATGAGTGCGCTAAATAAAATAAAGTTTAGCGGTATGAGTGAAAGGTAAAGATGTCCTCCTAAGTCGAAAATAAAATTCAATCCATTAGGAAAGTTTCATCTGCAGCAACATATGGTGCAACAAGTACCAGACGGAATATTATAGCAGCCTCTATTTTTTACTGGAAACTTTTCCTAATGTAGCGCAGTCTCTTGTTTCGAATCCAATATCTTATTAACTATGTTAACGAAATGACGAGCATTTCGTCACAATGCTGATATACAAATATTTAGGTAACGGAAACATTAAATATTTCTACCAATTAGTTTTTGCGAAATCGTTTGTGAAAGATGGCAGGGCATGCGCCTCTAAGCTGTTAATGCAGCGCGATTCCAACCATGTTGGGGAAAACATGGCGGACGATTCAGCCTGGGTATCTAGGAGCTCTAGTTCCGCCTAGGGCACCTGTATATAGACGGGCATGCGCATCAATTTCTGCTGTAGCGGCAGCTCCCGCTACAGGCGGTGATAGCGTGAGCATGTGAAAGGCGGAGTTTTTCTGCTGTTATTGCTTTCAAACGTCGTTTGTTTCATTTCTAATACACATACCAAAAAGAAAATATACATACTTGTATCACAAATTAATCTCGTAATACGTTATTGTAATATGGTGTGACAATCCTTAAATATGTTTTCTGGTATTTGTCCATCCGGGTGTATATTGTGAGCAATTCTTTCGCATTCGACAGTCGACTTTTATGGGATAACGCATGCACTACCGAAGCTGCGCTAACATGCAAGAAATCTCCGTTTTCGAATGCCATAAATTTGCTCCAGAATAGGCCAACACTCTCAGGTTGCTACTTTTTTACGACGTATTTTACAGAATTCGTATAAAATACTTTTTCAATGCACAAAATATATCATCATGATAAAGTAGGATGCAGTAAAAAATTTATATATATACGAGATATTTTAATTTCTCATTTAACAATTTACTTTCTCATTGGTCAATTTTACTTACGGCCTCGGCGGCGTAGTGTACTGATGGTGGCAACGACCTTTGAATGCTCTTTGAAAACTCGAACAGGTAGAATGAGAGAAAATAATTTTTCATGTTTACCGTCTTCTGGTGTGTACACTTGTCCGGTCAGTAAATTAATTATCCTGCTAAAGCGGACATTCTCTTGCCAACATTAGCAAATTACGCCGCCGATGCTGTAACTAAAATTAAAATCGCAGTACTGTAACTAAAATTAACATCGCAGTAGCTTCAAACATCGTTACGAGGCGTATGAGCCATTATAACTAGTAAAAAACACTATGCATCATTTAAAAGTAATTAGTATTGTTACTGTCTAAATGTTGCTACTGTATTAGTGCGTAGCGTCGAATCCTTCGCAGAAAAAAAATAAATAAAAAGAGTTTCGAAACCTGTCGTTTACGACGTGTAGAAATTGTGCATAACTACAAATAAGTCAACCCAAATCAAAGTCAATCCACCTCGCATAGTTTTGAACACCTTGTTGGTATCCATTTGTCACGACGAAAATTTATTAACTATTTTTACGCCCTTCAGGATTCATTGGAAACGAAAAAGAAAACCAAAATCATTTTCTGAACGATTAGAACAATTCGGAGCTGCACAGCCCACCATGCTGAAAGAGTATTGACTGTCCTATTCTACAATCGCGCGTCGAAGCGAAGGAACAAAAATGGCGGATGCGCATGACCGTCTATATGCAGGTGCCCTAGCTCCGCCTATTACGTCACCCCTTCTCTACTACTGTGTATCAACCAACTCGCAGAATTAAATTTAGAACAAGCTGTTTTAAAAGTCAGACATGTCACACGGTGTATCGCCAACATCTGCCCCGACACGCCTCGACTACCGGCACTGCAGTAAAAATAAAGAGAAGGGAAGAAAAGTGTATTTATCGGCCGGACCGCGTCCTGCGAGAAGTGAAGGTGTCTAATTGAAGGGGGAAAACCGGGCGATGTCCCAGTGCGGAGCGAAAGCGGCGAAATATGCGGCCGGTGTGGAGGGGAGTGGCAAGTGCACGCGCCGGGACAGGAACCGGAGACTCCTGAGCGGCCGCTTCCCAGAAGACAAACAGGCGGGGCCGTGGGCCAGCAGGCAGGAGAAATTCGCGGTTGGCCCGGCCCGGGCGGTGGCCATTTGTCAGGCACGTGTGGCGCTTCCAGGCGCGCGCAAATGTCAGTGGGCAGGGAGAGCGCTGCACCGTCGTGGAGGCCGCGTTCCGACCGCTGCTTCAGGTAGCTGGCCATCCCCCTGTCTGAGGGCCGCATCTTGATACTGCTTCCTACTCCACTCAGCGTCCAGGCTGCAAAGAGACAAGATGGCGTACCTCTGCAAGCGCCGCTGACAGAACTCAGCCCGTTTTGCAATTTAGATTGCTTCATAACCGAAACTTCCTGGCAGATTACAATTGTGTGCCGGAACCGGGACTCGAACCTGGGACCTTTGCCTTCCGCGGGCAAGCGCACTACCGACTGTGCTATCCCGACACGACTCACGATGCCGCCTCACAACTTTACTTCCGCCAGTACCTCGCCTCCTACTTTCCAAACTTCACAGAAGCTCTCTTGCGAAACATGCAGGACTAGCACTCCTGGAAGAAAGAATATGGTGGAGACATGGCTTAGCCACAGCCTAAGGGATGTTTCCAGAATATTAATATTAATATTAATTTAAGCGTAAGGAAGTCTTTTCTGAAGGCATTTGTGTGGAGTGTTGCCTTGTATGGGAGTGAAACATGGACGATAAACAGTATGGACAGGAAGAGAATAGTGACTTTTGATATGTGGTGCTACACAAGAATGCTGAATATTTGTTGCGTGGATCGCGTAACAAATGAGGAGGTACTGAACAGAATTGGCGAGAAAACTAATTTTTGACATACCTCGACTAAAAGAAGTGATCGATTGGTAGGACACATTCTTACACATCAAGGAATTGTGAATTTAGCGTTGGAGGGAAGTGTGTGGGGTAAAAATCGCAGAGGGAGACCAAGAGACGCATATAGTACGCAGATTCAAATGCATGTGAGTTGCCTTTCTTATAAGGAGATGAAAAGGCTTGCTCAGGATAGAGAATGGTAGAAAGCTGCATCAAACCAGTCTCCGGACAGAAGACCACAACAACAACAAATATGTGTCACGACGAAGAGTATAAATGTCATTTACCCTCAAAACAGCTACACATTTGCTAAAATTTCCAAAGATATATGGCAAGTAAAGTGATTGTTGTTTCCGTATCGTTAAAAAGAACAATGGGTTTAAAAAAATTGCTTTGAAGCGGTCTCGAACCCCCGACCTTCGACTGCGCAGTGCGATGCCGCTACCCACACTATTCTTAATAGATGGAGAGTAGGGACGTCATTATTATTCACTGGAGTAGCCAGGAGCTGTCGTCTCCGCCAGCTTCAACGCCAGTGTTAAAAGCGTCGTTTCCCCTCGCCCCTCCCTGCCACGCCAATATGCTGTCTTTCTTTTCTTTTTTTCTGAGGTATACCCTATGCTTTGCAGTCGTAGGTTCACTTCGTTCGTTGTTATTCATTGAATATTTGGCTCAGTACCTTCTCATTAGTTACGCGATCTACCCACCTAATCTTCAGCATTCTTCTGTAGCACCACATTTCAAAAGCCACTATTCTCTTCCTGTCCGCACTGTTTATCGTCCATGTTTCACTCCCGTACAAGGCAACACTCCACACAAATGCCTTCAGAAAAGACTTCCTTACACTTAAATTAATATTCGATGTTAGCAAAGTTCTCTTTTTCAAAAATGCTTTTCTTCCCATTGTCATTCTGCATTTTATATCCTCTGTACTGCGACCATCGCATGTTATTTTACTACCCAAGTAACAAAACTCATCTACCACCTTCATTGCTTCGTCACCTAATCTAATTACTTCACCATCACCTGATTTTCTAAGACCGCATTCCATTATTTTTGTTTTGCTCTTGTTAATGTTCATTTTGTACGCTCTCTTCAACACACTGTCCATTCCATTCAACAGCTCTTCCAGGTCCTTTGCTGTCTTTGACAGAATCACAGTATCATTAGCAAAACGCAATGATTTTAATTCTTCAAAGTTTTCCTTCCTTTCCTTCATCCCCTGCTCGATGTACGAATTGAATAACAACGGAGAAAGGCTACAACCTTGTCTTACTTCCTTCCCAACTAATGCTTCCCTTTCATGCCCGTCGAGTCTAGCAACTGCGGTCTGTCTTTTGTACAAGTTGTAAATAACTCTCCCTTCCCTGTATTTTATCCCTGCTGACTTCAGCATTTCAAAGAGTGTTTTCCAATCAACATTGTCAAAAGCTTTCTCCACATCTACGAAAGATAAAAATGTAGATTTGCCTTTCCTTTCACGTAGGCACATGTAACATTCGAAATTACGACGAAATAACGTTAACTGTACTGCTAAAAGTGTTATAAGGATATGATTAGGTTTTTTGTTAAAATATACGTCTCATTTCAGTTGAAAATGAGAAAAAATTTATGTCAGCTTCACTTCACATTTCTCGTAATAACGAAATGGCTTGTTGCCCCGAGTCACGTGACTTAGATATTGGTTTCAGTATAATGACGTCACTTGCAGTCTAGATTATCTATGGTGACAATAAGGCGACTGTACCATGTCGAGCCTCGTGTATTGTCGAGTATTGCCGGACGCCTTCGACTCCATCTGGCCGTAACAAAGCTGAGTCCCGTGTTATGGAACCGGCACGTGCAAAGTGAACAGGTAATACACCCATAGAGCAGAAACAGTAACATTTGTTTGTTTCATGGTCTACACGAAGCGTTATTGATGTCATTCTTTGTGGTTTGGCTTTCAAAGAATATCAACATCTTGGCAAAGAATTTCTAGCGTGATGTTGATTATATGGGTGCTTGTCAGAGACGTTTGTGTAAGAAGTTACAAAGTAACATTTTTTAAACACACTATCCAAGAGTATTCTCGTGACCGTGATTGGATAGCTTTCCAGAGACTTTTCCCTTTTGCCATGTCCACAGTCACTCTGGCCATGCTATATCGATACCATATTTGACAGCAGATTTGACGTTTCGACACCATAATATTGTACGCATTTTGCTACGGACAGGAAGTTTATACTTTTGACTTGTAACTTCAATCGCACTACATTAACCCAAACTTCAGTACAAGTGTTTACGACAGATTTGCGCGTTAGCTCGAAACTTTTAGACGCTTCTACGACCTGAGAAAAGGCATACGTATTTTAATTTACGCACTAGGCATGTAATGAACTAGAACCAGCGTCCAGTATTTGTTCGTCTGCGTGGAAGAGGATTTGGAGATCAAGAACATCAAGAGATCTACATTCTAAAGAAAGATGAAACAATTATCACTGACTGCAGTCATTCTCATAAGAATTCACATCGATCTTAACGGCAAAAGTGTAACTAGACTTGAGATGGAAACAAGTGCAACGTGATCAACAAAAGCAAGTAAAAGTTATACTTAGCTGACTAGCATTAGAAAGCAATAGGCAAGAAACTATATTTGTATGCAGTTCTAGTTTTGAACTGCTGACAGATGAAGTGCTAAAACTCCAGAATAGCTGATTCATCCGTAGCAGTGAATGTTGGTAAAGTGATGAAGTGGCTGGAATGAAGATGACGAATTGCGGTAAGTTTCAGATAGCCAATAAGGTTATAAGCAGCGACAACATTTTTCTGTTCATATCAAGTAACCAATCGTAGCTAATTTTAAAGAAGCCAATGAAATTGTGGACGGCGTCGAATGTTTTTGTTATCAGAGTAAACAGCAGTAATTTGAAAGTACCCGAAAGGAATTAATGTAAGACATATTACAGGTTCGCAAAGAAATTTTACAAAGTTATATGCGTAAATCGGCAGAGAAAAGATTAAACAAAACTACATGGAGAAAAAGACGCTAAATTCATGTAACATTTAATTAAATAAATTTGACTAAAATCTTTTAATTGAGAATGAATGAAATTGCTTAGTGAAGAAGTCGGACGAATGTACATTTACGTAAAAGAATCAATTATGTAGTGAACAATTATCTGTATCTAGTAGGAGATTCTGTTTTCAAAGACATTCTATACATATTTGTTGCGACATTGTGTTCCTGCATGTTAAAAAAAAATTAAGGAATGTAGACAGATCTATGTTTAATGGCAGGCACAGAGGTACATCAACTGCCTCGAAAAATAATAAACGCTCTTGCGTTTAGGTATAACGTAGCATTTTCTATTTCTGCTTGTTTAAAAAAATAAAAAACTCACGGGATGTAGACAGATCTACGTTTTATGGCAGTCACATTCAGATATTCCGCGAAAACAACTCTGAAAATATGATGGGATACTGGATTCTACCACCCGATTGGCTTACAAAATTCCCGGGAAAAACTGATGTTCCTAACATTGATTGAGCCTCAGCTACGGATGTATCGGCTATTCTGAAGTTAAGACGAGGAAGTAAATGTCTATTGCTTTGCGACAACTCCTTTATTCCAAATTTGTCAATAAATATCTAGTAAATTAATATCGTCTTGTTCTTCTTCACAAATTAAAAAGATGGAATCGTTAAGGATAGGACAGAGCTGGAACGAAAGTGGTGGCAGATCCTTCATAAACAGTAATATTAACACCTCTAATTTACGTCCCGAAAACGAGTAAAACAAATTGAGATGCAAAACTAGTTAGTAAACCGAATTGAAGTGATTTCTCTTCTTAAGTATTATGAAAAAAGAAATATTGGTAATTTACTAGGAACTGAGTACATCAAATGAAACGGCAGTGCGATCTATATATATATATATATCGGACGTTCGACTATAGCCCTTACTCGATATAGTGACAAGGGCGAAGCGGTTGATTCGAATTACTTTTCTGAATGAACCGTGGTCGTCATTCTCCAGAACGATAAGTAAAATTTAACCTTTCAAATTGGTGACAATATCGAATAATACTTTATTCATTCCACTATCTCTGGAATTTAAATCGCTGCGGAGTTTGTTACAATAAGTGCATCGAGAACCAGTCACTACATGGGTGTAACAGCTGGTTTACACTACATAGCTTTCGCTGAAAAGTTGTTTACATTGTCAACGAATAAAGTTGTTTATTAAACCTATGTAGAGACTAGTTCTCGATGTAATTTTCTTCAATTTGTACTCTAGTGATTCCTTCACGTGATAAAATTTCTTCTTTAATACAAATTGCAACCGCATTGTGAATCGTGAAAGTACATCGAGAACCACTCACTACAGGACTGAAACAGTTTCTTTAATGTAACATAATTTGGCCGTCAATGAAAACAGACTTTTCCGTCAAAGCTATGTAATGAAAACAAACTCTTTCATCCATTTACAGATTACTTATGTTACCGCAACCAGTCACAAATTGTTTTACAACACTAAATATTGTTTATTTGGCTTCACGTTTCGAGGCCGCGCCTCATCTTCACGCTATTTAGGCATTAAAAATTACAATAATACTTTACAATGGTTTTACATCTTGTTACCTGCTAATGTAAAACCATTGTAAAATGAGTAGCCTAATATCAAACCCGGACATCTGACCTAATTGTCGAAATTTAGTTAGCAGTCGATGCCAAAGGAAGTTTTTCCGCTCTTTTCATTGGTGAAGTCCGCTTTTTCCAAAAATTGAAGTAAGTGTGATAAATCACACGTTAAATTTGATTGTTCACATCAAAAGCGGACACCTACATAATCGCTTGATATCAAATTCGGACACTTGTTGAATAAAGCAGTGTGCACCAATGGGAACACAGTATATGATCACATGACCTCGAAACTCAGACATGGCGGCAGTATGTGCGTTAATTAGACGTATTAGCCCGTACTTAAGTTTTTCAGTAATTTGTATAGTATTATTACTAATAATCATTTCAGAGCGAGTGAAATGGACCATAATATAGCACCAGCGTCCGAAGGAAAAGCTAGAAAGCGGCTGAAAAACCTGAAAAGTGGAAAATAAACAATGAAAAGAAACAAAGGTATGACTATCTTATAAACTACACTGTTCTATTGTAAGGTGTGTTGTACGAAATTATTACTTGTTGGAAAGAAGTTCGATGTCAGAAATAACGTAAGGAAGTTAACGGAAAAATCTGGCGACAGTTTCAACAGACCTTATGCTAATAGTTTTAGAGATTCTTGCGGTAACATTTCATTTTGTATACAAAAATTAAAAAGATTATTATTATAATTGTAGTTCTTCATTTTTCCTATTTGTAACAGAGTTCAAAATTTAATATTTTCCACTTTATGTCGATATTAGTATAATTTCCCAGATTATACACCTGTAAAAGATTCTCGTTAGTAGTGAGCGAATCTCTGTGTATCAAAAACGGACATCTGAAAGCGTGTTCACATCAAAAGCGGACACCTACAACTTTTAGTTTCAAAGACGGACATCTGTATTTTCAAACGCAATTTGAAGGTACTTGGGTAATCAAATTGATATTAGCCACTTCCAGGTATAAATCCTCGAGTATTAAAGTTGATAATGCTCAAATCAGCTTATAAATATATTAGCTCTATGTTTCGCAATAAAAATGACGTTTATCTCAGTTTCTGGCAAACGACAGATGTCCGTATTTGATAATAGGCTACTCAAATATTATTGTTATTTTTGTAATGCTAAAGTAGCCCTTAAACATGTAGCTAAATAAACAATATTTCCTGTTGTAAAACAATTTGTGATTTGTTGCGGTAATATAAGTAACCTGTTAATTTTTCACGTACAGTCACATTCGGAAAAAATGTAATTATGGCGTTAAATTGTTACACCGATCTAATGACTGCTTCTCGGAGTACTTTAATTTGGACATATTATCAAAGCAGGAACAGTGATCTTCTTTATCATTACTTATGTTGAAAAATAAATAGTCTTGATGGCAAAACGTTGTTATATTTAATAAATAGAATAACCTTCAGCGACTAAGACGTATTTTCTTTTTCAAAATAAAATAAAGCAATATGTCAGAATCCCAAAGAGATGTTGCTGTACTCTAAGTTTCAAGTTAAAATTTCGATATCTCCACTGGATTTCACACGCTGCTGTCTATGACTTAAAATCAACCACACAAAAAGCCTACGCAAAGTGGTGTTTTTTTCTGCAAAAACTCTTCAAAATATGTTTCTTTACTTCACATAATTTGATACTGCACAGTAAGTGTAAAAGATAGCGAAAATAAAAGCTATCTTTTTTTTTCGGTCAAAGAAACGAAACTGTAAGATATTCTAAAACCAAGGTATTTACGCCATGTAGATTTCATGAAATCGGATGGGAAGTATCGTAACGTGCAGTCAGTTTGCATTTTTTGTACCCGAACAGGTGTTTTGTGTGTAGCTTTATAATACATAATGAAAAGAAATGACCGTATGGCGTTTTTGGCTGGATTGTTCGGCCACCTAGTGTTAGGGATGGGAAAAACCGACCGGTTAAAACCGATACCGGTATTTTAGTTTTGGATAACCGGTTTTTTCGGTATTTATTTGGTGTCGGTTGTAACCGGATTTTTTAATTATTGCCAAGAACAGTGTAAAAGACCGGTAGGAATACTTCATGTAGTAGTGGTTCACAATGTGTTTTTTGTAAATAATTTTAAAAAATTAAAACTAATAGACCCTAATATTTAGTTAGGGGTATTCCTAAACTAATAGACCCTAATATTTAGTTAGGGGTATTGCTAAAATTTCCACTGCTGTGAAATATTAGGTCATCGCTGTAACTAATAAAAGCGATCAGTGATATTTTAAGAACAATCCCGGCAGTCAGAAATGCGTAACAAATGCGTGGCATAAGAACTTAACGAACTGGTGCAGGTATTGAGGCATCGATGCACCTGTTGCCGTGTGTCGTGGCCTATTAGACGACGCGCGTGCACCGGCAGTGTACGAGACTTGCCTCCGTCTGGTCATGCGGCAGTTCCTTGCTGTCGTCGCCAGACATCGGTTGTGTCTGAAATGGCACCATCTCGAGTGTGGAAGTACTTCACCAAGTACGGTAGCAGTGAGGTACAATGCTCCATTTGCTTTCAAAAGCTGAAAATGGGTGGAGGTACTACAAACATGCTGTGTCATTTAAGGAGAAAGCATCCAAAATGTTTCTTGGAAGAGAAGGTAAATTCGATTCATATACATATTATGTAAGCTTGAATAATAACTTATAATGTATCATATTGTTATGCTAGCACGTTTTATTGGCGTCATTCCTTGAAAGAGATGGGCTTTTTTAATAACCAATATGGGTTTAGGTAACATTGATCATGTGGTGCCTCGCGAGGTAGCCGTGCGGTCTGAGGCTCCATGTTACGGACTGCGCGGCTGCTCCAGTTGGAGGTTCAAGTCCTCCCTCCTCCGTCGGTCATGGGTGTGTATGTTGTCCTTAGCATAAGTTTACATTAAGTAGTTTTTAAGTCTAGGGACCGATGACCTAAGCAGTTAGGTCTCATAAGAACTCACATCCATTTGAACATTCTTTAATCATGTGGTACACAGCTTTCCTAGTTCAACAATCTTACTGTTAGTCGGATCTGTGACTTTGTTTTTCGAAATACTTCTGCAACACTGATTGAAGTTTATTTACTGACTGTAACTTATACTTGTTGTGTGTATAACGAGATATTCGTATGCGCTGGCTCACAAGTCCAACTTACGGAGTGGTTGGCTCAATATTCGCAACTGCCGGATGGAAATACTAGGCCAGTAAATCTGTATGCTTCGTATATCGTCTTCTACGGACTCCTGGCTAGGCTTACACACACTCAAGAAGGCGTAGTATTGGGAGGGGATCTTGCAAAATATGGAAACACTAGTGATTTGTCGTATAAACGTGAATTTACCTAAATTTTAACCAAATTCGATTACGGTTTCTGTTTCGGCCGCAAAATATGTTTCGGTCGATCACTACTGGAAATAATAGCAATATAAAACCGAGAACCGGTTATTTAAAAAAAAAAGAAAAAAAAAAAAAAAAAAAAAAAAAACAGCAGTTATCTTGAGTAATTTTTACAGTGTGGTTAAACTGGAGATAAAAAGAACCGGTATATCCGAAAACCGGTTGTTTCAGCAATAACCGCCATCCCTATCTAGTGTTGGTCTTGTTAGCTAACTCCACTTCGGCAAGTTGCATGTCGATGACGATGAAAATGATGAGGAAAATACACAACCGTCAGTCCCCTGTCAGGAAACAAACCCGGGCCCCCTACGTGACATTCAGCGGCTGACCTACGGGTTATGAGGATGTGGACATAATACACAAACATTTTCGAAAACGGGAAAATTTTAGTTCTATTTAAAATTCTACAGAACGTACTGTTAATTGTCTATGGATATTTATGTAGATATTTGCGTTCCACATAAGAAAAACGGCTAAAACATTTTTATTGAAATTTTGCGCATACGGCATCCTACCTTTCAAACTGGGTAGTTCTGTAACCGCTAAGGATGTCATAAAAATTACATAGTTGTTTGAAATTAACCTTATGAACATATGATACAAATGTCGACTATTTGTAGTGTTTAAAATGGTTAGTGGTGGCCATCCTCACGTAGTACGAAACGACCATACACTAAAAATATTTTTTTTATTTATTGATTAAAATTAATTATTTACTATTTTGACAGATAAATGTGTTGAATATAGAATTCATTTATGTAGATTTTTTCTACAAATAGTATTGATAATTTATTATTTATTTTAAATTTTTTATTAATTATTTGTGTTTTAATTAGAGTTGCTTTTTTTAACTTTAATGGAGCGTAAGGTATTAGGTTATATTCAGATTCTTAAAGGTCCGAATAGGGTGGGTTTTTAGGTATTCCTCAACCTATTAGTGATGCTATTAAATTGGTTTGTAAGGAGCAACCCATTCCTTTTATGTCAAATTATTTTTATATTATTTTTCTCCTGTTTGCAATCTGATGTTTTCTTTATTAGTTTGAGTTATTTTTCCTTATGTAACTTATATATGTTGTTTCCTTATGGTTTTTTTAAATTCTTTCTTTGTTGTACTAGACTGGGAGTTTACACATTAATAATTGCTGGTTGATCTTCTAATTCAAATTATTCATTGTTAGGTTCCTTACGTTCTGTTGCTTGGACTATTTCTTATGAAGTAAGATTGGCTTTAATTTTATTATCATTAATTATTTTAGTTGGGAGTTTTAATGTATTTGACTTTATGGATTTTAAGGTTCATTGTTTTTTTTTTTCCTTTAGCTTTATCTTTTTTTGGTTCTTGTTTAGCAGAAACTAACCGTACACCATTTGATTTTGCTGAAGGTAAGTCCGAGTTAGTTTCTGGTTTTAATGTACTTCCTGTACCCAAAAAACATGTATTTTCGCGTTTTTTTCGCCAGAACTCATTAACAAATGGTGTTTTTTTTCTAAATCGTACACAGATCTCTCTGGACTACACGTACTGTGCAAAAACTAACCGATTTTCTCAATTTAACCGGTCTGAAGGACTGTCAGATTTAAATTGTGAGACAGTACTATATGATTGCTTCAGCTTGCCACATACTTCTAATACGAAACTAGCACAAGGGCCATCCAAAATACATCGCCCCACATCTATGTGATAATTAGAACCCGAGATATGGGGCCCTGATAAAAGTAATCGTTATTTAGCAGGACGCGTTTTTGAACATATCGCTACCGTACACTGTTGATCAATACAGATACAGCTAAAACTGTCTAATGAATGCTCAAAAAATCAAGCGGAACAATTTGCCACCCTCAATGCTCTTGAGTTCATAAATAATCTCTCGAATACTGATACAACTGCAGTAATTCACACTGACAGCAGGATTACTTTGGACTCTTTGCGAAATCAACTTGTTGATTGAAGAAATAAGATGTAAAATCAGAAGGTTGCAGACACACAACTGGCTGGTGCATTTCGAATGGTTTAAGGCACATCAAGGGCTATGGGGAAATGAACTAGCGGACAACCTTGCTAAAAGAGCAGCTCGATCACGACAATAAACACGCTACAACAAAATACCTACAAGTGCCGTAAAGAAGAAACTTCGAGAAGAGTTTAGGAACAATTGGGACATTGAGTGGCACAGAACAAAAAACGGGAGAAGCACTAAACCGTATTTTCCTACGATCAGACAACGTTTAATGATTAAACTTCCAATATCTCCGAATTTTACAGCTATGCTAACAGGTCGTGGGAAACTGAAAGCCTACCATCAGCGGTTCAAAATAATTGAAGACGGAACGTGCACATATGACCACGTGCTTTTTGACTGCTGCAATTTATTGAAAGAGAGGGACCATCTCAGGAAAAAAATAGCCGACAAAGGAGGAGGATGGATCGTCAGTAAATATGACTTAGTACATAAATACACTACAGAATTATTAAAAGTAAAATGACTGCAAGAAATACCGAAATCATTTAATAAAACTAAAATTCCTGGTTTCTGACTTCAGTGTTACCCTGTCACAGGTACTTCAGCTAATCAAGCTTTAAAAATCTACTAGATATTAGCCAGAATGAGGGAGATGTTTGCGTTATTGCATAAATAAATGCACAATGTTTATTAATTTGCATAGATTACCTTTCTTAGATAAATGAATATTCATATTTCATATGATTCTTGTACCTCTGAAGCTATTTCTGAGGCCAAAGTGCTAGCAGAAGATAATCAGGTATCTACGGTATGCTCCGAAAAAAGGATTCGAAGAAAGAAGGAAATGGCCGATGAGATTTGTGAGGATGAAGCATCCAACATTCACAGAAACAATAAGGAATAATTGACAGAGCTTAGTACCAGATTTACCGCACTTGAAAAAATTTGTGCAAAAATTAGTTTTCTGTGTGGTGTGCAAATTCGAGAAATGGAAGTGGAGGACTTGTGGGCCAAAGCAGCGAAACTGCCAGAAGATCGTAGCGAGGAAGAACTTGAAGTTGAAAGTTTCAGACAACATGCGCTGGCAGTAGACAGAGCCTTGCAAGATTCCACTGCATCATCAAATTTAAGTTTAATTTATAAAAAATAAATTGGTAGAGAGGTATCCCAACCTTACTACAGCGTTAAAGTATATCTTACCATTCTACTTTCTGTTTCGTCTGGAGAAAGAGGTTTCAGCAAGCTGAAACTAATTAAATGCACTTGAGGAGCACGACTGCTTAACAAATCTGAGTATAATATCCATAGAACACAAAGAGCTGCTTCTCTAAACTATGATGATATGAAAAACAGTTTTGCGGCAAAAAAGCTCGAAAAGCGAAATTTTGAATTGATTTTTGTACGATTAGTAATCTTGTAACATTTTTGTATGCATTAAAATTTTTCTGTTTTCCTTTGATCTTAATTCAGTCAATAAAATAAGTTCTTGTGAGATTGTGACATTTATTTAGAAATATGTAACCTAATTAGCGTCAAAAAGTCGATTCTTACGGGGTGGGGGGCTGAAAGAAGGGGCGGCAAATTTAAGCTTGCAAATGTCCTAGATCTAACCATCAAACATGTAATATTACTATGTAATGGGGCATGTTAAATAATAAATAAATAAATAAAAAGTATGATTCATCTTGATGCGAAGTAATTGCGGGGTAGCGAAACGCCATCAGTAACGGCGGGTATCGTTCAAAATTGAGAACGTTTCGCCAGCGACGGTGCCTTATCGATCTGTTACGTCACAAACGCCCTCTTCTCCCACAATCCTCTGCGCCACACAACGCGCATGCGCAGTATGCTGCTGCCATCTGTTGATCACGAAAGAGAACTTCCAGAAGACTGGGTCTCGGTAACTCACCTAAAATTTACCATCGTAATCCGTCGGCTGCTTTTTTTGTGGATGGGTAACACTTATTGAACTGTGCAGTTAGCCAATCATATGGTGAATACCAATGTGCATCATTTTATGAATAATTACTGGAGTACCATTCCAAGTTCTCATTGCAACGAGAAGAGCAAAGCTAGGTAAAGGTTTGAAGTTACAGTGAGCAGGTTAACTACCTCTATTTTACAGGGGACAGAGAATATATTTTTGTACTAACATGTCCAACTCCTCCATCTAAAAATGAGCAATTTACAATTCATGTTACAGACATTGACACATTGACACGACTAACATACATAATTTTTGGAATGCAGCTTCTGTTATACAGGAGCTGCCGCAAGATGTTGAAAGATGGCGTTGTAAATACCTAGAGTATAAAGGGGAATGAAATATCGGTCCATAAATCAGATGCAATCCTCTATCATTATTCTTCATATCGGTTTCGACAGATTATCATATGAAAAATAGTAGCTCTTTTAACACGTGAGAATTTCTTTTTTAAACTTGATTATAACTAATAATTCCGAATGTTATTTTAAAAAAGGAGTGCGTTTTAGAAGCTAATAATATATTTAATTGAGAAGGCGCCTCGGTTGCATAGTGGTAGAGTGCCGGACTCCAAATCCGAATGTTCCGGGTTCGATCCCCGCCAGGCCCTAGGATTTTTATCTGTCACTTTCCACGTCTTTCACCTCTTGCAGTGTTACCCATGTGAAAAATACCGAGTAGCACTGTGGTTCGGAACCCACGTTAAACTGTAGGTCCCCCTATAACTGTCATTCGAAGGTCGGAGGAAGGCAACGGCATACCACCTCCAGACAGGACAATGTCTAGTAAAGCACTGTGGTGTTCAAATCAATCTTCGGATTGTTGACTGCTTTACCTTTTATGCTGAGAAATCGCAGAACAAATGATCTGCCACAGACATTGTTACAGCATACGAATAAGTAGACCGAAAACATATATATATATACGACAAACTCTCAAAATACATATAAAGTAAACGAAATAGTTAACAGTACTTATATTTTTCTCTAAGGAATTTTAAGGAGTCAATAAGTTGGTCATTTCTGATTCAATCTACTTTTTTGAGCAGAAATCACTTCACAAGCTACTGAAATCTTCTCCACTGCGAATGAAGTTTTTATAACAGTTAGTAAACAGGTTAGACATTTTCCACACATGGTGTCAGTAGGTTAACTGCTTTATTTACGAAAATATATACTACGATCACTATTGAAATGCATATTTTCACAAATGTCTTGCCCTTTAGGTCATATATACAGTGTGTCTGAGAACTAACACTAAATATTTTCGAAGTTAGTAGTATATACGAATTGAAATAAAAAATTTCATTTAACATGTGAAGCATTTTTATTGAGAACATAGTTTTTTTTTATTTAACCCAAAAAATGTTAAAGCAAAGTCAAATAAGGACATTTTCAGTGATCCTTTCGTCGGTTCTTGGTAGAACATCATACTGGATTAAAAGTATAATGTTGTGTGTCTTCTAGATGTTTATTTATATCATCGGTTTTCGGCTTACAAGACGATCTTCGGTCTTTAAATTGTTAAGATGGCTTTGTAAGGGGTGAACTAAATAAAAATAGACTTGTACAAGCTACAATAGTTCGGCTTTTAAACCAATATTATGATGTTCTACCTTGAACCTGATGGAAGAATAAATTAAAATGACTGTAAAATGACTTTAATGTCCATAGATGGCCTTGTAAGCCAAAAACTGGATAACTAAATAAAAATAAACTTCAAGAATATTTTAAAACTGTGCTTTTAATTCAGTATGACGATGTTCTACCAAGAACAGAAATTTGCCTTTACTTTTCGTTTATTTGTGTTGCATACTAAGGCAGTATCTTTTATTCAATAATAATAAGCCACATTTTACATGGTATTCCTTTCTATAATTCGTCTATACTACAAATTCGGCACTTCCCAAATATTTCTTTTTAGTCTTGAAACACACACAAGGAAGACCCCTTTCACACTTAAAACATGAAAGAAAATTTCTTGTAGCTAATAACATGGGGCAAGTGTACTTTATGTTATCTTTATTGTTATACGTTTTTTTCATTTTGCCATATGTGTGAATAGCGACATTGGAGCAGATGAAGTTATGTGAATTTGTCATAATTTCTCATTAATTATAAAGATTTCTGCTAACTTCACTTAAAGGTGAAATAAGATTTACCAATCTGGGGACCCAAAGCTCAGTATTTTATTTCAAGTGAGCTACATAAATTTAAAACTATCTGATTTACATGGATTTAACTTTGTTTATTATTGGTAAATGGAAATTTTTTTATAAAATCGGTAAACACAAAATTACAATATACCTTTAATGTAGTTAAAATCTTAAATTTTGACATTCAGAATCGGTTGATTAATTAATAATTTGATATAAAGATTATCCTTTGAAACTGGCGACAAAATGCACCGGAACTAATAGTGTATGCATACTGTTCAGCATATATGAAACACTTCATTCAGCCAAGATCGCTAAAAATTTTATTTTCGTCGCTTAAACGCTTTCTGTGAGCTCAGTCACCATCTTCAGAAAGTCCAGCACAATCACTTAGCGTCATATGCAAAAATAGAAACATAACCTTTTAACACACGTAAAGTTGTTAAAGTTATTCACGATGTTTACGTGTGTTAGAAGGTTATGTTTCTATTTTTACATATGACGCTAAGTGATTGTACTGGACTTTCTGAAGATGGTGACTGAGCTCACCGAAACCGGTTAAGGGACGAAAATAAATTCTTAGCGATCTTGGCTGAATGAAGTGTTTTATATAAACTGTTTATCGCACTCCAGTGGCATAAAATGCCTTTTAACTATGTTCAGCATATGTCTCAAAACTAAAAATAAATCCACTCATGGCCGACAGCATATCGGATTCCAACAAATTAAATAAATAATAAAATAGACTTTTTGCTACTGTTATACTTTTTTAGACATTACAGCCTACCGTACCTGTGGAAACATGCCTTCGAAAATTCTTTAGCTTCTGTTTCTCTGTTGGATTACTTAATCTAAACGGAATAAATTCATTTGCAACAAAAATGTCCAATATAAACCGAATTAAACTTAGCCATCACCTTCTTTATTTCCTTATCCACACATCTCATATTTGCATTATATGATTTCACTATTTTGTTTAGGGAAGGTACTTTTGCAAATTATCCCATCCTTTGATTTACAGGTGACGTTATATACAGATACTGGTATATCAGTTGTGGACAGCAACATCGATAAACGTTTGTTTTTTAGTATGATGTCTCCCAACTGCATTATATCTTCTTGTTCTTTGAAGTCCCTATTTTAATTATATATTTTTTGCGGCAAATAAGAAAAAAATGTATGAATACACTAATGTTCTTTTACTCACTTTGGTAGTAAATAACCACATATGCGTGAATAATATTTGATAGATTTGGCAGGAAAGTGTTATTAAAATTACGTATCTATATCAAAATAAAACGTGAAATGATATCTTTATGGAAAAGGGTCCTCGTTAACAGTTGCGTCTTCTCCTCTCTCTCAGCAACTGAAACCCGTTACTAAGTTTCTTTGCTTAATTAGTATGTTAACGGTTCATTATCATAAATATGGAAGAAGTGCATATTAAGACGTGGAGAAATATCAGTTTACTGTGTATTGTATATTTTAGACCGAGAGGAGCAGCAAGATTTTGCTATTGAAATCGACAAAGAAAAATTTAGTCTTTATGGCTAGAATAAGGAACCATATTACACTTGTGCTTGGTGAGGCGGTTTTCCATGAACGTTACTGCTTATGTGCTCATACCTCATGAACTACTTGTCGTACTGTTACATAATTTTGAAGGTACATTGAGGTATTTGTGTGTAAAATTACCTGCGGCTACAATTTGTGCTGTAGAAATTATATTTTGTGACTTGAACCGAATTCCGTAGTTTTAGTCCATGAACAATGGAAAAGTAGTAACCTACAAACTTTTTTTCCTTTCATCATTTTGCTGGGATCGTCAACGATAAAAAAGTTTCCTAAAGGTTTGAAATTACATTTGAAGTTTGTTGTAAGTCGCTAAGTGCTCTCCTTCTCAAATAGTTTAATGATAAAGTCACACTATCACGTGCCGCAATACGGAAAAGTTTTCATTGTTTATGACGTCATATCTCATGAACTATCGGCCCTATCGCAAAATACTTTCTTAGCTGACGTCTGCTACTTATAAACTACATTGCTGCCAAATTTCAGCTTCATAGGTGAAGTAGTTTCAACGATTTCGTGTTTGGTCAGTTAGATTAGATTAGATTAGTTATTCGTTCCGTATATCCATGTTGAGGGGACCCTAGTGGATGTGGAACATGTCAAGAAACAAAATTTACAAGTTGAATAACAGATAATACTAATAATATAAATACAGATACATACACTTATAATATAATTACAGGTATATAAATTTTAAGTTTTTTTTCGCTTTTTATATAGATAGAGATTTCATAAATGAATTTCTTTGTAAAGATCTTCCAAAAAAAGCTGATAAGTAAAAGAAATTTAAAAAATTAAAACGAACTATCCTGTTTTGTGGCACACATCTGTACATATTTCGGACAAAAAAAATGAAATTATAAGTATAAGGAACACATTGTTGGGGCGATCTAGAATTGTTTAATAAGAGTATCGGTTATCGGTATCTCCCTACTTTTCATTAATATCGGCTATATAGCAAATAAAGAATCATGGTATTTAGATATAATAGGGACAAAAAATAATGTTTGAAATTGTATAATAACTTACAATTACAATGGTTATTTTAAAAAATGGGAGGAGCGTGTTTTACGCATTAATAGCGATTTCGGCTGAAAACCTCTTATTAAAAAATTGTAAGTAATGAATAACATATATAAATAACATAGGTATTATTTTTATTTTCTATATATTTAATTTTATATTATTTACATTTTTACTCTTTTTGTCGGAAATATATAGAAAAACCTTAAAACTACATGAAAACCTAAAGTGTGAATTTTTATTATTCTGTAAATTACGTCTTTATAGTTGTTTTGTGTTTTAATTGATTAAATCTGCGTGGGAACTAAAAATTTATTTTCTGATGCAGCTGCAAATTATCAAATAAATATTTATCGGTACCTATCATTCTTTGTAAATGTAATTAATTTGTTCATCCCTGTCATGAATTTGTTCATTACTCTTCTGGCCTTAGAGTAATGTTTTGGCGGCAGACGGCGTGAGTTTTAGAGTGTCAGAGCGGTATCGATGTGTGACGTCACAGAAGCGCCGTTATTCCATCATCTGCTGCAGCGTGCACCACGCATGCGCAGTATGCTGCTGACATCTGTACGCGAAAAGGAGAACTTGAAGAAGAGTCGGTAATGGAACCAAATATTTGATAAATCATGACACGTTAAACGCGCCATTGTAAGGCGGTAGGTGCTTTGGATGTGGGTGGAGAACACGTATTTAATAGTGTACGTAATCTAGCAAATGTTCTATATAAATGAACATCGATTTATAAATGATTATTGAAGTACCAAACCAAGTTCTCATTACTGCAAATAGGAGAGTCTCTCTCTCTCTCTCTCTCTCTCTCTCTCTCTCTCTCTCTCTCTCTCTCTCTCCCTCTCTAAACATACGACTCTTCTTCGAAATCTTATCCTCGCACCTGCCAGCCGTTTGTAATTTTTGGAGTGCAACTTCTGGGACCAGTAGTTTCTGCAACTTGTCAAAGGAAGTATTTCCGACTTCAGGAGATAAATAAAGGAATGAGACATCGACGGAATTATCGATATCTCCCTACTTTTCGTTAGTATCGGCTATTTAACAAATAAAGAATTATGGTATTTCGATATAACAGGGACAATTTTTTTTAAATTTATATTGTAGCTTACAATTACATCTACATAGATGCTCTGCAAATCTCATTTAAGTGCCTGGCAGAGGGTTCATTAACCACTTTCATAACTTTTCTCTACCGCTCCATTCGCCAATAGCACGCGGGAAGAAAGAACAACTAAATCGTTCCGTTTTCGATCTGATTTCTCTTATTTTATTGGCATGGTCATATTTCCGTGACGCTTCCCCCCCCCCCCCCCCCGTAACGTGATAAAACAAAACGAGTTGCCCTTCTCTGAACCTTCTCAATAACTTCCGTAAGTCCCACCAGGTGAGGGTCCCACACTGGTTATTTTGAAAATGGAAGGGGTGTGTTTTACGAATTAATAACATCTTACGAAAAACTAACTTTATTTTATCCATCCGTTTACGTGTAAATCAGGATATCGCAGAAAAAAATCTATTACTTTCCACGGGACGCGGCGGAATGGACGAGGGCACTGAGGCGCCATGCTGCGGTGCTCGCGGCTGTTCCCCGTCGGGGGTTCGAATCCCCCCTCGCTCATTGATGTTTGTGTTATCTTTAGCATAAGGTAGGTTATAATTAGTTTGTAAGTTTAGGGACTTATGACCGTGCAGTTAAGTCCCGTAAGCTTAACAACACTTTGAACACATGAAACTTCCATAGAAGGATGAGCTATAATAAGGGATTTCAGTAATTCATCATCGACAAGTTAAAATTTGCACGTTAGCCACATTAGACCAGGGTCACATAACCATTTTTTAGCTTTAGCTTCGTTATACTTAGATCGACGCTGTTCAAACATCTACATCTACATGGGATACTCTGCATACCACATTTAAGTGCCTGGCAGAGGGTTCATAGAACCACCCTTATTCTATTTATCTCCCATTCCATTCTCGAATAGTGCGCGGGAAGAAAGAACACCTGAATCTCTCCGTTCGAGCTCTGATTTCTCGCATTTTATTCTGATGATCATTTCTACCTATGCATGTGGGAGCCAACAATATATTTTCGGAGGAGAATGTTGGCGATTGTAGTTTCGCAAGTAGCGCACGCCGCAGCGATAAGCGCCGTTGTTGTAATGATTCCCATCCCAGATCCTGTATCATTTCCGTAACGCTGTCTCCACTGTATCGTGACAATACGAAACGAGCTGCCCTTCTTTGGACTCTTTCGATGTCCTCTGTCAAACCCACCTGATAAGGATCCCACACTGGGCTGCATTACTCCAAAAATGGACTGAAATGGGTAGTGTATGCAGTTTCTTCTGTAGTTCTGTTGCATCTTTTAAGGGTTCTGCCAATAAAACGCAGTCTTTGGTTCGCCTTTTCACGACATTATCTACGTGATCTTTCTAATTTAAGTCTGAAGTAATAGTAATTGCTAGGTATTCTGTGGAGTTTACGGCCTTCACTTTTGATTTATTTATTTTGTAGACAAAATTTGACGAATTTCTTTTCATACTCATGTGGACGACTTCACACTTCTCATTATTTAGAGTCGATTGCTAATTTTTATACCATAGTGGTATCTTATTCAGCTCGTTCTTCAGTTGGTTTTGATCTTCAGATGATTTTACTAGACGGTAAATGACGGTGTCATCTGCAAACAACCTAAGAGAGCTACTTAGATTTTCCCCTGAATCGTTTATATAAATAAGGAACAGCAGAGGACCAATAACACTACCCTGTGGAACGCCCGATATCACCTCTCTTTTAATCGATGCCTTACCATTGATTACGACGAACTGTGTCGTCTCTGATAGGAAATCCCGTATCCAGTCGCAAATTTGGGACGATATACCATAACCACGCAATTTGATTAAAAGCCGTTTAGGTACGGTATAAAAAACTTCTGGAAATGAAGAAACACGGAATCGATTTGCGAACCCTTGTCGATAGCACCCAACACTTCGTGTGAGTAAAGAGCTAGTTGTGATTGATGGACTCTTCACTCACTAGCCGCTAATGTCCGCGTGCCACAAGGTCAGGATGTAGCATAGGTTTCGCTCTTAGTCTCTCATGCTCGCCATACCGGATTCCTGTATGAGGTCGAAACATGTTGCATATACGGTGAGCAAGTGGCCCTATTGGCATCGTTGTGATGACTTACACGTGTGGTGGGTGTTCTGTTGGGAAAGACTGAAAAAAAATTACACCACGCTCTTATGATTTACTCTACTTCTCTGAGCATAAATCACTTTACTTTCTCACATCTCTCGGCTCGAAACGAGGGGGACCAAAACATAGCAAAGCCAGAGGCAAACAGGAAAGAGACCAAGTAGGTGAAGAGTTGTGATTCGCGTGTGTTTCTCGATCAACTTCGATCGACTTCAGTCACCAAACTCTTGTATACGAGGTTGTATATTCGAAGACTTGTTATATTTGACTGGCTCCAAACCCGAATATATCTACACTTCTCAAGCTATTTATTGTTTTGGATTTTAGAGCCATAACGCCTGCACGCAGACAACACTGCAGGCCACATAGCATCGCGGGTTGCCTTCTTGCCCCTGCGACGCCACTCACCCCAGTATAGCAAATGAAATGAAATGTTTGTAAATCTACCAGCCCAAACTGCGTGGTCATCAGTCCGTAGATTACAAACTACTTAAACTAACCTAAGGACAACACATACAACCCATGCCCCAGGGAGGACTCGAACCTCCGACGAACCTCAGTCTGGAACAAAGTAGCTCTAATAAAATTCCTCCATTGATGCCTCGTCTGATGTTATGCCTTTTACTTCATAATCATTCTGCACCGAATCTAAGTACTTTCTTCTTGGTCTACCTCGACTCCTGTTACCCTCCGCTGGCGAGCTCACGAGTCTCTTAGGTAACCTTGCTTCTCCCATACGTGTAACATGACCCCACCATCTCAGTCTGTTCGCTCTAACTGCTTCATCTATGGTGTTCATTCCCAGTTTTTCTTTGATTTCCTCATTATGGCACCCTCCTGACATTGTTCCCATCTATTAGTACCTGCAATCATTCTTGCTACTTTCATATTTGTAACCTCTACCTTATGAATAAGGTAACCTGTATCCACCCAACTTTCACTCCCATACAACAAAGTTGGTCGAAAGATAGATCGGTGCACTGCTAACTTAGTCTTGGTACTTACTTACTTCTTGCATAAGAGATTAGATCTTATCTGAGCACTCACTGCATTAGCTTTGCTGCACCTCGATTCCAGTTCTTTCGCTATGTTGCCATCCTGTGAGAAAATACATCCCAGGTGCTTGAAACTGTCTACCTGTTCTAGCTTTGTTCCTCTTATCTGGCACTCAATCTGTTTGAATCTCTTTCCAACAGACATTACTTTCGTTTTGGAGATGCTGATCTTCATATCATAATCCTTGCACCTCTGATCGAGCTCTGAAATATTAGTTTGCAACCTTTCAATCGAATTGCCATTACAACTAAGTCATCCGCATATGCGAGACTGCTTATTTTGTTTTGATCTATTTTAATCCCGCCCTGCCAGTCTACTGTTTTCAACATATGATCCATGACCAGTATGAACAAAATAATGTTCGCTGTCAAAAAGTTTCAACTGCATTCAGATTAAGACAAAATAGGGTAAGGTGGTACTATTTCGATCATTTTGGACAAATGTTATTATAACTGGAAATAAATTGTGAAAAAGAATGATTTTAACTATGGCACTTGTTCTTGGATGTTTAATGAATATGTAACACAAATATTATACAGTTACAAATGTTGGTATAAACACAAAAAAGGTAACGGAATTGAGAAAAATCGATCGAAAATGTACCACACTAGGTACAATTATGATCACTTCCTCGTACAATTTTGATTACGGGCATCTTCCACATAAAAAGCTCTTTCTGTCACGCACCAAAGCATACTTCGTGGTACAAAACATTGCATTTTTGTCAGCGAATCCAGTCACCCTTAACTAGATAATTTATAAGTAGCTTCACTTACCTCCTAACGTGAAAAAAATTTCTCTCTCCTTAGCACAAAGCGGTGTATCCTTGGGAAAGACAGGAGGAGCTGTAGAAACCTGCTACTCTACAACGCGACACAACGAGACACTACGAGACAGAAAAATGGCCCGAAAACTTATGTTGATCGGAACTGTACCTATATCGAATTTGTACCACCTTACCCTTTTATAATAAAATGTTACTTTCTAAATTCAGTAAACTGAGGCACTTCAGAACTGTAAATATAGCCCGAATGTAATAGAATAGAAATTAGTGATGGAGAAACTTACGAGAAGTAATAAGGAAACACACATACAAATGAAAAAAAAAAAAAAATCAAATGTTTGTAGAACTTATGGGACTTAACGGGGTCATCAGTCCCTAAGCTTACAAACTACTATGAACTAGCTAACTCTAAGGACGGCACAAATATCCATGCCCTAGAGGGGATTCGAACCCCCGACCGCAGTGGCCGTGCAGACCGTGACTGGAGCGCCTCAGTCCCCTCGGCCACCGCGGCCGGCACATACACATGTACATGGTATCACGAGAAAACGAAGACTTAATTTTTATGGACACTTGGAAAGAATGGCAAGAACTCAGTTGACAAAACAATTAGTAGTATTACGCAAAGAAAGAGGTCAAGCCAAATCTGAGACAACTGAATGTAGGATCTTAAAGTCGCCGGTACGACACAGGCGGACGTTACGGATAGAGGAAGAAATTTGAATTGTACTCTGCGTGGTCCTAGGAGGCCCATATGCGAGTAATAATAATAATAATTATTATTGTTATTATTTATTAGTAGCAAAGCTCCCAGAGTGGAAGACGCAAGAAAAAATGGTTCATTTTCTGTTCTTCTGGTTGTTTTTATTTGCCCACCAGTTTTTCATTGTTTCGAAAATATAGCTCTTCTTTCTTCGCTCCATTTTCTTCCGGTTCTTCGGACTTTTCTCTCTGGTTAACTTCCCATTTTTCCACTTTTATTCTAAAATTGTTCCTCGTGTCCAGAGGCGCCGACTTTTGAAAATCAGTGTGGGTGCACAAATGTTCGAAACCAACCCTCCTGAAAATCATGTTGATGCGTTTTTGAATGAGCAATACTTGATCAAAGTAAATAGGCAGTTGTCTGGCCTTTTAAAGATAGAAGCAAGAAGGAGGAGGAAGAAAAGGAAAGCATGGCTGCATTACGACACTACAATAAAGCGATCTAATTGGCCGAAGTGGATATTTTCATATAAGTAACACCCCAAAACTTCCACTCGACCAATAGAATAATTTTTCACTCTACACTAATCTAACACTTTCTGTGCGAAGCTATTCGTTCTGACAAAAGCGTTTGGTAGACCCTCGTCACCAAGGTATAAATAAATCTTTAAAATATTTTGACATTTTGAATCCAAACAAGAGCTGTATAATTCATCGAAACTTTCATCACTTCGAGATAACTTCATGACATCTCTGACAGTATTAATATAGTTCTAGGTTTTTTTTAAGCCTGAGAGAAAAACATTACAAATTTCAACTGAATCTATAATTTTGATAACAAGGGAAGTGACAAAGATAAACGAAAAACGGTTAACTTGAGCATCAGCATCAGATTCTCCAAGCTAAATTCCTGAAAGAACACAATTGACTGTTCATAAATACGTACACCTGAAAGGTCAAAAGGACCGACGTGCTTCAGGATGAATAAAGCTAGCACAGTGGCTAAAACACGGACACCCATTACTACTCGCTTCGGGACCCGCGTACAAAACTGAACATTTCTTTGACGTATGAAATATCGTCTCTCGCTATGGTCACGTTTTGCATTGCCTCTTGAGTCATAAGGTAGGTTTTGATTTTTCCCCTTTTTTGTAAAATTTACACAGTTTTATCTTCCATCTCAATTTTATGTGGGTGCTCAGCACCCCCAATAAATTCTTGGGGGTGCTCGAGCCCCGGAGCACCCATGGAGTCGGCGCACCTTCTTTCGTGATTTTGACTAATTGCAAGTCTTTTTTAACATTTTGGATTCTTTATCCTCCATTAGCAAGGGAACCTACGTATTTTACTATTCTATTTGTTACTCTGTGTTGGGGAAGCCTCATAAGTGGCCATAGAATTTGAGGCATCTTTTTCTTATTTCTATCTCTAAGTTACAATATTCTGCAATTTCGGATGATTTATGTACTCTGTATGCATTCTCGCTCCATCTTGGTCCCAAGGTTTTCGTAATTAAATAGTTTTTCTATGTACGTTTTTCCTGTTTGGAGCCAAGGTTTCTCTAAAATGTAACACTGATGGTTTAATTACTGTTTTGTAGTGTCTTTTAAAAAAAATGTTCCATTGTTTGTAAATCTATCGGACCAAACTGCGTGGTCATCAGTCCGTAGCTTACAAACTACTTAAACTAAGGTAAACTAACCTAATGACAACACACACACACCCATGCCTCACGGAGGACTCGAACCTCCGACTGCGAGCAACCGCGCGCTCCGCAGCGAGGCGCCTTATACCGCTCGGCTATGTAGCGTCTCATTTTCTGTATTTAAAGATATGCATTTTTTTATTATAGATGTTTTGAACTAATGCTTTACCTTTACGACCTTCTTGTATTCTTTCTTGTTGTGCATATTTTTCAGAGATTATTTCTCCTAGACATTGAAACTGTGATACTCTGTTAATATCTCCATATTTGTTGTAAACACTGTCTTTTCACATGATATCTGCAGGCCAACTGTCTTCTACACATTCTTTTAGAGTTTCGATCTGTTTTGTAGCCATCTCATTAGGATCTGCCATTATTGTGAGATGGTCTGCAAAGCCTAAGTAGGGGATTCTGATGCAGCGTTAGCTTATACATGTTTACGGCCGTTGCAGAAGGGAGTCGAAGCAATCTATTTTAGGCTGCAATACAAAATCTCAAAAAAAAAACTCATTTAAAATAATACCTGTAGTATTTACCATAGAATATTTGTGGGGAAGGTAGAAAGAGCAATTTTCTTGTGTTTGTGCACTAAGTACAGGAATAAAATGTTAGCCAAAATTAAAAGTTAATAGTATAACATTCATGAATGACACAAATCATTTCTAGTTTCTGTCAGTACCAAAATTATAAGACAGCACTCTTTATATAAAAACACTATGTGTTATCGTAACCGGGTTGTCTTTTTATATTTTATGTTAAATAATGGAAAAAACTACGAAAATAGGACAACAAAATCCAGATAGCGTCATAGCAACAGCACAGCTCAGTTACAATTCCTATATCGTACTGATTTGAAGCGTTTCTGCAAATGTGATATTAAGTAAACGCGAAATACGTCACAAACAAAAACAACGTACGACGTTATCTATATCTATAAATGTGAATGTCTGTTCGGTGTACGTTTATCACGTCTGAACCACAAGACATAAACAGCTAAAAATTTGTACAGTTACTAACGTCTACCCGGGGAAGGCTTTTGGTGCGGTTTTATGGCGATCGGATAGCTATTTATCTATATACATTAATGTGAATGTCTGTTCGGTGTACGCTTATCACGTCCGAACGACAATACGCAGAGACTTAAATATTTGTACAGTTACTAATTTATACATGAGGAAGGTTTTAGGCACTGTTTTATAGGGATCTGATAGATATTTAGTAATTTGAAGAATTTAATGCGAAATGCATAACAATAATTACTCTTTGAAAATTATAATTACCCTTTGAAAATTGTTTTATTGATTGAATTGTTGCTTGAGGGTTGATAATGGTAAAAGGGTGGAAAGTTATGGGTGTATATAAAATAATACGCGTGATTGTGATAATATTTTGCTCTGCAGCGAAAACTACAAAATGCAAACGAATGGTCTGTGTGTAATTGTTGTCCGAAGTCTCCCGTTGTACACCTTAGCAGTTCCATGCCGATAGCTATAAGGGGGTGGAAGATATCGTGGTTGAAAGTCGTTAAATTATAAAAAATTCGGACAGAAGGTAAGCAAAGATGTTTGCGACCCTATACCAAGGAGGTTACATACAGCGAAACGTGATGCCACAGACCATATATTTGGTCTATGCGTGCTACAATGTCTTTAGCTCTTTCTCTGTAAGGATAAGCATACGAATAAGGAAATATAAAAATAAATAAAGAGCACACTACTGAAAGGTAGCTTATCTATCATAATCAACCAACACGCGAGCGGAGCCGCGGGTTTAAGCTAGTAACCAATATATTTATGAGAGAACGTTATGACAAATACATCGTTCTGTTCGATAAGTCGCAATAAATAAGCGATGCCGTAATAAGCAATTATGCGATTACAGATTTTACGCAGGATTTCAGGAGCTAGTTTCATATTCAGTTGTAAGGAACAATTCGTCGTTAAAGGTGATGTAGTATAAACGCTGTTAACTGTCATTTTTTATCGAGCGATATTCATGATTTGTTGTAAATTTCATCTTTTTCTTCTACACGACCTTGAATTTATTAAGCATACTCCTTGGCTGGAAATAACATAACGCTGCCAAACTTCACAAGTAATTGCGTGTTTCGCCAGGCTTCGAAACGCATCGCCGTCCACGGCGTCCTATCGATTTCTTCCCCCACTCCGTTGCCCATCCGCCCTCTGCAGCACGCATGCGCAGTATGCTGCTGACATCTGTGCTTGAAATTTAGAACTTTCAGAACAAGGCGTGGTGACTGAAATATTTGCCAAAAGAAGACTACCACAAATGTGTCACCTTAAGGTGTCAGGTGCCTTTGATGTGCATGGAGAACAACTGTTTACCTGTGTAGGTAGCCTTTCAAATGCTGGCTATCAGTGTGCATCAATTGATAGATGGTTATCGAAGTACCAGTCCACGTTCTCATTATTTTAGTACGTTCCGAGACGAAGACAGTTACAATTTTTGAAAAATACGAAAAAGGTACAAAAAAAATTAAAAGTTCATATGTATTGACGTCAGTAAGTATATCAATGGTTAACACGTTCTAATATATAATTTTTGGTGTGCAACCTCTAGTGTTCAGAATCTGCCGCAAGTTTTAAAGGATTAACATATGGTAGTGTGTTATGGATAAAGGAATGGGACATGGGATGATAAATGTGGGTTGACGATATAACATCGCCATACTTCATATTTGTATCGACGTTTTGCCAAATGAAAAATAACTATGTCTGGATGTGACAGGGATAGCCGCGGTGGAGTAGCCGAGCGGTCTAAAGCGTCTCGCTGCGGAGAGCGCGGTTGCTCGCCGTGGAGGTTCGAGTCCTCCCTGGGGCATGGGTGTGTGTGTTGTCCTTAGGTTAGGTTACCAAGGTTTAAGTACTTTGTAAGCTATGGACTGATGACCACGCAGTTTGGTCCGATAGATTTACAAACATTTGATGTGACAGGGATAAAATAATTTTTAAAATTCAGAACTTATGGTGGCATGTGCTATCTGAAATTGTAAGTAGTTGGTTTTACGAAGTAATAGAAAAACGAGGAAAACTGGATTTAGTTGTTCATCCATTTATACACGAGTCGAAAATTCCTAGAACAAAACGTTCTAGCACAGCATACGAAAACATAGAAAACGTAAATACCAGAATCACCCATGAAACACATAACGCAACCGAAATACATTATCAGTTAAAAACTTATATACTAATCACATTAAAGTTACTATCTTTCGTGGAGGGAAGGAAAATTGGCATCGAAGATAAAACAGTTTAATGTCTATTCGCTCAGTTCAATGAGTTCGTCGTCCAGCTACAACTCTTATTAATAATTATAAATGACGTTTATACCTTGCACACCACTGTTGTAATGCTTTATTTATTAACTATGAGCTCATTTCAGCTTTATATTGCCAACATCAGGTTTTCTGTAATATAAACGAGATAATTTACAACAACAGTTACATAAGCTGGCATGCATATATATATATATATATATATATATATATATATATATATATATAAAGCTGAAATGAGCTCATATATATATGCATGCCAGATTATGTAACTGTTGTTATAAATTATCTCGTTTATATTACAGAAAACCTGATGATGGCAATATAAAGCCGAAATGAGCTCATAGTTCATAAATAAAGCATTATAACAGCAGTGTGGGAGGTGTGAACGTCATTTATCATTATGTCACTCAACGGCATATTCCTCACTGCGGGCCCCAAAGTAAAGAAATTACTCTTATTAATGTTTCAAAAGTCACTACCAAATAACACTAACTGACAATTCCAGAAAAGGTGCACACTATTTATTAGAATATTTGTCAAGTAAATTGATCAAAACCGAACTTAAAAACTTTGAATTTCTAGCAGAATTATTTCCCTTCCTTCTCGAAGCTAAATGAGAAATATGAAATTGAGAGTTTCTCTCTTTATTAGCAATAATAGTCATCATAGGTAAATCACTAAGGCTTCACAGAATCAAATTCGAAACTCTGTATTTCTAGACACTTATTAAAGAGACACATCTAACACTTAATAACGCTGCAGATATTTTTAAGGAACTAGCAATCTTCACACAAGCCTCTCAATACATATTCACTTGAGAAATTTGTTATTTATAACACAACCCGAATCAAAATCAGTAGCAGCGTGCATAACTATAACAGAAGGAGAGAGAACGATTTTCACTCTTCAAGCTTAAATCTATCGTTGGCACAGAAAGAGGGGACTTATTATGCTGCCACAAAACACAAAATATACTTTTTTCACTTAACAGATGGCATCAAAATTCTGACAGATAGGTTACCACCATTTAAAAAGAAATTAAGAGGATAATTGAATGGCAACTCATTGTACTCACTAGATGAATTTTTAGATATAAATTAGAAGTATAAAAAAGTAGAAAGGAAAACAAAGAATGAAAAGTAAAATAAATGAATATCTTAATATCAAGTAAATATGCATTATATTAAAATGAGTCGATACACATCATTACGAAATGTACAAATGATCTGCGGAACAAGTACTTATCCACTGTATCAATATTCTCATGACCGATCGCAAGGTATAGGCGGAAGAAGAAAACCTCTTAAGTGGTTTGCGTTTCCTTCACTATATTTTGTATGCGTTTCTACGTATTGTTCTTAAATGCAATGTCTATGTATTTAGTTGAATTTACGGAATTTAGATTATTTCATTTAGTGTTAACATGGATGCCATTACACTTTTCAATTTTTTTCGGTTAAATGGAAAATTCCCGCACCATGTAGATATAGTCGGTTTTCAGCTACCTTTGAGCTTCTCGTGACTTTCCTAACCGGTAAACGCGGACAGTCTTATAGAACTGCCACATTCCTCGTAAATTGTTTATAAGGAACAGTAGGGGCCGTATAACACTTTCCTGGGGAAACCCAGATAATATTATTTCACTCACTGGGTTTCCCACAGGAAATCACGGATACAATCGCACAACAGAGACGATATTCCATAAGCACGCAATTTGATTACAAGCCTCCTTTGAGGTACAGTGGTCCCTAATTCCAAAAAGGTGGAAGTGATTTGAGAAATATTGTGTGGCCGAGCGGTATGCGGCGTGCGAGTCACGGTCTGCACGGCTGCTGCGGTCGGGGGTTCGAACCCCCCTCGGGCATGGATGTTTGTGCCGTCTTTAGTATAAGCTAATTCATAAGTAGTTTGTAATTTTAGGGACTTATGATCCCGCAGTTAAGTCCCATAAGCTCTACAAACATTTGAACATTTTATTTTTATGTTTATTTTAATTTTATTTTATTTTATTTTATTTTATTTTTATTTTTTTCTTTTATTTTCTTTTTTTTCTTTTTATTTATTTATTTTTCTTTGAGAAATCTTGCGATAGCACTCATCACTTCATGAGCGTAAAGAGATAGCTGTGTTTCGCAAGAACGATGCTATTTGAATCTGTCTTGACTATGGGTCAATACGTGGTTTCCTTCGTGGTAGTGCATAATGTCCGAACAAAGCATATGTTCTACAATCCTGCTGTCAGTGATATGGGCCTGTGATTTTTTTGGATTACTCCTACTGCATTTCTTAAATATTTGAGTGACCTATCCAACTTTCCAGTCTCTTTGAGTACTGATGTTTCGCTGGTTCAGGAGTTGTGTATGATACGTAGGCACAGAGCTATTGCATCAGCGTACTCTAAAAGGAACCTAATTGGTATACAGTGTGGACCAGAAGAGTTTCTGTTGTTAATTATTTAAGTTGCTACTCATTTGATATCTACTTCTAAATTACACATGCTGGCAGCTGTTCTTATTTGGAATTATGGTGTACTTACTTCATCTTCTCTGCTGAAGGTATTTCGAAAAGCCGCGTTTAGCAATTATGCTTTAGATTGACAGTCATCAGTCATTTTAAAACCTTGTGTGGCGTCGTGGACTGGTGCATTTCCTGCAAAAAAGTGTCAGGATGAGCTCATTGTCTTCTATGTAATTCTTAATGTTGTCAGTTATTTTCTTCACGAGTCTTTGCTATTATATCCAGATGATAAATGTGTATGTACATTCATGGATTGTCAGATTTGTAATATCATAAATGTCTCAGTTATTATCAACGTTATCTGTATTCTTTTTTTTTCTTCTTTGTGTGTGTGTAAAATCTGAATGACATGAAGAGGACAGATATTAGGATGTTAAGGAGGCTTTTTGAGGTGTAGATGTTTTGACCAAGAGCAGAGATTTTACCAGTGTGGATACCGTCGTTATTTTCATATATGTCAATAATACATCAATGGTGTATTTATTAAACTTTAGTATGTAATCCTAGGACCGAAAATACACTATAAGGGAATTTCCTGAGAAAAGGAAGTAGTACTAATATTATGCAATAAATAAACAATTCCTACTTAGCACAGTATCTTTATTGCAAAGTGGCAGCAATTACATACTTTCTAAGTAAGTAAAAAAGTACAAAAATGAGTACATATCAATGGTGAAATTGATGAAAATCAGATTGCAGTCTTACATTAATCAAATGAGGGAGATGTAAGGAAGTAAGGAAGAACATTTGGGGAATAATGCAGAATGGAGGTCTGCTACTTTGGGAAAGTTGCTTTTCAGATTCAGGTACTATGAAGCCCATTCACCACTTACGAGCCACCTCCAATTCTTCCCATTTGTATTACCTGGTAAAGTGTCAGGCTTTGGTTGGCATGCCCTCATGTGGGGACAGATGTCGAATATCCCCAGCCTCAGGAGTCTTCTGATTTTATTTTATTTTATTTTATTATTTTTTTTTTTTTTTTTTTTTTTTTTTGATTACGCCTATTGCATTTCTTAAATACTTGAGTGACCTGTCCAACTTTCCAGTCCTTGAGTACAGATGTTTCGCATACTCTAAAAGGAACCTAATTGGTATACAGTGTGGACCGGAAGAGATTCTGTTGTTAATTATTTCAGTTGCTTTACTACTCAATTGATATCTGCTTCTAAATTACGCATGCTGGCAGTGTTTAGCAACCATGCTTTAGGTTCAGATATTTTAAAACTTTGTGTGGTACTAATGGTGAGTTTGGAAAGGGGATGGTTGGGGGAGTGGTCTGGTGTGAATCCTGCTTGAAGTGTCTGGATGATTCCTTTGTCTTCTAGGTAATTCCTAACGTTGTCAGTTATTTTCTTCAGTAGTCTTTGGTATTACATATATATTCGTAGGTTGTCAGATTTTTATATCATAAATGTCTTGGTTGTTATCTTTCCTTTCTTAAGGAGGGCTTTTGAGGTGTAGACATTCTACCAGTATGGAGAGGTTCCACCAGTATGGATGTCATCGTTATTTTCATATATGTCAATAATACATCAGTGGTGTATTTATTAAACTTTAGTATGTTACCCTAGGACGCAAAATAAACTATAAGGGAGTTTTCTTAGAATAGGAAGTGGTACTGCTGTTATGCAATAAATAAACAATTCCTACTTAGCACAGTATCTTTATTGCAAAGCGGTAGCAATTACATACTTTCTAAGTAGGTACAAATGTACAAAAATGAGTACATATCAATGGTGAAATTGATGAAAATCAAATTGCAGTCTTACATTAATGAAATGAGGGAGATGTAAGGAAGAACATTTGGGGAATAATGCAGAATGGAGGTCTGCTACTTTGGGAAAGCTGCTTTTCAGATTCAGGTACTATCAAGCCCATTCACCACTCACGAGCCACCTCCAATTCTTCCCGTTTGTATTACACTGTAAAGTGGCAGGCTTTGGTTGGCATGCCCTCATGTGGGGACAGATGTCGAATATCCCCAGCCTCGGGAGTCTTCTGACCCCGAGCTCCGGAGGGCTACTTCAGTGGTAGCTCTTGTAGCTTCCGGCGTAGCCAAGCCCCGACAGCAGGCTGCCAGAGTAGGCACCACCATAGAGACCAGACGACAGGATCCCACTGGAGCCGTATCCACCGGCCAGCAGTCCGGACCCGATGTAGCCGGAGGACAGTCCGGCGCCGCCGAGACCGTAGCCTCCTCCCAGCGCGAGGCCTCCTCCGAGTCCAGAGCCGAGACCGCCCCCGGAGATGATGGCGCCGGAGGTGTAACCGGAGCTCACCGCCACGGGAACCGGGACAGGCTGGGCCACCGGAACGCGGACCGGCACGGGTTGGGGAATTCCGACGGGAACAGCTTGGGGGACACGGACGGGGTACGGCTGGGGCACGGGCACGGGGACGGGGCGGTTGACGGTGACGGGCACGGGCCTGGGCACCTCGACGGGGTAGGGGCTGGGAACGGACACGGGCACTGGGTGGGGCACACTGACAGGCACCGGATGAGGTACGGGGACTGGACGGTTGACGGGAACTGGGACGGCCTGGGGCACAGGGACGGGACGGTCGACCGGGACGGCTACGGGTTGAGGGACTGGTACTCTGACGGTCTGGACCACCGTCTCCGTGGGCTGTACTGTAACGATGGGCCCCCCGATGCCGATGGCTCCTCCACCCAGTCCGATGCCGGCGCCTCCGAGTCCTCCGGCTCCGAGTCCACCGATTCCTGAACCGATTCCTGAACCGATTCCGGATGCGAGCCCGATAGATCCGGCACTCAGGCCACTTCCATAGCCATATCCGCCGGCGTAGCCCAGGCCGCTGCCGATGTAGCCGCCCCCGATGCTTCCACCAAGAAGGGAGCCACCGCCGATGTATCCGCCACTGAGGATCCCGCGCTTGTCGTGCTTCTTGGCCTCGTAGCTGCTGCGCGCCTCTTCCGCTAGTGCTGATGCACACAGCACGGCGGCGAGGTATACCTGTCGAGATAGAGGTACCACTGCACTTAAAACGTACTAGCCATGATCGAAATTTCTTAGAAATCAAACGCAACTTAAAGGTTTAGCTGACAGATGTAGCCGTAATGATTAACGCAGAAATAGATATCATCGGAGTGGTGCAGCAACTAAAATCACTTAACAAGAAGTCTTCTGGTCCAGACTGTATACCCATTAGATTTCTATCTGATTATGCTGAAGCGGTAGCTCCTTACTTAACAGCCATATACAATCGCTCTCTCATATAAGGATCTGTACCAAAAGATTGGAAAGTTGCACAGGTCACACCTATATTCAAGAAAGGCAGTAGGAGTAACCCATTAAATTACAGGCCTATTTGATTGACTTCAATTTGCCGCAGGGTTTTGGAACATATTCTGTATTCAAATATTACGAATAATCTCGAACAGATTGATCAAATATGTTCAAATGTTTATTAAGCTTATGGGACTTAACTACAAGGTCAACAGTCCCTAAACTTACAAACTACTTATGAACTACTTACAAACTAGGACGGCACAAATATCCATGCCCTAGGGGGGGATTCGAACCCCCGACCGTAGTGGCCGTGCAGACTGTGACTGTAGCGCCTCAGTCCTCTCGGACACCGCGGCCGGCACAGATTGATCTATTGACCCAAGGTCAACACGGATTTAGAAAACATCGTTCATGCGAAACACAACTAGCTCTTTACTCACACGAAGTGATGTGCTCTATCGACAAGGGTTCGCAAATTGATTCCGTATTCCGTGATTTCCAGAAGGCTTTTGACACCGTACCTCACAAACGGCTTTTAATCAAACTGCGTGGTTACGGAATATCGCTCCAAATTTGCGACAGGATAGGGATTTCCTCTCAGAGGGGACACAGTTCGTAGTAGTCGATGGTAAGGCATCGACTAAAACAGAGGTGATATCGGGCGTTCCACAGAGTAGTGTTATTGGTCCTCTGTTGTTCCTTATTTACACAAACGATTTAGGGCAAAATCTAAGTAGCTCTCTTAGGTTGTTTGCAGATGACGCCGTCATTTGCCGTCTAGTAAAATCATCTGAAGATCAGAACCAACTGCAGAACGATTTGAATATATGTTATCTGTATGGTGTAAGAATTGGCAGTTAGGTGTAAATAATGAGAAGAGTGAAGTCGTAAACATGAGTATGAAAAGAAATCCGTTAAACGTTGTTTACAAGATAAATCAATCAGAAGTGAAGGCCGTAAACCCCACAAAATACATAGCAATTACTATTACTTCAGACGTAAACTGGAAAGAACACGTAGTTAATGTTATGGGAAAGGCGAACCAGAGACTGCGTTTATTGGCAGAACCCTTAAATGATGCAACAGAACTACTAAAGAGACTGCATACACTACGATTGTCCGTCCTTTTCTGGAGTATTGCTGCCCATTGTAGGATCCTTATCAGGTGGGTTCGACGAACGACATCGAAAGAGTTCAAACAAGGGCAGATCGTTTTGTATTGTCACGATACAGGGGAGACAGCGTTACGGAAATGATACAGGATCTGGGATGTGAATCATTACAACAACGGCGCTTATCGCTGCAGCGTGGGCTACTTACGAAACTCAAATCGCCAACATTCTACTCCGAATGCGAAAATATATTGTTGACTCCCACTAACATATGTAGAAATGATTATCAGAATAAAATACGAGAAATCAGAGGAAGTTAATCTCGTAGCGGGATTCGATACATAAGAGCTTTCAAACTCCCCTCAAAAGTTAAAAGCTACTGGCTTTGCGTCCGGCGATCGTGAATTCAGGTAATATAAGTTGCAAATGATTAAACTGAGAATATTAATTAGATAAAATGAAGTAAACAATAGTATGTGTTATTCCAGAGTGTGCAGATATTTCTTAAACTGTTGCGAAAATTCCTGTAAAATTTTGCGGTTTATAACAAAGTATTGAGAGATTGTACAGTTGTGATGTGTTACTGTAGCGTTGCATCGCCTGAAGAAAACTTTTTCAGTGTTTAATTTTGACGTTATGAACAGTGAAACTGAATGTAGTGTATGAAGCCCCACTGATACTGTTATTGGATAAATTATGAGGTTGCAAAGCTGTATAAAGATTTTTACCGGGTCTATCTTTTGATGTCTCGCAGATGTCTGATGATGGTTTATGACAGTCTGAAAAGCTACCAACTGTGAAAATTCTTAACACAAACTTCAATGCTTCCTCTTGTTCCCGTATACAAACACGTATCAACGTTGGCGAAGCTCTACAATATCGAAATAGCACCACAGCAATGAACGTTAATGGGAACCATCCTGCCTCCTTCCTCAGGCACAAGTCATAACAAATCAGTGTCCAGAGACATTTTCTCTCGATAAATATAATTGAAATTAAATTGAAAGTGAGGCATTTAACTAAAATTTTGAGGAATGGTCGGAATTCGCACCCAGAACCTCCTGGTACTCGGCAAGCGCTATAACCACTAAGGCACAGTAGCTTAATGTATAAGGCTCGCCTCAGTCCTCATTTCCCCTAAGGTAAGGTAAAGCAGTCAACAATCCGAAGATTGGCTTGAACACCACAGTGCTTCACTAGGCATAGTCCTGTTTGGAGGTGATATGCCGTTGCCTACCTCCGACCTTCGAACTGATTTACCCATCCAGTTATAGGGGGACCTACAGTTTAACGTTGGTTCCGAACCACGGTGCTACTCGGTATTTTTCACATCAGCTTTACTGCCAGAGGTGAAAGAAGTGGAAAGTGACAGATAAAAATCCTAAGACCTGTAGTCTGGCATTCTACCACTGTGCAACCAAGGCGTAACTATTACACAAAAATTTACAAAAATGAAAATTCTGAGTCAGCTGCAGTACGATTCTCGCTAAAGGCGAAAATACTTTAGGCCCCAGAACGAACCCCTGTGGAACTCACCAGTGCAGCGGTCCTCATGTTGCTCGAGTTGTTACCAGCTGCCAGAGGACACGTCAACTGATGCCTTGACCACCGGCATGCCGCACTATATATACTTTCCCTCCACCTGCTCGTACGTGCGGCAGTTTCCCGAGCGCAGCAACCGGAGCAAGTTTTCGATATCGATGAAGCCGGTCCACCGCGAATCGCATAGCAGCCTTTTCCCCCTCGTACCTCCCCCCCCCCCCTTTTACGGGGTGGTCAGTCGGTGGAAAAGTGTCACACAGCTGTCGGGATCACCTGTTAGCCTTTTGGCTAGGGTAGGAAGCGAGAGGCAGACGGACTCCCTCGGAAGGAATTAAATCATCTCCCTGGGCCACTTTCTCCGGCGGTGGACTCGGTCGCAGAGGGCCCCGAATGGCCATCGGGTTGCTAAACCGACCGGGCGACTTCCAACCGAGTGCGTGCACGCGTTTCCGGCGTCGGCGATTCTGTGTGGAGGGAGAGCCTTTGCGTGGAATGTCACCGGAACTGGTCCGACTGGAAGCTACCCACCACTTTCTCCGGGCAAGCGTGTCTCTAACTGCTACTCTGTCTTCTGCCGCGTCACAGGACGTTTTAGAGTCGGCTGCAGAATAGAAAGAACACACCTCAATAAGGACTTCCTTGACATTTGCCTCCGACGTACTGTGAAGCGTATAAAATGAACATTAACAAGAGCAAAACAAAAATAATGGAATGCGGTCTTAGAAAATCAGGTGATGCTGAAGGAATTAGATTAGGTAACGATACAATGAAGGTGGTAGATGAGTTTTGTTACTTGGGTAGTAAAATAACATGCGATGCTCGCAGTACAGAGGATATAAAATGCAGAATGGCAATGGGAAGAAAAGCATTTTTGAAAAAGAGAAATTTGCTAACATCGAATATTAATTTAAGTGTAAGGAAGTCTTTTCTGAAGGCATTTGTGTGGAGTGTTGCCTTGTACGGGAGTGAAACATGGACAATAAGCAGTGCGGACAGGAAGAGGATAGAGGCTTTTGAAATGTGGTGCTACAGAAGAATGCTGAAGATTAGGTGGGTAGATCGCATAACTAATGAAGAGGTACTTAACAGAATTGGTGAGAAAAGGAATTTTTGGCACACCCTGACTAAAAGAAGGGATCGCTTGGTAGGACACATTCTTCGACATCGAGGAATCGTAAATTTAGCATTGGAGGGAAGTGTGTGGAGTAAAAATCGCAGAGGGAGACCAAGAGACGCGTATAGTAAGCAGATTCAAGTGGATGTAAGTTGTCGTTCTTATGAGGAGATGAAAAGGTTTGCTCAGGATAGAGTAGGGTGGAGAGCTGCATCAAACTAGTCTCCGGACTGAAGACCATAACAACAACAACAACACACTTCTTCACTAAAAATTCTGCCAGGCGAATAGATATCTTTACAATCTATATACATGTGGCGTCTGTTCCGAAAGAACAGACGTCACATCTTATCCTGCAGTTGTTATTATTTAATATTCACATAATATATGACATCAACTGCGATTGGGCAAAGCTGAAAATGTGTATCCAGCCGGTATTCGAACCCGGGTCTCCTGCTTTCCAGGCAGTTGCGCTGACCCCTACACCACTGGGGACACAGTGATCATCGCACCTGCAAGGACTACCTAAGCACGCCTCCCGTCAGATACAATTTCCCAGCTTCGCCCTGCCCACAGTACTCTAACTCCTAGTTATGAAACTAATTCCCGTAAGAGTAAGGGCTTCAAACTTGTCCACCCCTCCCCACTAAAAAGTTCATATTCAAATAACATGTTTATTAGTGTGTTCTCTAAAAATAACTAGCTGTTAAGGCTGACACTGTCAGGCAGGATATGGTGGTCTCAAGTACGAAAATAGGAATAAGTTGTCTGTAAGTGCGAAAGTAAATAGGAAAATAGAAAGAATTAACGGCTGATGTGATAGATGTGTACATAATGGTAGGGACGTAGCGTCTTGGTTCTACAATGTTGTAGGTCCGTGTTGCAACAGTCTTTATTTATTTTTACATTTAGATTTTCACAAAATTCTTAACTTTCCGTTCAGTGATTGACATTTCCGTTTTTTTTTTTTTTTTTTTTTTTTTATTTTTTTTTATTTTTTTTTTTTTATTAACTTTTCACTGCTATATGGAGTTGGCTACTGTTTCATTGTTTCGAAATAATATTTCGCTACGCGGGTTTGTTTCAGTGCTTCAAAACCACCATATTTCACGGTTTTGAAATCTTCGTTCTTCATTCTGCTCTGTTTCATCACATTTGCATTCTATACTGAAACTGTTTCGTCCTGTCGGTGTCACTGTTTCAGTAGTGCAGGGAGGCGGAACCGATGAACTGTACTGAAACAGTGGTATTTCACTTTACTGAAGCTCGGCAGAGAAACATATTTAACTTACTAGTGTATGAGCAGTTTAAAGAGAGTAACAAACTAATTGTCAGACTTGAGTCTGCAGCTTAATATTATTTCTAAGGTGACTATTGTATTTCTAAATGACATAATGTCGGATTTATAAACGTAAAAAAAACTATAAAACAACTGTCGCAATTTCCATATCCATTTAAATTCTGTCCATGTACGGTAATCTTTTAAATACACGACTAAGTCTACATTTCTTTAGGATAAAAAAGTATAAATTCCGAAATGACAGATTTTAAATTAAGAAGGGGAGAGCGCAAATTTAAACTCTAAGAGTTTAAATTTTTCCCGTAGCGTACCTTTAGTTTCTTGTGAGCGAAATCTAACTTACCTACCATCGCCACAATCTTTCCCTGATACTCATGTAAAAGATATAAATACATGCAAATCTAACGTAATATGCCGTATTTGTCGATATTCGTATTTATTCTTTATATTACTAAGTTTGGACGGCAAATGAAACCGTGCAATAAAGATATCATTAAACTCGAATTTTGTAATGTTCAATAGTTTGTAAAGCTTATAGGACGTAACAGCGGGGACATCAGTTTCTAAACTTACAAACAACTTATTAATAGTATTGTTGAAACGAGATAGAATGGCTGGCCAGTACTTACCTTTGTGCTGTACCGCCGATAGTAACACAAATGAAGAAACAGAAAAGAGGGGACAAAAAGGGGACAAGCTTTCGGAACACAGTTCCTTCATCAGGTGGGAGAGAAGGGAAGAAGAAAGGATGGGAACGGAAGGGAAAAGTAATTCACGACCTCGGTCATGAAGGTGGTGTGTCAGTACCTCTGACGTCCACACTCCTGAAACACCATCTTCATGACCGAGGTCGTGAATTACTTTTCCCTTCCGTTCCCATCCTTTCTTCTTCCCTTCTCTCCCACCTGATGAAGGAACTGTGTTCCGAAAGCTTGTCCTGTTTGTCCCCTTTGTTCTGTTTCTTCATTCGTGTTACTATCGGCGGTACAGCACAAAGGTAAGTACTGGCCAGCCATTCTGTCTCGTTTCAACAATACTATCATCTCTGAGGAGAATTTTCATCATTAATCAAACTACTTATTAACTATCTTATACTAAAGACGGCACAAACATTCTAGCCCGACGGGGAACGGCCTCGCGCATCGTAGCATAGCGCCTCAATGCGCTCTGCCACTCCGCCGTGGCAAACTCGAATTTTAAGGTAAGTTTATTTTAGCGAAGTACCCAGCAGTGCGATAAATGTATGAAAGCTTAACCTTTCTCAAACTATTACGTCAAAAAATTTTATGCGATTATATGCCTTTTGAGTATGACTTGTAGGTTAGGACACAGCACCTATCAAAATTAGTCACTAGAATAGAGGAAAGATAAATGAATTAATTAAGATACTTTGATAAAAGCAATATATTTGACATAAAAGCGACAGTTCTCAGATAACGGCAAAGCAGGAAATATAAAACTGCCGAGGCATCTGAATAAAAGATTTCAAAATGTTCAAATGTTTGTAGAGCTTAAGGGACTTAACTACTGGGTCATCAGTCCGTATACTTAGAAACCACTTATGAACTAGCTTATACTAAAGATGGCACAAATATCCTTGCCCAAGGGGGGATTCGAACCCCCGACCGTAGTGGCCGTGCAGACTGTGACTTGCGCGCCGCAGAACGCTCGGCCACCGCGGCCGGCTAAAAGTTTACGCCCCTATAATTGCTCTCAGCGCACTACGTTTGTGGTTCTGTAGCAATACCTGTGCTTATTTTAGATTGAAAGTATTGGTAGAGGTAGGCAACCGTCATGATCAAAATTTATGTAAATGATTCTAAAATTGCTTAGAGGTTGCTCGAATAATCACTTAAGACACTTTAGTAGATTAGTTAAGATAAAAACACAACATGTTTCAGGCTTAACCTATCATCTGATAATCAATATATATTGAGCTTTGATGCATTTCAATTTATCATTTAAAATACTGTTGTTATGTATTGCCAAACAAGAATAAATATTAATTGTAATTATCTTAATCTCAATTGACTAAAAGAAGGGGTTCGTCGGTAAGACACATCCTGAGTCAGTGAGAATAATCAGTTTAGTGTTTTAGTGGAATGTGTGTGAGTCGTGTAATGACTTACATTTTCTTAGTAGGTATCACTTGTTCTTTAATAAATTTGTAGAGGAGTATATGATGATGATGATGATCGTGTGGCGTTTATGGCCGCTGGAACGCAAATGGGATCGTGCTCAGCCTGCCCGGTGCAAGTCTTTTTAGCTGACGCCAATTCGGCGATTTGTTTGTCAGTGATGATGAAATGATAATTAGGACAACACAAGCTGAGCGGATAAAATCTCTTACCGGACTGGCAATCAAACCCGAGGCTCTCCACTAGACGACCGAGGACTACAGCAGTTTAGCCGTCCTCTTTTGTCCAATTTCCGATTCGGTTGCATGTCTGTAAAACGTTCTAAACTTTACCCGCTATAACTGTCTCGAAAAGAACGACCTATTGTCCAGTAGTCAACACGGATTCAAAAAGTATCGTTCTTGTGAAACACAGCTCTTTACTCACATGCCGCGGCGGAGTAGCCGAGCGGTCTAAAGCGTCACGCTGCGGAGCGCGCGGTTGCTCGCCGTAGAGGTTCGAGTCCTCCCTGGGGCATGGGTGTGTGTGTTTGTCCTTAGGTTAGTTTACCTAGGTTTAAGTAGTTTGTAAGCTACGGACTGATGACCACGCAGTTTGGTCCGATAGATTTACAAACATTTGAACATTTATTTACTCACATGATGTGATGAGTGCCATCGATAACGGAGGTCAAATACATTCCGTTTTCTCGATTTCCGGAAGTCTTTTGACAGTGTACCACACAACAGTCTTCTAATCAAATTGCGTACTTATGGAATGTCACTACAGTTGTGCGACTGCATTCGTGATTTCCTGTCAGAAAGGACACAGCACGTAGTAATTGACGGAAAGTCATCCAGTAGAACAGAAGCTATATGTGGCATTCCCCAGGAAAGTATTATAGGGCCCCTACTGTTCCTTATTTTTATAAACAATGTAGGAGACAATCTGAGTAGCTTTCGTAGACTGTTTGCAGAGTATGCTGACATTTATCGGATAGGTAAGTCACCAGAAGATGAAAAGCAACTCCAAAATGATTTAGCTAACATATTTACGTGTTGCAAAAATTGGCAATTGACCCTTAATAGTCATAACTGTGAGGTCATCCATAGGACCAATAAAAGAAGCCTGTTAAACTTCATTTACACGTTAAATCAGTCAAAACTACAGGCCTTAATTTCAACTATATACCTGGGTGCAACAGTTACAAACAACTTAAATTGAGAAGAACGCATAGGAAATATTGTAAGGAAAGTGAACCAAAGACTGCGTTTCATAGCTGGAACACTTAGAAGATGCAACAGCTCTACTAAAGAAACTGCCTACACTACACTTGCGCGTCCTATTTTGGAGTATTACTGCGCATTGTGGGATCCACACCAGGTAGAAATGACGGACCATTCAGAGAAAATTCAGAGAAAGGCAGCTCTTTTTGTATTGTCGCTATATAGGGACAGAGTGTCACGGAAATGATGCACGAGTTGGGGTGGAAATCATTAAAAGAAAGGCGTTACTTGTTGCGCCGAGATCTATTTGCGAAATTTCTTTTACCAACTTTCTCTTCAGAATGCGAACATATATTTTGTAGCACTCGTCTACATAGTGAGACATGACCACCACAAAAAAATAAGAGAAATCAGATCGAAGACAAAGATTTTGGTGTGATTTTTCCCGCCAGCTATTAGAGAGTGGAACTATAGAGATATACCATGAGAATGGTTCGATGAACCACCTGACATGCACTTCAATGTGACTTGCAGAGCATCCACGTAGCTGTAAGCCACTGCGATCAGTTGTGACGGAAGTTGGGGCTACCGCTGTGGAACGTGCCACGATGGCCTTTCCGCTCACGACGATGGCCGCAAGCAAATCTTGCCGAAACGCACCATTAAACTCTAAAACCACTCCTTAAAGTTGTAAATTACCACCCATCCTCGCGTAGTACTGACGACGTTCTCGTGGAATGCGACGTGGAAAACCGTACATACTTAGTTATACCGCCGTTCCTTCGAGTTACGGCAGTTCCAACGTTATAGTCAGTGCTTACATTCAGAGACAAATGACTCACAACGGACAAGGGAAAATGCGAAAAAACCGTTTTGCAGCTTGGTATTATGCTCCAGTTAACTACTTGACGAACCCAAATGCAGCAACAGATTTATTAACGTGTCTACGTTATTTATTTATTTATCGTATGACATACACACGTGGACACGTAAGATACATTACACAATGACATTTCCCCAGGTGGGAAGCAGAGACAACAAGCAGCTTATATCAAAATTTAAGTGTATTAATTACAGAGAAGTATACAGGTATGCAGTAAAGAGTCCATTACTATGTGTGATGCAGCAGAATTTGGAAAAAAAAAAAAATTATAAAATGTTGTTATGGTCTTCAGTCCGGAGACTGGTTTGATGCAGCTCTCCACCCTGCTCTATCCTGAGGAAGCCTTTTCATCTCCTCATAAGAACGGCAACCCACATCCACTTGAATCTGCTTACTATACGCGTCTCTTGGTCTCCCTCTGCGATTTTTACCCCACACACTTCCCTCCAATGCTAAATTTACGATTCCCCGATGTCTAAGAATGTGTCCTACCAAGCGATCCCTTATTTTAGTCAGGGTATGCCAAAAATTCCTTTTCTCACCAATTCTGTTCAGTACCTCTTCATTACTTATGCAATCTACCCACCTAATCTTCAGCATTCTTCTGTAGCACCGCATTTCAAGAGCGTCCATTCTCTTCCTGTCCACACTGCTTATCGTCCATGTTTCACTCCCATACCGCATTCAATTATTTTTGTTTTGCTCTTGTTAATATTCATTTTATACGCTCTCTTCAACACACTGTCCATTTCATTCAATTGCTCTTCCAGTTCCTTAGCTGTGTCTGACAGAATTACAATGTCATCAGCAAAACGCAATGTTTTTATTTCTTCCCCCTGAACTGTAATCCCTATTCCAAATTTTTCCTTGCTTTCCTTCACCGCCTGCTCGATGTACAAATTGAATAACATCGGAGAAAGGCTACAACCCTGCCTTACTCCCTTCCCAACTGATGCTTCCCTTTCATGCCCTTCAAGTCTAATAACTGCGGTCTGGCTACTGTATAAGTTGTAAATAACTCTCCTTTCCCTATATTTTACCCCTGCTGACTTCAGAATTTGAAATAGTATATTCCAGTCAACATTGTCAAATGCTTTCTCCAAATCTACAAAAGCGAAAATATTAATAAAAGCTAAAATATTAATAAAAATTTATTAAGATAAATTACATCGTACAGTAAGATGAGCAATTGAATCAACGCTAATAAAATACTATTAAGTTAGGAAACTAAAATAAGTGATAAGAAAAACAACAATGAAATGAGCAGTAAATTTACACAATTTATATTAACTGAATTAAGAAAGATAAGCAGCGAACATGGTCCTTATATATTAATGTCTAAACCAGCCAGCCATGAAACTGTATTATCTGTCACTTTATACAGATCTGTTTTTGGACCTGGGTAAGACCTGATGGTGCATTCATACACAATATGGTCTATTGTCTGACGCAAAGCACCGCAGTCGCACTGAGGACTTGTCGATATGCCCCGCTTGTACAGAGAATCCTGACAGACTCCTTGAGATGTTCGGATTCTGATAAGTGCTTTCCATTGTCGGCGGGGAAGTTGGAATCCATTAGGTCTTTCTGTGCAGTCGGGCCAGAGAGCTGTGAAGTTGACAGTGCTCCGGTCCGTTCGCCATTGCTCAGTGATGCTAAAAAAGTGTCTACGTTATTCCACACTGACGTCAAGTGGTGTGGTGGATAATTTTAAATATTGGTGGGTGTCATGTTGGACACAACATGGATGGAGGCAACAATTAGGCAGAGAGTAGAACAGAATAATGCATTCTACCAGGGTTGAGAGTGTGAATAAGTGCTGTGCCAGACACACATCACATCCGTATTGATACTTGCATCGGAGACCAGGACAATGACAAGTTAGATTAGATTAGTACTTGTTCCATAGATCATGAATACGACACTTCGTAATGATGTGGAACGTGTCAGGATAATGAAAGGTGTCTTTACAAATTATTACTTTGTACTAAATAGTACATGTCCCAATTAATTTATATCTAAAAATTCATCTATAGTGTAGAAGGAGTTGCCTTTAAAAAATTCTTTTAATTTATTTTTAAATGCTAGTTGGCTATCTGTCAGGCTTTTGATGCTGTTTGGTAGGTGACCAAAGACTATTGTGACAGCATAATTCACCCCTTTCTGTGCCAAAGCTAGATTTAACCTTGAATAGTGAAGATCATTCTTTCTCCTAGTGTTGTAGTTGTGTACACTGCTATTGCTTTTGAATTCGGTGGGACTGGTAATAACAAATTTCATAAGTTAATATGTATACTGAGAAGCTACTGTGAAAATCCATAGCTCTTTAAATAAGTGTCTGAAGGATGATCTTGGACGGGCTCCAACAATTATTCTGATCACACGCTTTTGTGCAATGAATACTTTTTACTCAATGATGAATTACCCCAGAAAATGATGCCATATGAAAGCAGAGAATGAAAATAGGCACAATAAGCTAATTTACTGAGATGTATATCACCAAAATTTGCAATTACTCTCATAGCATAAGTTGCTGAACTCAAACGTTTCAACAGCTCTTCAAGGTTTTTTTTTTTTTTTTTCAGTTCAACCCCCTTACAGATTTCTGACCAAAGTCTATATTTATTGATGTATCATTCCATTTACTGTTTGGAACTGTATGTATTGTGTTTTATCAAAATTTAGTGATAGTCCATTTGCTGAGAACCACTTAATGATTTTCTGAAAGACGTCGTTTTACAATTTCCTCAGTTAGTTCTTGTCTGTCAAGTGTGATAACTATACTTGTATCATCAGCGAAAAGAACCAGCTTTGCATCTTCATGAATATAGAATGGCAAGTCATTAATATATATTAATAACAACAAAGGGCCTAAGACCGAACCTTGTGACACCCCATTTTTGATTGCTCCCCAGTTTGAGGAATCTGCTGTGTTTAGCATATTATGAGAACTACTAATGTCAACTTTCTGCACTCTTCCTGTTAGGCACGATTTAAATCACTTGTACACTGTCCCATTCATACCACAATACTTTAGTGTATCTAGAAGAATTCCATGATTTACACAATCGAAAGCCTTGGAGAGATCATAAAAAAATCCCAACAGGTGATGTCCGGTTATTCAGAGCATTTAATATTTCATTGGTGAAAGTATATATAGCATTTTCTATTGAAAACCCTTTCTGAAAACCAAACTGTCATTTTGTTAGAACTTTATTTCAACCTATGTTTGAAACTACTCTAGAATACATTACTTTTTCAAGAATTTTGGATAAGAAGTGAGATTGCGCGGTAGTTGTTGCTACTTAAATGGAAGTACTAAGAAACAAGTAAGGAAAAAAGAGGGATGACAGACTGAGGAAGTCGGATGGAGATTGAATTGAGAAGCTTACGATACAATGAGTTAAATCTGTAACGGTAATACTAGGTAAATGTAAGTGCACCTAAACAGGTCTATGAAGGCCTAGTCTGAGAGCAAGTCGGGGAGAAAGAGATAGATAGATAGATAGATAGATAGATAGATAGATAGATAGATAGAAAGAGAGAGACTCAGAGGAAGGTGGGTTGACTAGATAAAGACTAATTTAATTAGAAGGAATCTGGACTGGACCAAAACAAAAATAGAAGCAGAATGGAGACAATTTGGGAAGTGCAATAAATTGTCAAAACCAGCCTGGCGCTTGATAAACGGGAAATAAAGACTGCACTGACGAGCTATATTAGGGAAGAAGAAAGCTTAGGGTTCCCCGACCCGTCGATAGTATGGGCGTTAGAGCCGAACAACATGCTCGGATTCTTTTATTGACTTAATGCTAAAGGATAGTCCAAACACTATAATTAATTATTTATTTATATATCAGACAAGATATCTTTCGGCATTAAATGCCATCGTCAGGTGATTCTGCAAAAATATTTTCTTATATGAATATGTATCCAAATGTTACATAAATAAATTTACGTAAATAACATTTTACAAATTTCACTTAAAATATATGGTTAAAATATTTTAACCATAATCGCTGATAGCAACATAGACAGATATAATAAAGAAAATAATGCAATATCTGTTAACTTCTATATTTTCTCTCTCAAAGAAAAATTTGTAAATATTTGTAAACGTATAGTATTCTGAGGTATTGACAGATGCTGTAACTGGCTACAATTCATAAATCAAATGTGAAACATTACCTAATAAACAGTCAGTTGAAGCACTTACAACCTCTAAATATGGTACGTACTGCACACTGTCTAAGTGAAATTTGAAAAAAAAATGTTATTTAAGTAAATGTATTTATGTAGCATTTGGATACATACTCATATAAGAAAATGTTTTTGCAGAAACACCTGACGATGGCATTTAATGCCGAAAGATATCTTGTGTGATATATAAATAATTAATTACAGTGTTTGGACTATCCTGTCGCATTATGTCAATATACGACATTTCTAACACTGTGGGCCCGAGATATAACATGTTATCGGATTCTTTTGTTAAAGATAAGGAACCATCCCTGCATTTGGCAGAAGTGGTTTAGGGAAATTACGGCAAACCTAAATTTGGATGACCGCTCTCTTCTGTAATCGCTCGGTCTGTACGTAGCTGAGAAGGTAGATACAATGCAAAATTTACGAGAAGTTCTTATGCAGCCATATTTAGCATATGGTTGATGGTGGTGATGAAATGATTAATTAAAGTTGAGCCTGCAGGAGCAAGTGCATTTCGACGGGTACGGCTACTTTTGCAGTAATCATATTCGTCAACTACGGACAGTAGAAAGTCGTCGACTTGTTTCTCGCTGACAGCTAGAGTTTCCGGTTTTGATTCCCGGCTGAAATTTCTTCTATGTTTCACTTCGTACGTTGCCGCTGCCTAATTATCGAGCTACCACATGGGTAGTAATGCAAATCCTGCGGCAGTCTGAAACGTGTCGCAGTATTTCCCCAAACAGGGAACCCGGAAATAAGACGACTTCCCTGGAAGGCGACACGATAAATCAATCTAAGTTTCTAAAAGGACCGTATTCAACTCTCGTGAATTTTCTAAGAAAGTTTAGAAAGTGAAATGATAGTTATCTCTAATATGACATCCAGTATAACTAAAAGTAAAACGAAAGATAATCCAAATCAGGGAATAGGGGTATTTGAAATTGCTGTAGATGTTGTGGGTAACTAAAGTAACAACATCGCGAGTCACTCACAGCTGAATTCTGAAGAAAAAATGGGTCATTAACTGTCTGCGCAAAAACTGGGAACCCAGACCGAGTAAGTAAATAGTATTTATTATTATGACTTGAATCAATATGTAATAGTAAAAATCGTCTGTGATATTCGAAAGTTTTTGTTTAGCTCTTTTGAAAGTACTACCTATAAACAGAGAGTACTAACTATTTAACAGGGAGTTAGCAGCCACAAAATATAACACAGCAAAAACATTCCAGAACATACAGTTTTTAGAGCACAATATGTGTGTCCTATACAGGGTGTTACAAAAACGTACGGCCAAACTTTCAGGATACATCCCTCACACACAAAGAAAGGAAATATGTTACGTGGACATGTGTCCGGAAACGCTTAATTTCCATGTTACAGCTCATTTTAGTATTTCTCTTTAAATGTAAATTGAAATAATTCGTGCAGATAATTGTCAAAATACCCAATCGTTTCTTTAGTATGTACTGTACTTCCTCGAATCACCGCATGTGTAAACATTGCACTGAGTGCAAAACCACGTTCGTGATGAACACTAACCAGTTGATGCTACGTACTGATGTGCTTGGTGCTAGTACTGTAGAGCAATGAGTCGCATGTCAACACAAGCACTGAAGTCAATTACCTTCCTTCAATTGGGCCAACTGGCGGTGAATCGCCAGTTGTCCCAAGTGAAGGAAGGTAATGTTAACTTCAGTGCTTGTTTTGACATACGACTCATTGCTCTACAGTACTAGCATCAAGCAACAAATGTTTGTAGAACTTATGGGACTTAGCTACGGGGACATCATGCCTATAACACTTCATTTTAAACATTTTACTGCGTAATTTCCGATATGATGCTCGACTCGATGGCCTTAAATATCATTCGAAAACTATTACGCTAAAATTAAAACCTGTGCAGCTGGAACAGATGAATGAAATGCCGAAATCTTAAACCACTCGCGAAGAAATAAGCGCCGATCCAATACATTTTTGCTTATCCCATTGAAACAAAAAAAAAAAAAAAAAACAAAAAAAAAAGTACGTCAGTACGCAGACAGAGTAAGAAGCATGGCCATTTAACTCCATAAGTAAACGGATGTGAAAACTCCCGTTTCGTTGTATGTTTTCTTTGTAGTACACATGTTAGAAAAACTACGACTTTTGTCTTCATTATCGTTCTGTGTTGGGTGAGCTAGCCTACTGGCAAGTAACAGTAGAAGTAGGTTGAAGACTTTATTTTACCGGTAGTTGAAAGTTTACCAGCCTTTCCTCGTTACGTTGTCGTGCACAGCAAACACGAATTAGAATTATTCCCGAAAACTCGGACGAGTAAGACTGCTGACGCCCAGATTTGATTTTGCTGTTAATGTCGTCTACACCTTTAGGATATTTGCCTGTCTCCTCCCTCACAATGTTGCAGGTGATTTTCACATTATTTTCACAATTTTCAACTTTTTAACTTCAAAGGTTTAAAATTTTGTAGTAACTTTTGAAGTTTGGTCTTCAGCTCTCTGTGGCAATTTCCTTTTCAGAGACAATTGTGGCGGCTTGTTCGGTATTTCTAATAATGTCAGTACAGCATTCCATACCAGTTTGTTCCTTTCTGCGTTCATGAATTGGTTTTGTTCGAAGTGCAACGAACAAAATTCCACGGTTTTGTACAGGTAAACGGTATCTTCCTTCAGCAGATCTTTTCTTCTGCAATTTATGAGCTATTTTCTACTCCTGAAAAGATCACAGAATCATAATTATACTTAAATTTATGTAATTGTCTGATTCGTAACGAAAACATTTCACAAATAGGATTATGTTACAAATCTTTCAGGGTCCTTAGGAAATCTGAAAAATGATAAATGTGGTGTGTTTTTCTGGTTGTTGCTGCAATTACTTGCGCTACAAGCGTTCCCGGTTCAAAAAACCGTCACAAAAACGAATATAAGCTGCAAGTAACACAACAAAATTCACGAGACACCGCCAACTCAGTAGTGTCACCTGCTGGCCGCTTGGCGCGCTATGATCGCAGCGGGTAACAAAAATTCACCCGAGTGTCGTGACTGGTATGTTAGACTGTGTGCGTACTACGAAAGACTGTACAGAGAGGCTATAGGAATTGTAAAACATCCCAATAATTTCAATAGGATGGAGGAGGGCGTGAAACTAAATTAAATCCGGATTCTGATATTGAAGAGGAAATGTATGTCTTCCACCATGGAACGATATTAACAACAGACGACGGCAATCGGCGACGACGAATTGCGCGCATGTCAAAAACATGTGACGTCACACCTCTGCCCTCGTAAACGGAGTTTGGCTTCAGTCAGTAGCGAGCCAGGGTGTGAACCGGACATCCAGAAGTGCCACGATCCCCCTTGAAAATGTCCTCCGCAGTTGGAGACGAAACGTTGGATTTCAATAGTAAATCCATATGACCACGGCATAATAGCCCGAAATTTTTAGTAATATTGAGAACGGGGTAATGTTCACCGATCTGCGCAGGCAATTTGCCCTCCGCCCACCCTGCACTGGTGTGAGTTGCGATAAGTCACACGTCTGGCCCACCTGCATGCCGACCAGCGGTCGCTGCATGCAGAGTGTTCAAAAGCCCATTCTTTTGCTATTCTTGTAACAGGGAAGTTAAGTATTTTGATGTGTTTTTGGAAGCGGTTTAATGCTCGAGCACACACTGCACGTGCAACTGTACGTGCTCTGAGAGACTTGCGACAACTTCCTGGCCGGCACCGTCATCACGCGAGGGAACTGTTGGGAGGACTCGTCAACCCACAACCCTGCCAGAACTGGCGTACAAAAATGTATCCCAACACAGCATTCGCGATCTGTGTGAGGGAATGAACGCCTGCATTGCCCCCTCGCTCAGCCAACACCACGTACTAACTTAGCGCTCGAGCTACTGATCCTTTAATGTAATCAGTTAATGCACTCCACGTGCACTTATTCAGCAATATAACTTGAGTTAATTGGAAAACTGTCAGTGCATGTGTCTTAAGTTTATTGTTTCCCCACAGCAACTGGTGCCTGACTGCAAAGAATATTATCAATAAAATTCTTCTGGGTATGATACCGCGTCGTCATTTTGTAAACTTCGCCGACGTTTCGGCCACTGTTGCAGGCGGCCTTCATCAGGGTCTGTGTCTGACTGCTGACTGTACGATCGCTTGGTGTTTATATACCAGCGGATGAAGGAGAGGAAGGGGGCGTAGGTTATCCTTTATTGGTGGTTATATTATTGCATGCCATTGGTGGAAAGGGGCGTTGCTGATTGGTGTTTTAATGGCTGGTTTTCCATATGATTGGATGTTGTATTTTTCTCCCTTATTGGTCAAAAAGGACGTTTCCTATTGGCTTTTGCATTGGAACTTGCTATTGGTGGAATGGACCTGGGAGAACGGACAGCGGTTGCGGCGTGCCGCTGTTGACGTCGCCTGGCGCAGACGACGGCGGGCCGGTGCTCTGCGTGTTCGCGGCCGCTGTGGTCTCCGTACCAGGGCAGTCTGCGAGAGTCCTTCCGTCACGTAACGATGCAACTGCTGACAGCCAAGACGCCGGCAGCCTGTAGCCATCCTCCCTGTTCATATTGGCGGGACGCTTCGCTATTTCTATGGCCTCTCTAATCTTCCTCCTCGTTGAGAATGGTTGTTTTGCCAGCACGCGGGACTCACCGAAAGATAACTGTTTTCCGCACTGATTGTGGTGCTCAGAAACCGCTGACTTTGTGTGCTGTCCAAGCCGTATGTACCTTTCATGTTCCGAAAGCCTCGAGCAGATTGCTCGTCCGGTCTCTCCTATGTAGACCAGCCCACACTCGCAGCTTATTTCATAAACGCCGGCATTACTCAGTTTGTCAACCGCGTCCTTAGTTGAACGTAGCAAATCCTTAGATTTATTGGTGCTGCGGAAGACTGGCTTAATGCCTGCCCGACGAAGAACCTTGCCCACACGTTCAGTGACGCCCTGCACGTAAGGTAATAGGGCGATGCTTTCTGCTTCCTGCTGTTCCCCTCTATTGTGACCGAAACGTTGGCAAAGTTTACAAAATGACGACGCGGTATCACACCCAGAAGAATTTTATTGATTGTGACAACTGCCGCGGAAGCCTACGTTTGCATGCAAAGAATATGTCTACAAGTTTGGTTGAAATCGGCCCAGTAGCTAAGAAGAAAACGTGGAACATTGTTGAACGATGCGACAAATATCTCCTGAATTGTCAATCGTCGTTCTTACACTGACAGAATTGTTGTCTGATGGGAAAGAAATTTACATCATGTCTGCTTCTAATCGGTCAAGTAGTTAAGATGTAGAACATACGTACACAAGAAAGAGAGACACATATGTACAACGATTTTATTAATACGTAAATTAATACAAAGGACTGCTCTTTACTAACGACTCATTGTCCATAGTAAGATCCATTCCTTGTGAAGCCTATTTTCGTTCCTCGCCGTTCTTGGTGTTTTAAGGTATCGGAACACAACAAACAAGGAGTAAGCACAAGAGCTGGAGCTGTCGTAGCCAAATTTCTTTAGGAGATAATACAATATTGAAGAGTACGTCACTGAAAATACACCGCCACGTGAAATGAGGAAGAGATGAAGTCAGTATCCAGTATTGATTCGATTGCTGGCTATGGCCGCTGCAGACCGTTATTGGATCAGTTGAGATGTCTAGGTTCTGAAGTAATGTCATCGGCAGAATGAACTAAAATGGTACTACGTATTTGTCAGTTCTACGGAATGGAGACAACGACATTACGCAACGGAGCTAGTAGTAATAACAGAACGTTGCTGCAGAGGGGTATGGTGTTCAGTCGTGTTTATCAAACAAATTAGACAACCAGTTTCATTCAGATAGTTTAGTTAGCAGCAAGTACATCTACATCCATACTCCGCAAATCACATTTAAGTGCCTGGCAGAGGGTTCGTTAACCACTTTCATAACTTTTCTCAACCGTTCCCATTCTCTAATAGCCGCGGTAAGAAATATCACCTAAATCGTTCCGTTTTCGATCTGATTTCTCTTATTTTATTTTGATGGTCATGTCTCCCTATGTCGCTGAGTGCTAGCAAAATATTTTCACATTCAGAAGTAAAAGTCGGTGATTGAAATTTCGCAAATAGATCTCGCCGCAACGAATACGTCGTTCTTTTACTGATTTCCACCTTAAATCGTGCAACATTTCCGTGGCGCTTTCCACCCGTAACGTGATAAAACAAAACGAGCTGCCCTTCTCTGAACCTTCTCAATGTCTTCCGTCAGTCCCACATGGTGAGGGTCCCACAAGGGACAACAGTACTCCAAAAGAGGACGCACAAGTGTGATGTAGGCAGTCTCTTTGGTGGAGCTGGTGCATCTTCGAAGCGTTTTGCCAATGAAATGTAACCTTTGGTTCGCCTTCCCCACAACATTTTCTGTGTGTTCCCTCCAGTCAAAGTTGTTTGTAATTATAGCTCCTAGGTATTTGCTAGAATTTAAGACATTAAGGTTAGACTGATTTATCGTGTCATTGAAATTCAGCTGATTTCCTTTAGTGGTCATGTGTGTTACTTCACACTTTTCATTATTTAGTGTTAATTGCCAATTTCCGCACTGTGTAGAAGTTTTGTCTAATGGCTTTGCAGTTGCTTTTGATATTCTGTTGATTTTACTAATCGATAAACATCATCCGCGAACAGTCTAAGAGAGCTATTCAGATTGTCTCGTAAATCTTTTATAAACACAAGGAAGGGTAGAAAACCTACAATGCTTCCCCGGGGAACACCAGATATCATTTCTGTTTTACTCGATGACTTACCGTCAATTACTACTGTGTCCTTTCTGATAGGAAATCGCTAAGCCAGTCCCACAATTTGGGCGATATTCCATAAGAACGCAATTTCATAAGAAGGTACAGTGCCTAAAGCGTTCCGGAAATCCAGAAATATGGAATCAATTTGAGACCCCTTGTCGATGGCACTTACCACTTCATGTGAATAAAGGGCAAGCTGTGTTTCGCAAGAGCGACATTTTCTCATTCCGTGTTGACTATTCGTTAATAGGTCGTTCTCTTCGAGGAAGTTCATAATGTTCGAACAAAGTGTATGTTCCAAAATCCTACACTGACTCATCATCGCCCAGACCAAACCACTGAAGATAGAAACTTGAAATTTGTAGAGGATGTTTATCTTACTCTGTAGGCGTCATTTAAGAAGCGATTTTTCGATATTCCGTCCGTAAGGGGGTAAAATAGGGGAAGAAACGCTTTTTAAAAATACGTTGCTAGTTAGGCAATTGTGAAACTACAACTTCAAAATTTCGGCTTTTAATTCAGGGTTCGAATATGAAAGACACGTAACTCGGCGTTTTTTGAAATTCAATCATAAAGGGGGTAGAATAGGGGACGCAAAAATTGACTTTCAAAAATATGTTGCTGTTAACTCAAATTTCAAGCTATAACTACGAAACTTTGGATATGGACTCTTGATCAGGATAAAAAAGATACGAGTTTCGGTATTTTTGGAAATTAAACAACTAAGGGGGTACAATAGAGGAAAAAATTATTTTCGAAAAAACATTGCTGTCAAGACAATTTTGAAGCTAGAGCAGCAAAAATTGGTATTTGTATTGTTCGTTAGAATAAAAAAAAATACGTGTTTCGGTATATTTAGAAATTAAACCATAAATTGGAAAGGGAATGTTTTTCGAAAATCTTTTATTATTAAACCAATTTTGAAGCTACAACCACATAAACTGGTATGTTTCCTTGGTCAGAATTAAAAAGATACGTGTTTCGGTATTTTCAGAAAATTAATCATTTAGGTGGTAGAATAGGGGATGAAACGATTTTTCAAAATACATTACAACAAAGCCAATTTTGAATCCAGAATTATAGAAATTGCATACAAATCTACAGTTTTGTTCCTATCTTTATGAAATTTCTACACGTAACCTTCAATCCATGACAACGATCATCGTAAGTATAAGAATCACGTAGGATATATAGTTCACGAAATATGACGTCATAAACAGTCATCAGTCTCTGAGCTTACAAACTACTTATGAACTACCTAAGACTAAGGACGGCACAAATATCCATGCCCGAGGGGAGATTCGAACCCCCGACCGTAGTGGCCGTGCAGACCGTGACTGGAGCGCCTCAGTCCCCTCGGACACCGCGGCCGGCTCTATTACTTCTTTACCACTAATTGTATTCCCAAGAGATTTTACAGACATACAGCCCTTTTACAAATGAATATGTACTTGAAAAATAGCAGGAATAAATAAATAAATACCCGGGCAACTCCGGTTTCTCCAGCTAGTGTCAACATAGTCCTAAATAACCTTCAGGAAGGCGGCCTCTATGCACGGAGCCCTATGGTGTGTCCCACTACATTCGCGACACTCACGGTACTAGGGACAAATATCCGTCAAGAGCTGATTGATAACCTCATACTGTTCATGACACTATGCTGCATAACTGTACTGGCCATCCGAGGTGATCACACATCACATTAGAGGGCAACGGGAATGACTTTTTCACTATTATGGTAGCCCCGTGGTGTCTCGCTCTAAGTAAAAGCCTTGCAAAACTCAAGGAAAGAGTTGAGACATCCAGACACCTAAATGTGATTTGCAGAGTATCCCATGTAGAGCGTACTGTATCGCATACAAGTTACAATTGTAACCAATACCTGAATAAAATACGTTATCATATATATATTGTGTACGAAAACTCACCTGAGCCCGTAATTGTTTGGAGCTGTGCACATGCCTCGATATTGAACCAAACAGTCTTAGGGCGTATTGGTGAGATGTATCAGACCATGTTGCCTCCACGTATTGACAGTTGTAATCACATGAGTTCTGTAAAACGTGTTATCTCCCGGATAAAACAGTATAGTGGTTCCGACGGTCCTTCTTAATGACAGATTTGGGACAGCCTGCATTGTGACTTATTTTTGTTGACTTACTGAAAACATACTTCTTAAAGAGTTACTGATGTGTAAGTGGATTCGGCAGACGGAATATAACTTTTAATACATATTAAAAAATAGTAACCCTTCAGCAAGTAATGCAAGAATGGGGAGTTCACTTTATCAGAATCACAAAAAATGAAACCAACACAATTCTCGTTACTTGCTTTGGTCTTGCACCCACAGATTTTTCTGTAAAGAAATAATGATGTTCAAGTGGAGTTCTGTAACTAAAAATTTTGAAAATGACATTCACTGTGAAAAATTACGTATACAATGACATGTCTTTGAGTTAAGCTTAAGAGAAAACTTTGAAATATTTGTGGATCTTAGATCAAGACATAACTAACAATTAAAATATTTTATTCTAACTTAGAAAATTAATGTACTGTACCGGACTGCAAACCTCATTTTTTGAAACTCGTTCATTAAAAATTCTTCCACCCGCGCCCCCTTGCCGTAGCTATAGTTCACTTCCCTGTTTTATAAAAAAGAGTAATGTCTCAAAAATTATCGTGGAACGTTTAAAATCTATTTGAGCCTCTTTTGTCATGTATGTACAAGATATATAGATGAGTAGCTTATATGCCCGTGCTTACCAACGGTTTTTAAAGAGGGACTTGTGTATATAATGGATTTTAAGGTTCCAGACCTAGGTCAGCAAAAACCTACCTGGAAATTTTACTTGTAGTGGCAGTGGTTTAGTTTGCTATTGTTGGCAACGAACATTTCGCACTAGGAGGATGATTAATTTACTGACCAGGACAGCATACATTATGTAATCGTGAACATACCGAATTATTCCCCTCATTATACTTGACTGATTTTTGAAAAAGCATTCAACGGCGTTGTTAATATATGCAGACGACGCCGCCGCCGTAAGTAAAATTCTACCCCCTCTTGTAGTGTATTACACCATAGTTATGAGAATTTAAAAAAACGCCATAATTGGTTATTTGGTGTACTATGTATCTAACGTCGCCTCACTTTGTCCTTTCCTGTACTATGTCGTTTTCGAGGCATTCCTAAACAGAACGCACTCAAAATGTAATGACGATACACCGTAATCAGAAAGTAAACTACATAAATTCGTTTCCTTGCAAAGAATTCTTAGTAAATGAAAACATAGACGCGAAAGAACGTCGTTATGTTTTAAATTCAAATGATACCCGTCGATAGACGTACTTCTTTTCTTTCCATGACATTGCAAAAGATATGGGATACAGATAGGAAAGAAAATATTTTTTTGTGTCCAACCAAGGTTAAATTTTACTTCCCGTGGTAGCGGTTTACTATGTTAACGTTGGCAACGAAATATTCACTTTAGGGGGATCATTAATTTACTGATCGGAACAACATTAATTATTTATTTCATTAGCAACACAAAAAATTATTCCTCTCAGCGTACGTGACTGATTTTTAAATAGGATTCAACGGCCGTTGCCAACATCAATACTCTACACCGCTACCGTAAGGAAAATCGTAGCCCTAGTTTGTGTATTACACCTTAGTTATGTGAATAAAAAAAATGCAGAATCGCCATTTTAGTTATTTGGTATACTATGTAAGTAACAGCGCCTCTATCGGATCTTTGCTATACTACACTGCCAATTCAAACATAACATACAGCAGAAATTACAAATTATGATATCTTTTCTTCTCCTGATCCAAGTTTGGTTAATTAAAGCTTATATGTTGCCCCAAGGTCCTCTCAATTGACCTATGAAACCCCGTGAAAGTTCGTATCCTACTCTCGGGGATTTGCTGTACTACACCGACGGGTCGTTAAACGCTAATATTCCTTCCTTTCTTCCGGACTATAAACAATATTTCTTGTGTCTTGTCCAGAATATAATATGAATATTTTCCATTGAATTCCCATGCCTGAGCAAGTGATATAAAGCCTTTCCTGTACTATGTCGTTTTCGAGGCATTCCTAATTAGAACGCACTCAAAATGTAATGACGATACACCGTAAACAGAAAGGAAACTACATAAATTCGTTTCCTGGCAAAGAATTCTTAGTAAATGAAAACATAGACGCGAAAGAACGTCGTTATGTTTTAAATTCAAATGATACCGTCGATAGATGCACTTCTATTCTTTCCATGACATTGCCAAACATATGGGATACAGACAGGAAAGAAAATATTTTTTTGTGTTCAACCAAGGTTAAATTTTACTCGCCGTGGTAGCGGTTTACTATGTTAACGTTGGCAACGAAATATTCACTTTAGGGGGATCATTAATTTACTGATCGGAGCAACATTACTTATTTATTTCATTAGCAACACAAAAAATTATTCCTCTCAGCGTACGTGACTGATTTTGAAATAGGATTCAACGGCCGTTGCCAACATCAATATTCTAAACCGCTGCCGTAAGGAAAATCGTAGCCCTAGTTTGTGTATTACACCTTAGTTATGTGAATAAAAAAATGCAGAATCACCATTTTAGTTATTTGGTATACTAGAGCCCTGTATCGGGAGCGTACCGCCAATCGGGCGAGCGCCGCCATTGTAGGCCTTTCTGGCAATAGCAGCGCTATGCAAGGCTCTGTTAAAGTAGCATACATGATGAAGGGAACCGGTCTGTACATTGACGTGGTATGACAATACGTTAAGTAAACAATGAACGAAAGTTTTTAATCGTTTCATCACATCTACAGCGAATATTAAGGAATTTTTTTTTATATTTTTGAGTAAACTAGTTGTAAAATTGTTTCGTGCTAAAATTTAAACCCTGTACCAAATGCACTGCTTTCGCAATAAGTGACGTTCGTGCTTTTAAATTAGCTAAGGACTGACGTTTTTATCTCTAATACATTGGTTTTTATCAAAGTAGATGTAATTAATACATGTTGCTTTCCATTAATCTAGTGCCTAATGTTGATAGGTGTTGTGTGCTAAGGTACATGTGATATTATCACATAACATTAACTGAGCTAACATTTTGGGAAGGTTTAAGTTTTTACACATTGTTAACGCACTGCTGGGTACTTCAGTAAAATAAACTTTATCTTAAAATTCGAGTTTTGGAGATCTATTTAATGGGCGGTTTCATTTACTGTCCTAACTTTCGTAATATGCAGTATAAGTATAAATACGAAATTCGTCAAATACGGCACATTATGTTAGATTTTCATGTACGTATATCTTTTAAAAATATCTTTTCTCTTACATGTTTGTCCGTCCAACATTGCTCGCTAGAAACTTGTATGAACAGATAAACCTAGAAGTTTACTCGATATTTCAATACAAATTTACTTACTTCGCAAAATTTTGCAGTCTCGTACGGAAATGTATTTTTTTTTCTACATGGTGTACCCACAAATGCGCGTCTTTTCGCATGTCTTTCGACCTGTGGAATGCGTAAAACTTGCTACCTCGGACTGTCTTAGTATAACAAGATGGCATTTTTCACCATATAAAAATGGAATATACTATGTTAGGCTCTTAATTTAATACATAATGAGTCTACACATTTCCAACACCTCTAAATGCTAAAATAACATCTAGTTAAGTGAAATATGCCATTTACGCTGATGGACTGCTTAGGCCTAAAATGGCGGAAGTGCCCCACCCGCGCTCAACTGATCAATAGCAGCCGGCGGTTGTCGACAAGACACACATCAAAGGTTGGCGCTACTCTCCCAATACACGGCTCTAGTACTATGTAAGTAACAGCGTCTCTATCGGATCTTTGCTATGTTGTTGTTGTTGTTGTTGTGGTCTTCAGTCCGGAGACTGGTTTGATGCAGCTCTCCACAATACCCTATCACGAGCAAGCCTCTTCATCTCTACATAAGAACGGCAACCTACATCTGTCTGAATCTGCTTACTGTATCCATCTCTTGGTCTTCCTCTGCGATTTTTACCCCACACACTTCCCTCTAATGCTAAATTCACAATTCCTTTATGTCTAAGAATGTGTCCCACCAATCTATCCCTTCTTTTAGTCAAGGTATGCAAGAAATTTCTTTTCTCCGCAATTCTGTTCAGTACCTCCTCATTAGTTACGCGATCCACCCACCTAATCTTCAGCATTCTTCTGTAGCACCATATTTCAAAAGCCTCAATCCTCTTCCTGTCCGCACTGTTTATCGTCCATGTCTCGCTCCCATACAAGGCAACACTCCATACAAATGCCCTCAGAAAGGACTTCCTTAGTCTTAAATCAATATTCGATGTTAACAAATTTCTCTTTTTCAAAAACGCTTTTCTACCCATTGCCATTCTGCATTTTATATCCTCTGTACTGCGACCATCATTTGTTATTTTACTGCCCAAGTAACAAAACTCATCTACCTCCTTTATTGCTTCGTTTCCCAATCTAATTCCTTTAGCATCTCCTGATTTTCTTACACTGCACTCCATTACCCTAGTTTTGCTCTTGTTAATGTTCATCTTATTTGCACCTTTCAGCACACTGTCCATTCCGTTCAATTGCTCTTCCAGGTCCTTTGCTGTATCTGACAGAATTACTATGTCGTCGGCAAAACGCAATGTTTTTAATTCTTCCCCCTGAGCTTTTATTCCTTCATCAAATTTCTCCTTGCTTTCCTTTATAGCTTGTTCAATGTACAAATTGAATAACATTGGAGAAAGACTACAACCCTGTCTCACTCCCTTCCCAACCACTGCATCCCTTTCATGCCCTTCAACTCTGACAACCGCTCTCTGGTTTTTGTACAAGTTGTAAATAACCTTACGCTCCCTATATTTTACTCCTGCTTGCTTCAGAACTTGAAAGAGTTTATTCCAATCAACATTGTTAAAAGCCTTCTCCAAATCTACAAAAGCTAGAAATGTAGGTTTGCCTTTTCTTAGTCTATCTTCTAGGATAAGCCGTAAAGTAAGTATTGCCTCCCGAGTTCCTACATTTCTCCTGAACCCAAACTGATCTTCCCGGAGGTCGGCTTCTACCAGCTTTTCCATCCGTCTGTATATAATTCGTGTTAATATTTTGCAACCATGACTTATTAAACTGATGGTTCTGTAGTTTTCACACCTGTCTGCACCTGCTTTCTTTGGAATGGGGATTATAACATTTTTCTTGAAGTCTGAGGGTACTTCACCTGTTTCATATATCTTACACACCAGGTGAAACAGGTTTGTCATAGCTGGTTCTCCCAGAGACTTCAGTAGCTCTGAGGGAATATCATCTACTCCAGGGGCCTTGTTTCGACTTAGGTCTTTCAGGGCTCTGTCAAATTCTTCTCTCAGTACAGTATCTCCTATTTCATCTTCATCTACATCCTCCTCCCTTCCTACAATATTGTCTCTGTGTTCATTTCCTTTGTAGAGCCCCTCTATATACTCTTTCCACCTTTCAGCTTTCCCTTCTTTGCTGAGAACTGGTTTTCCATCTGAGTTCTTGATATTAGTAGTGTTGCTTTTCTTGTCCCCAAATGTTTCTTTTATTTTCCTGTAAGCAGTATCTATTTTTCCCCTATTTATACATTCTTCTACATCCTTGCATTTGCCTTCTAGCCACTCCTGCTTAGCCATTTTGCACTTCCTGTCAATCTCATTTCTTAGTCGTCTGTACTCCATTTTGCCTGTTTCGTTTACTGCATTTTTATATTTTCTCCTTTCATAGATTAAATTTAGTATCTCCTGTGATATCCAATGATTTTTTGTAGGTCTTGCCTTCCTACCTATTTTGTCCTCTGCTGCCTTCACTATTTCATCTCTCAATTTTACCCATTCCTCCTCTACTGTTTTATTTTCCCTTGTTTCTGTCAATTGTTGCCTAAAGCTTCCTCTGAAATTCTTAAGAACCTCAGGTTCCTTCAATTTATCCAGGTCCCATCTCCTTATTTTCCTACCTTTTTGTAGTTTCTTTAGTTTCAGCCTACAGTTCATAACCAACAAGTTATGGTCAGAGTCTATATCTGCCCCTGGGTATGTCTTACACTGCAGAACCTGGTTCCGAAATCTATGTCTTACTATTATAAAATCTATTTGGTATCTCCCGCTGTCTCCTGGTCTCTTCCACGTATACAACCTTCTTTTGTGATTCTTGAACCAGGTGTTTGTTATAACTAAATTATGTTCCGTGCAAAACTCCACCAGGCGGCTCCCTCCCTCATTCCCTTTGCCCAGACCATACTCTCCCACTACCCTCCCCTCCCCTCCCTGTCCCACTACCGAATTCCAGTCTCCCATAACAATTAAGTTTTCCTCTCCCTTAATTGTCTGAATAATTTCCTTTAGCTCCTCATATATTTCTGCGATTTCCTCATCTTCGGCAGAGCTAGTTGGCATATAAACCTGTACTACTGTTGTCGGTGTTGGCTTCGTATCTATCTTGACAATGATAATGCGATCACTGTGCTGGTCATAGTAGTTTACCCGCATTCCTGTTTTCTTATTCATTATCAATCCTACTCCTGTGATACCCCCAATTGATTTTGTATTTATAATTCTGTACTCACCTGACCAGAAATCCTGTTCATCCTGCCACCGAACTTCACTAATCCCCACTATATCTAACTTCAACCTATCCATTTCCCTTTTTAAATTTTCTAATTTTCCTACTCTATTAAGGGATCTAACATTCCACGCTCCGACCCGTAGAATGCCAGTATTGTCTTTCCTGATGATCACATCCTCCTGAGTAGTCCCCGCCCGGAGATCCGAATGGGGGACTATTTTACCTCCGGAATATTTTACCCGATAGGATGCCATCATCATATGTTCATACAGTAGAGCTGCATGTCCTCGGGAAAGGTAACGGCTGTAGTTTCCCCTTGCTTTCAGCCGTTCGCAGTAGCTGTGTGGCAAAGCCACATTAGCTGATGTTACAAGGCCAGCTCAGTCAATCATCCAGACTGTTGCCCCTGTAACTACTGAAAAGGCTGCTGCCCCTCTTCAGGAACCACACGTTTGTCTGGCCTCTCCACAGATACCCCTCCGCTGTGGTTGCACCTACGGTACGGCTATCTGCATCGTTGAGGCACGCAAGCCACCCCACCTCGGCAATGTCTGTGGTTCATGGGAGTGGTGTGCTACTATACTACTATACTATACTATACTATACTGCTATACTACGCTGCAATTCAAACATAGCATCCACCAGAAACTACAAATTACGATATCTTTTCTTCTGATCCGATTTTGGTTAATTAAAGCTTATATGTTGCCACAAGGGCCTCTCAATTGACCCATGAAACCCCGTGAAATTCGTATATTAATCTTGGAGATATGCTGTACTACACCGACGGGTCGTTAAACGCTAATATTCCTTCCTTTCTTCCGGACTATAAACAATATTTCTTGTTTGTTGTCCAGAATATAATATGAATATTTTCCATTGAGTTCCCATGCCTGAGCAAGTGATATATAGCTGTCCGTTCGAGAAACATGGAGATCTCAAATACACTCCACAGTATTGAGTAGATTGTTTTGTGATTTATTAATCGTAATAGAAAATGCAAGTCCCACTGCAAACTGCAGTATCTTAAAGTTAAAGCCAGATCTGTCAGAAAAAATGGGGATTCGTCGGAAGTACTTTCTTTCATTCTCTTTCTTTCCTTGGAGCTCTATAGATACCCATTGCTTCTTCCTACAACGGTATGTGCTTCACAGTTCAAAGTTGCTTCAAAGTTTACAACAGCAATGTCATCTTTCAGGGATTTCCTTAAGCTCACTGGAATACAGGAGTGTTTTAGCAGTAAATAAGAAATGTAATAAAACGTAATTTCTGATGTGAAAAGCTTCACCGATCACAGTATATATGATCTCATATTTACTGAGTTATACGTTGTACAGTTTCATAATTTTTCAGGTATATATTCATTTGTATAAGTGCTGTATGTTTGAAAAATGTGTTGCTAATGTAATTAGTAGTAAAGATATGATAGATTAAAACTTGATGCGTGATGGGGCGGTTTTCCATGAATGTTACTGTTTATGTGTTCGTATCCCATGAACTACGTGTCGTACTGTGATACAATTTACATTCACCTATATGTGCGTATACTGTTTGTAAAGTTTCCTGCAGGTAGTGTAGAAATTATAAATTTCAACGTTATACCGAATGCCGTAGTTTTACTCCGTGAACAGCGGAAAAGTAGAAAGCGAGAAACTTTTTTTTTTCCTTTCATCATTTTGCTATGGTGGTCAGCGAGAAAAAATTTCCTAAAGGTTAGAAATTATGATTAATGTTTGTTGCAAGTCGCTAAGTGCCGACCTTTTGAAATAGTGGACTGATAATGTCACACTATCACGTGCTGCAAGACGGGGAAGTTTTCATTATTTATGACGTCATATCTCCTGATCTATCGGTCCTATCACAAAATCGTTTTCCGGGCCAGATTGTATACCAACTAGATTCCTCTCAGAGTATGCTGATGCAATTGCTCCGTACTTAGCTATAATTTACAACCGATCACTCAGCGGAAGATCTGTACCCAAAGACTGGAAAGTTGCCCAAGTTACTCCAATATTCAAGAAAGGCAATAGGAGTGATCCACAAAATTACAGGCCTATCTCAATGACGTCGATTTGCAGTAGGATTTTGGAACATATACTTTGTTCGAATACTATGAACTACCTCGAAGAGAACGACCTATTAACCAATAGTCAACACGGATTCAGAAAGTATCGCTCTTGCGAAACACAGCTTGCCTTTTATTCACATGAAGTGTTAAGTGCCATCGACAAGGGATCTCAAATCGATTCCATATTTCTGGATTTCCGGAAGGCTTTTGATAATGTACTCCCCAAGCGGCTTCTAATGAAATTGCGTGCTTATGGAATATCTTCCCAATTGTGCGATTGGATTCACGATTTCCTATCAGAAAGACACAGTTCGTTGTAATTGACGGTAAGTCATCGAGTAAAACAGAAGTGATATCTGGCGTTCCACAGGGAAGTGTTATAGGTCCCCTACTCTTCCTCGTGTTTAAAGACGATTTAGGAGACAATCTGAATAGCTCCCTTAGACTGTTCGCGGATGATGCTGTCGTTTATCGGTTAGTGAAGTCAACAGATAATCAAAAGCAACTGCAAAGCGATTTAGACGAAATTTCTGCATGCTGCGAAAATTGGCAATAGACACTAAATAAAGAAAAGTGTGATGTAATACACATGACCACTAAAAGAAATCCACTGAACTTCAATTACGCGATAAATCAGTCAAACCTTAAGGTCGTAGATTCTTCCAAATACCTAGGAGTTACAATTACGAACAACTTTGACTGGAGAGAACACACAGAAAATATTGTGGGGAAGGCGAACCAATGGTCACGTTTCATCGGCAGAACGCTTCGAAGATGCACCAGCTCCACCAAAGAGACTGGCTACATCACACTTGTGCGTCCTCTCCTGGAGTACTGTTGCCCCTTGTGGGACCCTCACCAGGTGGGACTGACGGAAGACATTGAGAAGGTTCAGAGAAGGGCAGCTCGTTTTGTTTTATCACGTTACGGGGGGGGGGGGGGAGCGTCACGGAAATGTTGCACGAATTGGGGTGTAAATCATTAAAAGAAAGACGTTATTCATTGCGGCGTGATCTGTTTGCGAAGTTTCAATCACCGACTTTTACTTATGAATGTGAAAATATTTTGCTAGCACCCACCTACTTAGGGAGACATGACCATCCCAATAAAATAAGAGAAATCAGATCGAAAACGGAACGATTTAGGCGTTCTTTCTTCCCGCGCGCTATTAGAGAATGGAACGGTAGAGAAAAGTTATGAAAGTGGTTAACGAACCCTCTGCCAGGCCCTTAAATGTGATTTACAGAGTATCTATGTAGATGTAGATGTAGTTATTGTCTACTACCTATAAACTACATCCCTGCCAAATGTAAGCTTCATGGGTGAAGTACTTTTCGAGATTTCGTGTTTAGTCAGTGAGTGAGTATAAGAATGAGTGTCCTTTCGCTTTTCTATAAATAGAGATACAGTACATGCAATAACTGAGTCATCCTAACACTGACGGCCTGCTTCAGCTAGCACATTGCAAATTTCCTAGATAGAAGGAAGATGTGAGTTGCTAACTGCGTTCAGAGTAATGCCACTGCCCCGTACAAGGAATGCCGTCATATTCTCTTACTGCTTTCGTTAGTCTGAAAAACGAAACTTCGGACAGCAGTGAGAGGATTAAAGTAAATGTGTGGAAGTTGTATAACGATTCAAGGCGACAGAATCTAAAATGATGAGCTTTGTAGGAGGCTTATTAAAGTCTGTGAATCTGAAGAAGAGTTGCAAGTCATAGTGAGTAATGAAAGGTGTAATGAGCTCTAGTTGTGGATTCAGAGTGGCCAGAGAAAGGTGAGAGCAATGACGACTAACAGAAATGTGACTGCCTACAAAACGTCGTCTACAGTGACAAAAAAACGTGATGCGCAAACAAGTGGTCTTTTTGAAAGCTTTCAAATGGATTGTTGCCTAGTACGGTAGAGAAACATGGATGATGAATAATTCAGGCAGGAAGAGGACAGAAGCTTTTGAAATGTGGTGTCACAGACGAATGCTGAAACTTATGAGGGTTGATCGGGTGCTAATGAGGAGGTAGGGGAAGAAAAGGAACGTGAAGTGTCCAAGTCCTCCTAAGACGGCCATCTTAAATTTTGATGAAATTTGTGCAGTATCTACCTGAGGGCCCGACATGAATATATGCAAAGTTTCAGGCTCACCTATAACTTGATTCTCGTTGAAACATTTCTATGCTATTTAAGTAATTACAGTTTTATTCTACCGATACTCAGCTTTTCATCTTAACGATGTATGGGGGTTCTGCTCGCTGCAACATTATTCTCCTGGGGCGTCGAGATAGAAATAAACACTCGTATGTACAATTTTCACTTCTTCTTTCATTTGAATCAAGCTTATTCTCCACCAAAACATTACAATAACGTACACAAATTACAACAACACAGACTGACAGGTTCCAAAGTACTCGACAAAAGACAAAACTCGAACTCCCCCACGCAAGGCGGTGAGGCAAATATATAACATCGGCAATAATGGCGTTACATTAAGCATTGTTTATAACAATAGAATATACTGATTTACAATTAACAAACATAACAGAAAAACATTTCATGTACACAAAAATAATCACAATAAAAAATGAGAACTATACACACAATAATTTTAGATGGCGCATGTATTTTTAAGACGAAATTTCCGATCTTTCTGTTGACAACAAAGTGCGATGTTAAATGTTAATTAATTTGTTAACGAGTACATCATACATGTTCCTAACATATATTGAACTATTAAATATCTTCACAATTCTCAAAATAGGTTCAAAATATCAAGTGAGTCAATATATACAAAGAAATACAATATTCAAATCTCGAGTACATCATTAATTACACAATTACCTGGTCAACACAACTTGTTGATGAGCCTAACATATATACAATGCTATTTATTTTCATTTCTTTATGTATTACAAAAGTTTTTACTCTTCGTCTATTTATTTGAAATAATGAACAATGAACTGTCTAGAAAGAAAATATATAAATCTTTTAATTAATGAAATCTATCACTTGTTTTAATCACAGTATCACCGAGACACTGTCCTACACTGATTCCTAAGCTTGCTATTTCGTTTATAACTTCACACGCAACATATATCACAACTGAACCACACGATTCCGGATCCGACACAGACGGTATCGTAGAATGACATTGAGATGAGAGGACCAGGAAAACGGTATCGTACAATAACATTGAGATGAGGGGGGTCAGCAGTATCGTTACAACGTACTAGGGCCATTTTTTAATCATCTGTTTAGACGCCATCACACAACTGTTTCACAATTATTACTGTACTTCACGCACCAGTTGTCAATAATAAAATATATATGTCAACACGACATGTTTCGGGACGACATTATCCCTTTATCAAGTTCTGTAAAACAAGGAAACGTAGAATAATAAGGGCACAATATACAAACGTCTGTACCAACAAATATTCGAATGAAACTAACCTACCTACCATAAAACTTATCTGCTGCTAGGAAGCATAGTTAAACATTATAGCTGTGTATGTACATTGTCAAAAATAAAACTAAAACTTTGCGCAGTACCACATGTTTCTCTGATGCCAGCAAGTTGTGCACTAACGGACAGCTGATCTACTTCAAAGATTGTCTATATGTTTAACCGCCGTCATTGGTGACCAAAGATACTCTAATACCTAACATTATTCATTAAATCAGTCATTAAAGGATTTTTTAAACTGAAATACGCTCCAAATTTTTCAGTGGAGTTAAAAGTACGAAGTCAATATTTAATACATGTACAGACATCAGTGTTTCTCAAGGAGGAGGTTGCTAAAATGTGCCCAGTAATGGTTTTTAGATAGTTCTGTCTTTTTGTTGAGCATGCTGCTGGAATCATCTCTCATCGCACAAAAATCTCAATTTCTTCGAGATTTGATAATAACCAACCTTTATCCTCATAATGCATGACTTTCAAGCTATCATTTATGGAGCCCAACGAATGTCGTTCAATTTTCAGGTGTTTTGCCACTGCAGATAAGCCATTCTCTCTGTTACTATGCTCTTTAAACTGCACCTTAAAATTCCTCCCCGTTTGTCCTATATACTTCATTTTTATTTTATTTTAGTTTTACTTTTGACAATGTACTAGCAGCAGATAAGTTTTATGGTAGATAGGTTAGTTTCATTGGAATATTTGTTGGTACAGTCGTTTGTATATAGTGCCCTTATTATTCTACGTTTCCTTGTTTTACAAAACTTATATATATATATTATTGACAACTGGTGCATGAAGTACAGTAATAAGAGCCATTTTTGTGAAGACCAATATTAGCAACAATGAAGAATCGCGAAGAAATTTTCAAGTTTATCATTCCATTGTTCCTAATGTAAAAGAGCAAGCCCTAGGTTCTTGGTATAGTGGAAAAACGTTGTGTGTTCTACACAAATGATGCAGTTAGAGATCAGAAAGCAATCCATTTGGTATAATCGCAGTTCAAAGAGGCAACAAATCATGTCGCCAGAAATTTACCCATAGTTTAACGAGGCAGGCAGCCCTGAGATCACCGGCAGCTCCTGCAACAAGGTCTAAATTTGTTGCAGAATGTCACAGGGTTCTGGTGGAGCTAGGGGAAAGCAATAGAGTAAACCTATTGTGGGTCCCTGACCACTCGGGGATCAGTGGCAACGGACATGCCGACAGATTAGCCAGGATGGGGGCAGAGACTCCATTTATTGGACCGGAACCTGTCCTGACAATCACCAAGGCAATGATCAAATTGGAGCAACGTAACTGGCTCAGAAGATAGCACGTAGAATATTGGACCAAAGTCCATCAACAAAAACATGGCAAGGTAATGATGCCAAAGCCATGTTTTAAAAGAAGCTCTGCAATCCTGGGCCTGAACAGGAGAGAGATTAGACTCATGTTTGGATTGCTGACAGGCCATGAGAATTTCAAAAAACACCTACGTACAATGGCAATAACAGAAGAGGACCCTAAATGTAGGATCTTTGATGACGGTGATGAAACTGCATCACATCCATTATTCGAATGCATTGCATTGGAGAGTAAAAGGCAGAGAACATTTGGGACAACCAGACTCGAAGAAATTGTTTCCAATAAAGAACTGGTAAAGGGACTCCTTGCACTGTTCAAGGGCATTGGTTGGCTTTACTAGATATACAGGGAGCGATACCGCACAATAAACTTAGTTTCGGTGCGGGCAGTGGCGGGTTGGACCAAGACTGTTTTGGCATCCCTGGAAAAATCAAATCAACGAGGCATAAGTAGTGGAGAAAGTGCGCTGAGGACCTGGTCTTTAGCCAAACTACTGTATGTGGGTGTGAAGTATATAAAAAAATTGGATCGGACTTGTCCTGTGCTATGATCTTGTGAATATGCTAAAAACCATGACTGTGTCAAAATACATCCTTGTTCAAAGTCTTGTATCTCAAAATGGACATCTACCACATTACATTTAATAACACCACTTCACAGAGAACTTTTCATTCTGTAAGAAAAACTGATTTTTATTTTGATGACTCTTTGGGTAAGATGCAAAAATTTCAAATCTGTGTAGGAGTGAGGATTCATGATGAAACCATATTTGAGCATTTTCAGTAGAGTGTAAAGTACTCCGTGTAGCAAGTAATTGTTGTTCTTCTAAGAAAAGTTTCTTTGCAGCTTTTAGTCCTTTTGTGACATTGTATGTTGTTAAAATACCACTGGCAATTATGAGGAGATGACGTTTGCGCAGGACAGGGTAGTGTAGAGAGCGGTGTTAAACCAGCCACAACAAGAGTCTGTACGTGCGTTACGGTTGGAGGGCGTGCGAAAGCCTTCTCAACTGGCTCCAACGTTCCATGCCCTCGTCTCTTTCATCCCATGCTGTAATAACTTGAAACGTCAACTGATCTTTCATTAAACATTCCTGTGAGCTTCACTTTTTCATCAAGCACTGTAAACTTTGTTTACAAGATAAATCAATTAAACGTGAAGACCGCAAAATCCACAAAATAACAAGGAATTACTATTATTTCAAACTTAAACTGGAAGGAACACGTAGATACTGTCGTGGGAAAGACGAATCAGTGACTGCGTTTTATTGGCATAACCCTTAAAAGATGTAACAGAACTACAAAAGAAATTGCAAACACTACACTTGTCCGTCCTTTTTTGGAGTATTCCTGCCGGGGTGGGATCATTATCAGGTGGGTATGACGGAGGACATCAAAAGAGTCGAAAGAATGACAGCTCGTTTCCTATTGTCACGATACAGGGGAGACAGCGTTACGAAAATGATACAGGATCTGGGATGGGAATCATTACAACAACGGCGCCTATCGCTGCGGCGTGGGCTACTTACGAAACTCCAATCGCCAACATTCTCCTGCGCATGCGAAAATATATTGTTGACTCCCACTTAGATAGACAGAAATGATTATCAGAATAAAGTACGAGAAATCAGAGCTCTAACGGAGAGATTCGGGTGTTCTTTCTTCCCGCGCGCTATTCGAGATTGCTCGCATTCGGAAGGACGGTGATTCAAATCCACCTCCGGCCATGCAGATTTAAGTGTTCCGTGATTTCCCTAAATCCAGGCAAATGCCGGGATGGTTCCTTTCAAAGGGCACGGCCGATTTCCTTTCCCATCCTTACCCAGAACTCAGAGCGTTAGCTCCGTCTCTAATGACCAAGCTGTCGATGGGACGTTAAGCCCTCAGCTTCCTTCCTTCCTATTGGAGAATGGAATGGGAGTTAAATTGTATAAAGGAGGTTCGATGAACTCTCTGCCAGGCACTTGAATGTGATTTGCCGATTATTCCAAGTAGATGTAGATGTAGTACATGTAGAAACACTGAAGTTAATGCGGAAGATGGAGTGGAGGAATTGGCCGTGGCAAAGCGCTCTCATTAGGAAGGGAAAAAAATGTTCAAATGTTTGTATAGCTTATGGGACTTAACTACGGGGTCATAAGTTGCTAAATTTACAAACTACTTATGAAGTAGCTAATACTAAGAACGGCATAAATATCCATGCCCGAGGGGGGATTCGAACCCCCGACCGTAGTGGCCGTGCAGACCGTGACTGACGCGCTGCAGTCCCCTCAGCCATCGCGGCCGGCTAAGGAGAAGTGTGAAGTCGTCCACATGAGTATGAAAAGAAATCCGTTAAACATTATTTTCAAGATTAATCAAACAAATGTGAAGGCTGTAAACTGCACAAAATGCCTAGGAATTACTATTACATCAGACGTAAATCGGAAAGAACACGTAGATAATTTCGTGGGAAAGGCGAATCAGTGACTGCGTTTTATTGGCATAACCCTTAAAAGATGCAATAGAACTACTAAAGAGACGGCATACACCACGCTTGTCCGTCCATTTTTGGAGTATTGCTGCCCAGTGTGGGATCCTTATCAGCTGGGTTTAACGGAGGACATCGAAAGAGTCCAAAGAGGGGCAGCTCGTTTCGTATTGTCACGATACAGGGGAGACAGCGTTACGGAAATGATACAGGATCTGGGATGGAAATCATTACAACAACGGCGCTTATCGCTGCCACGTGGGCTACTTACGAAATTACAATCGCCAACATTCCCCTCCGAATGTGAAAATATATTGTTGATTCCTACTTACATAGGTAGAAAAGATCATCGGCATAAAATACGAGAAATCAGAGCTCGAACGGAGAGATTCAGGTGTTCTTTTTTCCCGCGCGCTATTCGAGAATGTTCGCATTCGGAAGGACGGTGGTTCAAATCCACCTCCAGCCATGCAGATTTAGATTGTCCGTGATTTCCCTAAATCCAGGCAAATGCCGGGATGGTTCCTTTGATAGGCAAGGCCGATTTCCTTCCCTATCCTTACCCAGAAGTCAGGGCATTAGCTCGGTCTCTAATGACCAAGCTGTCGATGGGACGTTAAACCCTCAGCTTCCTTCCTTCCTATTCGAGAATGGAATGGGAGATAAATTGTATAAAAGTGGTTCGATGAACTCTCTGCCAGGCACTTGAATGTGATTTGCAGATTATTCCAAGTAGATGTAGATGTAGTACATGTAGAAACACTGAAGTTAACGCGGAAGATGGAGTGGAGGAATTGGCCGTGGCAAAGCGCTCTCATTAGGAAGCAAAAGAAATGTTAAAATGTTCGTATAGCTTATGGGACTTAACTACGGGGTCATCAGTCCCTAAACTTACAAACTACTTATGAATTAGCTAATACTAAGGACGGCATAAATATCTATGCCCGAGGGGGGATTCGAACCCCCGACCGTAGCGGCCGTGCAGACAGTGACTGGCACGTCTCAGTCCCCTCGGCCACCGCGGCCGGCCTTTAGGAAGTACTGGATGAATATAGCTGCGGTAATTTGAGATCAGGAGTGCAGACAGGTTAGAATCCTATTAACAGTTGGTTGATGCATGGCTTCCGGTGAAACGCACGACATATAGCTAATGTTCTCCTCTTGTATAAGTGGGTATCAGTCGACCACCAACACGGAAGACTATTAACAGGCGGTGCCTTAAGCGGAACGGCTTCTGGAGTGATGAATCGGGCGCCAGAAGTCCAGGACCTGTTCACGCCAGATGGGACGAGTAGAAGCTAATAGTAAGAGCTGGCCAGGCACTCTGGAGGCGGGCTGGACTTGGAGGGCAGGAATGGCGTCTTGCCAGTGTGTCAGTCTCAAGCGGCGAGAGTGCCGACACATTCTCATTATTCAAATTACCGAGAAAACGGCTCCGCGGTTATAACGAACCTGTCCGCACTCACTCTAATTAGCATATAATTTGAGGTACTGCTGGTGCATTAGGCACACTTTGTTATTTACGTCTCACAGTGTAGGCCGATGTGACAGAAGAGTTACGCGGAAAAGAAAATCATCTTAAGAAAGTGGTAAATTTTTGTCTTATTTTCCAAATTTAAGGGGGGAAAAACTGACATTGCAGGACGAGAGCAGTCTCATTTGATAAAAACTCGCAAAAGGGTAGCCAAGATGACATTGAAACTTTCTGGCAGATTAAAATTGTGTGCCGGAACCGGGACTCGAACCTGGGACCTTTGCTTTTCGCGGGCAAGCGCTCTACCGACCGAGCTATCCCGACACGACCCACAATACCGCCTCACAACTTTACTTTCGCCAGTACCTCGCCTCCTACTTTCCAAACTTCACAGAAGCTCTCCTGTGAAACATGCAAGACTAGCACTCCTGGAAGAGAGGATATGGTGGAGACACAAAGCTGAGGAGGTTGAACATGTCTTTAAATGCTTTGTGAGTAATTTTTGTAAAATAAATACACACACACACTATATATATATATATATATATATATACAGAATCTTTAAAAAACGTTTTACTATACTTCCTTCTAGTAGTGCTATTAATGTAATTAATTTCTGTGTTTTATAGCGTCATTTTCAAGTGGCCATGATGAAAAAAAAAGTACTACATTAGTGAAAAGTTTCAAAATTTATCACATGATAAAAAAATAATTCAGAGTCTGAATGCCTTGTCAGCTATGGGTACAGTTGTTTCATTCTTTATTATCGTAAAGCATGAAACACTTGCCCACAGCTGAACACGGGGCATTCAGGCTCTGAATTTAAGTCGATTTTTAACTATTTCTCAGCTTGGCCAGGTGGGTATATGCGAATCCTTATAAAGAGGAAGCCATGCGAAATTGGCATTTGTTTCTTCACATATATAATTGAACTGTAAGATTGAATAAGACTGACCACTTCAAAACCCAAACACTTGTACAATATGGTCGAAAAACAAGTTTTGTACAATTATGCACACAGGATGATGATACTAAATAAGCCAAATGAATTAATAGCGACTAAAAAAACTAGGGCATATGGTTCACTAATTTTTAAAAAAGTTCAAATGTTTGTAGTCATAAGGAACGAAATTGCTAAGGTCTCCGACCCTAGTCTTACTAACTCATTCTAAGGACAACACGTACACTCATTCCCGAGGGAGGACTTGAACCCCTGGCGGGAGCGGCCGCGTCGCGTAAATGGTTTGTCATTCTGATCAATGTAGAGCTCCATACTCCCGATATACTCTTTATTTTATGGTAATTGGTTTTAACTTTTCACTGTTTAATGTTGTTGAATCATTGTAATAGCTTTTGTAATCATAGGCACCTAAAGGTGTGGCTCGATAGAACAGAGATACACCCCGTTTACATGGGCTCTCAAAACTCAATTTTGTAAACAGATTTCCCAATTCCGCTTTTGGTTGGTCTTGTAAACACTCCAAAATCGATTTTGGAAATCCGCTTCTCTAAAGCGGTTTTCCAGTTCCACAATCGATTTTCGTGCTCATGTAAACGCAACGGTTTTTGAAGCGTTCTTGGCTTGTCAGAATGTGTTTTCTTGTTAAGAATTTTCTGCTCATTTGGAAACAGATACATTTTGGCCCACTTTAGGTTACGGTAGTAACACTAAAAGTGGGCCTTTGCGATCGTCTTTTGACAGCTCGAAATTTAAATGAAAATAACGGCTTAACTTTTCATCTGACATGAACATTGAACTACCGACTTTGTAGAGGACAAAATTCTCTACAACTTTGCTCTCTTATGTTTATATATATATATATATATATCGTAGCGTTTCAAAGATATTTGCAAAAATAACGGCGATTTTGAGATGCATGTCTGTCCGTAACGTGTTCCCTATTTATAAGACGAACCGTTCACCCTATCAGCACTGAATTTTACAGACGTGATTGTAGGCCGCCAGAGACAAGAACCTCCCTTTTTCAAATTTTTCGGACCAGAAATACGGTAGTAATACAAAAAAAGCCATTTGTAATATAATTGTAATTGCCAACGATCCGTTCATCTGCCACGAAAATTGAATAACCTAATTGGTAGAGGAAAAAATTCTCTGCAACTTAGCTCCCCTATGTTTTTTGATATATATATATATATATATATATATATATATATATATATATATATATATATATATATATATAATGAGACATATTTGCAAAAATAACGGAGATTTGACACCCTCCATTGAATTAACGAAAACCAGTCGTTCGGAGATGCCACGTGACATTCCTCGCCCAGAACTCTCTCTGGCATACGCCATCTTGCGTTGCGTACGTGATGATTTTCTTATTGTAACTTACACGTTGTCATTTCAAAGCAATGGCGCACTGAAGAATTGAGAAAAACACATCTTTCTTCGTGCGATAAATGATAATCTAGTCTCTACAAATGCCATATTAGCATCTGTTAACAACGGCCATCAATAGTAAGAGATTATATGACTCATCTTTCGATTGGTAGCCGTAGCGTAGTGGGCAAGGCGTTGGTTAGGAACTCGCCACTACCTTTTTTTTTTCTTTTCTAAAAGGGTTTCAGACACTCTTGTTAATTAATTTTTTATTATTTAGATATTATTTTGGTCCAAAATGTTTGCAAAAACTCATAAAACTAAAAATCTAAATTGGGCCGTGAAACACGTCAGTGCGATTTTTTAATGTGAAATAAAAATATAAATACTAGAGTGAACATAAATCTGTGTATTTAAATAAAGAGAAATGGCTATTGTGTGGACTAAATCAGGAACTGAATCAGCTGTTTTTTTTTCATCTGCCATATTAAGTGGGCTAGGAAATTCGATTCAGGGTATGCCTGTAAACATGACATCGAAAAACGGTTTACAAAAATCGGTTTTCGTCTGCCGGAAGATGTGTTGCATGTAAACGTAGTGAATGACGCACTCATCTTCAGATCAATGTTCAACATTTACACAGGAGCTAATTTGCAGTCAACCACTTCTACATCGTTGTAAAACACACAAATGAAAAACGTTTGCACGATGTCATTTGAAACAGTTACTGGATATCCAGGCTGCCAGCTTTACTGGATAACTTGTGGTAAGAGCCGCAGCAGAGTAGCCGTGCGCACTAAGGCGCCCAGCTGCCACTTACCGTGAGCAAACAATGCTGTATCCGGCGTAGCCAGTGTTGCCAACTATCAGTCTGAGAAAATGGCAAAACAGTCCAACACAAAATGGCCATGAATGGCTAAATTATAATTTATATGTTTTATGCATAAAAAATAAGATGTAAAAAACACTCACCAAGCAAAAATAAATATCAACGTCCTCGTATTTTCTTTGCTACTGCTGCTGCAGATTTCACTGGTCTCCCTCGTGTATGTAGCATTCGTACCAACAAGCTTCAGTATTTCTTCTGGGATTTCATATGAAAAACAACAATTATGATCGCGTCTCAATCCATACCTTACACTCAGAATAGCAGAGAGTGTATTCGTTTCAAGTCTGTTTCTGAGTTTGTTTTTCATCAAGTTCACTTGGCAAAAAATTCTCTCGACTTCCGCATTGGAGTATGGTAAAGTTAACACTGAAAATGCGAGTGAGACTAACTCCGCAAAAGGATTTTCTCCTCCTGCATCACTGTACTGATGAATGTAGAAGTCGATGTTTGATTCGTCCATTTTATGTAATTAACGTTTCGCCACTGGTTTTCAATTTTGTCGGCATTTTGCTCAAAACCCATTGCTAATACCAAACCAGTAATAGGCTGTTTCACTGTTTTCAACGTTTCTTTCAGACTTAGTAACGATATTTGTTAGAGTACTTAAAAGTTATCTGGAAGCCTATTCTGATAGCTCATGAACCACCTTTTTTTGTGAAACTGACACATCTGTTACGTAAAGTTTTCTTTGCATCATCGGACATATTGGAGACTTTTAGTTCATTTTCGACTACGTTGCCGAGATATGGGGATGGGTCAATATAACTATCGATGCTGCTCTTGAGAGGATCAATTATAGCAGTGGGATTTATTGTTCTGCCGCTTATGGACCGAACTAAATTGGCCAAACTGCCTAACAACTTGGTAGGATCCGCATTCTTCGATTCAAAAAGTTTATTGGTTTTTGTAGTTCATTCGGGATATTTTGATTGTAGTATACCTTATTGGCTAGATCCTTATACATATTGTATAAAAGTTCTGCAGTAAAACGGTGCACTTTGTGGCGGGCAAGTTCAAAGTGTACTGTTAGTTCTGTGTACTGTTCTAAAATTCTGTTAACAGTGCGTTCAATGGAAATCCAGCGAGTATTGCAAATTTCTGGAATATTTCGAGGATCATGTTCACCTTCGTCACAATTAATTGTGTTGTATATGTGCCTATATTCTAAGCGGCACTGAGAAGAACACGAAAACTATTTGTGAGTTTCACGAATAAGAAATTCAACATTTCTGCGGAGAGTTTCTTCTGTAGCATGATAAAGTGCGAGCTGCAGTGAGTGGCAGACGCAACGCATGAGAACAATAGAATTGTTTTCAAATTCCTGTTTCATCCTAACGTACACTCCATTGTTAATACCGCACATCACGCTGGCATTGTCTGTTCCGAGCCCCTGCACTTTTTTAGGATCAAGTTTCAGATTCAGCAAAAGTTGTTTTATTCCTAAAACTATACTTGCAGCATCACATTTTTCTAGTTCAACAATGCCCAAAAATATGATCACGATTTCGTTCATTTGTGTGCTGTAATATCGCACCGCAACTGATAATAATTTGGACATTGAAATAGATGTCGATTCATCTATAATAAGACTGAATTTGTGTTCGCCTATATCTCTCACTAACAGATCAGTGAAGTGGGGTGCAAGTATATTCATAATTATTCCCTTACATTTTGTCCGATGCAGACGAAGATCAGCTGGTTTATTGTCACACAAAGAAAATGTGACAAATGATCAATATTCATTATTGCGGAACATTGGCGTAACTAGGACTTGGCTTTGGGGGGGGGGGGGGGGATAGATCTGCTTGACGACCAAAATTTTAGTCAGCTTCCAGACAGACTACCATCTACCACTCCCGTTCAAGAAACTAATTCACTCTCATCCAACGAAAGCTTATGGTAAAACGCCCCAGGTTTCCAATCATTACCTTTACGAGATTGCTGTTATACGATTTCTTCTGTCTCTTTTTTTTCCTTCTTCGTCTTGTTTTCTTTTCGGGTTCTGGGGGGGGGGGGGGGGTTGTATCCCCCTCAACCCCAACCCCCCCCCCCCCCATAGTTACGCCACTGTAGCGGAATGTGCTGCAATGTAATCTTGCTTCGGCCTTTTTACTACTAGTGATTTCCTCAACTCCTTTAAAAGTGATTTTTATTTTACGCCTGCTGCTAAATGGAGCACATGCTGAAATGTATTTTTTAGAAGTACTGCTGCGTACTGCTCACTCGATCAGTGTGTAGACGTGCTCCACAATTTTATAATGTGACATTGTTTTTAAATTTTACTTTTTAATCTATTGACATGGAGTCAGCCACATTTTATTTAACTTTTTTGATGTGAGCTTTATTGTATACTTCTGAAGAAGGCAAAATTAATTTTGCCGAAACCTAGGTAAAGGTTTATACATGTAAACCATTTTATGCAACTGGTCGGCTGAAACTGTGTTGACTTTTGGAAAGATAACACTGGCATTCTACGAATCGGAGCGTGGAATGTTAGAATCCCTTAATAGGGCAGGGAAGTTAGAAAATTAAAAAAGAGAAATGGTTAGGTTTAAGTTAGATATAGTGGGTGTTAGTGAAGTCCGGTGGAAAGAGGAACAGGATTTCTGGTCAGATGAGTAAAGGATTATAACTACAAAATCAGTTGGCGGCATTACAGGAGTAGGTCTGATAATGAATAAGAAAACAGGAATGCGGGTAAACCACTATGAGCAACACAGTCATCGCATTATCGTAGTCAAGATAGATTCGAAGCCAACACCGACAACAGTAGTACAGGTTTATATGCCAACTAGCTCTGTAGGTGATGAGGAGATCGAAGAAATGTATGAGGAAGTACAAGAAAATTATTCATACGTAATTGTGATGGGCGACTGGAATTCGGTAGTAGAAAAAGGAAGGGAAAGAGAAATAGGTGAATATGGACTGGAAAAAGGAATAAAAGAGGAAACCGCCTGGTAGAATTTTACACGGAACGTAATTTAATCATAACAGACACCTGGTTTAAGAATCACGAAAGAAGGTTGTATACGTGGAAGAGACCAGGAGACACCGGACGATACCTGATTTTATAATGGTAAGACAGATTTCGGAACCAGGTTTTAAAGTGTAAGACGCACCCAGGAACATCATGTTATTGAGAATTTCAGAGGGAGTTTTAGGCAACAATTGACAGAAACGGGGGCGAATAAAACAGTAGAACAGGGATGGGTAGCATTGAGAGATGAAATAGTGAAGGCAGCAGAGGCAAAATAGAAAGGCAATACCTGCAAAGACTCCTTGGATATCACAATACATACTAAATATAATAAAAAGGAAAAATATATAATAATGAAGCAGGTAAAATGGCGTACAGACGACTAAGAAATGAGATTGACAGGAAGTGCAAAATAGCTAAGCAGGAGTGGCTAGAAGACAAATGCAAGTCAGTAGAATGTTTATATAGGGGAAAAATAGATACCGCCAACAGGAAAATAAGAGTGGTGACTGTGTAGAGAATTGGCCTCATGGTGTAGCTAAATATTGCAAAGAAAGTGTGGTTTTCATTCACGGTCAATCGGACGTTGATATCAAATGTTTGTAAACTTAAGGGACCAAACTGCTGACGTAATAGGTCCCTAGGCTCACAACTACTCAAACTAACTTATCCTAAGGACAATAAACACACTCATGCCAAAGAGAGGAGTCGAATGTCCGACGGGAGTGGCCGTGCACTCGTGGCGAGGCGCTTTAGTGCGCACGGCCATTTCCTCGCAGTGCACTGTTTACTATCGCCAACAGAAGACCCAGCAGTAAACGCACACCATCCACATGTGCACGCACCATGCAGTGCGTTACAGACTGGGGCGATGACTGCTGACAGTTGCCTCAATAAAAAATATTCTTTAAATATAACATTATTGTTGCAGTAGCTGTAGCTTTATGGTTACGACAGAAACTGTGTGCTCGAAACCTTGACTGTCTGTTTCTAATCGTAAACTGTTACATTACCAATAAAAGTTCCTTTCATAAATAAAAATAAAACTGTATAACCCTTCGTCACGTTTTCTTTAGTACCTTTCATTATCAAATAGTGAATTCAGCTCTGGATTAGATTAGATTAGATTATAAATAAATCAAATGCAGCAACCAGTTGCTTGTCGCTATTTATTTTGAACTTCAACGACCGGTTTCGGGCGCTTGAGTGCCCTTCTTCTGGTCTCTATACAAACAAGTGCATTTGTATACAATAAGGCTATAGAACGTATAAAAGTCGATTACAGAAATATGCAGCAGTTTCGAACCAAATAGAATGTAATAGAGATACGTTCATATAACGCGATAAAAATTAACACTTACATTTTTGTACTGTTGCTTAATAAATAAACATGCTACTAGTTGAATCAACGCTACGTGCAAAGATTATGGAATGAATAACAGTCAGCTGGTAACAAAGTATCTATGGATGAGGCTTATAGTAAAGGAGTAACGATAAAAAAGGGAAAGAAGGCTATGGGAAAACAGCAATACTCAAAGTAGTTGAAGGAAAGCATAAAGAGAGGAGCAGGTAATTGATAAGTCAGTCGCTTAGCAGATTAAAATTCAGTAGTCTAGAAGTACAATGATAAGTGGCGCCATAGGCGGAATATTTCAGAACTACCAGCTGACACAGTAGTAGGATGCTTAGAATGTCACTGTCAGGGCATCTGTCAATATAAAGAATTTGTCGTTGTGTCTATGGCCTAAAAATTTAATGGGGATAGATTGATGAAGTGATTATCATACAACAAATAAGTTAAGGATGTGGGTTATAAGTTTTAACATGCGTGAACTAATGTGCAAAGAAATGTGAATGGTTACAGTAATATTAACCTAGTGTTACTGTTGGTACATCTAGTCAGGCATCTAGTCTAGAGATTAGATTAGTTTTTCGTTCCGTAGATCCATGTTGAGGAGATCCTCGTGGATGTGGAACATGTCAAGAAACAAAATTTACAAGTAAAAACTAATAAAAACTAATATTCAGTTTTTAAAGTATTAACGCAATGAACTAAACATAAAACATGTTCTAAGATATTTTTGTACAATAATTGCTTTTCCTCTAATGTCGTTCATGCAAAATACACATTCTTATCGAGTTACAGTATTACTTCAGATATTTTGTTGATTGTTAGCACTGTCATACCAATAAAGCTAGCATAATGTTGACTACATCCCCAAACTAAAGACAATTCTCTGCTTAAATAACAAAACTCACACTCACAGCCACGTATAGAGTACGCCCCTAACACGCTGTAGCAATGAGGAAACTCTTTCCTAGTTGAATGTCGCCATTTGCAGGGATGGAAACTATCCACGCAACTAACTTTGCACTCGGCGTGGTGACTGAACGGAGCGACGGGCAATGTGGGAAATGCCCTCAGCTGCCGAACTGAGTGTCAATTTAATTTGCACGTACGTATGAATACTGGCCTATTATTTAAAGAGTATGACAAACCACAAACGGAAACCGAAGAACGAAGTTTCATTGCACAATTCGTACTGAGTTATCAATTGTGTATTGTGTGAAAATTGTAAATATATATTCAGAAATATGGGGTTCGTTTTTCATCAGTAGAAGCGAAATTACGTCTCGTTATCATATAATGACCTTAAATATCAGGTAATTATGCCAATGGCCGGTCGCAGTGGCCGAGCGGTCTGCGGCGCGCTAGTCACAGTCTGCACGGCCGCTACAGTCGGGAGTTCGAATCCCTCCTCGGGCATGGATGTTTGTGTCGTCTTTAGTATAAGGTAGTTTATAAGTAGTTTGTAAGTTTAGGAACTTAATGACCCAGCAGTTATGTCCCGTCGCGGTGGAGTAGCCAAGCGGTCTAAGGCGCCTCGTTACGGAGCGCGCGGTTGCTCGCCGTCGGAGGTTCGACTTCTCTCTGGGGCATGGGTGTGTGTGAGTGTTTGTCCATAGTTTAGTTTAACTTCGTTTAAGTAGTTTGTAAGCTAGGGACTGATGACCACGCAGTTTGGTCCGCTACATTTACAAACATTTGAACATTTAGTTAAGTCCCTTAAGCTTAACAAACATTTCAACATTTTTGAACATTTGACAACGTGAAACATGGCGGAGGCGTCCAAACGATATATATATCGCTTTGATATATCGAAACCTTTCATATGGAAATGATTTGTAGCGAACAAGCGAATGTTAGGCTTTTTACATTGATCTCTATCCTTTTTACGAATATGTCATGGTTTTAAAGGATGTGTTTAGGCAGCAACCTAATAGTACGGCTTAAATTGTGGTTAATTGAAGTCCACGATACGACCCATCGGCTTTGACCATTGACGTCATATCGGAGTTAAAGACGATAGTTTGTTTACAAGAAGAACATGGATTATAGATTATGACTTAGTGTTTAAAAAGTGATCTGTAGCTTTTCTCTGATGGTTAGGTATAGGTTAAACGAGAGAATTTTTTTTTCCGCAACTTGGCTCCGAAGACGCAAATTTTTGGGCGGTGATGTGTGAGCGATGGTACATTTACTTGTGGTTATCTATAATTTACGAGGATAATGACAGATTATTTATTATCTCTAGCACCTAAGTATTACGATATTATCCCGTATTTTTATAGTGATAGTGTTCGTTTTGCTATATCTATGCAGCGTATCTTGTGGAACTCATATATGATTTCACTGGTCAGTCACCAGCTTGTATCGCGGACTTCAGATATGCCTTAAACTGTTTCGAGTAAACATAATTATCACTGTGCCATCGGCATACTTACGAATTTAGGTAATAAATAATCTGTAGTTACCCGCGTAAGTGAAAAGTTTACAATACCGTCCAGGCGATGTAGTGTGCTGATGTCGGCAACGACCTTTGAATGCTCTTTGAAGTCTCGATCACATAGAATGAGAGAGAATAATTCTTCGTAATGACCGTGAAATAAATAATGCTCTTCGTGCTCTATGGTTCACAGATTTTTGTATGCACCCTTGTCCGGTTAGAAAATAATTCCCGTAAAGCGAACATGTTGTTGCCAACATTTGTCAAGACGATAATCAAAATTTAACCTCGTAAAAAAAAAAAAAAAAAAAAAAAAAAAAAAAAAGAAGAGAGAGAGAGAGAGAGAGAGAGAGAGAGAGATGGGAAAACTGAAACATCTGACGGTTTCGAAACAAATGAAACCGTACCATCTATGGTTTCGAAACCATGAAACCGTAAAGCAATGTATGTTTTGTCATGAAATCTTCGTTTTAAGATGGCAATATTTTTCACTATGTGGACAAGGGTACATACAAGAACCTGTCAACGATAGAGTATATATTTACTTCTTGGTCTGTACGAAACATGTTGATAAAGATTTTCTCCCGTGTTGTTGATGTTGCCAACATAGTCACACGAGGCCGCCGGTATTGTAGGTAAAAGTTTACCTCGTTAGGAACTCACAAACTGCAATACGGTACGCATATTAACAGTGATGGATCATAAATGCTACTTTCCATACATCCTAAACAAATTACAGGGAATAAAGAGCACACTAAATAATCACAAATAATACTATGTAATTACAAAAATAATAAAATAAGAGACAAGTTCACCACTTGTACGTCTTGACCGTTACACCACGGCCGCAATTCCTTTAACATGAGTGTCGAAAAATTATAACGACTGTAGGTAACTTCGTTTTCGCTCGGTAGAAACTAACTCTTTAGCACGAGATTAAATATGCGATCTACCCTTGTTAGTATAAAAAATGTCATTTCAGGCTTCATGTTGTATCTTATTTTAAAAAATGTAGTTTCACTCGTGTGTTTTTAATATGGTAGATAAACCTAGAATTTAATTGGTTATTTCAATGCAAATAGTGAACGTTGTTTTATTGTTCATTTATACTTATAAAACAGATATTATGTCATTTCGGAATACAGCAGTCTCTTTGAAACGAATCTTGATTTCAGTAATCATAAGCTGCAGATTCACGAGTGACAACTACTACTTGACACTCTCTAAACGGTTTATATACTAGTAAGTTATATGTGTATATGTGTGGATCTTCAGTAAAATGAAACAGCACATTTCGATACCATTCGTCTGTTCCGACTTTCTGCATCAGTAGTTTGAAACCGACATGAAATCGTGAAACCCACACGAGACCGTGAAACCGACAGGAAGAAAAGATTTCGTTGTATCGACAATCAACCGCGAATGTGGTCCGAAACAGAACGGAATGAAACCGCATAGTTTCGAAACCGTGAAACATGTCGGTTTTGAAACACTGAAATTGTTGTGTGTATCGAAACCTGGTTTCGGAACTATGAAACCGTAGCCAACTCTAGTTCGATATATAACGTTTGGATGCCTCTGCCGTGTTATGTATCACATCTTCAAAATTACCAATATCGATTAAATATATTTGCATGAAAGATACAAACTAGCAGATATTAAGGTCATCACTTTCTCACTTTCTATTATAGCTTGATATTTTCTACCATATTTGCTTGTGTCGTTTACGAATAATGCTCAATTGTAAGTTCGTAACACTGAAACTGGGCCGTTTGCAGTGGTCCTTTCACAGCTCGAAATTTAATTGCAAATAACGCCTTAATCGTTCGTCTGAGACGAAAATTGAATAAACGAATTTTCATGCAAGGTACGCGTGGGAATTTGATCTCTATTTTCGTGGAAAACAAGGCCGACTGAAACAAATCCTTTTAGCTTGTTGCTCTGAAAGAATTCCTTAACTACATACCTGAGACCTGTTACAATCTGTACTATACTTGGCGTTCCGCTTGTCAGAAGAGTTCAAAACACGTACGTTGTAATGTATAGCTATGAACCTCTGTGACGAAAAGACAATAGGGAAAAATCGCATCCCAGTGACTGTTGGAAGTTCTATAAGTATCATTATTGGCTGTGGAGTTACTCGATGTTTCCATTAGAGATGCTGAAAGACAACATCCGACGGCCAATCGTTACCAGACTTTCTGATACTCTGGACAGTCCTGTTAGCGTCTCTTACGGTGAATATAGGCCTATTATAAAAACCTCTGTACGGAGTTTCCTTTTTAGATAGGTAGCTTTGCTTCAAACATGATCACTGAACTGTGAAAACTTAGTAATACTAACAAAACAGTCGTTGTGTACAAATCAAAACAAGCCAATAAAAAGGTTACAGCAGAGTCTAACATGAGGAGTCACGAAACTCGCAGTGAGTTTTTGCAACTTCGCGACTGCAGCGCTGCCAAGCGGCTGGGTCGTATAAACATACCGCGAAACGATTTAGTAATTAATGTTTATCTGGAATGAAGCAGCAAGTTAAAAAAACCTTTGTGTTCAGGAGCTTTTGTGACGCTATAAATTGTAGCAACAACCAAAAATATAATTCGGAAATCTCTCGATTGCGAAAGATGCTCAGAAGTAAGACAATAATGTTATGAATAACGAGTCTTCATTTACGGTGGTTAGTTATACTTTTAGGCATAGAAGTCAATCTTTAACAGTTCATTCACGTCCAAACTTCTGCTCTTAATCGGAATCACAAATACTAGACCACTATTTGATAACATTACTGCTATATAAAAGCAATGCCTGAATGCTTCCAGTAGCAGTTAACTATTTCAGTAGCGCCTCCTTAGGTTCGCGCCGCAGTTTCACAAAAATTATAAACTTGTATACTAACATATTTTCCCGTTTACCTACTAGTTTGATAAAAGTGAATGCGCAGCTGCAAATCAATAATATGTCCATATATAAAACTGCAAATATTAGCACGTCACATTGTTGAAGATATTGAGTCTGATAGCTACCAAGGACCTAAAAAAATTATGATAGGTACACAAAGACACAGAAACAAGTACAAGGTGAAAAGAGAGTTTATACCTCTACGTCGAATCTAGTCTCCTACAAGATAAAATCGTTTATAGTTTTGAAAATTTTACAGTGTCCGAAATCTGCTAAAACATTACTCATGTAACATGTCAGTACCCACCGAGCACGCGAACATAATCTTAATCAATTACTTTTATACTTGAGCACATCAGATTACCATTTGTTTCTGCTTTCAAAAAGTTTTTGAATGATATGTTTACGACTCAGGTATTGTGAACTGAATGAATTACACTGCACTGACAATTTGTTATTATAGACTGCTATTAACAGAAGCAGTGCTATGTTTTTTGTATTATTAGGTTCACAAGCAACTTTCAGTGACTAGGAAATATGAAACTAACAGTGTAAAAATGGCAATTACTCATTTTGAATTATTCCATTCCTCTGTTACTCCCTACTGGCCGCTTGGAGCGCTACTATCGCTTCAGTTGCATTTTTTTTTTTTTCCTAGAGAGTTTCGCGACTGTCTGTGATAGACTGTGGTTACAGCTGGTCGTGACAAAAGAAACGCGTAACTCAAACAGCGATATCAACAATCAGTGGCTAATAGAGCTGTGAGAGTATCGAAAAATGCACATCCGCGTCACTAAAAGAAACACTCGCTACAAATGTATTATTACTCGTTACTCTCATTACCCCGCGTCCACACATTGGTTCCAACGCTGGTGCCAACATTGGCCAATATTTTTGAGACAGCACCACACATTGGAGCCAATATTCAGTTGAATTCGTCTAGAGCCAACGAAAACATGACGCACAAATCGCGTTAACGCTTTTGAGTGTGAATCATTACATTTTGGCATTGTAAATCAAAGTGGAAAACATACGTAAAAGATGATGGGGTGTTGTATCATTTCCTACCGAACATTAATTACAGTACGAAATCATTAGATTTTTAAGATACGCTACAAGTAAACGATACACCTTATAAAAACTTAGACCTTCTACTTTAAATGATTGAAAATAAAATAAAAAAGAAAGATGTTTTGGAGGGATGCTATTCTTTTCGTATTACGCTTAGATTTCTTGCTAAAGGAGACAATTTTAGAAGCCTATACTTCCCTTTTTAAATAACAATGTAATTTATATCACTAATAGTGCTTGAAGTTTGCAAAACGATATTTAAAACTTGACAGGAAATATTAAGTACTGTACTGTAAATTTTACAAATTAAATTCAGTAATGGAGTATGTCGAAAGTCTAAAAAAGTTTTTAATTTCACAGTTCGCGCCTAAGTTTTGCTGTGGCATTTCGTTTTTTGAGGTTTCATTCACAAATGAATCACTTTCTGATACAGGTCTACTATTTACAAAGAGATTTCGAAACTTTGAAACGGTGACGAAGAACGAACGAAGAAAGAAACAGTTTCGAGATGATCAGACGACGAGGACAGAATGAAACGTTGGCGCCAATGTGTGTACAGCGTACCCATACTGGCCCAACGTCCTTTGATGTTTGGTCGAAACACCGACAAGCAACGGAGCCGTACCAACGTTGGCGCCAACGTTGGTTTCAACGCTATTTCACAGATCCACACATTGGACCAACACTGTTGGCGCTAACGTTGGGTCCAATGTGTGGATCCGGCCTTACCATTGCCAGTAATGCAGCCGCTACAGTCTTTGAAACCGTGAAAAAATTTTAACTGTTACTGTCAATATTACTTTAACATGCTTTAACTTTTAAATTATCTCGTAGATACTACATGCCTGCTTTTTGAGGCAATTATACTACTGAGGGAAGGAGCAGCATAGTCCATTTCCCTCGTGATGCAAAAGTAATTTGGAAGAATCCGTGTGCATCGAAGGAAAAGGCATTGCGATCGATATATATCCAGCGTTCGATTCTTGCTGAACATTCGATATGACAAACGCGGAGCAGTTAATTTAAATTGTATTTTTGATTGCGTTGAATTTGTGACATTTTCTTGTACTTTTCCGACTAAATGTGTGCTTGCCATTTGAAATACCGAAAGAAATAACGGTAATTTCCAATAATGGTATATATCGAACTACAACTGTCAACGATTTAGTGTTTCTGAACCTTCTTAAGGCTACGCTACAGATCACTTGCTTTTAAAGTGAAAGTTAGGTTAGGTACAGGTTAAACAAGAAGGTTTTTTTTTTTTGTACGTGAGGGCGCGTAGCGCAAGAATCTCCTGTCAACAAACACTCAAACAGAATTAAATATCATTACATATATTGCATGCAACAATGGCTATAGACCCCAACTGATAGATAACATTTTAGAAAGAAAACAAAGAAGGAAAATCCTACCCCTCCTCTATTCCCCCACTTCAGAAACAGTCATCACTAAGACCAACTGGTGTACTATAACATATTTAGGAAAATTATCTACCAAAATAGCCAGAATTCTGAAATCATGTAAATACAGAACATCATTTTATGTAAGAGGTACTGCAGCTAACTTCCTGTTCAACAGCAAAGGCACGAGGGATGCATTAAGTAACAGTGGGGTTTAAAAAATCACATTCAATGACTGCAGCAAACTGTATATAGGTCAGACAGGCAGGGCAATTGAAATTAGACTGAGTGAACATGAACGTAGCTGGAGATTATAGAAAACAGACTCCACCTTTGCTGATCACGTTCTGAGAGAAGGACACAGCTATCAGGTCCACACAGAAGTGCTTCACGTGGCCAACAAAGGCAGAAAACTAAACCTGTTAGAAGCACTGGAAATAAACAAACATTTAGCCAAAAATCCCCAGCTAGTGCTAAATGACCAGCTACAGTTGAACACATCCCCACTGTTAAGCTTCACATGATGTAAACAAAACAGCTACCTACCACAGACCATGTCACATGTAGAGTCCCCATTCCTACCATGTTTACTTTTAGACTTTAATATAAAACATTATAATAAATTGCACAGTAATATGTAATGTAATTTAAATATTTGAATCTTGCCAAATGCTGTCAAATAAGCAAATTGTAAAATCAGTGTAGAAAACGAATTTAATGTACACCTTAAGTGACGATCTCAACATATGCTACAGTGTCAATAATGTTAACATAGTTTTTAATTAATTAATATTTGGTATGTAATGTATTTCACCCTGTTCATCGCAAATTACAATTTAAGAATGTTAAGGAAGCCACTGATTACGTGAACATAATTCTACATGACAACAGATATTGTTTACAAGTCCAACAAATGTCATATTCAAAGACCAAGTAATATATGTGTTGTAACTTTGTTTTACCATCTTTGAGAAACGAAGCAATAGCGTCTTTGTCAACGCAAGTCAACATTTTACCTGATGATGGTCTAATAAGCCGAAAACTAGTTAGTAAATAAACAAAACTTTAGTAGAACAAACACAGTTTGTTTGTTTTAAACCTTAAAAGCACACAATGGATTTACAGTTGTACGTTAGATATATATCATTTCAGGCCGAGGTTCTTCGACTGCAAGCATTTTTGGAAATTACCGAAATATCCGCATAATTGAAGACAGGGATACCACTCCTCAGCTTTAACTCATTATGTAATCACAACCTCTGAAAACACTTATACATGATAATATCTAAATACTTACGTATTGTAGATAATAAACAATCGGTGGTTATCCTCGTAAGTTACGTATTACAACAGAATGCACCATCCATGACATACCGTCGTCTACAACTCAGCCACAACATAATTACGTCACCTTCAAATACACACTTTCACGAAAACATGCCAATGCCACGGGTCAAATCTGACGGGTGATATCCCAGTCTTCAGATAAGCCAAAATTTCATAAAATCACCACGCCTCAAATTATCGTAATTAGCTATATAAATCAGGTGTTGCGCCATGTCAGTTTTCTGTCATTGGTGGCGAAGCGATAGTAGATCGCAATGCCTTTCCTTCGATGTACACGGATTCTTCCAAATTACCGATGCAAATAAAAGTATCATACAAATTGGTCAAATTATGCGAGACCCATCCAGGACAACCATCTTAAGTACAGTTCCAGCACTTTAGAGGCTTGGAATGTCAGAATCAATCGGAACGTTTCGTGAAGAATTCCAGTATGACGGGTCATAGTAGAAGCGCTACAAATGCGAGAAGTAGTACTGTTGTATTATGTGACATTATCAAGTTATACCGTCATGAATGAACCGTGTCGATGATAACTTTTGAGCACTTTTTACTAAACCTGTTTATAGTAGACGAGATCGAAATCAAAATAATTAACAATTAAACTGAAACCATTACAGGAAAAAAATACAATAAAACGTATGTTTGCGTTAAAAGCGGACGTCAGATCATCGAGGATTAACCAGCGAACACGGGACAAGAAGTATAATACAAAATGTTTAAAGACAAAAATAATCAAATAAAGTCGTAGAGCTAAGCAATAAGCACTTAAAATTCGTCACGGGTGTCTATATAAATTACTCATCTCGTAATAGATAGTATCAGAGAATATGTGCGTTCTCCGTATTTGTTTTCGTTACAGAGTTTGTATCGATACGGTAGACGTCAATAACAAAATGTATTCATGAGTAAGGATTCAGTACTTCATATCAGCCATCATATTAGTTACGCAGTACCGAATACATACGGTTTGCTACAGCACTAGTGGCTACGTCGTACTTCATTGCTAGGCCTACATCTGAATAGTGGTATATCAAAACAGCGCAGAACTCAACCACGTATAAAATCAATGGTAAAATTTTACGACGCTTCTCGCCGGGCTCCAGTGCTTATGTTGGCAACAGATGAACAATGAAGTGTAGAATTGCGTTAATATTTTTCACGAGCTACAGAGTAAATGTTATTGCTGCTCGTTTCACTCGCAACTAAATTAATACTGTACCTGCTCTATGGCTGACAGGTTCTTGTATGTACCCTTGTTCGTTCAGAAAAAAATAATTTTCGTTTTAATTGAAGTTGTCACGAAAAAACATTTAATGGTGATCTGAGTTGTCGTCATTACAATTGGTGCCAACATAACCAATGGAGCCCGGCGAGGAACGTCATACAATTTAACCCCTGTGTTATAGTAGAAAAGAAATAATTAACAATTAACCTGAAACCTTTACAGGTAAAAAATACAATAAAACGTATGTTTGCGTTAAAAGCGGACGTCAGATCGAGGATTAACCTGCGAACACGGGCCAAGAAGTATAATACAAAATGTTTAAAGACCAAAATAATCACGTAAAAATATAGGGCTACGCTATATGCACTTAAAATTCGTCACGGGTGTCTATATAAATTACTCATCTCATAATAGATAGTATCACAGAATATGTGCGTTCTCCATATTGGTTTTCGTTACAGAGCTCGTATCGATACGGTAGATGCCAATAACAAAATGTACTCATGAGTAAGGATTCAGTATTTCGTATCAGCCACAGTATAGTTACTCAGTACCGAATACATACGGTTTGCTACAGCTCTATTGGCTATGTCGTACTTTACTCGCTAGTCATACATCTGAATAGTGATACACCAAACCAGCGCAGAATTCAACCACGTATAAAAACAATGGTAAAATTTTACTACGCTTCTCGCCGGGCTCCAGTGCTTATGTTGGCAACAGATGAACAATGAAGTGTAGAATTGCGTTAATATTTTTTACGAGCTAAAGAGTAAGTGTTATTGCTGCTCGTTTCACTCGCAGCTAAATTAATACTATACCTGCTCTATTGCTGACAGGTTCTTGTATGTTCCCTTGTCCGTTCAGAAAAAAATAATTTTCTGTTTAATTGAAGTCGTCACGAAGAAAACACTTATTGGTCATATGAGCTGCCGCCATTACCATTGGTGCCAACATAATCACTGGAGCCCGGCGAGAAGCGTCGTACAATTTAACCCATGTGTTATAGTAGACGAGATCAAAAAGAAATAATTAACAATTAAACTGAAATCTTTACAGGTAAAAGATACAATAAAACGTATGTTTGCGTTAAAAGCGGACGTCAGATCGGGGATTAACCTGAGAACACGGGCCAAGAAGTATAATACAAAATGTTTAAAGACCAAAATAATCATGTAAATATATAGAGCTACGCTATATGCACTTAAAATTCGTCACGCGTGTCCATATAAATTACTCATCTCATAATAGATAGTATCACAGAACATGTGCGTTCTCCATATTGGTTTTCGTTACAGAGTTCGTATCGATACGGTAGATGCCAATAACAAAATGTATTCATGACTAACGATTCAGTATTTCGTATCAGCCACAGTATTAGTTACTCAATACCGAGTACATACGGTTTGCTACAGCTCTAGTGGCTACGTCGTACTTTGATTGCTAGGCCTACATTTGAATAGTGATGTACCAAAATAGCGCAGAATTCAACCACATATAAAATCAATTTCTATACAAGTCGATTTTCAGCATATCAAAATATCTGCAGTAAATTCAATATTCTTGAGAGTAATTGAAGGGTTTGTTGTTTTACTCGGAGAGCATAGTAAAGCGAATTATTTAACAGCCGTAAAACTGTGAACCTACGGCGTGATGTTGCACATCTTACCTTAAAATGATTACGTAGCTGCTCCTCCTTATTAATGAAATACGGAAGTGTTGCTCGCAGAAATTCGTCCACGTGTTGCCGGCGTAGATCCTTTTGTCCCTGGATTCGTCACCAAAAGTATTTGTTATAACTATACGTAAAATCAGACAATATCTACTTAGTAACTTCAACAACGAATCATTTATTAATGCCAAAGATAAAACAGAAAACAGCTACATTCAGACGGGTGATTCTATTTACACTTCGGTAAAATCAGACGTGACGTCATTGTGACGTAACCACGCTATCGAAGACGACTGGAGCCATGATCGACTTGTGTGGTCGTTCTAGACGCAAAACTGCGGTTGCAATTGTAGCAGATGAATTAAAGGAGTAGCTGATAACATCTTCAGTTGGTAATGGTATATTCATTACAGTTTGCTTTATTTTTTGAAAGTAAGAAGCTATAAACTTTCCGAAAAAGGACCTACAATGTGAGGTCTGAAACGTTATTCAGCCAAATCTGATGTTGTCATCGAGGCCCATTTGTGAAGGTTGTGTTTAAAACTAATGGAAACTTTTTCTCTAAGCCAAAAATGCTACCGAGTTGCATTGTAGTACGGAGTCTACGTTAAACTAAGAGGACAAAATACGGTTACCAGGCTATGAAGCGGCAATGTGTACTTGGACATGTCAAAATATGCGACATACAAAAACAACATATAGTCACCGTAGGTATATGTAAGTTTCCGCCGAAACTATAAATCAAATGAGCTGGATATTAATACAGTCATTTGTTACAGAGGCTCTGCGAACATCAGGTAAAACATTTCGTAAAACTGGGTACTCATCTACGGCCAAGTTGCTGCAACATGCTAGTTCTTTTCTTTGAAAAATGTGTGAAGTTGTCGTTCTCTAAGGCTCGGTCTGCGTTATTTATGACATACTTTTCAATTTAGATTTACTGAAATTTCCGTCAGTGCTTTCCAAAACATGATACCAACATTAAGTAAGGCCTAGTTTTGTCACTAAACTACGAAGGAAAAAAGTACGCAGTTCAGAAAGAATGTCGAATTAAGCATGTTGTGCCACCCAAAACCAGCGTCTCCAACGATCGCAAAAGTCGATGCGCCGCTCTTCTGGATGTCGATAGTGTGGATACGTCATAATGACGTCACGTCTGATTTTACCGAAGGGTAAATAGAATCACCGCATTCAGACGGGCAGCGTTCGTTTCACACTGGCATTTGCAATCGTGACGTACAAGTGCTGCGAATGCGGCTATCGATCTGTCGATCGCTACAGTATCGAGATAGAGACTGTTTATGAGTATATGGGAACCAGTCGTAACGAGAACTTTTTCAGGCCAATTCACTGTACGTCAGAAAATTCCACAATTTATTTCTTATGGCGGCATTCACACTGTCCGTCACCGGAACGTCACATCACGTCAAGCTTTCTCGATGAGAATGTTTTGTCGGAACAGTTGTCTGCTAACATTGGAAGTTAACCTATTTTCGTCACGCGATTTTCCTGTTGTAGTCGATGATTGCAGGGTTTATATTCAAATGTGTCTTATTAATGTTTATTTTGTTTACTTTGTTTTAGCGGTAAATTCCAAATGTTTCATAAAGACTTAAATATTTTTCTCAATTCTGTGACCTCCTAAAAGCGAGGTCGGATATCTGAAACCGAAAAATGATTTACGTTTCGTAATATTGTAACATAAAAGACTGAAGCAAACTTTTTATCTGAAAAACATTGTAATTTGATGACGTATTTGTCATTAAATAACATTTTGTATGAAAAAGTCGGCAAGACAAAAATTCAGCTGTTTACGACGGTATTAACAATGTCAGTGGGCAAATCGTAATGGATAAAGTAAACAGGCTCTATTTATGCTCTTATATTGTTTGACATGTTCATATGTTTATTTTTTTCGCTTGAAAATAGATATGTTTTGAAATGTTTTTCCAAGTCCCTCTACTAATCACACTAAGTTGGAAAAAACATACATGTGAAGTTTTCTTTGGCCGTCGATAACACATAGTGTTGTTGTTCCCTCAATTCTAGTATTAAACTTTGTACGTAACTTTCAACTCATAACTTCACTTTCACCATCGCGTATTGGGATTTGGGATAGGCGAATTGACGTGACGGACAGTGTGAATACAAATTGACGTGACAATGCCCATAAATTAAAGGCACATTCTGTGCATATTTTTCTGTTAGTGCATGCTGTATGTTATTTTTATTATTATTATTTCAGCTGCGAAGGTGGCTAAGTTCTATCACACTCTATTTAAAAGTATTGTGATTTTCTTCACCTTAAACCTGTGAGTACTTTTATATTCAGTGCTATAACTATGCACGCCATTTCTCTGCCTTATAGAGCTAGATTCTGTCGGTATTCCTGTAATGTTGCCTGAAATAGCTTTTTATAAGCATCTACTTCCCGCTCAGCACAAATGATCACACAATGGCACACCCACGACAAAGAAAATGAATATCCAAATGCGTGCAGTCGACACTGAGTCACTCAAACGCGCTCGCAAAAGTCTATAGTCGAAAGCCCACCAGTGACAGCCTCCTTACGATTACAAATGCCAGTGTGAAACGAACGCTGCCCCATTCAGACATAGACCAAAGATAACATAGACTGCGCGCGTCACTATCTCTGTCTTGTTATGGTTTGTTGTCTAAAATTGCCCCGAGTAACGTGACTGAGTTTTCGTCATAATGAGCAACAGTTTTGTCATTTCCAGGTTAAATCGAGACGTGATTTTAACAATAAAACGTCTATGAACACAACAGATGTAATAAGCAGCATTGGTCGTTCATATTTTATTGTTAAAACAGCAGATCGATTTCTATCACATAGTGATCTTCGATGCATCTTCAAACAAGCATTATGAATGCACTGAGTGTAAATTTACATATCATCTGCAACTGTGTCGAAATAAATTTCGGAAACATAAAATTGCAGTGCATTCCATCTGAACCTCTAGCACTGCAATTTTATGTTTCCGGAATTTATTTCGACACAGTTGCAGATGATATGTAAATTTACACTCAGTGCATTCATAATGCTTGTTTGAAGATGCATTGAAGATGATCACTATGTGATGGAAATCGATCTGCTGTTTTAACAATAAAATATTAACGACCAATGCCGCTTATTACATCTGGTGTTCATCATTGTGTGGTCGTTGAGCACCATCCTGAAAATGGAATCAAATCTCAATAAAACGACATCTGTTATTCGTATTACACATTTAGTAGTCAAGGGAACATAATTTCCCCATATTACTAATATTAATGCAGTGATTATCGTTTTTGCATGTGCTCAGGTGAAAATTCAGTTATTATTATAAGGAACAATTTTATATCGTCAGTGTTCGTATTGCACTGTAAGTAATTTACTTTTAGCAACTTATGAATGTGTTTATCGACGGGAAGATGGTATAAGCTGCTCTTGATGGACTTTGTATGTCAGTACGTAAGCCATTTCTGGTGCAAATCTGCTTTCAGTGACGTTATACATAGCTAAAAATATATACAGTGTGTTAATTATACCAATAAAACAACTTCTTGTCGAGTGCATCCTTTATGTTTCCTCACCACCTCATTATTCAATATAAGCAGTCAATACTTTGCTTGTTTAACGTCTTGGTATGACTGTCTGTGACAAATGTCTTATAATATAAGCAGTTTTACTGGGTTTAAAGGGGAACCTATCTGTCACCCTGTTCCAGGTGAGTGTGACGTCAGCGTGACGTCGAACTGACTTAAATAGGCTGTATCGACTACGTGTTCGAACATATGAGGAAGCGAAAGCCTTCGAGCAGATTCTTAAGGATTTCACCGTCGGAAACGACGGTAGATGTTACGGGTCTCTCTTGAATCACCTCAAGTGCATCGGATTTTCATATTCCGTACGGCGCAGCCGTAATCACAAAAAAATCATTTACTGGCGGTAAGAAAGTAACAACTTATTTAAGTATTTTATTTTGTGTCTATATTGTAATCAGATTAATCGAGATAAATGTGGTAACATATTTTCTGAACCCTGTTTAACAGACTTTTTGTTTCTATTCCAGATAGCACGCGTTTCTTCTTCCAGCATAATCGGATCAATTATGAAATGCCATTTATTGGATATCCTTTCTCGCTAGAATATTACACCTACAGAGAATGTATACTGGGCCGAAATACTATAGTAAAAAGGAGGTTACTGTTCCAAGTCGCCTGGTATGTAACATCTTATTGTCTTCACTTATTTTCATTGTCTTGTTTATCCATTTATAAACATATTTTGGAGAGTGGCGATCTTCAATTTTTCCTTTTTTATGATTTAAGTACAACACATAAAATGGTAAAATATTGAGCTACAGTACAGCTTCATTTATCCATCTATATCTATAAATGTGAATGTCTGTTCGGTGTACGTTTATCACGTCTGAACCACAACACATAAAGAGATAAAAATTTGTACAGTTACTAATGTGTGCCCAGGGAAGGCATTAGGCACGGTTTTATGGCGATCGGATAGCTATTCATCTACATATATTAATGTGAATGTCTGTTCGGTATATGCTTATCACGTCCGAACTACAAGACGCAGAGACATAAATACTTGTACAGTTACTAATTTATACCCGAGGAAGGTTTTATGTACGGTTTTATAGCGAGCTGATAGATATTTAGTAATTTGAAGAATATAACGCGAAATGCGGAACAATAATTACTCTTTCAAAATTATATTTACTCTTTAAAAATGGTTTTATTGGTTGCATTGTTGCTTGAGTGTTGATAATGATAAAAGGGTGGCATATATTGAGATAGAAAATTATCAGTGTATATAAAATTCTACGTGTGTGCGTTAATATTTCGCTCTGCAGCGAAAACTACAGAACGCAAACGAATGGTCTGTGTGTAATTGTTGTCCGAAGTCTCCCGTTGTACTCCATAGCACTTCCATGACGATAACTACAAGTGGGGTGGAAGATATGGTGGTTGGAATTCGTCAAATTATAAAACAAATTCACACTGAAGACCAGCGATGACGTTTGCGACTCTATAGCAAGGAGGTTACATACAGCGAAACGTGATGCAACAGTCCATATCTTTGGTCTATCCATGCTATAATGTCTTTAGGTCTTTCTCTGTAAGGATAAGCATACGAATAAGGAAATATAAGAAAGAATAAATAAATAAAGCAGTAAAAAAGAAATTTCTTTTAATACAGACGTACAGCACTTATACAGATGAATACATACCTGCAAAATTATACAATTGTACAACATATAACACAACAAATAAGAGATAGTACGCATTTTGTGCCGTTTGTGTTTTGATTACTATCTTTCTTTGTTTGGATACTTATAATTTTGTACATTATGCGAGACAGCCTTATTTCTTATTTATTCCCCGATAAATATAGCATGTTTTTAGAAAAAAGGAGATGGTCAGAGAGAGAAAAGATAGGAGAAGTACTAACTCAAAGCAGGAATGAATAAATAAATAGCCGGGCAAAGCCGGGTTTCAGCTAGTTGTCTATAATTGTTATCAAGCGTCAAACACGAAAGTGATCCCTTAAGCACTTTGAAAGTAAAAAAGCACAATTTTAACTGATGGTAGTTTCTGAGCGTGCTAGCCATAAATGTTCACATTTCGTTTCTTGCCTAATTCAAATACGGCTGCTATGAAGTATTACAAGAAAACGAGAAGAAAATACATCTCGATTACACTTCTATATTAGCTTGTTACATCACTTATTGACATAAATTTCAAATCAAGAGGTAAGCAAGCAATTCTTTGTCACCTAATAACTGATAGAAATTAGTATGCCAAATTTAAACACGCGGATAGTGCGAAAACGTATGGAAAACATGTGAATGTGGAGGCACGCCGTAGTTCTATGCTCGGACAGCAGGGTTATACATTCAGTTTTTATAGAGATCAATGGCCGTGACCTCTTTCCTGTGGCAAAGAGAAAGCAGAAAACATTTTCATTCAGAAATTACTTCAATACATTCGCCCTCTGCAAGTCAACAATGAAGGATGACATGCAGAGCATTTCTCATCAAGGAGATTGTCTTTGCAAAGAATCGGTTGATATCCTAATATTGCTATTTCATTATATGAAAGACCTCTCTTGCTCGTCTTGTGCTCTCTTTGGCTGCAATAGAACCAAATGAATCGCAAAAATTTTACCTAGCCGCATCATTCCGTTAAGTACTCGCAATTCAAATAATGTAGTGTTTTGGCTCATATTGTAAGAAGCTGACTAGCTATACACACTTAGTTTACTATGTAAATTATGGAGCACTAAGACTCACATATTTACATATAACAGCTTACTCAACCTCTGAAACATTCCTTGCATGATGTAGCAAATAAATAAAATAATATCAGAAGCAACGAAGGGAGGTGCTTTTCGATACTTTTAAAATGTGTAGTGTGGTGATTACTGTTCTAATTCTGTCTTTACTCTTCCAAAGTTTGTAAATCAGATTAGATTAGATTAGTAATTGATCCATATAACATGAATATAACACTTCTTAATGATGTAGAACGTGTCAGGTTAATGAAAGGTGTCTTTACAAATTATTACTTTGTACTTGTTACTTGGGCAGTAAAATAACAAATGATGGTCGCAGTACAGAGGATATAAAATGCAGAATGGCCATGGGTTGGAAAAGCGTTCTTGAAAAAGAGAAATTTGTAACATCGAATGTTGATTTAAGCCTAAGGAAGTCCTTTCTGAAGGCATTTGTATGGAGTGTTGCCTTGTATGGGAGTGAAACTTGGACGATAAACAGTGCGGACAGGAAGAGGATTGAGGCTTTTGAAGTGTGGGGCTACAGAAGTATGCTGAAGATTAGGTGAGTGGATCGCGTAACTAATGAGGAGGTACTGAACAGAATTGGGGAGAAAAGAAATTTCTGGTATACCTTGACTAAAAGAAGGGATAGATTGGTAGGGCACATTCTTAGACATAAAGGAATTCTGAATTTAGCGTTGGAGGGAAGTGTGTGGGGTAAAGAGATGGATACAGTAAGCAGATTCAGACAGATGTAGGCTGCCGTTCTTATGTGGAGATGAAGAAGGTTGCTCAGGGTATTGTGGAGAGCTGCATCAAACCAGTCTCCGGAGTGAAGACCCCAACACACACACACTTTGTACTAAATATTACAGGACACAATATCTTTCTTATTTTTAAATTTTTTAAAATTTTTTTTCAGATTTACTAATTTATATCTAAAACTTCATCTATATTGTAAAAAGAGTTGCAATTCAGAAATTCTTTTATTTTTAAATGCTAGTTGGCTATCTGTCAGGCTTTTGATGTTGTTTGGTAGGTGACCAGAGACTTTTGTGGCAGCATGATTCACCCCTTTTTGTGCCACAGCTAGATTTAACCTTGAATAATGAAGATCATTCTTTCTTCTAGTGTTGTAGTTATGTACACTGCTATTGCTATTTAATTCGGTGGGATTGGTAATAACAAATTTCATAAGTGAATAAATATACTGTGCAGCTACTGTGAAGATCCCTAAATCTTTAAATAAGAGTCTGCAGGATGATCTTGGATGGGCTCTAGCAATTATTCTGATTACACGCTTTTGTGAAATGAATACTTTTTACTCAATGATTAATTACCCCAGAAAATGATGCCATACGAAAGCAGGGAATGAAAATAAGCATAGTAAGTTAATTTACTGAGATGTATATCCTCATAATTTGCTATTACTTTAACAGCATAAGTAGCTGAACTCAAACGTTTCCGCAGATCTTGAATGTGTTTTTTCCAGTTCAACCCCTCATCAATGAATGCACCTAAAAATTTTGAATATTTTACTTTTGCTACAGATTTCTGATCAAAGTCTGTATTTATTAATGGTGTCATTCCATTTACTTTATATACTGTGGTTTATCAAAATTTTATGATAGTCCATTTACTGAGAACCACTCAATGAATTTCTGAAAGACGTAGTTTACTAGTGCAAAGTGTAACATTTGTTGTAACGCTAATTTAATGATGGCTAGGAAATACGAAATATGTTAGGTGTAAAAGACAACATGTTCATATAAAAATATCTGTCAATAAGAAACTGTAAGTAATAATTATTAATGTATCATTAGCTAAACCTTCGGTGGCAGTCTTTAGTGAACAACATAAAATTATATTATAGTTAATTAAGTAAGTTTCTCTATAACATGTTTCATATATATATAAACACGCTATCTGGTTCATATGTAAACCGTAAACCTTTGAAATTTTTCCTACATAGGAGATGATGTACAGTGTTGCTTGACTGTGAAACATTTTACCTGCATTCGATGTTCCATATTTTATCACAAACTTAAAATAAAACTATTTGGAAAAAGGGATGTTTTAGACACACTGTAGTCTGTTATGGACTGTTTTGGTGACCATTACTGTGATAGTGATACTGAATATATTATTGTCTTAATAGGACAAATGAAAACATTATGATTTTTAATGTAAGGAAACAATAGCCAAACATTAATACAAAAACATATATTTATTCAGTCATAGAATACTATACAGTAATTTTTAAAACAAAAATTAGAAAATGGTTTCACTACAGCAAATGTGTGTGATGGTGTAATGAATCTATACACAAGGTATGAAGATGACATGATCACTCACAATGGTTGCATATAAAAATGGTACTAAGGAAAGACAGATGAATTGAGATATGTTTAGATGGTACCACAGCACGATTGCAAATAGATGAAAGCTGCTTCCATCTGTGTATGAGATCTGAAGCCCTTTCCTCAGTGTTCATGGAGGATGCAATCAGCTAGCCGGCTTTGATGTTATAGGCAGTGCAATGGTGACAAGAAGGGAGTTGCACTTCCTGGACGAGGATGGAACTGAAACCTGGCTGAGATGTTACCACACCTTGCCGTGGCTGCCGTAGCCACCACCGTATCCGTAGCCACCACCGTATCCGTAGCCACCACCGTATCCGTAGCCACCAGACAGGCCACTCGAGTAGAGGCTTCCACTGCCGATGCTGCTGGTGATTCCAGTGGAGACGATTCCTCCGGACCCATAGCCACTACCATATCCACTTCCGTACCCACTGCCGTATCCGCCACCCAGCCCGATACCGGAGGAGACGATGCCACCGGAGATGCCGGACGACACACCTCCGCCAATGAGACCGGCAGACGCCAATCCGGCACCACCGCCGATGGAGCCGCCGGATACGATGCCACCTCCGATGCCTACGGAGGAGACGCCGGTGGATACGGGGACGGGCACGGGTAAAGGTTGCGGGTCAGGGACGGTCACGGGGTAGGGCTGTGGGACGCCAACGGGCACGGGGTGGGGCACCCTGACGGGGTACGGCTGGGGCACTGGGACGGGCACGGGGCGGGAGACGGGCACAGGGACGGGGCGGGAGACGGGCACGGGGACGGGGCGGCTGACCGGCACGGGCACGGGGTGCGGCACGTGCACGGGGTACGGCTGCGGCACGGGCACCGGCCGGCTCACCGGCACCGGGACGGGCTGCGGGACGGCCACCGGGCGCTCCACCGGCACTGGCACGGGCTGTGGCTCGGGCACCGCCACCGTCTGCACCACCGTCTGGGTCGGGGAGACGGCCACGGCTCCCACACCTGACCCGATGCCGATGCCAGCACCGCCGAGACGGCCTCCGATGCCGACTCCACCACCGATGCCGCCAGAGGCGAGACCGACAGAGCCAGAGCTCAGTCCGACGCCGCCCGAGCCCAGGCCGATACCGCCACCGTACCCATATCCATCACTGATGCCTCCGTATCCACCGCTGATGCCTCCGTATCCACCGCTGATGCCTCCGTATCCACCGCTGATGCCTCCGTATCCACCACTGATGCCTCCATATCCACCACTGATGCCTCCGTATCCACTGCTGATGCCACCGCCATAGCCGTAGCCCCCACTGAGGCCTCCGCCGTACCCGTAGCCACCTCCGAGGCTGCCTCCTCCGATGCCTCCCAGGCCGAGTCCACCGTAAAGGATACCACGCTTGTCCTTCTTCGAGATGTCCTTCTTACCAGCATCCTCAGCTATGGCCGATGCCAGAAGCACGGCTGTGAGGTACACCTGCAGGGGGAAGGAAAAGAGTGTCAGACACAAATTAAAATATAACCAGCGATTTAAATTGGTTTTAAGAAGCAGGAAGGTGCAGGGAATCTAATGCAGTGAGTGCTCAGCTAAGATCTACTCTCTTCTGGAAGAAGGAAGTAAGTATAAAGACTAAGCCAGCAGTGCACCACTCTATCTTTCGACCAACTTTGTTGTATGGGAGTGGAAGTTGGGTGGATACAGGGCCGTGGTGGAGTAGCCGAGCGGTCTAAAGCGTCATGCTGTGGAGAGCGCGGTTGCTCGCCGTGGAGATTCGAGTCCTCTCTTGGGAATGGGTGTGTGTGTTTTTCCTTAGGTTAGTTTACCTTAGGTTAAGTAGTTTGTAAGCTACTGACCACGCAGTTTGCACCGATAGATTTACAAATATTTGAACATTTTTTTGTGGGTACAGGTTACCTTATTCCCAAGGTAGAGGTTACGGATGTTAAAGTAGCAAGAACGATTGCAGGTACTAATAGATGGGAACATTGTCAGGAGTGTGTCCATAATGAGGAAATCAGAGAAAAACTGGGAATGAACACAATAGACGAAACAGTTAGAGTGAACAGACTGAGATGGTGGGATCATGTTACATGCATGGGAGACGCAAGGTTATCTAAGAGACTCATGTGCTCGGCAGCGGAGGGTAAGAGGAGTGGAGGTAGACTTAGAATGATTTTGCAGTAATAGGCATAACATCAGAGGAGGCATCAATGTCAGTATCCAGACTGAACGCTGAAAGGCATAATCAGTCTCTAATGATGATGATGATGATGATGATTAAGAAGCAGCTACCAGTTAAAGTGTTATTATCGGTTTGAGGCACTCCTTTAGGTAATATTCATGCCCCCAGATGTTCAATGATTCGCACTGAACGTGTGGGGGGTACTAATAAAACCCGAAGGAGACTGCTAAAGGGACTGAAGCCAGTGATAAAACACTTTCAACTGCAACAGTTACTGCAGTGGAGAAAATACTACGGCAGTTTAAATGATTAAATATTACGATTGGTCTAAGCATTTTTACTATTTAAATATTATGCGCTACAGAGACTAATTTTATTTAATGGACACTTTAATCGTACATATGTTATATAAGATATTACTTGTAGTCAAAAACGAAAGTATTTGCAATGGAATGTTACAAAAGCATCATCGACCGAAACGCATGTAAATAACGTTACAGAATACAACGTCATTTTCAACTGTACACTCTCCTTCTTTTACTTCTGGAGTCATGTTTCACAATGGTGTTTATGTTAAGTCCGTCAGGCGATTGTCTCTTTCGATTTTGTTTAATCTACAATCTCGTAATATGTAAATTGTATAATAATATATATACGAAAATTTGTGAGCGTTAATTAAATTCTGATTTATCACTAGCGGCAAAAAACATCTCTTAATCGACTAAAAAGCCTCATTACAAACACATCATACTTTATTCGAAGTTTGAGGACTCTAAGGATAACATTTTGCATTACCTTGGATGCATTATTAACTGAAAATGATCCCAATTAATATATTTTTTTTGTATATTCTAGCTGCAACAGTAATTTAATTGTATTTCATTCTAAACTTTATTATAACGAATATTGTCAAAAATTATTCCTACCGTCAGGTAACCTGACGTAGATAATAAGCGAACATACAGCAAACTCTCTTGGATATGAAAGGTGGGTATTGGAGAAGATGAAAATTAAACCATTAGCTATGATATTTGAAATTACAGGAAACTGTTGAAGAAACTGTAGTTGAAGGGATGCCATTGGTTACACGTCTCGGTCACCTCTTGTTCGCGTAGACGACACTTTGAACAGTGGCTGTTACATTTCAGATGTGTTACGACCCGTGGCTCTACCCTTCATTCGATCCCTGCGAAACCCTACGTTTCAGTAGGATAATACACGACCGCATGTTGGAGGTCCTATACGGGCCTTTCTGGATACGGAAAATGTCCGTCTGCTGCCCTGGCCAGCATTATCTCCAGATCTCTCACCAATTGAAAACGTCTGGTAAATGGTGGCCGAGCAACTGGCTCGTCACAATACGCCAGTCACTACTCTTGATGAAGTGTGGCATCGTGTTGAAGCTGCAAGGGCATCTGTACCTGTACATGCCAACCAAGCTCTGTTTGTCTCAATGACCAGGCGTAGCAAAGCCGTTAGTACGGCCAGAGGTGGTTGTTCTGGGTACTGATTTCTCAGGATCAATGTACCCAAATTGCATGTCAGTTCTAGTATAATATATTTTCCCAATGAATACCCGTTTATCATCAGCATTTCTTCGTGGTGTGGTGAGGTAGTTTCCCCTCTAACCCTACATCATACAGATCACGTAAATATTGTTTCCTGCGCAGTTCTATGGCTACTTGCGGCTACCTATATTTTTGTTGCTCCCTGTACGGACCCCTGTGGGACCCCTGTTTTTTTCCAGTGAATACCCGTTTATCATCTGCATTTCTTCGTGGTGTGATGAGGTAGTTCCCCCTCTAACCCTACATGATCACGTAAATATTGTTTCCTGTGCAGTTCCACGTCTACTTGCGGCTGCATATCTTTTTGTTGGTTCATGTACGGACCCCTGTGGGACCCCCGCTATTTTACCAATGAATACCCGTTTATCATCTGCATTTCTTCATGGTGTGTTGACCTAGTTTCCCCTCTAACCCTAAATCATACAGATCACGTATGTATTGTTTCCTGTGCAGTTCCACGACTACCTGCAGATTCCTATATTTTTGTTGGTCTGTGTACGGACCCCTGCGGGACCTCCGCTATTTTTCCAATCTATACCCGTTTATCATCTGCATTTCCTCGTTTAGTGATGAGGTATTTTCCCTTGTAACCCTACATCGTACAGATCACGTAAGTATTGTTTCCTGCGCAGTTCTACGGCTACTTGCTGCTCCCTATATTTTTGTTGGTCTGTGTACGGGTCCCTGCGGGACCTCCGCTATTTTTCCAATGAACACCCGTTTATCATCTTCATTTCTTCGTTGTGTGATGACATAGTTTCCCATCTACCCCAACATGATACAGATCACGTAAATATTGTTTCCTGTGCAGTTGCATGGCTACTGCGGCTCTCTATATTTTTGTTGGTCTGTGTACGGACCCCTGCGGGCCCCCGCTATATTTCCAATGAATACCCGTTTATCATCTGCATTTCTTCGTGGTGTACTTAGGTAGTTCCCCCACTAACCCTACATGATACAGCTCACGTAAATATTGTTTCCTGTGCAGTTCCACGGCTACTTGCAGCTCCGTATCGTTATGTTGGTCCCTGTACGGACCCCTGCGGGACACCCTCTGAGCTACTCACCAGCGCAGTCGCTCTCATGCTGCGTGCGTGCTGTGGCTGTGATGCTGGAGAGGAGGCGACTGACGCTGTGATGCTGGCACCCCGCTATATATACGTGCTCCCACGTCCTGCGGCGTCTCTGGAGAAAGGGAAGAGCGGGTCGGCCACGGGCCAAACCTGCCCCGCTGCTCCGGTCACCAGGCGTGGGCCGCCGGAAGCAAGCCGTGCAGAACTCACCATAAGGTCACCGCTACGGTGCTACTCGTACTGGCCACTGTATGGCAAAGTTCCTAGTGATTGGAAAAAAGCGCAGGTGACTTCCGTTTATTTATTTATTTTATGGTCTTCATTGGACCCCTTTAGTCAATATTACAAAGGTTATTACAATTTGTTGTTATGAATTAACACAATTTAGTTCAAAAATAAACACGACAATTTAATAATACAGTGGTTATTTATATTACTTTTTTTTATTTATTACTTTTATGGCCAACGTAAATATTATGAATTAGGTTCTTCTGTTATTTTTTATTTTTATTTATTTTTTTGTTGGCCCAATACTTTTTCATTCTTTCAGATCGTGCCCATCTCTCCTCATCCGAAATCAGTCTCTGTTTGTTAATTTTTATTGGTAGTGTGACGTGTTTGTCCTGAAGTATCTTGAGTGTGTCTGTCTTGTTTTCCAAATCTTCCATCGTTATCTGCAGTTTCATCATGTCTTCCTTGATTTCTGTGATCCATCTTATGTTGCACTTGCTGTTCCATAACATTTCAATTATCTTCCTGCTGATTCTATTTCTGGTGTTCTCATCAAACGTTCTAGGAAAGAGGTCCGTTTCTTTTTCATTGTACTTGTCACTGGTTCTACTTCTTTATAAACAGTTTCATTTGAAGCTATTTTCCAAATCGCGTCTTTTTGGTATTTCTTATTTATGCAAGTTCTGACTATCCTCCTTTCTATTTTGAGTAGCCTGTCTATTGCTATAGTGTTGGTTGTTTTAAATATAGTGTCACTAGCATATTTTATTTGTGGCTGTGCAACTGTTTTGTAGTGTTTCAGTTTTGTGCCTATTGAGAGGCATTTTTGTTATGTGTTCTTGGTAACATGATGCATTTTAATAAGTTTATTTCTTCTACTCTGCTATGATGGTTTCTTGTTCAAGTTATGGGTTATCATTTCTCCCAAGTATTTAAACTTTTCAACAATTTTTATGTTATGTACTCCAATTATAATTTTGTTTGCCAGTGGCGGTTCTGTTACCATTATTTCAGTTTTTTCAAAGGATATTTTAAGGCCAATTCCTGTAATGATCGTATTTGTTGTTTGGTTTCTTGAATGTTGTTTGCAAGAAGGGCGAGGTCGTCAGCAAATCCGTTTATAATAAAGGAAAGAGAACTGACCCACACAATTACAGGCCAATATCGTTGACATCAGTTTCATGTAGAATTTTGGAGCATATTCTCAGTTCGAATATAGTAAATTTCCTTGAAACGGAAAAGCGTCTTTCTATGAATCAGCATGGGTTTAGGAAACATCGTTCATGAGAAACTAAGCTTGCCCTTTTCTCACATGACATCTTCCTAAGTAATAGAACGCAGTACGTTGTTCTCGACGGCGAGTGTTCATCAGAGACGAGTGTATCGTCAGGCGTGCCCCAGGGGAGTGTGATAGGACCGCTATTATTTTCTATCTATATAAATGATGTGGTGGACATGCTATCTTGTAATTTTCGGCTGTTTGCTGATGATGCTGTGGTGTATGGGAGGGTGTCGTCTGTAGCTGACTGTAATAGCATACAGGATGACTTAGACAAAATCTCTAGTTGGTGCGAAGAATGGCAGCTAGCTCTCAATGTAGGAAAATGTAAGGTGATGCGCATGATTAGGAAAAACAATCCCATAATGTTCGAATTTAGCGTTAGTAGTGGGCTTCTTGATGCTGTTGTGTCGTACAAATATGTAGGCGTAACATTGCAGAGCGATATGAAATGGAACGAACATGTAAGGACAGTTGTGAGTAAGGCGGACAGCCGACTTCGGTTCATTGGGAGAATTTTGGGAACATGTACGCTTGTACTACCACGTCTTGAGTATTGCTCAAGTGTTTGTGACCAGCAGCATATCAGTTTAAAGGAAGACATAGAGGCGGTTCAGAGGCGAGCAGCTAGATTTGTTACCAGTAGGTTCGATCAATGCGTGAGTCTCACGGAAATGCTCCGGCAACTCAATTGAGGATCGCTGGAGGAAAGACGACGTTCTTTTCGTGAATTTTTGTTGAGGAAATTTAGAGGGCCGGAATTTTAAGCTGAGTGTACTACGATCTTGCTGCCGCCTACTTACATTTCGCGTCGTGGTCACAAAGACAAGATAAGAGAAATTAGGGCATGTACGGAGGCATATAGGCATTATTTTGCTCCTCGTTCTATTTGGGAGTGGAATAGGAAAGGAAATGTCTAGTAGTGGTACAGTGTACCCTCCGCCACGCACCTTACGGTGGATTGCGGAGTATGTATGTAGATATAGATGTTGAAGGGCAGCCATAGGTCAAAATGCATACTGACGTTTAAAATTTGATATCTCCTGCAGTGTTATAGTTATAAATTTAAAACTTGACACTACTGTGTTGCATTTAATGCACAATATGAAAGGTTATTACCTCTCTCTAGGTTGTTTAAAAAGCCAACAAAATCCTATCAAATTCTTTATAGGGAGAAAGGGAATGATGTAAGGTACCTGCTATGGAAAGGTGTGTATTTCATATTCAAATGCACTGCGAATTTGAGACTAATGTCAAGCTAGTCAGGCGATGTGCCTTTATTCGTAGAACCGTTTTCGAGTGGTACTTCGGCTCTCAAAGACGTACTTTGAAGGCTACGATAAATATATGTCTTTCAAAAATTTCATACCCTCCAATTGAAATCGCTGTTACATTAGCCAATGAACGACGACTTTGGAAAGTGACGTGAAAACGATATTAACTTCTTCCATGCCACAGACGCTATTTTAATTTGCCGTATACAGTTTTGGTTTTATAACTCGCAGTAAACCGTTCCAGGGCAACAGCGAATTAGCGATGAATTAAAAACTCATCTCTGGATCAATTTATTATAACTAAATGTAATTACAATCATATTAACATTGAGAAACAAACTTTTGGGAACGAGTATATAAAATATGTAGGAACTATCGATGTCGAGTTTCTGTAGCGTAAACCAAACAAGAGGTTCTGCGAACTAAACTCGCCCCCATGCAAAGATTTTTTTTTCATCTTAATGTTTGTAACACATCATAAGAATTATTTATCCACAACACTTTGTGGAATTTTCTTATTCACATAACCGTATTATGTTATCCAGTACTCTTATATGCTGTCTTAGGAGTTAATAACATCGATTTGGTGATTTTTATGTGTGACTGAAGAACGGGGAATGAAATTGCTGCTGCAAGTATTACGATCAGCAGTGACATTTTTATTCTTTCTTCTCACAAATATTTGACTTTGTTCCAACTATGTTGCGAATTTCGAGAATATGGTGACAAAACTAGGGGAACGTTAAAATTGCTGGTACAGTAAGTGAAATGAGTAGAGGAAAAGGTGGGATTATGGGTTAACACTTTATTTTTAAACCATAAATTTCAAAATGTCAGTGAAATTTGCAGAAAACCTCAAAAAATAATCTTTATGATGTTATAGAAAAGCCAAACACATATGTTTTAGTTTAAATCATTATGCAACTTTAATATTTAAACATGTTTACAAAATTGACAATTTGTGAAAAAATGTAAATATGGTGGTAATATGGACTACCCTATAAACACACAAAAAAGTCAACATTATTTCCTGTAGATTTTTAGAGTAATTGCAAAATAGCAAACCCTTTATACTGGGACACGTTTATCATAAGTTGTTCATTTAGGGTTGGCAGAAATCACAAATGTAACGTTCAATTTCACAGCCAGCACACTCGTGTGTGCCCACATTAGGCACTGGATCCATAGCTTTCCTTTAGTGTCTTGGGAATATAACTCCTCACAAAAAAGGCAGGTAGCATCGTCATCTCCACCAACACTGGGCTCTAGAACTGACTGCCCAGAATCTATCGATCCCTCCTCGGATGATGATTGTACGTCGATGGTCAATTTTCGCTTCACTGATGGAGTTTTTTTTTATTTTTATTTTTATTCCTTGTTTCTTTCTTTTGTCAACACCTGACTAACATTTCACATTCTCCGTATTCCCTGTTACATCATCACTTTTGATCTTCCTTTTTTTTCTTCACTTCTTTTCCCTCGTTTCTTTTCATTTTCCATTTCACTAGACATAATTGGTTTCCTTCCCAACTTCCTAGACGCAGCTACTTCAGCTGGTATGCCAAGATGAACTAGCCTTTCCAAAGTCGTTCGTGGTACAGAAAACTGTTTTGAAGCTTATAAAAACCCCATTGTCTTTTTCTGAAATGAGCGGTTGTAATATGGGCTACTGCAGTGGGTAGCCCATATAACCACCACAGCGATTGTCCATATTACCACCCTAGCCCTCTTGGAAAGTGAAACGTCGCTATCCGTTATAAACATATTTTAATTAACCAACTTCAGGAGCATTATAGAGATAAATATTTATATAATATGTAGTTAAGACGTTAACAGCTAACTACGCAGTGGTAGTACGTCTAATATAACTGTAATTTGTTTCCTTTAAAAGTTTTGAAATGAGAAAAATCACGAAACAGCCTACCACTAACATTCCACGTAACTGACTGCGGCAGCGCATTCTGTGGCGTTTGTACGACCTAGCCATTACTATTTACCGAGGTTGCCACTACTATTTACTGAGGTCGCTAGAATGCTCGGGCTTGTTAGTCAGATATTAAGCTAGCCCATATTGCAACCACTAGCCCATAAAACCACCTTCGCCTCTATTAATGACATTTAGGTCTACACCATTCGCTAGTCAGAAAGATTTGGCTATTCATTTCCGAATATCTCGTGATTTCCGAAGGTATAGAAAGGCGTTTTCATGTTTCTCCGCAATATTTTGCTGCTCAATTTCGAATACATCGAGAGTGTGCTTAGTCCGATAATCTTTGTCACCAATATTTGGTGGTTTGTTTCTGAATATGTCACGATTACAGTGTGTGAGTGTAGTTAACTAAGATCCTAACAGCATAAATTTAATTTCTGTTGCAAGTGGATGCAGAATACTCAGAACAACGTCGTCTGCTGGCATCTGCACACGTGCCTTTAACGGGCAGTCTTCAGGCCTATAGACATTGTGTTCGTTGTCCTCTTTAATATCTTGAAACATAACAAAGGCATTTAACTGTAAAAAATAAAGTATTTGTCGTAATTATTTAATGCGCGTTAGCTTTGAAATTGCATTGTTCAATGATACGCGAGTTACTTCCACTTTCCCAAATCATCGCGAGTCAAATGCAGCATTCTGGTATTGCATTGTAGTTTCGGAATCGGGAAGTACAAACAACAATTCACTTTCAACTCGGAATGTAAATACATAACAGGTACGGAAATGCAGGTAACACTTTCCAATTACACAACTAAACAAGTAATGAACATCTGGTTTAATTCGTCTGCTAGAATGGCTACCGCAGACTTGACAACAACGGACATATATTTATCGTTGCCTCCAAAGTACGTCTTTGATAGGGTTACCAGACGTCCTCTTTTACCCGGACATGTCCTCTTTTTTGGACCCTAAAAATGGTCCGGCCGGGTTTTTAACAAAATGGGAAAATGTCCTCTTTTTTGCGTTGTGCAACTGCTTCAAGTTGAAAGTGCGTAAATACAACTCTCTGGACTGTCACAATCACTATCTCTATAGAATTTAACTTTTCTAGAAACAATGTGATTTAAAAAAAAAAAAAAAAGAAAAGCACGTTTCTGTGCCGCCGCTGCTCTGAAGTCAAGCTACGTCGGAACAGTTGAAATAAATGGCGTAGCAATTATAGCGGAATACGAGCAGTGAGGCGTCAAATTAAAAACCCGCGTCTGCAAGACTGCAATATACATAGTATAATATGAAACTCCCGCCTCCCCTTTTTCTCTGGTCGGATTGTTGTGTGACCCTAAAATAAGACCTTCAGTATGTCGGCAGTTCTGTGTGTGTCTGTCAACCACACTTATGACTTTAAGATCAAAAGCTAGTGCAGTGTTCGTTATACACAAGTTAAAACCTTGTTCAAAATTTTTCACAAATAAGGTCAGATGCCACAGTAACCATTGCCGTTTTACCATTCGCCTGTTTAGGACCAAAGAGACGTAACTACATAAACAGTGTATTGAAAAAATCGATTTAAAGTTTTGTCCTAAAAACTGCATAGTTTTTTAGTAATTAATTGCGAGCGTTTGTACGGTAAATAAATCTAGATGCTAATCATGTATATAGTCACGTCAGCCTGGTCTGAAATGGGAGCATAGCTATACCAAGGAACGCGTAGATAAATTTTACTGTTACTTTATTCGTGACGATTTTACAGTAAACAGTACTATGGTTTCCGTAAATGTTGCATCGCAAAAATTTCAGGTGAAAACAGGGGTGATCGGCAAGGTATCTTATAAGTATGGAAAAAAATTTTCAGCGCGTAAGACGATAATTACAAGTGGTGCTGTGATGAAATATTAGGGCTTCACTGCTATGTAGTCATGTAATTCGCTTCTACGGGTCTCAACATTTCATGTTTCTTAATTTGTAAGAAGATTAACAAATTTTGTAAGATGCGTAAGATGTATTACAAACAAGACTCTGATAATGCAGTAGAGACATCACTAGTACTTGAGTTGTCAATACGAGAGAGAGAGAGAGAGAGAGAGAGAGAGAGAAGGTTCTTTTATTAATCTATGAATGTCCTCTTTTCTGAAGACGGACATCTAGTAACCCTAGTCTTTGAGAGACGAAGAGGCGAAGTACCACTCGAAAACGGTTCTGCGAATAAAGGCACGTTGTTAGGCGTGGGTTGTTTATCTTTGGTTGCAAGCTTATTTTTCGATGGCAGTACTAACGATATTGGAGACGGTGATAGTATTGTTGCCAGGAAGTAGGGTTGTGATCAGTGTTCACAACCGTACGATAATTATCGCACATGTACGATAATTTCGTGCCTGCGTACGATGTACGAAAGATTGCTACTATCGTCCGCAGATGTACGATAATTTCGAACGTAATAATATGTAACAATACATTGTCTCTTCAAATATTTTTTCTCGCAGCCCTACTGGTAAATTACTTTCGTAATTAAACTTGTCGCTTTAATCCTCTCAGTAGCTATGAACGGCTACTTTCGTAATACAGCTCGTCGATTTAATAATCTCAGTGACTGTGAGCGTTTCCGATCGGTGAGCGACAATGTAGTGCCGTTGTCGGATAAATAATTTGATTGTTGAAGTTCGCTCTTTATATATTCGCGTTACAGTGCTCGTAGTTACGTTGAAGTGCTTAGTGGTGCTGAAGTTTCACGCATTCCCTTAAACTAAGCGGCATTCTGACACAAGAAAGGATTACAACGACACTTACTTCCGTTACGGAACTATTATATCCCAATTGTTAGATCGGTGGCATTGGCAGCAATCGGAGGAAGGAGAAAGTAAACGCAGTCTTTCCGATGAAGCCGATATCTAACGCAATTTAACCAGGAACAGTCACACAACCTTTCCTGGAACGGTTTTATACGTCATGCATAAAACAATTTTTAAAAACCGCTCTTCATTCGGAAAAGTAATATATTTTGCAAGAGATAGACTACAGTACGGTATAAGTTATACAAAATCAGATTTGCTAGTAAATATTATGTATTATGGTCGTTTTGCAGGTAAGTACGATAATTTTGGTTAAATCCGGTGCATTTACGATAATTTTACGGCCCGAGTACGATAGTTGCCTCGTTTCAGGTTGTGAACACTGGTTGTGATTAATGAGAGGGCAGACTTTGCTAGGCGCGAACAGTGTCTCCAGATTAGGGGGTTTTCCCCCATTTTGGGGAGAAAATTTCGCAGGGAACTTTTGGGGAAGCAAAAAACGTGGGGAAATTGTTGGGGAAAAAATTCTGTACTGGAGAAATTTGGGGTTAAACTTTTATTTTCGTCAATGGCAATGTTGTGTGATCATGGTGGCACACTAAAATAGTGTGTGAGGTAAATATAGGAAAGGTTGGGGAAATGCCAACCGACTATATTATAACCCCATACTGCTTCAACAAGCCTTTCAGTATAACAATTGGAAGTAGGGAGCAGTGGGAGAAAATAGTTCGACGCTGACGGGGGATACTGTCTGGTTCACTGACGGGTCGAAATCAGACCAAGGCGTTGGGGCCGGTGTATACGAGGTGCAGCCAAGACTGGAGGGCGTCATCTCTCTAGGGAAACTGGCCTCAGTATTCCAGGCCGAAATCACTGCCATCAGGGCACGTGTGGAGGAGAATTTGCGTAGGTGCTACAAAGATCGTAGCATCTATATCTACTCATACAGCCAGGCAGCCCTGAGATCACTGGCAGCTCCTACAAGAAGGTCTAAAACTGTTGCAAAATGTCACAGGGTTCTGGTGGAGCTAGGGGGAAGCAATAGAGTAAACCTATTGTGGGTCCCTGGCCACTCGGGGATCAGTGGCAACGAACATGCCGACAGATTAGCCAGGATGGGGGCAGAGGCTCCATTTATTGGACCGGAACCTGTCCTGACAATCACCAAGGCAATGATTAAATTGGAGCTACGTAACTGGCTCAGAAGATAGCACGTAGAATATTGGACCAAAGTCCATCAACAAAAACATGGCAAGATAATAATGCCAAAGCCTTCTTTTAAAAGAAGCTCTGCAAGCCTGGGTCTGAACAGGAGAGAGATTAGACTCATGGTTGGATTGCTGACAGGCCATGGGAATTTCAAAAAACACGTACATACCATGGGAATAACAGAAGAGGACCCTAAATGTAGGATCTGTGATGACGGTGATGAAACTGCATCACATCTGATCTTCGAATGCATTGCATTGGAGAGTAAAAGGCACAGAACATTTGGGACAACCAGACCCGAAGAAATTGTGTCTAATAAAGAACTGGTAAAGGGACTCCTTGCACTCTTCAAGGGCATTGGTTGGCTTTACTAGACATACAGGGAGCAATACCGCACAATAAACTTAGTTTCGGTGCGGGCAGTGGCGGGTTAGACCAAGACTGTTTTGGCTTCCCTGAATGAATCAAATCAAATCAAATCAATGGTGGCAACGAAATGTTCCTTTTACGAGAGTAATTACTTTACCTGAGCAAAAAAGGGTAGATACAAGAACCTCTCAACCACAGAGGAGGGAAAGCATTAATTATCTACTTCATGGTGAACACGTAAGATTATTCCCTACATTTTATTTCGTTTTCAAAGAGCATTCAATGGTCGTTACAACATTAGCACACTACACTGCCTCTGCCGTAAGTATATCAACCGCTGCAAGATGTCAGCCTAACTTTACTAGCTGAGACTGTCATACTATGCAATCCTTAATACAAAGTTTTACTTATTGCTTAGATAGTAAACAGAGAAGTTTATATGATAGTAAGCAGTGATTTCTGCGAACATTTGACAACTGGTTCTCATTTCCCCAAACTAATACAATAATGCAGAACCTTCATTGTTGGCCCTTCACAAAAAATGTAGTTTACTATGAACACAGCATCTGAGAGTTAGTGAGGAAGTAGGCAACAAAAAATTATCATGCGAAGATATCGACCTGCATGGGAAGCCGAACCACAATTTTCTGGTAAGTTAATAAATTTCTACATTTTCTACGTGCTTCAGCTGATGCATACTAGACCTAAAATATTGTCTGAAGTAAAGCAACGAAGCTGGAATAAATTACTTTAATTTTAATTTTAGAATTAGTACAGTTACAGAGAAATAAAACCGTACAAAATTACTTAATACCTACTTATTGAGACCCCTGAGAAACGCGAAGAAATATGTAAGACTGGTTTCATTCCTGGTTTGCTCTGTTGGTTTCTGTACCATTAATATAAAAAGCATATGCAATAATATTAACATTGTTGCCGTACGGGCTTAATCCGTCTCATAATGATTAACCCCTGAGTTTGAGCGCATATTCTGGTTACAATGCGTGACGAACATCGATGTTTTCGTACCTTGTCCAAATTGTGTCCTTTTATTTTGTGTAGGAATATTACATTTTAGCTGAAAAGTGGGCTACTCACACGGTAGTATATGGGAGAAAGCGTGCTTTTTTATTTTATTTTATTTTATTTATTTCTTTTTTTTAAATGGGACTTAACTACGGGTTTATCAGTCCCTAAACTTACAAACTACTTATGAACTACTTACGAACTAGGACGGCACAAATATCCATGCCCGAGGGGGGATTCGAACCCCCGACCGTAGTGTCCGTGCAGACCGTGACTGAAGCGCCTGTCCCCTCGGTCACAAAGCGTGCTTTTTCGAGCATTTTGGGCAGAGTGTAAAATTTGAGGAGTCAGAAACTAGACCGCAATGAGCAGAAAAAAAATTTCCTTTGTATAGTTTCAAGATAAAATCAGTCGCTACTTAAAGGTTACCATTACAGCTATCGTGGCGAAGAAACTATGAAAGTAGAGTTTGGACTTGGGTTACTTGCATCGCATTTCATTACTAATTGGTGTTTGTCAGTTGAGAGTTTGTAAAGCAATTGTGTTTGTAGCTGGAATGTATGCGAGCCTGTGGTGGTGCGTGGTTGTCATATTAGCGCTCAGACACTGTTTTAATGTGCGATAGGCGCTGGTTCACAAACATTGACAGAATTATGCCCGGTTTCTGGAAAACTATAGTTACCGTGCCGTTAGCTATCGTCACGTTATAATTTAACATGCCAGATAACTTCCTTGGGTTTCCCGTAGCTGATTTCAACGACCGTTAGTTAACTATGAGGTAACTGCGCCTTCTGTCGAAGTAAATAGTACGTCTCAACAGATAACAGATGACACCACTAACGAAAATCGCAATTACTCGAATTTTATCGATTATTAAGGGAAATCGAAGACGCGTCTTATTAGTTTGTATAGTAGTTACGAGTTTTCTGTTTCTGTTTTCAAAGGCAATGGGCGACAAGCGAGGAGAAAATTTGACTCAATCTGTTGACCGACTTGATTTTAGAAAGGAAAGTAGTTATCGTAAATGCGTTTGACTATTTTTGGAAAAACAACACGCCTTGGAAGTTGTCACAAAACTGTACAATTCGTTAAACAGACAGGGGAGAAGACGGTAAGGCAGAAAGCTGTATTCTTTTTTAAAAAGAAAAACAGGACAAACAACAACGAAGGCAGGGTTAACAATAAAATCATACGTACTATTCCTGTTGTCAACATATATTTTTATGAATTTAAGTTTTCCTCTTCCCATTGTTCTGTGAATGTGACATTACTTTTCGCAACACAGACTGGTCAATTTACGTCCACCTACCGGAGCCCCACTAATAATAATAATAAAGACACTAATCACTTGAAACATTGACTGATGGTAGTGGCAACTGCATGGCAGAACACTATTGCAAAGGGAAGTATATTTATGCTTAATTGAAACTTTTATTATGAGGGCATGGCTTTGTGGTTTAGATGTGGTAAAATTTTACATCCAGATCGGCGATCGCGAGAGATAACGTTGGCCACTGTTGCTCAGTGTCGAGATGTTCCTTGACCAATCACCAAGGGAGATGCAGCTAATGCAAACGTCACGTGTTGTCAACATTAACTCTCGCAACCGCCGAGCGCGATGTAAAATTTAACCCGGAATGTTGTATTCGACGTTTTTCTCCGTTTGAACCCGGCAATGTCATTTGTCAGTATTATTATTATTATTATTCTGAAACGCATATGAAATTCCCTCTCATTTCACAGATCAAATGGTTGTCATCTAACACGAAAAACGCGTCGTGGTGTTTCAACAGTGCCGAGTACAGCTAAGTTTTCTTCTTCTGAACAACTGTCCGAAGCATCAGAAGAAAAAAAAAGAACACGGCGGTGACGACGATGATGGAAGAATTTCCATTCTTCAGCTTCAAAAATTTTAAAATTGTATGAAAATTATACGGAACCCTGTATAAAAACAAAAACAAATTACTACTGTTAAATAACTTCTGGACTTGCATTTAGAAGCGCACTAGCGCTACGTAGCGGATATAGTTAAAACTAAAGTTAACGTGTAGGTAACCCCAGGGGAACGCGCATTTATCTTTAACGGAAAGGTAACTGACGGTAACTGTTGTTTCGGAAACCCATTTTGTACTTAACGTTCAGGTAACCCACAGATAACTATAACGGGACAGCTAACTACTGTTTCGGAAACCGACCATTAAAATACAATAATGCCGCGTTCAATTGTTACATATAGGCACATGTAAAAACTGTAGCCATTGCATTAATATTTGCACTTGCAGATGTTCAAATGTTTGTTAAGCTTAAGGGACGTAACTACGGGGTCATCAGTCCCTAAACTTACAAACTACTTATGAACTACCTACAACTAAGGGCGGCACAAATATCCATGCCCGAGGGGGGATTCGAACCCCCGACCGTAGTGGCCGTGCAGACCGTGACTGAGGCGCCTCAGTCCCCTCGGCCACCACGGCCGGCGCACTTGCAGACAACTAACGCCGACCGTACTGCTAAAATTGAGATTACTGATAAGAAAGGGACAAGACGTTTTACTCTTAAATCTATGCTTAATTTCCATTACAGAGGATAAAAACTGCAACTCGCCGCTCCATTTAACATTACTCATAATTTTAAAAACGGTCCCTTGCCCCGAGTCACGTGACTTAGATGTTTTTTTTTTTTTTCAGTATTAAGGCTCCTAAAAACACGAGCTGAACTGTCCGCCATTTTTTCTCCAAGCTGTAGGAGTTGCCACGTTCCGGCCGAAGCTCACGCGTTATCTAGCGTTTCGTTCAACTCGCTCACACTCACAAACTACTCACTGTATGAACGTGGAACTTTCATCAATGTGTTCGTTAAGAATCAGACTACATTTTCATTTTAGTTTTATTTGAGGTAGTAATTTATTAAGAGGATGTACTGAACGTTTATGACCATGTACTTTCTGACAACGTTACGGAATTTTTGATATGCGAGAACTTTTTTCCTATTGAAGTTAGGTGCGCATGTTAAGCGAACGAAATGTACAAAATACATCAAATTTTCATGCACTCCAAACAGAAACTATGAGAAGTTAATAATTTGAGATAATGTTAGTTAAATATGACGCACTGGGATCCGCTCGTCTGTCTAGGAATAGCTCGTCTTCAGTATTAGAGCTGCAAACAATTAGACACAGGATGTTAGTGTCTAACTGATTAACCGATCAAATTGAATAGATGCAAACTACAAAAGTGCTGCGTCTACATGTCTATGTAGGATTGTTTTAATTTTTCGGTTATTTGAAAAGGACATTCTAATTATCTCAATAGAGAGTACTTCATTATGTGAGGAAATGAGAACGAGGCACTTCATTTGCTAGAGATGTCGGCGTTGTTATATGTCATTTTCTAGCATTCTCGTTAAATCTAGTAACTTTCGTTCTGTTAGTGTTAGGCTATAAAATTAAGGTAACGTTTTCCTATTAGATTTTGAATACGGAGTTGTACCTTCGAAACGAATTGGACAACTAATAAAAAAAACCATTTGTGACCCATTTAGGAATAGTCTACCAGTACATCAATAAATACCTAACTTTACTTTTTTCATTCGAAAAATCTACACTTCCTTGAATAAAAGATAGTTAATGAAGTTTTTCATAGTAACCATGTGGCAAAATACGCACCTCTTTGCATATTATCATTTGCAAAAATATCATATTGATGCCTCTAACTGTGTATGAGATACGCAATAATTCACTATGGCCTTGTCACCGTCGGAAATGTTGTTCGGTACATAAAATAAATGTTCAAATGTTTGTTAAATTTAAGGGACTTAACTACGGGGTCATCAGTCCCTAAACTTACAAACTACTTATGAACTACCTACAACTAAGGACGGCACAAATATCCATGCCCGAGGGGGGATTCGAACCCCCGACCGTAGTAGCCGTACTGAGCGTGACTGAAGCGCCTCAGTCCCCTCGGCCACCGCGGCCGGCGTAAAATAAATTTTAGCGATATGGGTGAAAGGTACAGATCTGCTTCTTAAGTGAAAAACAAAATTCAATACACTAGGAAAATGACAACCGCAATAACATTGCGTGTAACATGCACCAAACGGAATATCATAGCAGCTCCTATTTACCCTGCAAACTTTTCATAAATTTGCGCAGTCTCTTACTTGAGACTGTAACTGTAACTATTAACGAAATGATGCACACTTCGTCACAATCCTGACATATACAGATTTATGTAACGTAAAGGTAAAGTAGTCTACAATACTAAGATTGGTTTGAACACAACAGTGTTTTACTAGGCACGGTCCTGTTTTGAGGTGGTATGCCGTTGCCTTCCTCCGACCTTCGAACTGACTTACCCAGCCAGTTATAGGGGGACCTACAGTTTAACGTGGGTTCCGAACCACGGTGCTACTCGGTATTTTTCACATGGGAAACACTGCCAGAGGTGAAAGAAGCGGAAAGTGACAGATCCTAGGACCTGGCGGGGATCGAACCCGCGACCTTTGGATTTGTAGTCTGGCACTCTACCACTGTGCAACCGAGGCGCACTAAGTAACGTGAAAATTAACTTTTTCTCTCTATTAGTTTTTGCGAAATACTTTCTGAAAGAGGGCACGGCATGCGCCTCTATGTTGTCAGCGTAGCGTAATTCCAACCATATTGGGGAAAAATGGCGGACGATTCAGCCTGGGTATTTAGGAGCTCTATCAGCATGCTCTATTCAGTATAATGGCGTCACGGGCATTCTATGTTAGCTTTGGTCTATACATGCAGAGATACTGTAATGCATGCGCCGTGAACTCTTTCCTGTGGCAAAAAGAAAGCAGAAAACATTTCCATACAGAAATTACTTTAATACATTCGCCCTGACAAAAATCACCCTCCTCTACAGGGCAACAATATAGGCTGACATGCGGAGCATTTATTATACAGGAGATCGTCTTTGCAAAGAATCGGTTGATATGCTAATATTGCTATTTTATTATATGAAACACCAACTATTGTTCGTCTTGTGCTCTTTATGGTTACAATAGAACTGTATGAATTGCAAGATTTTTACCTAGCCGCATATTTCCGTTAAGTATTCGCAATTCAAATAATGTAGTGTTTTGGCTCTTACTGTCAGAAGGTGTCTAGCTATACACACTTACTTTTCTACATAATTACAGCACTAATACTCATTTACATATAACAGCTGGTAACTGACTCAACTTTTGAAACATTCCTTGCACGTTGTAGCAAATAAATAAAATTATATCAGAAGCAATGAAGGAAGTCGTTTTTTGATACATTTAAAATGTGTAGGGGAGACCGGAGCACATTTTCCATAGGGGCAAGTTTTCCAAATCCGTTTATTTTCGAAGCAAACCGCTAGATGTTACCACGGGCGATACTGTAGGAAGTAGCAACAAAGCACGCTTCATTTACGAAAGTTTCAGTGTTGTTGCAGCAGTCACAACGTCGGCAGGGCTGTTTTCGGCAGTTTTGCAAATGTGAGTAAACTTTCACGTTTTTATTGAAACTTAAAATAAACATTCCAGCGTTAAACTTTTTATTTTTACATTGAACACACTTAAAGTGGGTTTCTTTCTTTTCGTAACTGTGCATTTGTTTTGTAAATAGCTTACACTGTTACTCACGGACGTAGTGTTATAGTTCCGAATATGGCGACGGGGCACGTTTTCCGAGTGCATATGGGGCACATATTCCTTATTTCTTTGAGTCTTACGCCAAGTCTAAAGCAAATGAAAAGTGGGTCCAGTGGACGAAATGCAAAAAATTGGCACATGGAGACTGTACGAAAGGGAATGTTGTATTTTTTGTTTGCTTACATTGTGATTCAGACAATCAGTATAAGTATTGTTAAAAATGTCTGTATTTGTAAAATATTTAAGGCACATATTTTGTAAAACCATTAAATAGCAGTTGTTTTCATTTAATGTGGCTATTTTTATTATCCTCTTTTGTAATGTATTGTAAATTCATGATAAAAATACGTATTCAGTGAAATCAAGATAATTATCTCTGTTTTAACATTGAAAGTATAATTGGAATATTTGCCCCTGTACATTTTAAGTCAGCTGGAAAACTTGCCCCGCATACGGGGCAAATTTTCCAACGCAACATGGTCAGACAAAACCATTTGCTACGAAGACTGATATTTACTATTTTCAAAAATATCAGTACAAGACTGTAAATAAAGGTACAGGAAATATAATGATCCGCTGTTTACCGTAAAATCAATAAAAATAAGAAGTACAAAAATAAAAATGTAAAATGGTGGAAAACGTGCCCCGGTCTCCCCTAGTGTGGTTAGTACTGTTCTACTTCTGTCTTTACTCTTCCCAAGTTTGTTAATCAGTTACTAGAACAAAGTGTAAGATTTGTTGTAACGCTGATATAATGATGGATACGAAATACGAAGCATGGTAAGTGTAAGAAACAAGATATTCATATAACAGAAATCTATCAATAAGAAACTGCAAGTAATTATTGATGTATCATTAGCTATGCCTTTGGTGGTAGTCTTTAGTGAACAATATAAAATTATATTATAGTTAATTAAAAAAGTTACTCTATATACACCATCTGGTTCATTTGTAAACCATTAACCTCTGAAATATTTTTCTTCATTCCTGTGGCTAACACTTTATAGGAGACGATGTACAGTGTTGCTTGGCCGTGAAACATTTCTCCTGCATTTGATGTTCTATATTTTACCGCAGATTTAAAATAAAACTATTTGACCTAAGGAAACCTGTCTGACAACTTTTATCACAGCACTTGAAAATGGCCTTAGGCCGAAACTAAGTTGACCAAAAAAAGATTCAGTCAAATGGCGGTCAGCTCTTCTAAAAAAAGACAAAGAAAAATATTTGTAAAAAGTGATATTTTAGGTGCACTGTAGTTTGTTATTGGCTGTTTTGGTGATCATTACTGTGATCGTGATACTGAATATAGTATATGACAGTTGAAAACATTATGACTTTTAACGCAATAGACTTATGAAAGGAAACAGTAGACAAACATTAATACAAAAATATATATTTATTCAGTCATAGAATAACATACAGTAATTTTTAAACAAAAATAAAAAAAAGGTTTCACTGCAGCAAATGTGGATGATGGTGAACGAATCTATACACAAGATATGAAGATGACATGATCACTCACAATGATTGCATATAAAAATGGCACTAAGGAAAGACAGATGAATTGAAATATGTTTAAATGGTACCACAGCACGATTGCAATAGATGAAAGCTGCTTCCATCTGTATGTGAGATCTGAAGCCCTTTCCTCAGTGTTCATGGAGGATGCAATCAGCTAGGCGGCTTTGATGTTATAGGCAGTACAATGGAGATAAGAAGGGAGTTGCACTTCCTGGACGAGGATGGAACTGAAACCTGGCTGAGATGTTACCACACCTTGCCGTGGCTGCCGTAGCCACCACCGTATCCGTAGCCACCACCGTATCCGTAGCCACCGGACAGGCCGCTCGAGTAGAGGCTTCCACCGCCAATGCTGCTACTGACTCCAGTGGAGACAATTCCTCCAGACCCGTAGCCACTACCATATCCACTTCCGTATCCACTGCCGTATCCACCACCCAGCCCAATACCGGAGGAGACAATGCCACCAGAGATGCCAGACGACAGACCTCCACCAATGAGACCGGCGGACGCCAATCCGGAACCACCAGCTAGGGAGCCACTGGAAACGATGCCACCTCCGATGCCTACAGAAGAGACGCCAGTGGATACAGGGACGGGCACAGGTACGGGCTGCGGGTCAGGGACGGTCACGGGGTAGGGCTGGGGGACGCCGACGGGCACGGGGTGGGGCACCCTGACGGGGTACGGCTGGGGCACCGGGACGGGCACGGGGCGGGAGACGGGCACTGGGACGGGGCGGGAGACGGGCACGGGGACGGGGCGGCTGACCGGCACGGGCACGGGGTGTGGCACGTGCACGGGGTACGGCTGCGGCACGGGCACCGGCCGGCTGACCGGCACCGGGACGGGCTGCGGGACGGCCACCGGGCGCTCCACTGGCACCGGCACGGGCTGCGGCTCGGGCACCGCCACCGTCTGCACCACCGTCTGGGTCGGGGCGACGGCCACGGCTCCCACACCCGACCCGATGCCGATGGCAGCACCGCCGAGACCGCCTCCGATGCCAACTCCACCACTGATGCCGCCAGAGGCGAGACCGACAGAGCCAGAGCTCAGTCCGACGCTGCCCGAGCCCAGGCCGATACCGCCACCGTACCCATATCCACCACTGATGCCTCCGTATCCACCGCTGATGCCTCCGTATCCACCACTGATGCCTCCGTATCCACCACTGATTCCTCCGTATCCACCACTGATGCCTCCGTATCCACTGCTGATGCCACCGCCATAGCCGTAGCCCCCACTGAGGCCCCCTCCGTACCCGTAGCCTCCTCCGAGGCTGCCTCCTCCAATGCCACCCAGGCCGAGTCCTCCGTAAAGGATACCGCGCTTGTCCTTCTTCGAGATGTCCTTCTTAGCAGCATCCTCAGCTATGGCCGATGCCAGAAGCACGGCTGTGAGGTACACCTGCAGGGGGAAGGAAAAGAGTGTCAGACACAAATTAAAATATAACCAGCTATTTAAATTGGTTTTAAGAAGCAGGGAGGTGCAACAAAGCTAGTGCAGTGACTGCTCAGCTAAGATCTGCCCTCAGTTATTTAATTGTATTTTAGTCATAATGTTATTAAATTATTAGCTTTGATATTTGAAATTACTGTAAACTGTTGAAGAAACAGTAGTTCAACGGGTGCCATTGGTGACACGTCTCGGTCACCTCTTGTTCGCATTGACGGCATTTTAAACATTTCAGATGTATTACGACCCCTGCGAAACCCTACATTTCAGCAGGATAATGCACGACCGCATGTTGCAGGTCGTGTACGGGCCTTTCTGGATACGGAAAATGTTCGAATGCTGCCCTGACCAGCACATTCTCCAGATCTTTCACCAACTGAAAACGTCTGGTCAATGATGGCCGAGCAACTGGCTCGTCACAATACGCCAGTCACTACTCTTGATGAACTGTGGTATCGTGTTGAAGCTGCAAGGGCATCTGTTTCCATACACGCCAACCAAGCTCTGTTTGACTCAATGACTCAATGACTTTGACTCAATGACTAGGCGTAGCAAAGTCGTTAGTAGGGCCAGAGGTGGCTGTTCTGGGTACTGATTTCTCAGGATCTATGTACCCAAATTGCATTTCAGTTCTAGTATAATATATTTACCCAATGAATACCCTTTTATCATCTGCATGTCTTCGGGGTGTGACGAGGTAGTTTCCCCTCTAACCCTACATTGTACAGATCACATAAATATTGTTTACTGCGCAGTTCCACGGCTACGTGCGACTCCCTATATATTTGTTGGTCTGTGTAACGATCCCTGCGGCACCCCCGCTATTTTTCCAATGAATACCCATTTACATCTGCATTTCTTCGCGGTGTGATGAGATAGTTTCCCCTCTAACCTTAAATCATACAGATGACGTAAATATTGTTTCCTGTGCAGTTCCACGGCTACTATCGGCTCCGTATATTTTTGTTGGTCCGTGTACGGACCCCTGCGGGACCCCCGCTGTGCTACTCACCAGCGCAGTCGCCCTCATGCTGCGTGCGTGCTGTGGCTGTGATGCTGGAGAGGAGGCGACTGACGCCGTTCTGGCGTCGCCCCCGCTATATATACGTGCTCCCACGTGCTGCGGCGTCTCTGGAGAAAGGGAAGAGTGCGTCGGCCACGGCCCAAACCTGCCCCGCTGCTCCGGTCACCCGGCGTGGGCCGCCAGAAGCAAGCCGTGCAGAACTCACCATAAGGTCACCGCCACGGTGCTACTCGTACTGGCCGCAGACGTAGGCCAAAATGCATAGTGACGTTTAACATTTGATATCTTCTGCACTGTTATAGTTACAAATTTACATCTACGTCTACATAGATACTCTGCAAACTGCCTGGCAGAGGGTTCATTAACCACTTTCATAACTTTTCTCTACCGTTCCATTCTCTAATAGCATGCGGGAAGAAAGAACACCTAAATCGTTCCGTTTTCGATCCGATTTCTCTTATTTTATTGGGATGGTCATGTCTCCCTACGTAGGTGTGTGCTAGCAAAATATTTGCACATTAATAAGTAAAAGTCGGTGATTGAAACTTCGCAAACAGATCACGCCGCAATGAATAACGTCTTTCTTTTAATGATTTCCACCCCAATTCGAGCAACATTTCCGTGACGCTTTCCCCCCCCCCCTCCCCCCCCGTAACGTGATAAAACAAAACGAGATGCCCTTCTCTGGACCTTCTCAATGTCTTCCGTCAGTCCCACCTGGTGAGGATCCCACAGGGGGCAACAGTACTCCAGGAGAGGACGCACAATTGTGATGTAGACAGTCTCTTTGGTGGAGCTGGTGCATCTTCGAAGCGTTCTGCCAATGAAACGTAACCTTTGATTCGCCTTCCCCACAATATTTTCTATGTGTTCTCTCCAGTCAGAGTTGTTCGTAATTGTAACTCCTAGGTATTTGGTAGAATTTACGACCTTAATGTTTGACTGATTTATCACGTAATTGAAGTTCAGTGGATTTCTTTTAGTGGTCATGTGTATTACTTCACACTTTTCTTTATTTAGTGTCAATTGCCAATTTTCGCACCAAGTAGAAATTTTGTCTAAATCGCTATGCAGTTGCTTTTGATCCTCTGTTGACTTCACTAACCGATAAACGACAGCATCATCCGCGAACAGTCTAAGGGAGCTATTCAGATTGTCTGCTAAATCGTTTATGAACACGAGGAAGAGTAGGGGACCTATAACGCTTCCCTGAGGAACGCCAGATATCACTTCTGTTTTACTCGATGACTTACCGTCATTTAAAACTGGACACTATTGTGTTGCATATAACGCACAATATGAAAGGTTATTATCTCTATCTAGGTTGTTTGAAAAACAAACAAAATCCTATCAATGATTGGTTGTGTGGCCATATTCCGCAGCAGCTGTTAAAATTGATTATAAGAGGTAATCTGTGTTTTGCTGACTGCAATGAAGAGATTTATTTTACACCAAACGCGTTTCGCTTTTTTATTTTAAAAGCATCTTCTGGGGTCTGTAAATGATACAAAGGTTTGTACAGTTTGTTTTCGATAAATAGATTAAAACAGTTTTTAGAAAACACTGTGCACGTTGGGCCTAAGTGTTTTTAACTTAATATTCGGTCTACTCACGGTGTTGATGTCTCTTCTTTACATGTTACTACTGCTTCTCCGTCTTGTTAGCTGGAATTCGTTTGTTCCTGGCATGTGTTTGTTGGCTGTGTACACCACTTTTCGTGTGTTTTTTGTTTCGCTTCTTCCTTTTCATCCCAGCACATCACATCACTTCACTTTTTGAAATGTATACAGATTACATATCACCTGTTATAAGTGGAATGCCTGTCTGTTTATTTACAGGCACACTGTAGTGAAATGATAGGTTTTGCAATACCTTGACATTCACATAGAATACAGTTATAGATTAAGGTCAAAATAATTCAGTTACATTTCATTCAAGTAGCGACAGTCAGTTACATTTCTTAGATCATATGGTAGAAACACAACTTTCACAGCAGACGTATATTTTCTAAGAGAGAAGGACAAGCAAGAAACTTTCAAATATTCTGTGCAATTTCTGGTTGATCATGTTCACGGAATTTCATTTTATAAGGATTTGAATTTTTAATTGTTGGTGTACCGTCAAACGGGGCGATTTCGGACACAGTGGTGCGACGGAATAATAAGTCGGACAATCTCGTTGTCGAAAGTTCGCGCTGTGTTATGGAGCGGAAACAACGAGCTTAAATTCCATAGAGTGGCTAAACACGAGTTACAGCGCTCTTTGCGGAAGCTTCTGTAAACTCGGCCGCCATATTTTGGTGGTCAGTACACTTGACAGGAGTATGTCCATCTTACGTTGTCGTTGAGTTTGAAGTATTGTATGTAGGTTATACTGTATTTCTTGTGTATTTCCTATACAATTTTTGTTGATGAAATGCGCCTAAAGTGTGTTCAGCTTTTAAAGGCACAAATCGAAGTGATGAAACGACACCTACTTCGTCCAAAAACACGCAATGTTTTGCCTTGTTTGACCTCAGTCTTTCTATACCGAAACAAAATGCCTTACTGATGGTACATAGCTGCCCCAAGAGTGAAGCTTCAGATGACGTATCCCGTAATTTCCTTGAAGTGCACACCATAAAAATCATGTGTTCTACCTAGTGAGGTTTACGATTTCTTCTTCTATCGCTCCTGTGGATGACGAAACCATATTTTTGAGTGTCTACACCTTCTTTAAAAGTATTTTCAATTGCTATTGACAATACTTAATCGAGCATGGTTGACATGCAACCAGTGCAAAGTGTGGAAGCAGTAGAGACAGCCAGAATTTTTCCACTTGTATATGTCTGTGTTCTTTGCAAAAATATGTATTTATTTCAGTGTGGCAACAAAGTACGTTACTAATGACACGTTATTTCGGTGTGGAATGCTTTTGTGCGGCCGCGGTGGCCGAGGTGACTGAGGCGCTCAAGTGACGGTCAGCACGGCCCCTACGGTCGGGGGTTCTAATCCCCCCTCGGGCATGGATATTTGTGCCGTCTTTAGTCTTAGCTAGTTCATAAGTAGTTTGTAAGCTTAGGGACTGATGACCCCGTAGTTAAGTCCCATAAGTTGTACAAACATTAGAACATTTTTTGAATGCTTTTGTGGAAGCAGCTTCGAAAAAGTCTGAAGGAACTATAGGCACATACTTATTCAATAGTTAGTCTTTATTTAAAACGTGGAACTGTAAATACGTACAATTCTCGAGTGGGTGTGGCATACGAGCTGTTAGCTGATACCCCAAGTAACATGGCGGACGCCAGTTCTATTTGCCTCAAACATGGCAGGCCTATCGCCACACTATGAAATTCAAGCTCGTTGAGCGGAAACTTTTTGCGACTGGCGAAAAAGTGTTGTAGCGTCAGTTACCAACGAGATCAGTGGGCTGCGGCACTGTGACAAGTTTTGTGCCAGTTTGATATTAGTTTTGCCTAAAGTTTCAAAGTAACGGAGATTTTTTCTACGTTGTGTACTCTGATTTCGGGCAATGTCGAGAACGTATAAAAGTAAAAAAAAAGGTGTTCAAGATCGGTGTAATTATGACCCGGGAATTTTAAAGAAAGTAGATCGAGATATTCAGTGTGGCAAATTAACGTATAGAAAAGCCTTTAATCAATAAAAGTGCTTATCTCAGTCCTTATCTCTTATTTGAATGATGGACGTCCTTAAAATATGTTGATAGTCATTAAAATCAAACAGAAAGAAAGTAGAATTAAAAAAGCTAATTTGTGCCTGAAATCCCCCATTCACTTCGAAACACCGGACAGAGATTGAAAATACACGTCCGAAATCACCCCAGTCCATGGGGTGATTTCGGACACTTTATTGGTCTGTCTCAATCAAAAGCAAATGCTCATGAACGGGATGTCTTTTAGTCAAGGTATGCCAAAAACTCCTTTTCCCTCCAATTCTGTTTAGTATCTCTCATTAGTTAAGCGATCTGCCCACCTAATGTACTACATTCTTCGGTAGCACAAGCGCATTTTGAAAGCCAATATCCTCTTCCTGTATCAACTATTTATCTTCTATGTTTCACTCCCGTACAAGGTAACACACCACACAAATGCCTTCAGAAAAGTCTTACTTACACTTGAATTAATATTTAAAGTTAGTAAATTCCTATTATTCAAAGCGCTTTTTTCCCTTTGCCATTTTGCATTTTATACCCTCTGTACTGCGACCATCTTGTGTTATTTTATTGAACAAGTATCAAAACTCATCTATCGACTTTATTGTTTCGTTACCTAATCTAATTCCTTCAGCATCGTACGATTTTCTTAGACTGCATTCCAAAACCTTGATTTACTCTTGTCAAAGTTCATGTTATATCCTCCTTTCAACAAACTGTCCACTGCACTGAATTGCTCTTTCAGGTCCTTTGCTGTCTCTGATAGAATTACAATGTCATCAGAATACACGCAATGTCTTTATTACTTCACCCTGAAGTACAACGCCTCCTCCAAATTCTTCCTTGCTTTCCTTCACCGCCTGCTCGATGCACAGATTGAATAACATCGGAGAAAGGCTACAACCCTGTCTTACTCCCTTCCCAACCTCTGCATCCCTTTCATGCCTTTCGTCTAATAACTGCGGCCTGGCTTTTGTACAAGTTGTAAGTAACACTGCTTTCCCCGTATTTTATCTCTGCTGACCTCAGAATTTGAAATAGTGAATCCCAATCAACATTGGCAAAAGCTTTTATCAAATTTACAAGAGCTAGAAATGTAGGTTTACCTTCCCTTAATCTATCTTCTAAGATAACTCGTAAGGTGCATATTGCCTCCTGTGGTCCCACATTTCTCCTGAATCCGAGCTGATCTTCCCCGAGGTCAGCTTCTTCCAGCTTTTACATCCTTCTATAAATAATCAGTTGTAAAATTTTGCAGCCATGACTTACGAAACAGATGGTTCTGTAATTTCACTCCTTTCTGCGCCTACTTCCTGTGGAATGCGGATTATTACATTTTCTTCACTTCTGAGTGTATTGCGTCTGTCCCATACATCTTACGCACCAGGTGAAATAGTTTTGTCACCGCTGGTTCTCCCGAAGACTTCAGCAGCTCTGAGGGAATATCATCTTCACCCGGGACCTTTTTCAGAACTCGGTTTTCTGGGCTCTGTCAAATTCACCTCTCAGTATGGTATCTCCTATTTCATATTCGCCTACTTCCTTCGTACAACATTGTCTCTAAATTCATCACATCACAAACGGGTTTTAATCGAATTGCACAGTTATGGTATATCGCCCCATATTTGCGAATGGATAGGAGATTTACTGTCAGAGAGAGTACACAGGTTGCAGTGATCGATGGTAAGGCATCGACTAAAACAGAGGTGATATCGGGCGTTCCACAGGATAGTGTTAATTGGTCCTCTGCTGTTCCTTATTTACGTAAACGATTTAGGGGAAAATCTAACCCGTCCGCGCGGCCACTACAGTCGGAGGTTCGAATCCCTCCTCGGGCATGGATATTTGTGCCGTCCTTAGTGTTAGCTAGTTCATAAGTAGTTTGTAAGTATTACGCCGTCATTTACCGGAAGATCAAAACCATCTGCAGAACGATCTGAATAAGATATCCCTATGGTGTACAAATTTAAAAATTGGCAATTGACTCTAAATAATAAAAAGTGTGAAATCCTCGACATGAGTACGAAGATAAATCAGTGATAAGTGGAGATCGTAAAGTCCACAAAATACCTAGGAATTACTAATACTTCAGACTTAAACTGGAAAGAACGCGTAGATAATGTCGCGAGAAAGGCGTACCAGAGACTGCGTTTTATTGGCAGAACCCTTAAAACATGCAACAGAACTACAAAAGGAACTGCGTACTCTACGTTTGTCCGTCCTTTTTTGGAGTACTGCTGCGCAGTGTGGGATCCTTATCAGGTGGGTTTGACGGAGGATATCGAAAGAGTCCAGAGAAGAGCAGCTCGTTTCGTATTGTCACGATACAGGGGAGACAGCGTTACGGAAATGATATAGGACTGGGTTGGGAATCATTACAACAACGGCGCTTATCTCTGCGACGTGGGCTACTTACGAAACTCCAATCGCCAAAATTCTCCTCCGAATGCGAATATATATTGTTGACGCCCACCTACATAGGTAGACATGATCATCAGAATAAATTACGAGAAATCAGAGCTTGAACGGAGAGATTCAGGTGTTCTTTCTTCCTGCGCGCTATTCGAGAATGGAATGGGAGATAAATAGTATAAAGGTGATTCGATTTGCAGAGTATCCTATGTAGATGTAGATTTCCTTTGTAGAGCCCCTTTATGTACCGTTTCCACCTTTCAGCTTTCCCTTCTTTGCTGAGAACTGGTTTTCCACCTGAGTTCTTGATACTCATACAGCTGTTTCTCTTGTCTCCAAATGTCCCTGAGGCATGTCGGTGCCGTATCGCAGAGTGCAAAACTGTGGTCCTTGTTTCGATTTCTCCCGTCGGTGGCGCACCCGAATTTGCGTCAGTGGGTAGCAGCCGGAAGATGTGGTGTGTTTTCCGACTGGTGTGCCACTTGCCGGGCGTTCGGTGTCGCCGAGTGTGTCCAGGTCAAAGAGGTCTATAAACAACATAGAGAGGCCAACGAGCTATATAAACTACATATAGAGGCTGTCTCTGGGTTAACAGCGCTCCTTGTGGCAGCAACCAGGAACTGTGGCAGCCATTTTTTTCAACGGCTAGTGCGCCGAATACGAAAGTTAGACCGACGCAATTTACGTGTTTTGGTTTCACATTTTATGTATCGTAGTAAGCATGAAAGGTTATTTATTAAGCTGAAATCATGCCGAGAGTATGCGCAGCATATAACTGCACGAATCACAGTAATGAGACTGTTGGAATATCGTATTTCCATTAGTCAAGCAGGAAACATAAAACCTCTTTTATTACCTATTGCAAATCATGATATAAATCATTCAGAGAGCAGTAGGATTATTCAGTTTGACCATCACTATGGTCAGAATACGAAATGCTGACATAGCGTTTGAGACAGGTAGACAGGTAGTCTGCGTTTGTAAGTATATTGAAGAACATCTTCCATCTGTTCACTTGTGCACATGGCACGGAAGAGATTCTAATCTGCTGATGGTAATTCCGAAACGCGTCGTTTTTTGAGGGCACGCTGTACATCAAGTGTGACCAATAATAAATAGTTTGCGACCTAACCAGCTTCACAGCAGTACTACCCAATCATTTCATCATGGTCGCCTACCTCCTCACTGACTTTATGTCGCATTTACAATAATTAAGTGGTTGCTTCGCTTCGTCGTGTCTAGTTATTTGCGTTAGTTGGCGTCTTTCCCTTCTGGCTCTCCATGTATTTGCCTGTCTTTGTGTTCACGTCTTAGTTTAGGTTGGTTAGCTGAACCCCAGCGATATTTCACGCCTGTGTCCTTATTAATACATGCATTCTGGTGACCGTCAGTTGTTGTCGTGCTTGATCGCGCCGAGGTTTCTGGTTGAGCGGCTATTCGTCCACGAAATTTGATCTTATCTGGTTTCTCAGCTGCTCTTTGCCGACTGCAACACACCGGGTGATCAAAAAGTCAGTATAAATTTGAAAACTTCATAAATCGCGGAATAATGTAGATAGAGAGGTAAAAATTAACACACATGCTTGGAATGAGGTTTTATTAGGAAAAAAAATGAAAAACCCCTCAAGTTCAGAAAAGCAATAATTAGCATGAAAAATTAAGACAAAGCAAAGATGATGTTCTTTACAGCAATTGCGCAATATGTTCGCCATCATTCCAGAACAATAGCTGTTGTTGAGGAATAATGTTGTGAACAGCACTGTAAAGCATGTCCGGAGTTATTGTGAGGCATTGGCGTCGGATGTTGTCTTTCAGCATCCCTAGAGATGTCGGTCGATCACGATACACTTGCGACTTCAGGTAACCCCAAAGCAAATAATCGCACGGACTGAGGTCTGGGGACATGAGAGGGCAAGCATGACGAAAGTGTTGGCTGAGCACACGATCATCACCAAACGACGCGCGCAAGAGATCTTTCACGCGTCTAGCAATACTTTTCTTATTTTTATTTATTTATTTATTTGTTCTAATAAAACCCCATGTCATTCCAAGCATGTGTGTCGATTTTTACCTCTCTATCTACATTATTCCGTGGTTTATTAAGTTTTCAAATTTATATTGAGTTTTTGATCACCCGGTACTTTGAAGTCAGTATGATGTTCGTCTTCCAATAACCGAAGGAAAATTAGTGTAAATCTCTTTATTTACATTTGCCTAAGTCTGTCTGGATTTCATGTTAGCAGCAATATTTCTGGTCTCAATAAAATTGTACACATGTTATGCGGAATGTTTATTGCAATTCATCTATAGTATCAACTCATAAAATATTCACGACTGCCCTTGAGACAGCCTGTATATATACGAGTCGAATAACTACGTTTCCCTGAGTAACAATTTCGCGACTTGTCTCCTTTCGTCAACTTGGTCCCCCACTCGGTCGTCTGCGCATGCGCGAAGCACTTCCATACGCGTGAGAATAGGATCCATCCTATTCCGTCTATTAGCGATCGTATGTGTGCATCTTGAGCAAAGTGGACGCATCTACACTGTACGCGGAGGGTGTAACCGATACATTATGGGTAATCTTGTAAGCTCTCACTTCCTGTGTAGAAAGGGCTTTAGGAAACGTCCTGTGAATATCTTACAAATAAAGTAAGTTTTGAAGACGTATTAAAACCTTATGTATCAACGGACACAAAACATACTGCTTCCCTAATCGGAATGCCGATCATAAATAAATTTAATTTCAGTCAAATTTTTCTGTTGATATCAGGCACGCTTCATGTACATCTACATGGGATACTCTGCAAATCACATTTAAGTGCCTGGCAGAGGGTTCATCGAACCACCTTTATACTAGTATCTTCCATTCCATTCTCGAATAGCGTGCGGGAAGGAAGAACACCTAAATCTCTCCGTTCGAGCTCTGATTTCTCGTATCTTATTCCGATGATCATTTCTACTTATGTAAGTGGGAATCAACAATACATTTTCGCATTCGGAGGAGAATGTTGGCGACTGGAGTTTCGTAAGTATACCACGCCGACGCGATAAGAGTCTCTGTTGTAATGATTCCCATCCCAGATCCTGTACCATTTCCGTAAAGCTGTCTCCCCTGTATCGTGACAATACGAAACGAGCTGCTCTTCTTTGGACTCTTTCCATGTCCTCCGTCAAACCCACCTGATAAGGATCCCACACTGGGCAGCGATACTACAAAAATGGACGGACAAGCGTAGTGCATGCAGTTTCTTTAGTAGTTGCATCTTTTAAGGGTTCTGCCAATAAAACGCAGTCTCTGGTTCGCGTTTCCCACGATATTATCTACGTGTTCTTTCCAATTTAAGTCTGAAGTGATAGTAATTCCTATGTATTTTGTTGAGTTTACGGCCTTCACATTTGATTGATTTATCTAGTAAACTAAGTTTAACGGATTGCTTTTCGTACTCATGTGGTCGACTTCACACTTCTCATTATTTATAGTCAATTGCCAATTTTTACACATAGTGATATCTCATTCAGTATGTTCTGCAGTTGGGTTTGATCTTCAGATGATTTTACTAGACGGTAAATGACAGCGTCATCTGCAAACAACCTAAGAGAGCTACTTAGATTTTCCCCTAAATCGTTTATGTAAATAAGGAACAGCAGAGGACCAATAACACTACCCTGTGGAACGCCCGACATCAATTCTGTTTTAGTCGATGCCTTACCATCGATTACTACGAACTGTGTCCTCTCTGACAGGAAATCCCCTATCTAGTCGCAGATTTGTTGCGAATCGATTTCCGAACCATTGTCGGTAGCACCCATCACTTCGTGTGAGTAAATAGCTAATTGCGTTTCGGATGAACGATATTTTCTAAATCCGTGTTGACCTTGGGTCAATAGATCATTCTGTTCAAGATAATTCATAATATTTGAATTCATGATATGTTCCAAAACCCTGCTGCAAATTGACGTCAATGAAATAGGCCTGTAGTGTAGTGGGTTACTCCTACTGCCTTTCTTGAATATAGGTGTGACCTGTGCAACTTTATCATTTGGTACAGATCCTTCTTTGAGAGAACGGTTGTCTATGGCTGTTAAGCAAGGAGCTATCGCTTCAGCATAATCAGAGAGAAATCTAATGGGTATACAGTCCGGGCCAGAAGACTTGTTAAGTGATTTTAGCTGCTGCACTACTCCGATGTTATCTACTTCTACGTTACTCATTACAGTCTCTGTTCGTAATTCCAAATATGAAATATTGGTTTCGTTTTCCTTGGTGAATGAGTTTCTAAAAGCTATGTCTAGTAACTCTGCTTTAGTAGCGCTTTCAGTTGCAGGATCGCCATTACTATCATGTTTTGCCCCTTGTATATTTATGTAGTGCGTTAACAAATTGTGTATCGTATGTAATCATGGCCGGACGCGGTGGCCGAGGTGACTGGGGGGCTCCAGTCACGGTCTTCACGGCCACTACGGTCGGGGGTTCGAATCCCCCCTCGGGCATGGATATTTGTGCCGTCCTTAGGATTAGCTAGTTCATAAGTAGTTTGTAAGTTTAGGGACTGATGACCCCGTAGTTAAGTCCCATAAGCTATACAAACATTTGAAATTCGAATTTGATGTAATCATCAATTATACTCAGTACAGTCAAGACGTAAACCTACCTGGCCTTGACTGTTAAGGGTCTTCTGATATAGTGTTTCTTTCCTGGTGCAGAGAGAGTTTTGGCAGCTGTAGGAAGGAAAGCCAGGAACCGCAGCGAGCCAGCTGACGGCTAAGACCTGCTGAGTGGGAAACTGGTCGCTAGGGAACCATAACAGGTCTACGTCTTGTAAGAGCGATGCTGGCCTTCCATATAGGAATTGTAGTACACTAATGTGAACACGTTATTCTAAAAATCCATATATAATCAGGGAATATTCATACGGCACATGAAATTACATGAATGGATTCAGGAGACTGAGGAGAATCAAACACCGTAATTACAATTTGAGGTAATTTCCTAGACCCTGTGTATATCTAAGGAACGGCAGTGCTATCGATATATATTGAAAGCTCGATATAGTGTTTCTGAACCGGAAATTCGTGAGCTACGCGCCCTCACATACAAAAAAAAAAAAAAAAAAAAAAAAAAAAAAAAACCCCTTCTTGTTTAACCTACTATACCTAACCTTCTTAAAGTTACGCTATAGATTACTTTTTTTTTAAAGTAAAAGTTAGGTTAGATTTAGGTTAAACAAGAATTTTTTTAAGTACGTGAGGGCGCGTAGCGTCCGAATCTCCGGTTCAGAAACACTATATCGAACATTCGATATATATCGATGGCAATGTCGTTCCTTCCATGATCACGATGCCAAGGAAATTACCCAATTTCAGTATCCCATACAGATGAAAAGCAGATAAAGCTCAGAACTGTAATAATACAATTTAAAATACTTCCATTTAGAATTATTGATACATAGTGTTTTCCAGGAACAGATTCTGAATGGAATGTGCAGCATTGCACCACGCTACCAATCTTAAAAGAAGCACTACAATATTTTCATATTCATTCGATAAATTTTGTTTTTTCGTATTATTGTGTTTTTCGTGGAGGTAGTAATATTCTGGTGTCAGAACATAGATTCCACCGCATAAACAGTAAATATGAACTCACCAAAGCGCATTTAATTTATATAAGTATTTTATTATGTTATATTATTCTGAGTAACGTCCGTTTTTTGTTCGAGACTGCCTCTTAAATATTTGATGGCAGACTATAAAATAGTATATATATACGGCAGATAATACACGTTATACAGTGGTTAGAATTTTAACAGTGACAAACACGAAACACACGAACAAGGAAACTAAACTTAAATGTTGACTTCAACCACAGACTTATTACTAGACAGTCTAATTTGCATCTGTGATTGTAGCCTGATGCCGCCATATTGCCTTACCGTGCGTCAAAAAGTTTCCGTACGGTACTATTATGATGTTTTTATACGAGTTGGTTTGTACAAGATTTGCATTTGAGCTAACACTTCCGAAAAGTTGAATTTAACACATAGGCCTACATTGTCAAATCGTGTTACGGGAAAAACATGTTACGTGTGTTCAAATTTTAGTTACTGCCCTGGCAGCTTCTAATGATTATGTTGGCAACATCAACAAAACGGTAGAAAGTCTTTGTCAAGATGTTAATATTCTTAGGAACCCAAAGAGTGTGTCTTCATCAGTGTTTCGTAGAGATGATGAAGTAAATAAATAATGTTCAAATGTTTGTTAAGCTTATGGGACTTAACTGATGGGTCATCAGTCCCTAAGCTTACAAACTACTTAGAAACTAACTTATAGTAAAGAGAACACAAACATCCATGCCCGAGGGATGAATACCCTAGTGCCACATGATGGCGCAGTTGTTCACACATCTCCTTGTTTATGAGGTTATATATCGTGACCTACACGTCCTGCTTTGATGTATTTTCTAAGTTACAATCTTCGGTATATTTGATTACGTTTCACGAAATGTCTCAGGATACAGATAGATGTGTGGAAATAGTAAATTGTAATTTCGTGCCGAATGCCGTGGGTTTACTGGAAAATGGCGAAGAAATAGTAAACGAAATGTATTCTCCTTCCATCATTCCCTAAACGTTGTTTAGGATAAAACTTTCATAAAGGTTTGAAATTGTGTAATAAGTTTGTCGTACAGTGCCCTCGTCCTCAAATAATGGTTGAATAAAGTTTCGTCACTGCCGGGGCGCAGGGTATCTATTATTTCATTCCTACTACCAACGGATTGCAAAGTTTTCGTTCTTTCCCAAATACAAAGTATTTACTGACAGTATGCAATGTGCATTGCAAGTTAGGTTGAAATTTGATCAGTTTATGACATGTGCAACACACACACACACACACACACACACACACACACACACACACACAAGGCCACTGCTTTTTCTTGTGTACCTTAATGACCTCTCATTAGTTACACTACCAGAATCAGAGTTCGTTTTGTTTGCAGATGATACAAGTATTGCAATAAAAAGTACGTCAAGCATACAAAGGTCTGCTAATCATATTTTCATGAACATTAATAAATGGTTTCAAAGCCAACTCATTGTCATTAAACTTTGAAAAGACTCACAACATGCAGTTCAGAACATGTAAGAGAGTTCCCACCAGCATACAAAGGTCTGCTAATCATATTTTCATGAACATTAATAAATGGTTTCAAAGCCAACTCATTGTCATTAAACTTTGAAAAGACTCACAACATGCAGTTCAGAACATGTAAGAGAGTTCCCACCAGCATATGCATTAAGTATGAAGAAGAGCAGATAGAAGAGGTTGACAGTATTAAATTCCTGGGATTACATCTTGATGATAAATTTTGTTGGGAGGAGCACACCACAGAACTGCAGAAACGACTTAACAAATCTGTATTTTCAATACGAGTGTTATCAGACATAGGGGACATAAAAATACCAAAGCTTGGATACTTTGCTTACTTTCATTTCATAATGTCATATGGTATAATATATTAGGGTAACTCTTCATGTCAGTCAAAAGTCTTCAGAGTCCAAAATCTTGTAATACGTATTATTTGTGGAGTAAATTCACGGATGTCCTGTAGAAGCCTCTTCAAAGAACCGGGTATATTAACTACTGCCTCTCAGTATATTTATTCCTTAATGAAATTCGTCATAAATAATATATCCCATATCCCTTTTTCCAACAAACAGCACTGTTCATACATACAATACTAGGAATAAAAGTGATCTACACAAGGACTTAAAAGCACTTACTTTAGTTCAAAAAGGGGTCCACTACTCAGGAACACACATTTTCAATAATTTACCATCAAGTATAAAAATTTAACAACGAATAAAGATCAGGTTAAGAGGATCCTAAAAGACTTTCTAGTGGCGAACTCCTTCTACTCCATTAGTGAATTTCTAAATTGTACCAAATGGTGCATGTACTCATACTATATTAGTATTATTATATTATTAGCTAAAAATAATTTTAAAACACCTCAAAATGTATTTATCTGTATTTATATTATTAGTATTATCTATTATTCAGCTTGTAAATTTTGTTTCTTGACATGTTCCACATTCACAAGCATCTCCTCAACATGGATCTATGGAACGAAAAACTAATCTAATCAAATCTAATGTAATCACACCCACACACAATCAACCACAAAAAGATGCACAGTTTAATACAATTTATAATACATCTCTATACCAAATTTGAAAATTCATTATGGGTTTAGGGGATAAAAGGTAATGAAATAAGATTCTAATCCAAATTAAGTACAAAAATATATGTTTATTCACATTTGGAACAATAATTTGACTAATTTTCATATAAAAATGATAAATGATAATTCAGATAATGACCATGATAGTGTAATTGAATGGTATTTATGTGGAAAATAGTGAAAAATGACATGATCAAACATGACGATTACATGTAATAATGGGACTGAGGAACTGAATTTCGACCTGCATATTTGGTCTCACAGCACGATTTAAGTTGAGGAAAGCTGCTTCCATCTGTATCTGAGATCTGAAGCCCTTTCGCAAGACCAGCAGTCAGTCTGCTTTGATATTACAGCTCGTGCAGTAGAGATGACGAGGCTGTACTTCCTGGACAACGAGGAAACTGCAACTCTGCTGAGATGTTACCACGCCTTGCTGTAGCCACCACCGTATCCGTAGCCACCACCATATCCATAGCCACCGGACAGGCCACTCGAGTAGAGGCTTCCACCGCCGATGCTGCTGGTGGTTCCAGTGGAGACGATTCCTCCGGACCCATAGCCACTACCGTATCCACTTCCGTATCCACTGCCGTATCCGCCACCCAACCCGATACCAGAGGAAACGATGCCACCGGAGATGCCGGACGACACTCCTCCGCCAATGAGACCAGCAGACGCCAATCCGGCACCACCGGCGATGGAGCCACCAGAAATGATGCCACCTCCGATCCCAACAGAGGAAATGCCGGTGGACACGGGGACGGGCACGGGTACGGGCTGCGGGTCAGGGACGGTCACGGGGTAGGGCTGGGGGACGCCGACGGGCACGGGGTGGGGCACCCTGACGGGGTACGGCTGGGGCACCGGGACAGGGACGGGGCGGGAGACGGGCACCGGGACAGGGCGGGAGACGGGCACGGGAACGGGGCGGCTGACCGGCACGGGCACGGGGTGCGGGACGTGCACGGGGTACGGCTGCGGCACGGGCACCGGCCGGCTGACCGGCACCGGGACGGGCTGCGGCACGGGCACCGGGCGCTCCACCGGCACCGGCACGGGCCGCGGCTCGGGCACCGCCACCGTCTGCACCACCGTCTGGGTCGGGGCGACGGCCACGGCTCCCACACCCGACCCAATGCCGATACCAGCACCGCCGAGACCGCCTCCGATGCCGACTCCACCACCGATGCCGCCAGAGGCGAGACCGACAGAGCCAGAGCTCAGTCCGACGCTGCCCGAGCCCAGGCCGATACCGCCACCGTATCCGTATCCACCGCTGATGCCCCCGTATCCACCACTGATGCCTCCGTATCCACCACTGATGCCTCCGTATCCACTGCTGATGCCTCCATACCCACTGCTAATGCCTCCGTATCCACTGCTGATTCCCCCATATCCACTGCTGATGCCTCCGTATCCACCGCTGATTACTCCTCCGTATCCACTGCTGATGCCCCCGCCATACCCGTAGCCACCTCCAAGGCTGCCTCCTCCGATGCCGAGTCCTCCGTACAGGATACCCCGTTTGTCCTTCTTTGAGGTGTCCTTCTTAGCAGCATCCTCAGCTATGGCCGATGCCAGAAGCACGGCTGTGAGGTACACCTGCAGCAATCAAGGAAGCAGAGTCAAGTAAAGTGCGGATCGATGCACTCATTTTACGTGATTAAAATAAGTTGTACTCGATGTGGGCTGTCATTCGAATATTATGCTTTAGAGACCTCAATCAACAAATTTTCGTGTAATCATTAACTTATAGTAAACCACAGACTAATATGTTTGTAAATCTGTCAAACCAAACTGCGTGGTCATCAGTCCCTAGTTTACAAAGCACTTAAACTAATTGTAGATTCCATAATGTGCCAGCCCACCACAGAATTACAATGAAAGAAAGGATTCAGCTTGGTAGGCGATGTGAGACGCTTATTTAACTTTTAAAGAAATGTTACAATGTAATTGGTTTTAAAGAAAGAAGTCGCCAGGCACCATCTGTCTACAGGCTAAGCTGTGTAGGTGTACATAAGCAGCTACCTCATTTTATACTTGTGACTTGTACCGGTAAGTCCTTTTAAATGTATTTTATCATATAACGAAAAAATGTTGTAAGCAGAGCACATAGGTCATCATGACTTGCAATTCTGGTATGTAATTCTATTATATAATTGTAACATTCTTGGTGTATGTAATTTTATGTTGATGTTAATGTCTCACTAAGGTACCTTGTTTTTAACAGCACGCACTGATGATGTCCCATCATAGGGACGAAATCGATAAGTTGTGAATTTTAATAACATAAACATATCATATAGCCTATCAAGCTGAAACCTTTTATTTCATTACTTAAACCTAGGTAAACTAACCTGAAGACAACACACACAACCCTGCTCCAGGGAGGACTCAAACCTCCGACGGCGACAACCGCGCGCTCCGAAACCAGGGGCCTTAGAACGCTCGGCTACTCCACCATGGCGACAGACTAATAGATACCTCTTTTGTAGATTGTCCAAAATGAAATGCAGCTAAATACAAATTATATTGTGGAACCGCTGTCAACTATGCGAAGACGTGATGGCCATCATTTTTCTGTGCTGGTGTGCCGTTATCGACAATACAAATTTATATCATTTGTTTATTTATACGCTTTTAAAGGGAAAGATACAATGGTTTAGCCTGCAGACCTTTATGTGGGAGATCACTTATTGGAATATCAAATGCCTGAACACAGGGGTAGGGCTAAGCACTGCAGGAAATAGTACGTGTGGACAATAAATGAAATGGCTTGTAGAGAATCCGAAACTAGTTTACATATTTCATAAATATTATTGCGATCTTCACTAATAAAGATCTCAGAAAAGTCTTCTTATTTAAAATTTAAACAGATTGCTGATCTCCACGCTAACCACAATAGATAACAGAACGTCTCTCGTCCTCCATTTCAGCGCAGAGTTTAGTGAAGTACCTCCTCGTCAGTATCGCGATCGATTCATTTGATCGTGTTGTACCACATTTCAAAATATCATAGAGGCGGGGATAATAAAAGCCATTATTACTTAAACAATCAGTTTCAAATGTTCATTGTCATATCTTTAGGTCACTTGTGGAAAACGAATTGAAAAAACAATAGTTCTTGCACATAAGAAATGTTCAATAAATACTGAACTGCATGTCGTGATCCTCTATTTATGTATTGAATACACTTCAAACAAGACAAGTATCAAACGCTTGAAATCCATAGTAACCTACTCAGTGTGTTCGGTAACCAGTGTTTGGGGACAGATGACATCATTGTTTGGTCCCTCATTTGCATCAACACACACATGCCAATGTTTGGCAGTCTAGTTTCTTGCAAAGTTCCCTGAAGATGAATCTAATGAACAATCGAAGATGGTAGCTTAATAATAAAAAATAAAAAGAAACTATGGCTCTTCGTATCCTTTCCTCTACGGCTTGTTGTTCAGCCTATCCTATATTTTACTCCGTATATATTTCAGTTTTGTGGTAATCGGTGGAAAACTGGTCTGATGCACCTCTCCCCCCAAACCTTTCCGGCGCACGTCTCATCATCTCGGAATAAGAAAATCAAATATTACATGATTTTGGGTTTGTTTACAGTATTCGTCTCTCTCTCTCTATCTCCCTCTATGATTATAATCTTTCTAATGTCCCTTCAGTGCTTAATTGACGGTCCCTTGATTTCTCAGAACGTGTCCTACCAACCCATCTATTCATTTAGTCATGGTCTGCCAGAAATTTCTTTTCTTCTCAATTCTGTTCATGAGTTCATCATTAGTTACACGATGTACCCATCTGATCTTCAAGATTCTCCTGCAGCTCCAATTTTAACAGCTGAAACAATTTTTCTATCTGAACTCATTGTTCACGTTCCATTCCCGTATAAGGCTGCACTCCAGAAAAATGGATAAATAAAAAAAAGAAAAAAACAGCTCCCTAACACTTAAATTACTAGTCGATGTCAACGAAATTTCTGTTCTTCAGAAATGCCTTTCTTCCCATTTCCATTCTGTATTCTATATCTGTACTTTAAAGCTCTAAGTGACACTGTAGTCAATATATCCGTTTTATCCTCCATGGTTAACACGTTTGTCCCGTCGTATTTTTAATTACGGAGAATCATTTTTCCTTTTACATTCATGCAAAATTTTTCATCTAATTTAATACAATGAATACAATGGGTAAAGTTGAAAATGTGTACCCCGTCGGGATTCGAACTCGTGTCTCCTGCTACCCAGGCAGTTGCGCTGACTCCTACACCACTGGGGACACAGCGATCACCACACCTGCACGGAATTACTACGTGTTCAATCATTTTTTATCAATTTATCCAAGCCATCAAGTGACCCCCAGATTACTGACCGATTTTGTCATGTATTTCCCCCTACTATTTGCTGACCTAGACTGGATAAAAAAGTTACGGTGCCTTTCGTCAGATACAATTTACCCCACGATATTTTGATGTTTTCCTGTTCATATTCAAAGGATAATTTACGCTGAAGCCCCTTTTACTTTATGAGAACTAGTATTTTTATTCTTGACATTAAATCATTAAAATATATATATTAAAAAAAAGTGGCAGGAAATTCATACCACAAATAACCTCTCCCCCCCCCCCCAATTCCCGTCACCAATACAGAGAAGTATGACTGTTTACCACAGATATGTCTTCATGGAAATAATTACCTTTATTTATTATTTCCGGTGGGGGGAGGAAGGGAAGAGAGGCCCCTCCCCCCATATACCCCATTGATAACACCACAACGTTTTTGGAATGTTGCATTTGTTTGTCAACAGTATACTTTTCAGGTTCACAATTTTTCTATGGCCTGTCAATGTTTGGCCGCCACCAGCAACAACCATAAATTTCCATCCCTGTAATTTCCTGAGCCGTGGAGTTCGCCCCCTGCCCTTGTGACACGCGCCCTACTAGCAGACCGTGGAAACGCTTCACCCCGTGCAGTTCCACAGCCACTTGTGGCTCCATTCAGTTACAACGGTCCGTGTACGGACCCCTGCGTGACACCCTTTGAGCTACTCACCAGCGCAAACGTCCTCATGCTGTGTGCGTGCTGTGGCTGTGATGCATTTCTTTGTTAACATTATATATTTCAGGATCACAATTTTTCTATGCCTTTGCAATGTTTGGAAGCCACCAGCTACAACCATAAACCATCCCCGTTATTTACTGAGTCTGGGAATTCGCCCCCTGCTCCTTCTCACACGCTCTACTAGCAGTCTGTGGAGACGTTTCGCCCTGGGCAGTTCCACGGCCACTTGCGGCTCCATTCAGTTACAGCGGTCCGTGTACGGACCCCTGCGGAACACTCGCTGAGCTACTCACCACCACAGTCGCCCTCATGCTGCGTGCGTGCTGTGGCTGTGATGCATTTCTTTGTTAACAGTATATTTTTCAGCTTCACAATTTTTCTACGGCTTGGAAAATTTTGGCCGCCACCAGCTACAACCATAAACTTCATCCCCATAATTTCCTGAGTCGGATATTTCGCCCACTGCCCCTTTGCACACGTAGCAGACCGTGGAGACGATTCGCCCTCTGCAGTTCCACGGCCACTTGCGGCTCCATTCAGTTACAGCGGACCCTGTACGGACCCCTGCGGGACACCCTCTGAGCTACTCACCAGCACAGTCGCCCTCATGCTGCGTGCGTGCGGTGGCTGTGATACATTTATTTGTTAACAGTATATTTTTCAGGTTCTCAATTTTTAAACGGCTTGGAAATGTTTGGCCGCCACCAGCTACAACCATAAATTTCCATCGCCGTAATTTCCTGAGTCGGGGTGTTTGCCCCCTGCCCCTTCTCTCACGCTCTACTAGCAGACGGTGGAGACGCTTCGCCTAGGGCGGTTCCATGGCCACTTGCGGCTCCATTCAGTTAATGCGGTCCGTGTACGGACCCCTGTGGGACACCCTCTGAGCTACTCACCAAGCAGTCGCCCTATGCTGCGTGCGTTCTGTGGTTGTGATGCATTTGTTTGTTAACAGTATATTTTTCAATTTTCACACTTTTTCTGTGTGTTATGTGTTATGTTCTTCAGTCCGGAGACTGGTTTGATGCAGCTCTCCACCCTACTCTATCCTGAGCAAGCCTTTTCATCTCCTCATATGAACGACAACCCACATCCACTTGAATCTGCTTACTATACGCGTCTCTTGGTCTCCCTCTGCGATTTTTACCCCGTACACTTCCTTCCAATGCTAAATCTACGATTCCTCGATGTCTAAGAATGTGTCCTACCAAGTGATCCCTTCTTTTAGTCATGGTGTACCAAAAATTCCTTTTCTCACCCATTCTCTCTTCATTAGTTATGCGATCTACCCACCTAATCTTCAGCATTCTTCTGTATCACCACATTTCAAAAACCTCTATCCTCTTCCTGTCCGCGCTGCTTATCGTTCATGTTTCTCCCGTACAAGGCAACACTCCACACAAATGCCTTCAGAAAGGACTTCCTTACACTTAAATTAATGTTCGATGTTAGCAAATTTCTTTTTTTCAAACATGCTTTTCTTCCCATTGGCATTCTGCATTTTATATCCTCTGTACTGCGACCATTGCATGTTATTTTACTAACAATGTTTCTATGGCTTGGTAATTTTTATCCGCCACCAACTACAATCATGAATTCCATCCCCGTAATTTCCTGAGTCGGATAGTTCGCCCCCTGCTCCTTCTCACACTTCTCACACTGCTCTACTAGCAAAAAGTGGAGACGTTTCACCCCGTGCAGTTCCACGGCCACTTGCGGCTCAATTCAGTTACAGAGGTCCGTGTACGGACCCCTGCGGGACACCCTCTGACCTACTCACCAGCGCAGTCGCCCTCATGCTGCGTGCGTGCTGTGGCTGTGACGCGTTTGTTTGTTAACAGTATATTTTTCAGGCTCACAATTTTTCTACGGCTTGGCAAAGTTTGGCCACCACCAGCTACAATCATAAATTTCCATCCCCGTAATTTCCTGTGTCGTGGAGTTCGCCCCCTGCCCTTCTGACACGCGGCCTACTAGCAGACCGTGGAGACGCTTCACCCCGTGCAGTTCCACGGCCACTTGCGGCTCCATTCAGTTACAGAGGTCCGTGTACGGACCCCTGCGGGACACCCTCTGAGCTACTCACCAGCGCAGTCGTCCTCATGCTGCCTGCGTGCTGTGATGCTGGAGAGGAGGCGACTGACGCTCAGTGCCGGCGCCCCCGCCTTATATACTGGGGCCCACGTGCTGCCCCGTGTAGAGAGAGAGGGAAGAGCTACTCTTCGCGGCCCACTCGCGCCCAGCCAGACAACCAGACCTGCCCCGCCCGTGGCCGCCGCACCGGAAGTGCCCGAGATGAGGCTGCTCCAAGCCGCGCGTCGCCTGTGACGTCACACTGGCCGCGGCCATAGACTTACTAAATAAAAACTAGACCGCTCACTGGCGCTAGTGTCGCGTTGAACGTGACCACAGTCTAACATATACAGTCACGACACTCCCACAGATTTTTGTTATACGCTGCGATAGCAGCGCTCCAAGCGAACGGCAAGCTACGTTTCTGAATACGGTAGTTGCTGAGTGCGAATAGTATCGTTTAGATTGACTTCAGCATATGTTTTACATTAGGGAACGTATGTAGTGCCTTATAAATAGGTAATAATTCAAAAATAGCTACCCATTTGTCTTTCTTACGTTTCATGAGATCCCTGATAAGGTACGAAACGTTGCATTACAGGACAGTTAATTTACAATCATCCTGTAACATACAGGCTTTAAATGAGTAATATCATTTTCTATTAAAAATAAAAATGCCTAGGAAACCCCAGGAGACATGACCTTTGGCAGAGAGACGTCAATTTCTACGCAGGAACGTTCAGTATTCTTCATTAAAATTCCAGTAAAATCGGCGAGGGTGGAAAATAGGAAACGTATATATAATGCAATAATTAGGACATTTAACATACCAAATCAACCATCACAGCTGTAGCTGAAGCAAAAACGTCACAGACATGGCAATATAACGATAAAAGTAACCAAATTGTTTTCCAACAAAGAAAAGCCCAATTCCACAATTGTTGCTACATCTGAACCATCTGAAACGGCAAGAATCATCAAAAATTGGGTTTTTTAAAGCTAAAGTAATTACACTTCAAAGAATATGCACGTAGAAGAAAGACGAGTGACGTGTAAAAATGTGAGAATCATTAGAATCCGTTCCGAATTAATACACGTCAAAAACTGGCTGTAATAGTAAGAACATACCATAATAAAGATTTATTATACCATTATGTTTATATGCAACTTACTTTCAGCGAAATAAGCTGCAAATATACACATATTCGTAAGTATTTATTCATGATGGTGGTGTTCTTTATACCTTTGAATCATTTTAATGAGGCTGTTTTTATGTTAATTTCCGAATTATGTTTGTCTCTCGATGTTTTAAAAATGCTTGTAACGCAAAAATTATAGTACGTATTTCGTTAATTACGTACAAAAGCGATTATAAACAAACATCACTCCTTCGGCAGCTTGCCCACCGCGAGGAGCGCTAGCGTCGCAGCAACTGTCAGTTGGTAACAACCTTTACAGCAGTGAGAGTCGCGACTGTATATGTCAGACTGTGACGTGACAGAAGCCGCCATTTGCAGGGCAATCGTTCATAAACATGGTTCGTTCGTGTGCTGCTTTTCAGTGTAACAGCGAGAGCGGAAGCAAAGACGAAGACGGAAACAATGTTACATTTCACACATCAGTCGTTACTTCTAAACCGTATAGTATTTTCATGGAGAAATAAGAAATCATGAGCGTTTGTTTTTGTTTAAGTTTCCTCTTACAAATCCATGACTATAAATGTGAATGTCTGTTCGGTGTACGTTTATCACGTCTGAACTACATGACATAAAGAGCTAAAAATTTGTACAGTTACTACCGTCTACTCGGGGAAGGCTATAGGCATAGTTTCGTGGCGATCAGATCGCTATTTATCTATATAAATTAATGTGAATGTCTGTTCGGTGTACGCTTATCACGTCCGACCGACAAGTCAGAGACTTAAATATTTGTACATTTACTAATTTATACCTGAGGAAGATTTTAGGCATGGTTTTATAGCGATCTAATACATATTTAGTAATAAACAAATTTATTTTAAAACATCTCATGTTTTTCGAATGGTCAATTATACGTCGCTTGTTCAAGGGTGGACAACCCAAAAAATCTCTACATTAACGCTCCAAACAATACTACAAATAACGTAGTTTACCAGAATGCCCTATAATGAAATTAAAATGAATTTGGACGTTAGTCTCACTATACGTATTGAGATATTGCAACACATGCTATAAGGAATAATTTATGTATTATTTATTGTAAATCATTAAGCCTTCACTTAATTTTATTTTTTCATTTGAATGTTGATTAAAAATGTTTGTTTATAAAGAAGGTATTGTATTTCATTTCATATTTCAAACCGGTCTCATCGCACGCTACTGAAAGATAGCTTATCTATCATAATCAACCAACACGCGGGCGGAGCCGCGGGTTGAAAGCTAGTGATTCTCTGAAATTGAGAAACGTACTTTGGTGCATGTCAAGTACTTATATTTTATTTGCATATAAATTACTAAAAATACTAATTTGAGCCGAGTGAATAGCTAGGCGTATAAGAGGTATTTATCACATATCAGTATGATGCAGAAGTAGGTCGAATAATTGTTTTAGACACTTAACAGCTGGTGATTGTACTACATAAATGGTCATTACTTGATGGAATGTTGCATACTCAACCACTTTGAGAAGTAATATCTCTGTTAAAAAGTAATGTGCGAATGAAATGCTTATTTAAAATTTTATGAGTTATTACAATTATTCGTACCCTAATTTGAGGAAGATGAAAGAAAAATTCTGTGTAATATGAAAAGGAATGTATACAATGTGATGTACAAAAATAAGCGGGCACAACGCACAGAGTAGTCGGCGAAAATAAACAGGATCTGACAGAAAATTGCGTGAATTAAAAAATAATCGCACACTCTGATACTTTACAATTTTCGTGGAATCATCTTATGCAAATATCTCTATGAAAAGGCCTCCACCTTATCAGAAAAGAGCTTTACATTCTCGAATTTGTGTCTCTATGCAGATGTTATTTCGAAAATTTGGAGACTTCATTCATTTAAGAATACTTTTTAAAGAGACTGCAATAACCAGTAATTTTTTTTTTTAATATGCGTTTATTTTGCTCTTGTTGCGTCTCATACACTTCAAATCACAGCCCCAGAGCTAAGATTCTTCCCTGCAAATGGTGGCAATAAGCTTCTTCAATTAGGTGACAGCTACCTCGCTTCTCCACTACGGCTTGGTCGCGGCTGTCTGCTAAGACTCCTATAAACCCGAGCTGAACTGTCCGCCATTTTTTCCCCAAGCTGTAGGAGTTGCCACGTTCCGGTCGAAGCTCACGCGTTACCTCTCGTTTCATTCAACTTGCTCACACTCTCGTTAATCTTCTCGTTAGTAAACGAGAAGATAGAAGATGCCTTTAACGTCCAGTTAAATGTGCTCGTTAATTGCATTGCGTTTGTCATTGCCAGATACACCTCTCGTTTGCTAACCTGAAGAAAACGAGAAGGTACGATATATTTCGACTAGGTTGGCAATAGAAACAAATGAAAGTGCCGTATAAATAAATAGCTGTTTCCCTTATTTAACTATCAGGGAAGAGGTTAGCAGATAGTTGTTAATTGGCGTTATGGAAAACAACGTGAAAGAAGCTCGAATTTTATAAGAAGTTTGTGCGAGTGTGTTATGTCCTCAATAGAGAAATATTGTGGGCATTGGAATGTAAAAAAAAAAAAAAAAAAAAAAAAAAAAAAACGGACGCCATGACATGGAAGGAGAAGAAAAAAGCGACATGATCGCGTGTGGTAAATGTATCCAGTGCCTTCCACGAAAATGTAGGACAGTAAAAATGCTTAGGGCTTCGTACGATAACATGCCAAGTGCGCAGTATCTTAGTGCAAGCTTGCACATAGGCAAAAGTATACTGTTCCGGTAGATCGGAGGAAGGAGTCACATTTTAGGCCTCACACTAGGCGCAACAAGCATAAGTAAAAACAGTAAAATTTTACGACGCTTCTCGCCGGGCTCTAGTGCTTATGTTGGCAACAGATAAACAATGAAGTGTAGAATTGTGTTAATATTTTTCACGAGCTACAGAGTAAATGTTATTGCTGCTCGTTTCACTCGCAGAAAAATTAATACTGTACCTGCTCTATGGTTGACAGGTTCTTGTATGTACCCTTGTCCGTTCAGAAAAAAATAATTTTCGTTTCAATTGAAGTTGTCACGAAAAAGCATTTATTGGTCGTCTGAGTTGCCATCATTACCATTGGTGCCAATATAACCACTGCAGTCCGGCGAGAAGCGTGGAACAATTTAACCACATACAGAATTAATAAGCTTGCAGTCACAAATAATGTATTCTGTTTTCTATTATGCCAGGTAACTTACAAAATACGTAACTATCTGTTGGACTCTTGAGATGGTCGTGGAGTTGTTCATGTAGCGTTTCCAAGACAAAATAGCGTAACAAATTCTGCATCATCTCAGCATTCAAAATGATTTGGGCGAACATAAATACGTCTAGGTTACATTATAGGACCAATGACCTCTAGATCATCTAAAATATTGACATCGTCTTCATTGTCAACCAAATCTCTTATTCCAACCATTTTCATCATACCGATTCTCACTGAACTGGTCGTTACCCATAAGTTTGTATTTTGATATCGCAACAATAATTTTAAGGTTATATTGCGTATCTGCAACATATCAAACTCATCTGCTAGCTACTGACATGGATGGGACGAGAAATATAACGATAAAATTTGCCAATGAAGCTGCTTTCCACACTATTTTTTCATACATGTAGTGCTTCTGTTGTTTTGTTCGATAAATCGGTCTTATCAAGTGGTTGCACAGTTGGAAGCTGCGATCGATGGGCGTCGTTGTTGTTGGCCGGCGGTGGGGACCGAACGGACTCCCGTCGACTCCACCGATCGGCCTGCGGCAGCGACATGCCCTGAAACTGCTAGCAGTGAGGCAGACATCCCACCCGTGGTTGCGTGGGAGGTTGCTCCAGTGCGTGGCAGGAGGCGCAAGACATTCCGGGGGACCGATCGTGAGGCCTCCCCGGTTCGTCTTGCGAACAGGTTTGAGGCACTGTCTGCTCAGGACGACGTTCCTGAGTCGGATGGTGTCTCTCACCCTGTCACCACCCAGCCTGCAAGATCCGGGCTTTCACAGAGGGTGGGTTTACTTGTAGTCGGGAGCTCCAACGTTAGGCGGGTGATGGAGCCCCTTAGAGAGATGGCTGCCAAGGAGGGGAAGAAGGCCAACGTGCACTCCGTGTGCATACCGGGTGGAGTCATTCCAGATGTGGAACGGGTCCTCCCGGATGCCATGAAGGGTACGGGGTGCAGCCAACTGCAGGTGGTGGCTCACGTCGGTACCAATGATGTGTGTCGTTTCGGATCTGAAGAGATCCTCTCAGGTTTCGAGCGGCTAACTGAAGTGGTAAAGACTGTCAGTCTTGCTTGCAAGATGAAAGCAGAGCTCACCATCTGCAGCATAGTTGACAGGACCGACTGTGGACCTCTGATACAGAGCCGAGTGGAGGGTCTGAATCAGAGGCTCAGACGGTTCTGCGACCGTGTAGGCTGCAGATTCCTTGACTTGCGCCATCGGGTGGTGGGTTTCCGGGTTCCGCTGAATAGGTCAGGAGTCCACTATACGCAGGAAGCGGCTACACGGGTAGCGGGGGCTGTGTGGCGTGGACTGGGCGGTTTTTTAGGATAAAGAGCTTCGGGGAAATAGAAAATGGGCAATCTCAAAGGGTTCAGGTGGATCACAGGAGAAATGTAGATCCGGAAACTATCGGTATACAGTTGTAAACTGTCGTAGCTGTGTCGGGAAAGTTCCAGAACTGCAAGCGTTAATAGAAAGCACCGAAACACACATCATTATAGGCAGCGAAAGTTGGCTCAAGCCGGAAATAAGTTCAGAAGAAGTATTTTCAAAAGATCTAACGGTATTCAGAAAGGATAGATTAAACAAAATAGGTGGGGGCGTGTTTGTCGCCGTCAAAAGTAGTATTTCATGTAGCGAAGTTGAAGTTGATAGTTCGTGCGAGCTATTATGGGTAGAGGTTGTACCCGAAAATCGTAAGAAGTTAATAATCGGTTCCTTTTACCGGCCTCCCGACTCTGACGATACAATAGCAGAAAGGTTCAAAGAAAACCTGAGTCTAATTACAAAAACGTACCCGACTCACACGATAATAGTAGGTGGTGATTTTAATTTACCCTCGATCTGTTGGCGAAATTATATTTTCAAATCAGGAGGTAGGCATAAAACATCGTCCGAAATTGTACTCAACGCATTCTCTGAGAATTACTTCGAACAATTAGTTCATGAGCCAACTAGAATTGTAAATGGATGTGAAAACACACTTGATCTCTTAGCAACAAATAATCCTGAGCTCATAATGAGCATCAAAACGGATACAGGTATTAGTGAACACAGAGCTGTAGTAGCGAAATTGAATATCGAAAGTCCCAAAGTCACCAAAAATAAACGCAAAGTATATTTGTTCAGGAAAGCAGATAGAAACAAAATACATTGCTTCTTGAAAGACAGCTTCCACTCGTTTCTAACACTAAACGTAGGTGTAGACCAGATGTGGCTCAAATTCAAAGAAGTGGTATCGACAGCAATTGACAGTTTTATACCTAATAAATTAATAAAAGAAGGAGGCGATCCCCCTTGGTACACAAAACAGGTTAGGACACTGTTGCAAAAGCAAAGGAAAAGGCATACTAAATTTAAACGAACACGAAATCCCCAGGATTTGCGATTGTACTCAGAAGCTCGAAATTTAGCGAGGATTTCAATGCGAGATGCCTACAACATTTATCACAACGAAACTCTTTCTCGTAATTTGACTGAAAACCCGAAGAGATTTTGGTCATATGTTAAATATACTCGGGGAAAGTCACAAACAATACCTTCACTACGTGATAGTAATGGCGATCCTGCCGATGACAGCGCTACTAAAGCAGAGTTACTAAACTTAGCTTTTAGAAACTCATTCACTAAAGAAGACGAAACCAATATTCCAGATTTCGAATTACGAACAGATGCCGTAATGAGTAACATAGAAGTAGATATCATCGGAGTAGTGCAGCAACTAAAATCACTTAATAAGAACAAGTCTTCTGGTCCGGATTGTATACCCATTAGATTTCTATCTGATTATGCTGAAGCGATAGCTCCTTACTTAACAGTCATATACAACCGCTCTCTCATAGAAGGATCTGTACCAAAAGATTGGAAAGTTGCACAGGTCACACCTATATTCAAGAAAGGCAGTAGGAGTAACCCACTAAACTACAGGCCTATTTCATTGACGTCAATTTGCAGCAGGGTTTTGGAACATATCCTGTATTCAAATATTATGAATTATCTCGAACAGAACGATCTATTGACCCAAGGTCAACACGGATTTAGAAAATATCGCTCATGCGAAACACAACTAGCTCTATATTCACACGAAGTGATGGGTGCTATCGACAAAGGTTCGCAAATCGACTCCGTATTTCTTGATTTCCAGAAAGCTTTTGACACCGTACCTCACAAACGGCTTTTAATCAAATTGCGTGGTCATGGTATATCGCCCCAAATTTGCAATTGGATAGGGGATTTCTTGTCAGAGAGGACACAGTTCGTAGTAATCGATGGTAAGGCATCGACTAAAACAGAGGTGATATCGGGCGTTCCACAAGGTAGTGTTATTGGTCCTCTGCTATTCCTTATTTACATAAACGATTTAGGGGAAAATCTAAGTAGCTCTCTTAGGTTGTTTGCAGATGACGCCGTCATTTACCGTCTAGTAAAATCATCTGAAGATCAAAACCAACTGCAGAACGATCTGAATAAGATATCAGTATGGTGTAAAAATTGGCAATTGACTCTAAATAATGAGAAGTGTGAAGTCGTCCACATGAGTACGAAAAGAAATCCGTTAAACTTTGTTTACAACATAAATCAATCAAATGTGAAGGCCGTAAACTCCACAAAATACCTAGGAATCACTATTACTTCAGACTTAAACTGGAAAGAACACGTAGATAATATCGTGGGAAAGGCGAACCAGAGACTGCGTTTTATTGGCAGAACCCTTAAAAGATGCAACAGAACTACTAAAGAAACTGCATACACTGCGCTTGTCCGTCCATTTTTGGAGTATTGCAGCCCAGTGTGGGATCCTTATCAGGTGGGTTTGACGGAGGACATCGAAAGAGTCCAAAGAAGGGCAGCTCGTTTCGTATTGTCACGATACAGGGGAGACAGCGTTACGGAAATGATACAGGATCTGGGATGGGAATCATTACAACAACGGCGCTTATCGCTGAGGCGTGGGTTACTTGCGAAACTCCAATCGCCAACATTCTCCTCCGAATGCGAAAATATATTGTTGACTCCCACTTACATAGGTAGAAATGATCATCAAAATAAAATACGAGAAATCAGGGCTCGAACAGAGAGATTCAGGTGTTCTTTCTTCCCCCGCGCTATTCGAGAATGGAATGGGAGATAAATAGTATAATTGTGGTTCGATGAACCCTCTGCCAGGCACTTAAATGTGATTTGCAGAGTATCCCATGTAGATGTAGATGTAGATGTAGATATATTGCAGTATTTTAGCGCTTTGGAATCCTGCCATTTTCATACAGATTCTAACTTAACTGGTCGTTAGTCGTGTAACGAGCAGAATTTTACTCGTTAACTTAACGGCCAGTTTGAGGTCCTTTAACGCCAGGTTAACCAATAACGAAACATTGACAAACGCAGTTCTCCGCTAACGACAAGTTAAAATCTTAACCGGAACTTAACGAGACATTGACAAACCGGCCCTTAGTCCAGTCAATGAATGCATTGTAGAGTGCATGGAATATGCGAGAATTTTTGACTTGAGGACGTTGTTAGGGATAGTTAGGAGGTGAACTTCCAAAAAGTCCCCGCCCCTGGGGGGATGAGCTAAGGCGGAGAGGGGGATGGAAAGATACCATTTTTTGGTTTTTCGCTTATTCCTCGAAAGCGGTCCGCTTTAGGAAGAAAATGTTCCAAATAAAAATGAAAGACAATTGAATTTGCTATAAAATTATTTGTTTACACATTAGTCGAATTCCCAACGGTTTTCGAGATATACGTTGCTGAAAATCAACAATTTCGTAAAAAAAAAAAAAAAAAAAAAAAAACTAATTTTGTCAAACATTTACTTCGGTGACTCACTCGATCGTTTCTCAGAAAATTTGTTCGTTAAGAACTACACTAAATTTTCACTTCAGTTTTATTTATGGCAGTCTATATCTATGAATGTGAATATCTGTTCGGTGTACGTTTATCACGTCTGAACTACAAGACATAAAGAGCTAAAAATTTGTACAGTTACTAATGTCTACCCGGGGAAGGCTTTAGGCACGGTTTTATGGCGATCGGATAGCTGTTTATATATATATATATATATATATATATATATATATATATATATATATATATATATTAACGTGAATGTCTGTTCGGTGTACGCTTATCACGTCCGAATGACAAGACGCAGAGACTTAAATATTTGTACAGTCACTAATTTATACCTGAGAAAGGTTTTAGGCACGGTTTATAGCGATCTGACAGGTATTTAGTACTTTTAAGAATATAACGCGAAATACGGAACAATAATTACTCTTTGAAAATTATATTTACTCTTTGAAAATGGTTTAATTGGTTGCATTGTTGCTCGAGGAATGATAATGATAAAAGGGTGGAGTATATTGGGATGGAAAGTTATCAGTGTATATAAAATTGTATGTGTGTGTGTGTGTGTGTGTGTGTGTGTGTGTGTGTGTGTTAATATTTCGCTCTGCAGCGAACGAATGGTCTGAGTGTAATTGTTGTCCGAAGTCTCCCGTTGTACACGATAGCAGTTCCATGCCGACAGGTGTATGATATGGTCGTTGAAAGTCGTCAAATTATTAAAAAATTCGGACTGAAGGCCATCGATGACGTTTGCGAATAGCAAGGAGGTTACATACAGCAAAACGTCATGCCACAGATCATATATTTAGCCTATGAGTGCTACAATGTCTTCAGCGCTTTCTCTGTAAAGATAAGCATACGAATAAGAAAATATAGGAATAAATAAATAAAGCAGTAAAAAAGAAATTTCTTTTAATACATGTCTTTAAAAATCGATTTGACGTTTCGCGCATTACATCAAGTGATCGATCTGTGATATTATTACAATCTTTATTGTTGAATTTCGTGATTGGATTCTTCAAAACGGGTGCATTTTTACATGTGATTTGATCTACACTACTTAACATAGTATTATTTTTTTTATTTGAATGTTGATTTAAAATGTTTGTTTCTAAAGAAGGTATTGTGTTTCATTTCATCCTTCAAAACCAGTCTCATAGCACGCTACTGAAAGATAGCTTATCTATCATAATCAACCAACACGCGAGCAGAGCCACGGGTTTAAGCTAGTAATTTATAAACAGCATATACTAATAGTTTACGACCATGCACTTTCTGACGACGTTACGGAATTTTCGACATGCGAGGAACTTTTTTCTGTTGAACTTAGGTGAACACATTAAGCGAATCAAATGTTCAAAATACATGAAATTTTCATCCTCTCCGAACAGCAACTCTGTGAGAAATGTATAAGTTGAGATAACGCACTAGGATCCGCCCGCCCATCTAGTAGTAACACGTATTTCATATTACAGCTCCTAATAATTAGGCACATTTTGTTACTGCACAACATCCATACTTGAAGATACTGGTACTGACTTCGTTTAACCCATTAAATTTAATAGTTGCACACTACAAAAGTGCTGTGTCTCTTTGTAATATGCAATTTCAATTTTTCAGTTATATGAAAAGGATATTCTAAATATCTCAATACAGAGTGCTTTATTATGTGAGGAAATGAGAACAAGTCAGTTCGTTAGCTAGTGACGAGATCCTTGCTATCTGTCATTTTCAAGTATTCTCACATAAAATCCTCATTAGATCTAGTAACTTCAGTTCTGTTCTGCTAGGCAATAAACTGAAGGAAATGTAACTCCTATTAAGTTTTGGAAACGGTGTAGTGGCTCTGAAACACAATGGACAAGCAGCAAAGAAATAAACATTTGTGAGTGACGAAGAAATATCTGAAATTCGAATAGTAAATCGCTAACTTCACTCTTTTTCATTCTACAACTATATATTTCATTGAATAACGCGACAATTAATGAAGTTTTGCCTAATAACCACGTGGCAAAATACTCCCCTCTTTCCATGTTATCATTTGTCAAAATACCATTTTGATACCTCTAACCGTGTATGAAATACGCAATGATTCATTCTGGCCTTATCGCCATCGGAAATGAGTGCGCTAAATAAAATAAAGTTTAGCGGTATCAGTGAAAGGTAAAGATCTCCTCCTAAGTCGAAAATAAAATTCAATCCATTAGCAAAGTTTCATCCGCAGCAACATATGGTGCAACAAGCACCAAACGGAATATCATAGCAGCCTCTATTTTTTCTGCAAACTTTTCCTAATGTAGCGCAGTCTCTTATTTCGAAGACAATATCTTATTCACTATGACTATTAACGAAATGACGAGCATTTCGTCACAGTGCTGACATATAACGATTTAAGTAGCGGAAACATTAAATATTTCTACCAGTTAGTTTCTGCGAAATCGTTTGTGAAAGATGGCAGGGCATGTGCCTCTACGCTGTTAGTGCAGCGCGACACCAACCATGTTGGGGAAAACATGGCGGACAATTCAGCCTGGGTATTTAGCAGCTCTACTGCACAGGAACGACTGCAGTAGGGTACAGGGTTACTTGCAGTAAGTTCCTAGCTATTTAGCAAACGAAAAACCTTCTGCCGTTATTTTTAAAAAATTTTAAATCAATTACATGTTTTGAGATTCCAATAATCTCATCTTCAGACCCTGCATCAGACAACAACAATATAAATGTATTACCAGTTAATTATAACGAAATGACTTAATGTTCAAAATGTGGGTAAATTTTTAAGGCATTAATTAATTATCTGTATGGTGAATATGAAAATAATTATCTCGTCCGCGTAGGGACGGTTGTAAAACATCTGAAAAAAAAAAAAAATGTTTGTATAGCTTATGGGACTTGACTACGGGGCCATCAGTCCCTAAACTTACAAACTACCTATGAACTACCTAATACTAAGGACGGCACAAATATCCATGCCCCAGGGGGGATTCGAACCCCCGACCGTAGTGGCCGTGCAGACCGTGACTTGAGCGCCTCAGTCTCCTCGGCCACCGCGGCCGGCGAAAAAAAAATATCTGGCAGTTGTAGAACAATGTATTATACACGTAACAATTGTCATGGGTAACGTTAATACAAAATGGTTATGGTTATGGCAATACCCACACACATTATTCTAAAAATCCAGATAAAATCAGGAAATGAACATACGGCCAAAAAATAATTATATGAATGGATTAAGGAGACTTTAGAGAATCAAACGTCGTAATTACAATTTAAATATCCCTTACAGATAAAAACCCGATAAATTTCAGTACTATAATAATAATATTATAAGACTTATATTTACAATTATTGATACGTAATGTTTATCAGTAACAGATTAAGAAGCAAATGGGCAGCATTGCACCAAGCTACCTATCTTTAAAGACGTTCCACGTTATTTCCGTGTTCTTTCAATAAACTCCGATTTATTCTCTTGTTCTGCTATTCATTGAGGTAATGATATTCTTGTGTCAGAACATAGAGTCCACCACAGAAACATAAAACATGAACCCAGCAAAGTGCATTAGTTTTATACATGTATTTTATTATATGTAATATTATTCTTAGCAGTGTTCATTTTATGTTGTAGACTGCCACTTAAATATTTTATGGCGGACTAAAAATAGAAGATATGCAGCACATAATTTATATATCAACAATTATATGTATTTGTGGAGAAGAACTGAATATATTAACATAAAAAGCCAAGATAAATTAAATATTAATTGTGTAACTATATTTCGACGGCGGCAGTATATCTGAACAGCGAAACGCCACGCTTAACAGCAATCTCAGCAAAGAGGTTCAGTCTCAACCATTTTTTAGTATTGTTAAATATATATTTGTTAAATGTAAACAGTATTTGTAGGGAGGGGGACAAAGCATTTATTTGTGTGATATTCAAATTTATAACATTTTGGACGGGAAATTGTATTTTAAAGATGAGGCGTTAGAATGCGCGGAAGGATACAATTTTGGGAGCAGGGAGAGCACGCTTTTCGAATGCTTGGGAAGGGACTCGTAATTTGGACGCGGTGGTGAAAGGTTGTGACGCTGGGCGGTCTGAAGCCGCGTTACGTGATTTTAAGAGATAGGCATGTGTGGACTGCAGAACTTAGTCTCTGATGAAAAGTGATAAACTATGCACGGTAGTAGGGCTGTGGAACTGAGGTAAATCAGCAATCTTGTACTCGTGTGATGTAAAACTGTGTTTTATAACAAATACTGTTATCGCGGATTAACTTGGAACTGCAAAGTTCGACGGACTACCATAACTTATGTTGTTGTTGTGGTCTTCAGTCCAGAGACTGGTTTGATGCAGCTCTCCACCCTACTCTATCCTGAGCAAGCCTTTTCATCTCCTCATACGAACGACAACCCACATCCATTTGAATCTGCTTACTATACGCGTCTCTTGGTCTCCCTCTGCGATTTTTACCCCACACACTTCCCTCCAACGCTAAATTCACAATTCCTTGATGTCTAAGAATGTGTCCTACCAATCTATCCCTACTTTTAGTCAAGGTATGCCAGAAATTTCTTTTCTCCCCAATTCTGTTCAGTACCTCCTCATTAGTTACGCGATCCACCCACCTAATCTTCAGCATTCTTCTGTAGCACCACATTTCAAAAGCCTCTATCCTCTTTCTGTCCACACTGCTTATCGTCCATGTTTCACTCCCATATAAGGCAACACTCCATACAAATGCCTTCAGAAAGGACTTCCTTAGGCTTAAATCAATATTCGATGTTAACAAATTTCTCTTTTTCAAAAACGCCTTTCTACCCATTGCCATTCTGCATTTTATATCATCTGTACTGCGACCATCATTTGTTATTTTACTGCCCAAGTAACAAAACTCATCTACCTCCTTTATTATTTCGTTACCTACTCTAATTCCTTCAGCATCATCTGATTTATTTACACTGCACTCCATTACCCTAGTTTTACTCTTGTTAATGTTCATCTTATATGCACCTTTCAGCACACTGTCCATTCCGTTCAATTGCTCTTCCAGGTCCTTTGCTGTATCTGACAGAATTACTATGTCGTCGGCAAAACGCAATGTTTTTAATTCTTCACCCTGAACTTTAATTCCTTCTACCACCTAAACGAGTGATAATTTGGAACTTTTATTCTCGAGTGTGTGTGATACGTATTGTGCCTCTCATGAACAATAGTTGGGAAATATTTTGTTATCTACCGACGTATAAAGTAGGACCACCTCCACATTTCATGTCCGATAAGAGTAATAATCTTCATTTATAAAGAATTACTTCGTGAGTGAATCACTTCTTTATCTTAGAATCCATTTTGTTGGTCATTCAGAGGTTTAATTTATGCTTGTTTAAATGTATTTTCGCGTCATCATATGCAGATTGATAGACTGGCTAAACTACAGGTTAATTATTGATCTTGTTTAACTCTTTCAGTCACACTTTTACAATAGGAACATAATTACCAATGTCTGTTCACACTTGTACAACAGGAAGATAATTATCAATGTCTGTTCATTGAAGCAACTGTTACAACTGAAATATCACAGACAATAGAGGAAACATAATATATGTATTCAGGCTTTCAAGGACTGAGGTTGTCACTAACGCTAATCACCATGACTAATGCTATAAATACTAGGATGATTGTGAAAGTTATGCATTAGACGAATCATCATTACAAACGTACAAAACTAACAAAAGCAAATTATTGTTTATGAAAATCTGCAAAACATGTTTTACCATTGCGTAAACAAAGAGGCACTTTACATGTACTACACTGCCATACAGTACAGTACGCACGGGAGATATTTTAGTGGTACAATTGCAGCATCTTCTTGATGCGCTTCTTTCAGGTTGATGGCGACTGGATTCTAGACGAATTTCCTGCGGGACTGTAGGTTTGTGGCGTTTTATAAATGCAGGTCCTGGAGATGAGGCCGCGGAATTACGGCTGCTGTTCACTGAATCCGGCCTGTGTTTGTCTCTGACATATGCTGGTGCCAGTAGGCCCCGATATACTTCTCTCCGGAAGTCTTTCAGAATCAGCTTGTCGAGGTCTGGGCGTGAAGAGGACTGCAGTTCCCAGTTTGCTTACATTCCCTTTGTAACTACTCAGTGAAAACACAAAAGTAACAGTACCTGCATGCCAACACACATAAAGTAGGTCTATGAGAATACGTTCAATAAAATACATTGCAGAAAACATGTCACGTACTCGCTGAATTGATGTTTTTATCGGACACTCGAGACAAGGTACGTTAGCGCTATATTCAGTGCAACTGGTATGCACTGACATTCATGCAATGTACCCGGAATCTGTCATTTGTTTTGAAGCACAGCCCAAACGGACATACCAATTCAACCGTGTATCGCTAGATGGCGTAGAATAGAAGTACCGTGACCGAAAAGAGGTGGTTAGTAACACTAACCACCAAGACTGAAAGAGTTAAACAGATTGGGTAGCTGTTTAGGGCATAGAATCTGATATACATAACTTACCCCTATGAACAGAGACAACGAGCCATGAACTCTTACTACCCTGAGTTATGTATTGCCCAATTCTTATCGGTGAGTACCGATATGAAGGTCGCAACGTGGTAAGCTATACTGCTTAGTTTTAACATGATTTGCATTTGTGCTAATACTTCCTTAATAGTTGTCGTATGGTGTTATAAAAAGAACGTGTTACACACGGTTAAATTTTAGTTACCGTCCTGCCGGCGTCGCGTGATAATGCTGGCAATCATATGTCGTTGGCATCAAGAAAACGCGTGACGACGCAACTGTTTTGTGATGAATTCTTCGTTTGACGAGGACAATTACTTTTACTGAGTGAACGACGGTATATACAAGAACCTGTCAATCGTAGAGCAGGAACAGCATTATTTATTTCATGGTCTGTACGAAACACTAATCAAGTCAGTCTTCAAATGTTCAAATGTTTGTAAAGCTTATGGGACTTAACTACGGGGTCATCAGTCTCTAAACTTACAAACTACTTATGAACTACTTACGAACTAGGACGGCACAAATATCCATGCCCGAGGGGGGATTCGAATCCCCGACCGTAGTGGCCGTGCAGACCGAGACTGAAGCGCCTCAGTCTCCTCGGCCACCGCGGCCGGACAATTCAGTCTAGGACGATTTCTAAGAATATTAACATCTTAGCAAATACTTTCTACCGTTTTGTTGATGTTGCCAAAATAATCATGATAGGCCGCCGGGATGGCAGGTAAATTTTAACCTTCACGTACAGTTAAGGCAGAAGAAGTTATCTGAAAAACACTCAGAAGAATTAAGACATGATGTTACAGATACAGGGGGAATCTGACTGTTTCCATATGAAAGACGGGTTTTGCCAGGCTGTTGGATTCCACGGCCGGCTGGCTAACAGTTTTAACCTAGTGAATGGACAGGTAGTCAGGGTTTTTCTAATGTGCTCGGAATCCGGAAACCAGATTGCAACTGAAATACAATATAGCCACAAACATTATTCTAAAAATCCAGATATAATCAGGAAATGATCATACGGCCAAAAAAATAATTATATGGATGGATTAAGGAGACTTGGGTAATGAAACGCCGTAATTATAATTTAAATATCTCTTACAGATAAAAAGCTGATAAATTTCAGTACTATAATAATAATAAGACTTATATTTACAATTATTGATACGTAGTGTTTATCAAGCAAATAGGCAGCATTGCACCACGCTACCTAACTTAAAATTCGTGCCACGTTATTTCCGTATTCTTTCAATAAACTTCGATTTATTCTCTTGTTCTGCTTTTCGTTGAGGTAGTAATATTTTTGTGTCAGAATATAGATTCCATCACAGAAACGCAAAACATGGACCCAGCAAAGTGCATTAGATTGATACATGTATTTTATTATCTATCTATTCTTCTATCTATATATAAAAGGAAGTGTCCCGATTGACTGACTGACTGACTGATCATCGCCCAGCTCAAACCACTGAAGATACAACCTTGAAATTTGTGGAGGTTGTTAATCTTACTCTGTAGGCGTCACTTAAGAAGCGATTTTTTCGATATTTCGTCCGTAAGGGGGTTAAATAGGGGATGAAACGATTTTTGAAAATACGTAGCTATTTAGGCAATTTCGAAGCTAGAACAACAAAATTTCGGATTTTAATTCAGGGTTCAAATTTAAAACACACGTGTTTCGGCATGTTTTGAAATTCGACAAATAAGGGGGTAAACTGGGTGACGCAAAAAATTGATTTTCAAAAATATGTTTCTGTTAACTCAAATTTTAAGCTACAGCTACGAAACTTTGGATATGGAATCTTGGTCAGGATTAAAAATCCATGATTTTTTGTATTTTTGGAAATTCAACAAGTAAGAGGGTTAAATAAATGATCAAAAATTCTTTTTGAAAACACGTTGCTATTGATACAATTTTTAAGCTAGAGCTGTAAAAAATTGATATTTGTATAGTTGGTTAGACGTTGAAAAATATGTGTTTCGGTATTTTTGGAAATTCAACCATTAACGGGGTTAAATTGTAGAGGGGGTGTTTTTCGAAAAATGTTGCTATTTGGGCAATTTTGAAGTTGGAACTACAAATTTTTGGATTTGGATTCGGGGTTCGAATTTAAAAGACACGTGTTTCGTCATTTTTTGAAATTCAACCAATAAGGGGGTAAAAAAGAGGACATAAACAATTGATTTTCAAAAATATGTTGCTGTTAACTCAAATTACGAGCTATAACTACGAAACTTAAGATATGGATTCTTCATCAGGATTAAAAAGAAACAACTGGTGCAGACCAACCAGCCTACGCATGCGGATCATCGAGGGTTCAGCTAGTATTTAATATTATTCTTAGCAATGTTCATTTTACGTTAACATCTTGGCAAAGACTTTCTACCGTTTTGTTGATGTTGCCAGCATAATCATAATAGGCTGCCGGGATGGTAGGTAAAATTTTACCTTTACATACAGTTAAGGCAGAAGTAGTTATATGAAAAACACTCAGCAGAATAAAGTGTTATCCACGGCCAAAATCACATTCATAACGGTCATAATATTAAAAAAAAATCGAAACTTTTTATTATATTAATGAAAACAAGAAACGCGACTTATCAGTGTATATGTCAAAGCAGATTACATATTTCATAATAACTCTCAAAAGAATAAGGATACGTGTTATCCACGATAAACAACACTTTTGTAATGACCAGACTACCGAAGGAAAATCCGAAGTTGGATGAAATTGGTAAGAGATAAATAATAACAGCAAATTGATGCAACTCATTACTGTATGTGTCGAATTTATCCCAGCTGAAAAAATTACAGCCATATACAACACAGGTGGAAAGAGGAAAGAGGAACAGGATTTCTGGTCAGGCGAGTACGGGGCATGAAAAGGATGAGGTGGTTGGGAAGGGAGTGAGACAGGGTTGTAGCCTTTCTCCAGTGTTATTCAATTTGTACATTGAGCAAGCTATAAAGGAAAGCAAGGAGAAATTTGGAGAAGGAATTAAAGTTCAGGGGGAAGAATTAAAAACATTGCGTTTTGCCGACGACATAGTAATTCTGTAAGACACAGCAAAGGACCTGGAAGAGCAATTGAACGGAATGGACAGTGTGCTGAAAGGTACATATAAGATGAACATTAACAAGAGCAAAACTAGGGTAATGGAGTGCAGTTTAAGAAAATCAGGTGATGCTGAAGGAATTAGATTAGGTAATGAAGCAATAAAGGAGGTAGATGAGTTTTGTTACTTGGGCAGTAACATAACAAATGATGGTCGCAGTACAGAGGATATAAAATGCAGAATGGCAATGGATAGAATAGAGTTCTTGAAAAAGAGAAATTTGTTAACATCGAATATTGATTTAAGCCTAAGGAAGTCCTTTCTGAAGGCATTTGTATGGAGTGTTGCCTTATATGGGAGTGAAACATGGACGATAAACAGTGCGGACAGGAAGAGGATTGAGGCTTTTGAAATATGGTGCTACAGAAGAATGCTGAAGATTAGGTGGGTGGATCGCGTAACTAATGAGGAGGTACTGAACAGAATTGGTGAGAAAAGAAATTTCTGGCATACCTTGACTAAAAGAAGGGATAGATTGGTATGGCACATTCTTAGACATCAAGGAATTGTGAATTTAGCGTTGGAGGGAAGTGTGTGGGGTAAAAACCGCAGAGGAAGAACAAGAGATGGATACAGTAAGCAGATTCAAACAGATGTAGGTTGCCGTTCTTATGTGGAGATGAAGAGGCTTGCTCAGGATAGGGTATTGTGGAGAGCTGCATCAAACCAGTCTCCGGACTGAAGACCACAACAACAAACAACAACACAACACAGGAATTTCCCATATGTGACAACTCTAAAGAGAGCGTAGTTATGTCAGTTCATCCGTACTTTTACGACTGTTTTCTGTAATAACGCAAACGATTGCTCACGCGTTTATAGTATATAAATATGGCGACGAGACTTCACCAACACCAATGAAACTGTATACGGCATTGCCCAACGACCTATATAAATAACATAGACTGGCTAAGGTGCCACCATACTTGAAGCAAATTGAAAGCTCGGCCGCCACGTTTTACAACGTCACGTAGGCGTAACCAGTCGTCTGCTATAGCACTGAATAATATCACTTTCACTTTGTGCAGTGACTTAACAAACCATTCTCTACCTGCTTACTACTTTTATAGCCAAGCTAATACGGATAAAAGATAAATGTGTGTGGTAGACATATCGGATAGTTTAATTACAAATGTCACATACACTACATCAATTAAACATAATCTCATTCATACAAAAAACCACGCCTTTTCACTGTTCTTTAAACAATATTAATTTTATGTGCATTTGCCTAATCTGCTTACCTCTTTCCTCCGCAGATTTGGCTTTACATAAATGTTGTATTCTACAACTGAAGTAATGTTTTAATAACAGCTTTATTATGCTGGAGTAATGAGATTCCTCCCAAAATTCCGAGGATACTTTTGTGTCTCGTTTCCGTTGTAGGTGTCGGTGGCCGAGTAGAAAGAGACCGACACAGGAATAAAGGATGCACGCGTGTGCAGGTACGGAGGTGACCAGCCAGTGGGACAGCAGAAACTAGAACACTACGCTAAATTAGAACAAGATAAATATTTCGTGGAGTCTTGGTAATACTTAACTTTTACATAGCTCTTGACTGCAGAATGCTGATACATAGTTGAGCTAGAGGGCTGCCTAGTGCCTGTCCGATAGCCAAGTCTTTACTGGTGCCTATCTGATTCCCAAGTGTTAACTGGTTCCTATCTCAGTCCCAAGTGAACGATGTCGTTCATTGGTGGCCACGAGCGGAGTTGCAGCAGAGGGCGCTCGTGGCTAACGCCGTAAGAACGCCGCGCCGTGCGTGCATGGCGGCGCGCGGCGAAAGTAGGTGGCGCGCACTTTGGACTTGTGCGACACCACAGATTCCATTAAGTGCTCGTAGTTGGTAAATAAAGTAGGCCTGTCTCCCAACATTCTAAATACAGCTACGTACATTCGCAAAAGAAAATTTTTCTTCCCCAATCACGTTTCATAATTTCTAAGAACCATGTATGACACTTTGAAAAGTTTTACAAGATCTTTAGAGGGTTTGAACAGACTGTCTTTTATACCTTCTAATCCGATTACTCCTGTTTATTCTCATTTTTAGGAACAAGGAGAACTTCCAAGCATTCTAAACACTTAAGTTTTTTACTCATTTGCCTAACGATGCTTCCAAAAATACATTCAACTACTTTTTCGGAATATAATGTCATCGTTTCGTATTCTGACTAGGGTTGCCAGATCTCCGGGCGCCGCCCGGAGTGCCCGGGTTTGGAATGAATTCTCCGGGTCTACGGGCCAATGACTCTCATCTCCGGGCTTGCATGTAACCTTCATCTTAACTTTTCTTTTTTACGACGCTTTTTAAGTACTATGCTCATTTAGCGACGATCTACATCGAACTTAACGTAACTTAAACTAATGACGAACACAACATCCATGCCCTAGGGGGGGATTCGAACCTCTAGCGGGAGCAGCCTCGCGCACCGTGGCAAGACGCCTCAGTGCGCTCGGCCATTACCTGACGGACGGCTCCTCTCTAGTAATTATGAATTATTTTATATAAATGTCAATTTCTTATTGCAAACATAACGCTACTTTTCTATTCTTCCTCTGAAAACTTTTCATTGTTCCGTCGGTAGTAATCGGCTAGCGCATTATTAAGCAAACACTGTTGCGGCAACGTGTCAACTGGCGACATCTATTATTTGTGTTCGTTCGTTCATTGTTTGTTATCAGTTTACCGGCAATTTTTGGAATACTCGGATCGTGTGTGAACAGACAAGCTTACATTAACTCAGATTAGTGAGTAATAACAGTGAAATGAAAAGACGATATCTAAATTCGTTCCGTGAAGAATGGTTGCAGGAAGAAAATTATAAAGAGTGGCTACAAAAAGTCGATACTGATGAGTGTAAGTGTAATTGCAGAATATGCAATATTTCATTTACTGTTAAGTACGACGGAGTTGGGGTGGGGGGGCGAGTCATTTGCCAAGGGGGAGGGGGGCACGTCAGGTCTCCGGGCCTGCCTCGAGTTCAATCTGGCAACCCTAATTCTGACATAGTCATGGTCAAACTGAATAGGCCTACTGCTCTCTGAATGACTTAAATCATGATTTGCAATAGGTAATAAAAGAGGTTCCTTGTCTCCTGCTTGGTTACATCACATAGTTGATTCAGATATCTAACGTTTTTTTGGAGATCTCCTTGGTGGCGTTTTTGTTGTTTGAAGATGTTGAAGAACCAACATATCGCCGGAATCGCATTAGCAAGAAGCCACTTTGTATCATTTGTTGCATACATGATTTCTCCTCAAAATGAGACGAACAGATCTATATATATATATATATATATATATATATATATATATATATATATATATATATATATATAATAAAAAATAGGATTCGGGAGTTAAAGGGGCGTTGATGAAATTATAACATTTTTGGTCTTCATTTTTCAAAGGAAAACTGAATAATAAAATTACAGCTTATTTTAGTCACAGTTAAACACATACATAACCCAAAGGACTTATATATGTGGTAAGTACAAAAGACGAGTATACGAATTGTTAGAAAGAAAAACATACTAATACTAGATGAAAATACGATATACCAACAGTCTTATTACTGCGATTCGTACAGGTATATGCTGCGCATACACTGGGCATGATTTCAGCTTAATAAATAACCTTTGATGTTTACTACGATACATAAATTGTGAAACCAAAACAAGTAAATAGCGTCGGTCAAACTTAGGTATTCGGCGCATTAGACGTTGAAAAAAATGGCTGCCACAGCTCCTGGTTGCTACCACAAAGAGCGCTGTACACGCAGAGATAGCCCCTCTATGTAGTTTATATAGCTCATTGGCATTCCCAGTCTAGTAACATATGGCTGTGGTTGGTTTTTCCTCCAATACCTTTGGAGGTTTCCGGTGCCTACATTCCACGACTCGTAGCTCGCAAAGACTTGTACGCCCCTGCTGCTACACCACAATACTTTTGTCTACATATGGAGCAGCTAGGACTGCTACACCCTAAAAACTCTTTGAGAGCTTCCTTGATACAACGCCGAGAGGTACGGTTAGGGGTGCAACATCGACGATAAAAACATCGATGTTCAGACATCTATTTTCCTGCCGGAAAATATCGATGTTAAAAAAACATCGCTCTGAAAAACGATACATCGATGTTTTTCCGATGTTTCCATACATTTAAGAAATATTAGGAAAAACACTTTGAAATGAAGCAGCCTTATTTATGTTCTTTCACCAGGCTACGAATACACAGAGAAATGGCAGATTAGAATGAAAAAGAAGTTGGGAATAAGGTTTCGCTACCTATTGCGCTGATTTTACTTGGGATTTACATCAATTTGTTCATTACATGCGAAATAACTTGTGTTTTGTTGAACTATTGCATTTTTCTTAGCTGTCGACGTGGAGAAAATTAAACATTATGCATCATTCAGTTATTACTTAATAATGTAGTTTTAAAATGAATATTCATCAATGACGTTTATCAAATCATGTACCTTGCTAAAATGAAAATCTATGTTATACTTGGCTTGTTGGCTTTTGTCTCGGATTTTTCGTCGACTTTTGTTTGATGTTTTAACTGACGTTTTGACAGTACGATATCAGTCTGACTGGGTAATACTGTCAAAGATTCGATTCCACTAATGTTGGAGGGTGAAATTTCAGCAATGCCAGCAGCCCGTGCTGGACAAGCATCAGATTAATCATCAAAGATCGACATAAAAAACGAAATAGACTCCAAGAGGCAATATGACAAATAATAACCATGAAAGCTTTTAATTTTGTTTAAGAATTTGGATTTGTCTTCGCAATATCTGCATTCTCCAGTCTCGAAAAAGGTCCAATAACTTTTGAATTTTGAAGTATGAATAAGATTTATTTTATAACGGAACTTGTCATCAAATGCATACCATATGATTGAAGAACCACTCTTCCTACGCAATTTTTTTTTGCTTCGCATTTGACATAGGTTTGATGATTTCGAATTTTTTTGTTATTCTGAAGTCATCGGTGTGTATTACAGTTGTGATGTTTGTGTGCATTACTTTCAATATCCCAAGATTCGGATTTATAAAATTAGTAGTCCTTGCGTTTGACCACTACCTGCTGCATACAACAAACTCACGATAGAAAACTACTACACGTGTGGGTAATTGGCTATATGTACGCGTACAAACTGTCCAATAAAAGTGAAACATACTATTGTTTTCACTCGAAAAGGTAACTGCAGCACTGAGAGAATAGCAGACAAAGATGAGTAAATCATATTGTTGTCAGTTTCTTATTTCACTTACCTACTATTCCAAAAGTATGAAAACAGCGACGACAGCAGGAGCACCGCACTTGAGCTGACGCTGGCTGATCAACTAATAAAGTAATAATGGAGTTGACAATCAATTGTTGAACGACGTCGATAGTTTTGGACTTCTGTCGTCGATGCATCGCCGATATGTCGCTGTTCAAAACATCGACGTTAACATCGATGTTAATGGACGAAACATCTATGTTTTCACAATATCGATGTATCGTTTGCATCCCTAGGTACGGCAGCGGTTATAGCCTCAGAGATGGCAACTTAGCCATTTTATGGCTAGATCTGGCCATTTTGAAGTGGCGTCTAGCCATTGTTTTTGAAAAAAAAGCTACTGCTGGCATTCCTAGCCATTTTGGTGATATTATATAGCCATTTCTAGCCATTTTTATTATCCGATAATTTTGACAACAAAAATGGAAAACTCTGAAGTTTTTATTATGAATAGAAATGTATTTATTGATTTATTATCTTTAACGTTCCTCCAAAGAACGACAAATGAAACACCACCGTATCGAAACAGTGGTACCTGGAAGTTTCGAGACAATGAAACAGTTCCGCATATCGATTCATTGTTTTGAAACATACAAACAATGGCCGCCACTATATAGTTGCACTTGTTTGGAAACGCTGTACAAGTTACAAAAGTGTGGTGTGAAGTGTTTCTTTTTTAACGTGTGATAACATTGAGTGTTGGAAGAATGCCGTGTGCTGTACTAGTGTTTTGTGACTGAGATAGTTAATTATCTAGCCATGCCGAAATAGGGTTGCCAGATTGAACTCGAGGCAGGCCCGGAGACCAGACGTGCCCCCCTCCCCCTTGGCCAATGACTCACCCCCCAACTGCGACCAACTACCCCCCCCCCCAAGGATTACACGTGAATTCTAAAGAATAAAAAAAAATAAAAAATACCCTAATGAAAACGGGACATTTTGCTTTAATTCGCTTAGTAGCTTCTCTTTAGCATAAGGCAGAAGCACATTTTTTACTAATGCCTCGCTTTTTGTTCGGCCGCATCTTACTTTCGTTCCCACTGAGGAATCTCTAAAAACATAAGGATATAGCTTATTACCACAATATTGAGAATCGTAAGAATGGTGGTGTTTCACACCATGGTAAGTCAAAGTTAATTCCGTTGCAGTGACTTTTTCGTCTTCTGCAGAAAATTGTTTCGGCAAGAATTTAAGAAGCGACTGATTCTTCTTTTGTGTGGTAATATTCGCTTTGTGTCTTTCTGATTGTAAATGCTTATTCACAGCTTTCACTCCGTCGTACTTAATAGTAAATGAGATATTGCGTATTCTGCACTTACACATACACTCATCAGTATCGACTTTTTGTAGCCACTCTATAATTTTCTTCCTGCAACCATTCTTCACGGAACGACCTTAGCTATCGTCTCTTCATTTCACTGTTATTACTCACTAATCTGAGTTAATGTAAGCTTGTCTGTTCACACACGATCCGAGTATTCCAAAAATTGCCGGTAAACTGATAACAAACAATGAACGAACGATCACAAATAATAGACGTCGCCATTTGACACGTTGCCACAACAGTGTTTGCTTTATAATGCGCTATCCGATTACTACCGACGCAACAATGAAAAGTTCTCAGAGGAAAAATAGAAAAGTAGCGTTTTGATCCAATAAGAAATTGACATTTATATAAAGTTATTCATAATTACTAGAGAGGAGCCGGCCGAGAATGGCCGAGCGCACTGAGGCGTCTTGCCACGGTGCGCGAGGCTGCTCCCTCCAGAGGTTCGAATCCCCCCCCCTAGGGCATGGATGTTGTGTCCTTATTTTAAGTTACGTTAAGTTCGGTGTAGATCGTCGCTACATGAGCATAGCACTTAAAAAGCGTCGTAAAAAAAAAAAAAAAAAAAAAAAAAAAAAAAAAAAAAAAAAAAAAAAAAAGTTAAGATGAAGGTTACATTGAAGCCCGGAGATGAGAGTCATTGGCCCGTAGACCCGGAGAATCCATTCCAAACCCGGGCACTCCAGGCGGCGCCCGGAGATCTGGCAACCCTATGCCGAAACCGCAGTATACACAAACTTACAGGAAGGAATGGGAAAATATGTCTGACTTCAAGGAATGGCTATAGCCAGTTTCAACAGACAAAACTAAAGCATGTTGCAGATTTTGCAAAATAGAAATAAGGGCAAAATTGTATGATTTAAAGCATCACTTACATTCTAAAAAACACATTTCAGCATGTACTCCATTTAGCCATTTAGCTTAGTGAAAAACAAACTTAGAAACAGACTTAAAACGAATACACTCTATGCTATTCTAAGTGTAAGATATGGATTGAGACGGGAACATAAGTGTTGTTTTTGATATGAAATCCCAGAAGAAACACTGAAGCTTGTTGGTAGAAATGCTACATACACGAGGGAGTCCAGTGAAATCCTCAGCAGCAGTAGCAAAGAAAATGAGGATGAGGACGGTGATATTTATTTTTGCTAGGTGAGTGTTTTTCACATTTTAATTTTTTATGTATAAAACATATAAATTATAATTTAGCCATTTCTGGCCATTTTTGTTGGACTGTTTTGCCATTTTCTCTGACTGATAGTTGGCAACAGTGTATAGCCTCCAGTGGTCCCAACAGGCGATACTAATTTAACCGTCTTCAGCACGTCACTTGGGGCTGAATTTTATATCACGTGATCTTCCAGGGACCTTAGGATGTGATTTTTCCTGTCCTTATTGGTGTTACATATTGGATGGCTTGCGGCGTGACTCAATAGATACGGATTCGCAGAAACACAACTGCTACTTTATCGGAGCGGCTGTGGCTATTAATCCCAGAATACGACCCGCAAATTGCCGTTTACAGTTACAGCTGTAATAAGTGGCAAGGTGAAAATCTTTCCAGTTGCCTTCCCTGGATAATGAACTGAACCGCGGTTAAACGCTGCAAAAAGAAAACTCCGCCGTCGACGTCAGCGTCGTTATTCACGCCCCACTGGCGCTCCGATGAAAGACCCGCCGGCTCTGTCGATGTGCCACTGAAGGCAGGCCACGTTTCTTTTCCCGCTTTTTTTTCTTTTTTTTTTTTTTAATTTCTTTCCTGCTGGTCTGATTCGATCCGCCACGGTTCCATCTCGCGTGTTCATCTCTCTGCATCATCTACAGCAAGCCTGTAATTACATTTTGGATGCATAATCATGGTCCACAACCTTATCATACCTATGGCCTAAAAAACAGCTAAGCAAGCAAACATTCATGATTAAATTTAAAAAATGCTCAGTCTCTGCTGCAGTATTTTCTTCTCCAAATACGCGCTTCGCGCTGTTAGCGCATCGTCAGACTGGAAAAAGACAAATGTTTTGTTACAGTCCGTGTACCTGGCGGGCAGCGAATCTAATGTGGCTAAGGTGAGTAAATTTGAAAATTCAGACTTACTTGGGCGGAGATGGGGCCGCAGAACTGTCTATAGCTGTGGAGGAGGTATCTTAACAATTTGTGTTATTGGGCGCCTGCAAAGAGGTAAACATAAGGGTTATTTGAACTAGAATAACTAGGGACTAAAGGGGTATGGTATGGAAATTAATGGAACGCTTTTTATATGATAAAACTCACCATAGCAGCAGAGGCAGGTCCACGTTTACAACTGGTAGTATTGTTAATAACTGCGGAACATAAATGCGACCGTTAAACAGAGCGGCATGGGCAGAGTTAACAGTCTGCGAGAATCAGCGGCTAGAGATGTTTGTGACGTGAGGGAATGAATCATGTGAAATGATACATGTTGGTATGAAACAATAATAAATGAATGAAAACGAAATTATTAGAGGCCTGAGGGTGGGGCGGGAGAAAGATGTGAATTTCCAGAAGGGGTGTCATTTTGGAAAAAGATGGATAACATGATGTCGTAAAAAGTTTGATTTTTTGTGATGAGCTGTTCGTTGAGACTGTGTTCTGGGGACCGTTTTACAAACTTAGTGATTTCTAATTCTTCAAGAAGTGAGAGTTTTTTTCCCTTGGGGGCGATGTGAAGAACTTGTAATTTGTCAAGGGGGGACTGAATGTGTTTGCTTCTTTTGAGGTGCTCGGAAAAGGCCGAATTATTTTTGGCAGCGCCTTCCTTAGATAAAAGATGTTCTTGGAACCTAGTTTTGAAGGCTCGTCCAGTTTGGCCAATGTAAGATAAGGGGCACTGCAAACACTGTATTTTGTAGACGCCTGACTGGCTAAAAGGGACTTTAACTAGCCGTTCACTGTGGTGAAAGCGATACTGGATCTTGTCATTGATCGTGAAGGCTACTTTTGTGTGTGCAGTTTTAAGTTTGGTAAATGTTTGTATAGTTTATGGGACTTAACTACAGGGTCATCAGTCCCTAAACTTACAAACTACTTATGAACTACTTACGAACTAGGACGGCACAAATATCCATGCTCGAGGGAGGATTCGAATCCCCGACCGTAGTGGCCGTGCAGACCATTGACTGGAGCGCCTCAGTCCCCTCGGCCACCGCGGCCGGCACGGTTTTAAGAAGTGCGGCGAGTCTGTACGAAAGATGTCCTATGAATGGTAACGAGATGTAGAAGGATTCAGTAGTGATGCTGCTAGGGAGCAGGGAGGTGTTATTTTTCGAGTTTTTTCTGCTGTACAATCGGTCGACCAGGCTCCATGAACGTTACTGTTGATGTGCTCATATCTCATGAACTACGTGTTGTACTGTGATACAATTTAGACGGTTCATTCAACTATATATGTGTATACTGTCTATAAAATTTCTTGTCGCAACAATTTGTAGTGTTCAAATTATAAACTGTACCGAGAGCCGTAGTGTTACTCCATAAACAGAGGAAAACTAGTAAGCAAGAAACTTTTTTTCTGTTCATCATTTTACCATGGTTGCCAGCGAGAAAAGTTTAATAAAGGTTTGAAATTACGTTTAAAGTTTGTTGCAAGTCGCTAAGTACTGTCATTCTCATACAGTGTATTTCGAAAGTCTCGTCGCATTATATGGCATTTTTTTGCGATTTCTATTGGTTATGACGTAATATCTCTTGAACCCTGTGCCGTATGCGATTCTTAACCATGCAGTAATTGCTACCTCACGGTAAGGAATGTGTGTCACAAATTTGGTTGAAATCGGTCCAATGGTTTAGGAGAAAATGAAGAGCATTGTCGCAAAATGCAGCAGTTTTTCGCGCATCTCATTGTTTATGACGTTATATCTCGTGAACTATATATCGTATGTGAGTCTTACACTTACGGCGACCGTCCGTATAGATTGAAGCTTACGTGTACAAAATGTCATAAAGATTGGAACAAAACTGTAGATTTGTATGCAACACGTGCAAACATACGGACACTCTGCTTTATTTATTAGAAGACTAGTCGTACACGACCAGACCACGTTTTGTTGTGCTTTGTTACGGATTAAATGGAAAAGAAAGAAAAGACGAAACACACATTTCTTATATGAATTATTTCATAATGCTTTGTGAACGTCAAGCAAAAACACAACGTTATTTGAGCATACCACTGATAACATACTCCAGTACTATAATCACATGACGTAATCCGACGTGACTGATAACAACCTTATCAATGACGTCTTGATATGACGTAATTCTGACAATACTGATAAGAGCTCGAAAGCCGTGACGTGGTTATGCTTGAACATACATGTCCTTACTGTGTGTTACCTGTGCTAACACTGCTCCCCTTTTATCCGTCCCCTCTCTCTCTGTGTTCCGTTTTCCTCTCGTCTTTATTCTCGCCTTCTCCCTCCCTCCCCCACCCTGTCACAGTAAGCCTCCACCCATCCTATCCTATCCCCCTTCCACCTTCTGTGCCTCTCCACATTCTCTCCTACTGGTCCACCCATATCATGCTTTCCATCTCTTCTCCCCTATCTAAGTAAATTTGCTCCCCCTCTTCCGTCTTCTTTTACAGCTATGTCTAACCTAGTGCCTTGTTAAATTTTATGTTCAAGATCTGGTATCTACGAAATTCGTAGATCGAATTATTTGAAATTTTAATCCAATGCAGACAATTGTAATGTGCTGCGAATTCATAGAAAGAAAGATCCTGTACCATTTAGCTACACTATAGCAGATCAGCAACTGGAAGCAATTAATTCCATAAAGTATCTGGGAGTAGTCATTAGGAGGGATTTAAAATGGAACGACCATATAAAATCAATCGTCGGTAAAGCAGATGCCAGACTTAGAGTCATTGGAAGAATCCTAAGGAAATGTAGTCCGAAAACAAAGGAAGTGAGTTACAGTACATTTGTTCGCCCACAGCTTGAATACTGCTCACCGGTGTGGGATCCATACCAGGTGGGGTTGATAGAGGAAGTAGAAAAGATCCAAAGGAGAGCAGCGCGCTTCGTTATAGGATCATTTAGTAATCGTGAAAGCGTTACGGAGATGATCGCTAAACTCCAGTGGAAGACTCTGTAGAAGAGACGCTCTGTCGCTCAGTACGGGCTTTTGTCGAAGTTTCGAGAACATACCTTTACCGAGGTGTCTAGCAGTATATTGCTCCCTCCTACGTATATCTCGCGAAGAGATCATGAAGATAAAGTCAGAGAGATTAGAGCCCACACAGAGGCATACCGACAATCTTTTCTTTCCGCGAACAATACGTGACTGGAATAGCAGGGAGAACTGATAGTGGTACTCAAGGTACCCTCCGCCACACACCATCTGGTGGCTTGCGAAGTATGGATGTAGATGTATGTTGAACTGTTATACTGCGATTCCTATCTACCTATTTTTATGTAAGTCACTTATTAATTTCTATAAATGTTGAAGGGAGAAAAGTTCTTTCAAAAAATCTAAAAATATGTAGATATATATAGATTATATTTTATATATTATGGAAATAGACACACAAAAACTTTCTGTAGACAAAGCTGTGGCAAAATTTAAAAGTAATCGGTTTAGATATTCCACATTTATAACATATGTATTATAAGCAAACCAGATTGCGTGTCAGTGGGTACTTACGGATATTTGCGAAACTGAATACAACATTGTCTCAAAATATCAACACTACCCGCGAAGAACTTGCATTAAGTTGAAACGTTAACTGGTGATCAGAAAATCAGTATAAATTTAAAAACTTAACAGATCACGGAATAATGTAGATAGAGAGGTAAAAATTGACACACAAGCTTGGAACGACATGGTGTTTTATTAAAAAAAAAAAAAAAAAAAAAAAAAAAAAAAAAAAAAAAAAAAAAAAAAAAAATTAAGAATGTCCGACAGAAAATTTCTGATCAGAAAAGCAATAATTAGCAAAACAAATTAAGACAAAGCAAAAATGATGTTCTTTCCAGGAAATGCTCAATATGTGTACCACCATTCCTCAACAATAGCTGTAAAGCATGTCCGGAGTTATGGTGGGGCATTGGCGTCGGATGTTGTCTTTCAGCATCCCTAGAGATGTCGGTCGATCACGATACACTTGCGACTTCAGGTAACCCCAAAGCCAATAATCGCACGGACTGAGGTCTGGGGACCTGGGAGGCCAAGCATGACGAAAGTGGCGGCTGAGCACACGATCATCACCAAACGACGCGCGCAAGAGATCTTTCACACGTCTAGCAATACTTTTTTTTTGTTTTGATGAAACCCCATGTAATTCCAAGCATGTGTGTCAATTTATACCTCACTATCTACATTCCGTGATATTCTCAATTGGAATATAGCAAATTTTCCTGAAACGGAAAAGCTTCTTTCTGTGAATCAGCACGGGTTTAGGAAACATCGTTCATGTGAAACGCAGCTTGCCCTTTTCTCACATGACATCTTGCGAGCCATGGATGAAGGGCAAAAGGCGGATTGTGTTTTCATCGATTTCACAAAGGCGTTCGACGCGGTGCCACACTACAGACTGCTAACGAAGATACGAGGTTATGGAATAGGTTCACAGATTTGTGACTGGCTTGAAGACTTCCTAAGTAATAGAACGCAGTACGCTGTTCTCGATGGCGAGTGTTCATCAGAGACGAGTGTATCGTCAGGCGTGCCCCAAGGGAGTGTGACAGGACCGCTATTATTTTCTATCTATATAAATGATCTGATGGACAGAGTAAGTTGTAATTTGCGGCTGTTTGCTGATGATGCTGTGGTGTACGGGAGGGTGTCGTCTTTAATGATTGTACTAGCATACAGGATGACTTAGACAAAATTTCTAGTTGGTGCGAAGAATGGCAGCTAGCTCTCAATGAAGAAAAATGTAAGGTGATGCGCATGAGTAGACAAAACAATCCCATAATGTTGGAATACAGCATTAGTAGTGAGCTTATTGATGCAGTCGCGTCGTTCAAATATCTAGGCGTAACATTGCAGAGCGATATGAAATAGAACGTGCATGTAAGGACAGTTGTGAGTAAGGCGGACAGCCGACTTCGGTTTATTGGGAGAATTTTGGGAAGATGTATTTCATCTGTAAAGGAGACAGCGTATAAAACGCTTGTACGACCACGTCTTGAGTATTGCTCAAGTATTTGGGACCCGCAGCAGATCGGTTTGAAGGAAGACATGGAGGCGGTTCAGAGGCGAGCAGCTAGATTTGTTACCGGTAGGTTCGACCAATGCGCGAGTGTCACGGAAATGCTCCGGCAACTCAATTGGGGATCGCTGGAAGAAAGACGACGTTCTTTTCGTGAATTTCTGTTAAGTATATTTATAGGGCCGGAATTTGAAGCTGAGTGTAGTACGATCTTGCTGCCGCTTACTTACATTTCTCGTGGTGATCACAAAGAAAAGATAACATAAATTATGGCTCGTACAGTCTATAAAGAATTCACGTGCAAAATTTTATCGAAACCGGTGACCCATAGGTGAGACCGTCTCCTTGTGAATCGGCTGCCTCGCGGAGATGATTCATGCCATCGACGCTCGACGAGGCCAACGCATATCTCAGACGGACATTACGGTACTCTGCTGTCTAGAGTTGGCTACGGTTTCATGGTTTCGAAACCAGGTTTCGATACACACAACAGTTTTAGTGTTTCAAAACCGGCATGTATCACGGTTTCAAAACCGTGCGGTTTCATTCCGTTCCAGTGGCGGCGCTAGGCGTCGGCGACGTCGGCCACCGCCGACGGCCTCGCGCCTGTGGGGGCCTCGCAAAACGTTGTCGAAATTTTCTTTTCTTTTTTTATATTTGAGGTTTAACGGCGCTTTCCAACTGCTAGGTTACGTAGCGACGACCTATATCTAATTTACACGAGCTTAACCCATGATGATGATGATCGTGTGGCATTTATGACCGTTAGACCCCAACTGGGGTCGTGTTCAGCCTGCCTGGTGCAAGTCTCTTTATCTGACGCCACTTCGGTGACTTGCGTGTCAATGATGATGGAATGATGATGAGGACGACACAACACCCAGTCCCCGAGTGGAGAAAATCTCCTACCCGACCGGGAATCGCACCCGGGCCCCCTGAGTGGCAACCAACCACGTTGTCCACTGGACTACGGAGGGGGACAGCTTAACCCATGGACGAACACAACATTCGTACCCAAGGGTGGGATTCTATCCCCGGCGAAAGCGATCTCGCTCACCGTGATATGATGCCTTAGTGTGCTCGGCCATTCCCGGCCGGCACCTATTTAGTTCGTATTTATTTCCGTATGAGTGCAGCAGTGATGCAATTTTTGGTTAAATACTTACAAAACAATTTCTTCAGTACATTTTAGAAAACGATTTGGAAGAAGTATATCCAAATGTTTATATAACAATCAGAATCATGCTCAGATCCAGTCAGTACAGCTTCGGCCGAGAGAAGTTTCACAAACTTAAAATTGATTAAGACTAACTTGAAAACAACAATGATCCAAACTGCGTTGTCAGTACTGTCAATTGAATCCGAAATGGCGGCTAGTATTAAGATGTGGCCTTAAAAAATTCAGTGAGACGAAAAAGTGAAAAGTTCTTCTAATTTGTGTTTGTTTATTGTAATTTTTGTCATTGCAATAATACTTGTGTATTATACTAATAGAATTTTAGTATAATGATTATTGATGTATAATTCAGCTCATTTCACAATTTGTTCAGATATTCATATGTCTGTAATGATTATGGGACTTAACTGCGGGGTCATCAGTCCCTAAACTTACAAACTACTTATGAACTAGCTAACACTAAAGACAGCACAAACATCCAAGCCTGAGGGGGGGGGGATTCGAACCCCTGACGGGGAACGACATCGCGCATCGTAGCATAGCGCCTCAATGCGCTCGGCCGCTCCGCCGTGGCACATTTTCTTCATTAATGAAAAAATGAAAGGGGCCTCGCAAAGACGAATTCGCCGACGCCCAGTTTTCGTCTAGCGCCGCCACTGTTCCGTTCTGTTTCGGATCACATTCGCGGTCGATTGTCGATACACTGGGCCGTATGAATAAAACGGAGTATCTACTTTATACTCTGGATTCCAGAGAACATACTCAGGTTCGCATGAATAAAGGGAGTCTGAGAATATACTTCAGCCGAGTATGTTCTCGGCGTGAGTAACGGGGTGGGAGAAGTTGCTCACAGCAGAGAACATTCTCCAATTTCATATGAATAAAACTACAGAAGTTTCTCACGACGGGAGAACATTCTCAGATTTCTGAAGTGAGTTCTATGGCATACTCCGTGCTGAGTAACTTCTACTGAGGTTACGTTTTATTGAGGTTTATTATAAAAATGACAACAATTTTGTTACTTAGAAGGCAAAAACAAGTTCCTTTATATATAGTCTTTAAGAAATACGAGGGGATCTATAAAGTTAATACAAATAAAAACATTTTGTTGACGAGTATCTTCCTTCGGAAAAATCGTGTGACACTTCCAGCATTTTATATAGTGACGAGAGTGATGTAAGAGGTGCTTTCATTACCGACATAAAAATGAAACACAAATGGATTCAGCTGCGTGATTACTCATTTGTTTTGCGTGTATATTTACAGTTGTAAACAGTCAAATACCAAATAATATTGTTTTAAAATAGGGTCTATTAGTAAGACCTTATGCTGATAGTTCCAAATAAAGTATATCCCTGGACTTCACAGTTTCTATCACAAAATAAATATTGCTGCAATACCAGGTAAGCCTACTGAAGTACTGTTTCTATCCAAACCGGTTGGCCTATTTATGATGCGTTTTCTGACTTCGTAATCGTAACTTCTGTGATGTTAGAAGTAATTAAACACGACAGGAAAATTAATAACTGATTAATTACATACCTAGCAGCGTGTTTCTTGTTCAAAATCGCATGGCCTAACGCTTATGAGCAAACCATTGGGTGTCATATTTAACAAGGCCTATCGCATGTTAGAACACTCCGACAGCATTCCACGTTGTAACAGATGAATATGTGATGCATTCGTATTATATCGTTCGCAAATTGTGCTAACCTTACTTCATTAACAAACGAGTTTCTCGCGTGACGAAAAGTTTGTATCGCCAGCAGAATACATTTTCGTAAAAAGTGGATATTTAGTCTTAATAATATGCTCCTTCACAACAACCTAATATCTAAACACAGTACAGTTCTTTCTGAACACGTCGATGCCTACTCCATATTTGTACACTTAATAATCTGCCTGATTGGGCTAGTTTAAAGAAATACACGATTGATCTGTGGCGGACATGACACGCGGAGAACTTACTCAAGTAGGAGGGGAGGCAGCGAGAATGAACTACCTGCTCAGAGCATATGCTTCGAATCTTTTATTCATACGAAACTAAGAACTTACTCAGAGAACGTTCTTTTGCTCTGAGAATCTTCTGTGGAGCATGCGCTCTTTTTTATTCATACGACCCATTGAAACCGTTTCTTCCTGTCGGTTTCACGGTTTCGTGTCGGTTTCACGGTTTCGTGTCGGTTTCACAACACCGATGTTTCAAACCACTAATGCAGAAACGCGGAACAGACTAATGGTATCGAAATGTGGTGTTTCATTTTACTGAAGCTCCACACAGATACACATATAACTTACTAGTATATAAACCATTTGGAGAGTGTCAAATAGTAGTTGACACTCGTAAGTCTGCAGTTTATGATTACTGAAATCAAGATTCGTTTGCAAGAGACTACTGTATTCCGAAATGACATAATGTTTGCTTTATAAATGTAAAAGAACAATAAAACAACGTTCACTATTTGCATCGTAATAACCAGTTAAATTTAAGGTTTATCTACCATATTAAAAACACGCGAATGAAACTACATTTTTAAAAATAATATAAAACATGAGGCCTGAAATGACATGTTTTATACTAACAAGGGTAGATCGCATATTTAATTTCGTGTTAAAGAGTTAGTTTCTTACGAGCGAAAACGAAGTTACTATTGTCGTTATAATTTTTCGACAGTCATGTTAAAGGAATTGCGGCAGTGGTGTAACGGTCAAGACGTACAAATGGTGAACTTGCCTCTTACTTTATTATTTTTGTAATTCCATAGCATTACTTGTGATTATTTAGTGTGCCCTTTAGTCCCTATAATTTATTTAGTATGTATAGAAAGTAGCATTTATGATCCATCACAGTAATAAGCGTACCTTTTTGTAGTTTGTGAGTTCCTAACGGGGTAAACTTTTACCTACCATACCGGCGGCCTCGTGTGACTGTTGGCAACATCAACAACATGGGGGGAAATCTTTATCAACATGTTCCGTACAGACCAAGAAATAAATATATACTCTATGGTTGACAGGTTCTTGTATGTACCCTTGTCCACACAGTGAAAAATATTGCCCTCCTAGAATGAAGATTTCATGGTACGGTTTCATTTCTTTCGAAACCGTCAGATGTTTCAGTTTTCGCATCTCTAGCGCTATCGTGTGGTGTGTTTACGTGTAATGGTCCTAACAGATACTTACCGAACGTAAATTGCACAATACAGCGAAAGTAGTGAGGCCCAGTAATTCTAGCGGCTAACAGCGTGCAGTAACTGGCAGTCGCTCAGTCATTGGCCGCCGGGGTCGTTTATTAGGCAGACGGTAGGTAGAGGGGGGGGGGGGGCGTGTCCTGCCATAGAGGACCAGCCGCCGGCATAACCCAGCTCTCCAGCTGCGCGCGGAACAAGCCGAAGTAAGAAGCCGCCTCAGCCGCGGGCACTGCGTGAGTTTAAACACGCCGCACTGCTGGAGTAGGGATGGGAAAAACCGACCGGTTAAAACCAATACCGGTATTTCAGTTTTGAATAACCGGTTTTTTCGGTATTTATTTGGTGTCTGTTGTAACCGTTTTTTATTTTTTAGTTATTGCCAAGAACCGGGTAAAAAAAACGGTACGACTACTACCTGTAGTAGACTGTAATATTTAGGTCTATTCCTAAAATTTCCACTGCTGTGAAATATTAGGTCGTCGCAGAAACTAAGAGAAGCGATTAATGATAATTTAAGAACAATCCCGGCAGTCAGAAACGCGAGGCATATAAACTTAAGGACTGGTGCAGCTACTGAGGCATCGATGCAGCTGTTGCCGTGTGGCGTGGCCTATTAGACGACGCGCGTGCACCGGCAGTGTACGAGACTTGCCTCCGTCTGGTCACGCGGCAGTTCCTTGCTGTCGTCGCCAGACATCGGTTTTGTCTTAAATGGAGCCATCCCGAGTGTGGAAGTACTTCACGAAGTACGGGAGCAGTGAGGTACAATGCTCCGTTTTCTTTAAAAAGCTGAAAACGGGTGGAGCTACTACACACATGCTGTGTCATTTAAGGAGAAAGCATCCAAAATGTTTCTTGGAAGAGAAGGTAAATTCGATTCATATATCTATTATGTAAGCTTGGAATACGAACTTCTAATGTATTATCATATTGTTATGCTAACAAGTGTTATTAATGTGATTCCTTGAAAGCGAGGGGCTTTTTTAATAACCAATATGTGTTAGGTAAAATTGATCATGTGGTGCTTCGCGAGGTAGCCGTGCGGTCTGAGGCTCCATGTCACGGACTGTGCGGCTGCTCCAGTCGGAGGTTCGAGTCCTCCCTCCTCCCTCGGACATTGGTCTATATGTTGTCCTTAGCGTAAGTTAAAGTTAGTTTGCTTGTAAGTCTAGGGACCGATGACGTAAGCATTTAGGTCTCATATGAACTCACACCTATTTGAACATTCTTTGATCAAGTGGTACAGAGCTTTCATAGTACAATTTGCGTAAATTTACACTGACAATAATCCTACTGTTAGTCGGAACTGTGATTTTATTTTTCGAAATACTTCTGCAGCACTGATTGAAGTTTATTTACTGACTGTATCAAAATGTTCAAATGTTTGTTAAGCTTATGGGACTTAACTACGGGGTCATCAGTCCCTAAACTTACAAACTACTTATGAACTACCTTATACTAAAGACGGCACAAATATCCATTCCCGAGGGGGGATTCGAACCCCCGACCGTAGTGGCTATGCAGACCGTGACTGAAGCGCCTCAGTCACCTCGGCCACCGCGGCCGGCAACAGACTGTAACATATATATATTGTGTATGTAACGAGATATTCGTATCCGCTGTCTCACAAGTCCAACTTAAGGTTCGCAACTACCGGATGGAAATACTAGTCCAGTAAATCTGTATGCTTCGTATATCGTCTTCTACGGACTCCTGGGTAGGCTTACACACACTCAAGAAGGCGTACTATTGGGAGGGGATCTTGCAAAATATGGAAAGACTAGTGATTTGTCGTATAACGTAAATTTACATAAATATTAACTAAATTTCGTAAGTTTCGGTTTCGGCCGAAACTAGAAGAACTGAAGATAACGGTTTCTGTTACGGCCGCAAAATATGTTTCGTTCGAACTCTACTGGAAATAATAGCAATAGAAAATCAAAAACCGGTTATTTTAAAGCAATTTTTACGGTGCGGTTAAAGTGGAGATGAAAAGAACCGGTATAACCGAAAACCGGTTGTTTCAGCGGTAACCGCCATCCCTTTGCTGGAGGCCGCACAGTGCTAGATGACGGGCCGTGGGTCTGCAACAGGGACCATCACCAGCACCAGCTAGAGAGAAGGCCAAGGCGCTCTCGTGTGACGTGTAATGATACTCTTTTTCTCTTTTTATCGCTGGTGTTGTCACAAGATCAAAGTTGAAAACCAGAATTGAAATTTATCTAACCGTAAGATCAGCAATGAATATTAATTTTTGAAATGGTTAATACACTGAAAGGACTACAAAAGATTCCGCCGTCAGTTCTCAGTAGCAATGTAAGTTAAAAATTACATCACGAGAAAGCACCATTACATAAGAAAATAGCGGAATCAGTTACCTGGTATGCATTCATTGGTGGAAGCCGTGACACTGCAGTTGAACCCAGTGGCGTAACCATAGGGGGGATGAGGGGGATAGAACCCCCCCCCCCCCACCCAGAGCCCCCAACCAATAAAAAGAGAGAGAGAGAGAAGAAAAAGGAAAAAGAAATCGTATAACAGCAATCCGGTAAAGATTGGAAACTTGGTGTGTTTTACCATAAGCTTTCATTGGATGGGACTGAATTAGTTTCTTCAACGGGAGTGGTAGATGGTAGACTGTCTGGAAACTATCAATTAATAGAAATAAACAATTCCAGAGACGGATTTACGTCTCAAATATGTCAAAGACATTGTTGATAGATCTGAAGCATTGAATTAAAATTTGTGGTGCGGCCGGGAATCGAACCCAAACCTCCATGCTTAGTAGGCAGACGTCTTACCGTTAGACCACCGCACCACTAACGATTAAAGCGCCTTGGAATAGTCTAAGTACGATTTCCCTCCACGTTACAAACTTTAATTCAGCTTCTTTGTTCCAAAGATAATTGCCACTACTGCCAAGGCTCTCCATGCAGCGGAATAGCACCTCAGCAATGGACATGGTGGAACAATCCTGTTAAGGTGACATAAATATCAATTAATAGAAATAAACAATTCCGGAGACGAATTTACGTCGCAAATATGTCAAAGACATCGTTGATAAATCTGAAGCATGGAGGTCCGGGTTCGATTCCCGGCCGCACCACAAATTTTAATTCAATGCTTCAGATTTATCAACAATGTCTTTGTGTGGAAACTGACTAAAATTTTGCTCGTCAAGCAGATCTATCGACCTCCCCCCCCCCCCCCAAAGCCAAATCCTAGTTACGCCACTGCTTGAACCTGTATGAATTGATTAATATCTTCGTTCTCGTAAACTGATGCTTGGTTTCACGACTATTACATAGGTAGAAATGATCATCAGAATAAAATACGAGAAATCAGAGCTCGAACGGAGGCATTCAGGTGTTCTTTCTTCTCGCGCGCTATTCGAGAATGGAATGGGAGATAAATACTATAACGGTGGTTCGATGAACCCTCTGCCTGGCACTTAAATGTGATCTGCAAAGTATCCCGTGTAGATGTAGATTTACGCATTTCGAGTTACTTAAATGAGTATTTGTCTGCAACGAGCTAGTTACTTCGTGTGATTTGAGTCCAAAGACTCAATAATCAAGGACGTTCAGGTAGTGCTTACATAGTGTGGTACTTGTTCCTGTGCCTTTATTCCGTCGTAACAATCGCTCCACACAAAAATTAGCCACAATTTAAACGGTAAATAACCGTCGGATGGAAATTTATTGCTTTAATACGGCTTTGCGCTGACCCCATTGGTCGTCATTACGTGAACTACCATGTAAGCCACCGGTACGTTGTGATTATATTTGAGCAGGTTACACACCATTAGATCTGCCGAATTATGGGTAGCTGCAGATGGAGCGTAGCTAAATTGACTCATTGGAAATTGCCGCTTGTATCCAAGAGGCAAACATTGTGGCGTTCGAACGATATGCGCAGAACATTTTTGTAAGTGAAAAGCACTTTGAGCTACACTTTAAGTGCTGTATGCGGTCTTTCGTCAGTCACTCTCCATTCAGTCTCACGTAAGACGCTCAAGTTCAGCAACAAATTCTGTACTTATAATAGTCCATTGTAGTGATTAAATCCTAATAAAATTACCTTACGTTACAGACGTCCATTCATGTGGGAAATTTTTATGGAGTAATTCCGCGTGTAGTCACAGAGTACTAACTGAACAGATGCTGCGAGGATGATATTTTGTGTCATTCTCCAGAATGGTTTTTTGTGTCTATTCATAAATTCGGGGATGCTAACAAAAGCATCACAACACATTCACTCTCTTGTAACATTTCTTGAAAAGGTTGAACCATTATGTAATATAGAAAAATAAATGTTTGTTTCTTTCATCGTATTTTATACGCTGCCGTACAGTTCATCCGACTGCGGTAAAACTTTGTCAACATAGTGCGTCCACTTATGCGAAGATTACAGACATAATTATATCACTGTACGACACATAGTTCAGGATATATGACGTCGTGAACAGTGAGATGCGTGAAAAACTGACGTACAATGAATGACGTTTAAATGTATTATGTATTCGCAATATACTTTTCAAAGAATAGGCATTTATGCCAATGAAGGTACCTACAAAATTATTTCATTGTGCGACTTGTGTTTTAGCAGACACTGAAACTGCAGCATCACGTTTGTTCGTATTATATGCGCTGCCGCGACTTTCATTGGACTGCGATGAATCTTTGTCATTTTTTTCATTCACGTAGATCATAGTCCCAATTGTATTACTCTCTACGTAAAATTTCGTATGGCGCCTTGTGGGTACCTTACCAACGATCTACGTCGAAATGAAAAGTTCATTCCGATCTCGATGAAATTTTGCACATTTGACTATCAAAGCAAGAGGAACATCGTAGGTTACCTAAGATTTCATATGGTATATGGTGTAGGGTTGTTGCAATGGACGAAGACCATGAAAGTTAGCAGTTACATGATACAGTTCTCTTAGAATTGTTGACATATATGTTAATCTCAAAATTCTTATTGATATTTTATTTTGTATTACATATTTTGATGTTTCATCACATAACGAAGAATCTTACTTAACCGGTTTTCGGCTTATTAGGCCATATTCAGAGTATTGACTGCTGTGTCAAAGAGGTTACAATGTTTAGATACAGTATGGGAAGAGATGACATGTCTACACTTACATCGACATACATAATAAAACACTTCTTTGACATTGTGTTATTACAGTTATCAACTTAAAAACTAAAAACTAATAAATGAATATGCAATGTGGGGTGGATAAAACAAGGAATAAATTTGAATATAACCTTGGAACTGGAAATACCTACTATTATAAAAAAACTGATATAAGTGCCTTGATAATAAATTTGGGCGATAATTATAGATTGGCGTTGCATGTGACAGTTGTAAGACTAGGTATGGACTGGCATCAAGAACTTAAAATGAATAGTTGCCGCATTAGATTAAACTAAAACAAATCTGTATAATGAAATTAGTATTCTAAAAATTCAGGTTGCTCAAAATGGATATTATTTTGTAAGCTGCACTGGGGCAAACTTTTCAAAACTTAAAAATAAATCGTAATAAATAAATGCACAGTAGTTTGGAACTGTGGGGGTAAACAAGGAATCCAGTTTTTAGAATTAATAATGAAACTGTGATTGTCTGACTTTGATCTGTTAGTTACACCAGTAAATAAGAGGCTAGGTCTAAACTTAGATTTTTTGTAATGGAGGAATGAAACAGCCAGTTTGGGATTTGATGGAAAACTTAGGTAATTGATTGTACTATGAGGAACTGTATGAAGAGGCTGGAACTGACAGTGTAGTAGGTAATGTAATTCAGGGATGAATTAAGTGAAATCCAATAGGGGTGAACTGTTTAGTTGTGTTTGATCATTTAATACTAAATCAGGGCTATGGGCTAGTTGTTTATTGATTTCAAAAGCTTCTAATAGTTTGAGTTTTGGCCCTTGTTTGCTAAGTGAAGGACTTAGAACAGTGGCTGGTAGCTATGGCCCTCTCTCAGTACATGCTCAGCAAATGTGGACTCCTGAATCTGTAGTCTCCAGCTGCGCTCATGTCCAGCTAGTCTAGCTGCTATGCTTCTGCCTGACTGACCAATATAAAACTTATTGCAATCGTGACAAGTAATTTTATATAAACCACTGTTGTGTAGTAAAGGAGTCTTGTCTTTGCTATTAAAGATACACTTAGCTGTGGTGTTTCTGATGTGGTAGGAAACCCTGTAGTTGCAGGATTTCTGTAGCTGTAGTTGCAGGATTTCTGTAGCTGTAGTTTTCCTGTAGATTTTGAAAGAGTGTGTATGTTTAGTGATATCTATGGTCAGATCTAGGATATTTATGGACTTGTTACCCAGCTCCATTGTGAACTGAATGTTTGTGTTTTGTGTTAAGTATTGAAAAAATGTGTTGAGGTGTCCATAAACACAGTACATTATCCACATATCTGTACCAGTATTTAATGATTCAACTTAGGGGTCTTTTCTCAGAAAATGTTGTTCAAATAAATATTTCCACTAAAAGTGGACTTAGTGGAGATCCCAACCACCTAGTTGTCTGTACAGAGCTCCTTGGAATTAGAAATAATTTTGTGCCAGGCATGTCTGAGTGGCTACTCTTAACTCATTCACTTCTGTTGGATTGATGTTAGACTTATACATAAACTCAGTTAGAATCTCAACACATTCCCCCCCCCCCCTGGTATGTTGGAAAGCAAACTACTAACATCAAAAGATACTAATTTAGCAGTATTTGGTGTGGGAATGTCTACTATCTTATTCACAAGATCCATTGTGTTCAGGATTCCATGCTTGGCTTTGAGTTTTGTTTTACTTTTAACTAACATGTCCAATTTCTTGGCTAGTTTGTAAGAAGGAGCAGTGTATGAGGACACCACTGGACGGATAGGTACTAACTGTTTATATAACTTAGGTAGTCCATATAGTTTTGGAGGGGAAGGATTCATGTTGCTTAAGAACCATACTTCATAATCTTTAAATATGCTTTTGCATGACATGAAATCTTCCAGGTCTCTACAGACTGCACAGTGTCATATAAATTTATAAAACTTGTCATGTTCCACTCACGACCACAATACAATTAACTGTAACAAATCAGAATTGAAAATTTGTTTAACATCTTGTAGTATTGGAGAAGACCAATTTGGAAAAACAAATTTTGAATTTAACGCTTTTTAGCAGCTTAGAATGGGAACATACTATATAGAACCTTATTTATTTATTATTTGATTGTTTGGATAGGGAATTTTGTTGAATATAAATGACAGATATATTTTTTTATAAAGCCTGTATTTCAGGTATCAAAAATAATTACAAAGTATATCACACAGAGAAAAAGGTACAAAATCAGTATAGTACATTATATCCAAGAAGAAAATGTGTTGATGGTACAAAGTGCACATGGTGGTAGACGTATGACACTGAAGAAATGAATGAGATGTTTATGTAAAGTGAGAAGAGCAAACATGAATCCAGGAATTTTTTCTAGCCACAAGAGTGAAAAATGAAGCTGGTAAGACTAGCGGCCATGCTGTGTGAGGGAAAGCTGCTTCCATCTGCCACTGAGATCTGAAGCCCATTCCGCCGAACCACAGCTGGTAGATCGAGTCGGGAAAAATTGCTGTCTCCGCTTCTGGTACGTTACCGGGGAGGTAAGTCGGGACTAGTCGTGGCCACGCAGGAGGACGATGCGACAATGTGTAGATTTACAGGTACGAGGCAATGGGGGCGGTGCAGGATCGATGGCACGTCGTGTGGTCAGTGATGAGAGCACTGTGTGTCGTCTCTTAATGGTGGCTCTTGTAGCCGATGCCGATTCCACCGCCGTAGCCGTAGCCGCCGGACAGGCCGCTGGAGTAGAGGCCGCCGCTGCTCAGGCTGCTGATGCCGGAGGAGATGATGGCTCCGGATCCGTAGCCGCTTCCGTATCCACTGCCGTATCCGTAGCCGCTACCGTATCCGCTGCCGTATCCGCTGCTCAGCAGTCCGGACGAGATGATGCCGCCGGAGATGCCGGATCCGATGCCGGAACCGATGCCGGAGCCGATGCCGGAGCCGATGCCGGAGCCGATGAGGACGGCACCGCCACCGAGACCGCCGGCGCCGATTCCGCTGCCGATGCCGACGGAGGAAATTCCGGTGGAGACGGGAACGGGAACGGCAACGGGGCGGGGTTCAGGGACGGTGACGGGGTAAGGCTGGGGAACGCCCACGGGCACGGGGTGGGGGACGCGCACGGGGTAGGGCTGCGGCACCGGGACGGGCACGGGGCGGGATACGGGCACGGCGACGGGGCGGCTCACCGGCACGGGGACGGGCCTGGGAACGGGAACGGGCACGGGGTGCGGGACGCGCACGGGGTAGGGGGCGGGCACCGGCACGGGGCGGCTTACTGGCACCGGGACGGGCTGCGGCACGGGCACCGGGCGCTCCACGGGAACGGGCACGGGCTGCGGCTCCGGGACGGTGACCGTCTGGACTACGGTCCTGGTCGGGGCGATGGCCACGGCTCCGACTCCTCCGCCGATGCCGGCACCTCCCAGTCCTCCGCCGAGACCTCCTCCGAGACCTCCTCCGAGACCTCCGCCGAGACCGCCTCCGAGACCCAGACCGCCGCCGAGCCCACTGCCGAGGCCGCCGCCCAGACCAATTCCAGAGCCGAGGCCGGCGCCAGAGCCGTAGCCGTAGCCGCTGCCGTAGCTGATGCCACTTCCGTAGCCGATGCCGCTTCCGTAGCCGATGCCGCTTCCGTAGCCGATGCCGCTTCCGTAGCTGCCGACGAGGCTTCCTCCTCCGTAGCTGCCTAGGCCGATGCCTCCCAGGCCGTAGCCTCCTGAGAGGCCGTACCCTCCTGACAGGATCCCACGCTTGTCCTTCTTGGCGGCGTCCGCCCCCTTCACAGCAGCATCCTCAGCTGTGGCCGATGCCAGAAGCACGGCCGCGAGGTATACCTGGCGACCAGAGGAACGGCGCTGTCAGGTCGCGTTACATGCTCACACACAGTTTAGAGCGCATGGTAGCACAAAGTTGGAGTGGCTACAAATCTAAAGGGGGTTTCAAGTCTACAGAATTGCTGTAAAACTTATGTTAAATAGATGTCTAAATTTGGAGTCTTGTGTTATTCCGCATCCCTCTACCTGTGAGTCGAGTGACCCCATGTTCCACAAGAGAATGCCATCTTTGACAATTGAGGTGGATGGTATGTCACCTGAGCTGTCAGTCACATTTTAGTAAAACACGCTACACTATGGTGTACATCAGATGTAAAGGTGCTGGTTCGTTTCTGGGAGAACCCTAACTTAGTATCTGTTACTGTACTTGTCATTTCTTTTACCTCTGGCAGTTATGTTAATATGAAAAATGCCTTATTGCATAGTTGTTTATAATTCACGTCAAACTGTAGTTCCCTTTGTAACTGGCAGGGTATGCCTGTAACAGAACCTTCCTTGGTAAAGCACGGTAGAGTTCAAAAGATCTCCAGATTAGTGACTGCTTTACATTACTGGCGTATATATAGTGACTACTTTACATGGATATATATATATATATATATATATATATATATATATATATATATATATATATATATATATGTGTGTGTGTGTGTGTGTGTGTGTGTGTGTGTGTGTGTGTATGTCTGCAGCAAGAAGATTAAAACTTGGTGTTGCTCTTTTCTGACAACATTGTCGAAAAACTTCATATCTGTTTCATTTGTTTCTGAGAATGGTCAGTAGGTGAAACGTCTCAGAAAAGTAATGAAGCACCTTTCGACCATACCCTCACTGAAAAACTCTATTAATTGGAGAAATTAAAGTCTATTGCGCACAGTTCGCGTATGTTCAGCTGACCACAGTAGCAGAGGAAGATGATGTGCACTGTGTAATACATATATTTAAGAAGTAATGTGGAAACTTGTTACTGATGAAGAAGGCACCTGAAATAAAAGTCTTAAGTTTAAGAAATGAGAATCAATTACCCTCACTGAAAAACTCTATTAATTGGAGAAATTAAAGTCTATTGCGCACAGTTTGCGGATGTTCAGCTGACCACAGTAGCAGAGGAAGATGATGTGCACTGTGTAATACATATATTTAAGAAGTAATGTGGAAACTTGTTACTGATGAAGAAGGCACCTGAAATAAAAGTCTTAAGTTTAAGAAATGAGAATTAATTACAGAGAGGCAAAGAGGTAGTAGTTAGTTTTATATCCTACATAAACACTGGAAAGTAAGACCAGAGGAACAAAAGAGAAAAATGGAAGTTGGTCAATGTGAAGCTGCAGAAAATGAAAAAGGAGCATATTATGCACTAATACTTATGAAGAAACGAAAACGTACTTTAACAGTTGCGAATAAAACCATATAAGGAGCAAAAATGAATGAAACTGCGGAAGTGTAAGTAAATAAAATAACTTAAATAGAAATGGAATTCTGAAAATCGGGATGTATACGGTGAGTGCCACAAGTCAATAGATTAATGGTAAACGGAGTTGATATCACAGTACAACTGATACAGAATGGTACAGATGCTTTGGACATGTTAAACGAATACTGTTTAACCGATGTCGCAAAACACTAGAGGTGCAAGAATGGGAAGTTGTAAATGAAATTACAGTGTGGCACTTCTAGGGTGATTATGAAGAGCAGTAAGACTGGCTATTGAGGAACAAAGGACAAACTCCCTTTCCAAAAATGGAATCCTATACTTCTGTTCATCTTTCAACCAGCTCACAAAAGTTCGAAGCTGATAAATTGTGTTCCTGAAGAGGACGCTGAGATAGTAGAATACATCAGTTCTTGTATGACTGTCCTATTGTGCAAGCTCTTCAAAATCATGTTCTATGAAATGAGTAATAGCAACGATGTACTCAGTTCTACTTATGGAATACTCCTGTGAAGTTCTATTTATCCTCGCTATTCTGTCAGGTCAGTTAGAATTACATTTGCAAAATGGAGGATTCTATCATATTATAAACACTAATGAAATGTTTCAGTATGTCTCAAAACAGGATACTTGTTCAAATTTATGGTTCTTTTATAGTGAAATATACCAGTGTCGGTCCCTGCGGTGCCAAAAGAACCTACCTGTGGTTATCTTAAACAGTTTTTTACACGATTGTATCAATGATCCAGTACAAACACATGGAAATATATTTTTCTGGGGCGATTGAAGACAGCAGAATTCTAGCAACTAGAAATACGATTATGATTATCAACCAAAAGAATTATTCCAATTTTCTCTATTTGAATCCAGTTTTCAAAACTATGGAACCCATTTGGTTTGAGGACCAAACTGATCCCAGTGCAACCAGAAAAAGCAATTGCAGAGCATTTGTGGTGACCCATATATCTTGAATTCCTTTTTTGCTCGGTTATGTCAATAATGGACTGCAAAATTAAGAAAACAGATGTTCCCAACTGAGATGACTGAAAATTTAGTCGTTTTAACAAGTCAAAGTGTGATTGTGGTTGTATACCCAAATAGTTTTTAGCATTTGATCTGCAAAATTGTGGAACACATTAGAACTGGTTCTTGTACTGATCCCCGTGGGGCGGCAGAAACTTGCCAGTGTAGTGACTCTCATACAGTTCGCTTCAGGTTTTTGGAGGAAGGCAACGGCTTACAACCTCCAAACATGACCATGCCTAGAAAAGCACTGTGGTGTTCAAACCAATCTGATCTGGTGGTCTGGGGTAAAGTGCTCGACTGGAAAACCGAAGGGTTGCGGGTTCGAAACCCGGTCGGACCTCGGATTTTTTCAGTCTGCACTTTGAACCATCCTCCAACTCTCAACGATGTGAGGAGTCGCCAGAAACTACACGTAGTTCGGATTATGCGTTAAGCTGTAGGTTCCCTTTCCCCAGTTGGATAACTGGGGTAGGCTAGGGACCCGCAAGTCGCAGAACTGGCGTCCAATTGAAAGACTTGCAACAGGCCAATTGGCCGCACGATATTACCCTATGGACTATTTCAAAGATGGACGACAAATGTAACAAAACAGCTTTTTCTGAGGTGAATGAATACATGGAGTGTTGTAAAAAGGAAATATTTGATTATGGTTATCAGCCAGATAAGATTTTAATTTTTTAAATTTCTATGTGGTCTGAAATACCGTGAAACCCATTATATTTGGCCCCTGTACTGAACCCTCCGGTGTTGCAAGAAATTATGGGCTACTGTGCTCATTGCTTCAATTTTTTTGAGGAAGGCAATGGGACACCACTTCCAAATAGGACTATGTGTAGAAACGTACTGTGGTGTTCAAACCAATCTTCGGTTTGTTGACTGCTTTTTACCTCATGGACTAGTTCAAAGATGGACTACAGATAAAACAAAACAGCTTTTTCTGGGGTGTATGGGTGCATGGAGTGTTGTAAAAAGCAAATATTTGATTCTGGTTATCAGACAGATAATATTCTAATTTTCTTCATTTCTGTCTTGTCTGAAATACAGTGAAATCCATTATATTGGGTCCCTAAACTGAACCCTGGGGTACTACAAGAAATTATGGGCGGCTGTGCTCATCACTTCAGTTTTGTGATCCAAACAGGACCATGCCTAGAAAGGCTCTGTGGTGTTCAATCTAATCTTCTGATTGTTGACTGCTTTTTACCTTATGAACTACTTCAAATATGGGCTACAAACATAACAAAACAGCTTTTTTATAGGGTGAATGAATACATGGAGTGTTCTAAAAACCAAATATAAAGCCAGATAATATTCTAATTTTCTTCATTTCTATCTGGTCTGAAATACTGTGAAATCAATTATACTGGGTCCCTGAATTGAACCCTGAGGTACTGCAAGAAATTATGAACTGCTGTGCTCAAGGGTGAATGAATACATGGAGTGTTCTAAAAACCAAATATCAGCCAGATAATATTCTAATTTTCTTCATTTCTATCTGGTCTGCAATACTGTGAAATCAATTATACTGGGTCCCTGAATTGAACCCTGAGGTACTGCAAGAAATTATGAACTTCTGTGCTCATGTTAAAGATTAAGTGTTCTAAAAACCAAATATCAGTCAGATAATATTCTAATTTTCTTCATTTCTATCTGGTCTGCAATACAGTGAAATCAATTATACTGGGTCCCTGAATTGAACCCTGAAGTACTGCAAGAAATCATGCACTGCTGTGCTCATGTTAAAGACTTTTCTAACTGAAGAGACTGACGAGCGTGGTAACAAACTGTTATCAGCCAGGGAAATTGACTCCCTCTGAGGTTCGGTTTGAAAAAAATCGTGGAACCTTTGAGGTTTGCCCGCAAGAAGTGACTCCCCTGTGGAGCTGCTTGGACTCACCAGCGCAGTTGTCCTCATCCTGTGTAGGTGCTGTGGATGCTGCGAGAGGATCTCAACTGATGCCTCGACCAGAGCTCGGCCGGTATATATAGCGACACACGCCCAGCAGGCGGTGGACGCGTCCGGCGGATGAGAGAGGGCCGAAACCACCCCCCACCCTCCAGCGAGGTCACACCCATTAGCGAAGTCGCCGAGCGCCTCGCGAGGTGGGGAATCGGAACCGGAGGAGCAGGCTGGAAGAGTAGGGGAGGCGGCACACGCGCGGACTGCACTCGTTTTTTCCCGCTTCCCTCCCTCGCGGACGCTTAAGGAGTCGGCGAACTACTTTCACTGGCGCAGGCGGGCTGACCGGAGCGGCTGGCCGGGCTGGGCTGGGCTGGGCTCTGGACTGGCTGCTGGTGGCTTTCTCGCTCAGCCGTCGCGACGCTCGCACACTTGAGGAGGGGCGGCTGACCTTTCGGCGGTCCAGCTGGGAGTTACGCTCGGTGCGAATGTCGTCTCGTCTTCCTGGGCAGGCCTGTCGCTCGCGCGTTTCTTTCCGCGGTCTCGACTTCCGGGCAAATGGACTCTCATCGCAGCTGACGGTTCTGCACCTCTGTGGGGCGCTCGACATTCGTCATTTTGCCCTTGGGAAGAAAAGCATTTTTGAAAAAGAGAAATTTGCTAACATCGAATATTAATTTAAGTGTAAGGAAGTCTTTTCTGAAGGCATTTGTGTGGAGTGTTGCCTTGTATGGGAGTGAGACATGGACGATAAACAGTGCGGACAGGAAGAGAATAGAGGCTTTTGGAATGTGGTGCTACAGAAGAATGCTGAAGATTAGGTGGGTAGATCGCATAACTAATGAAGAGGTACTGAACAGAATTGGTGAGAAAAGGAATTTTTGGCATACCCTAACTAAAAGAAGGGATCGCATGGTAGGACACATTCTTAGACATCGAGGAATCGTAAATTTAGCATTGGAGGGAAGTGTGTGGGGTAAAAATCGCAGAGGGAGGCCAAGAGACGCGTATAGTAAGCAGATTCAAGTGGATATGGGTTGCCGTTCTTATGAGGAGATAAAAAGGCTTGCTCAGGATAGAGTAGGGTGGAGAGCTGCATCAAACCAGTCTCCGGACTGAAGACCATAACAACAACGACTGATTCTTCCGTCGCGTCTTGGTAGAACATAATCAAATAACAATACAAAAAATATTGTATGTGTTCTACGAGTTTATTTTTGTTTACTTTACCGGCTTTCAGAATGGCAATTGGAAGAAAAGCATTTTTGAAAAAAGAGAAATTTGCTAACATCGAATATTAATTTAAGTGTAACGAAGATATACACAATAAAATACATATCATGACCTAAACAACTTAGATTATGCACCATCAATCCTCAAACAATCGTCAGAGTTGAAGGGCATGAAAGGGATGTAGTGGTTGGAAAGGGAGTAAGACAGGTTGTAGCTTTTCTCCAATGTTATTCAATTTGTACATTGAGCAAGCTATAAAGGAAAGCAAGGAGAAATTTGGAGAAAGATTTAAAGTCCAGGACGAAGAATTAAAACCATTGAGTTTTGCCGATGACATAGTAATTCTGTCAGATACAGCAAAGGACCTGGAAGAGCAATTGAACGGAATGGACAGTGTGCTGAAAGGTGCACATAAGATGAATATTAACAAGGGCAAAACTAGGGTAATGGAGTGCAGTCTAAGAAAATCAGGTGATGCTGTAGGAATTGATTAGCTGGGCACGGTGGCCGAGGGGACTGAGGCGCTTCAGTCACGGTCTGCATGGCCACTACGGTCGGGGGTTCGAATCCCCCCTCAGGTATGGATATTTGTGGCGTCCTTAGTTGTAGGTAGTTCATAAACAGTTTGCAAGTTTAGGGACAGATGACCCCTTAGTTATGTCCCATATGCTATACAAACATTTGAACATTTTTTGAATTAGATTAGGTAACAAAGCAATAAAGGAGGTAGATGAGTTTTGTTACTTGGGCAGTAAAATAGCAAATGATGGTCGCAATACGGAGGATATAAAATGCAGAATGGCAATGGGTAGAAAAGAGATCTTGAAAAAGAGAAATTTGTTAAGATCGAATATTGATTTAAGCGGATGGAAGTCCTTTCTGGAGGCATTTGTGTGGAGTGTTGGCTTGTACGGGAGTGAAACATGGACGATAAGCAGTGCGGACAGGAAGAGAATAGGAGGCTGATACTCTCGCTTAAAACTTCTTCCATTACAGACAAAAAAAAAAAAAATTGGTTAAAAGACACTAAGTTATTCGGGAAGAAACCTGTTCTCCGATGTTATTCAATTTGTCCATCGAGCAAGCTGTGAAGGAAAAGCAAGGAAAAATTTGGAATAGGGATTAAAGTTCAGTGTGAAGAAATAAAAACATTGCGTTTTTCCGGTGACATAGTAATTCTGTCAGAGACAGCAAAGGACCTGGAAGAGCAGTTGAATGGAAGGGACAGTGTGTTGAAAAGAGCGTATAAAATGAACATTAACAAGAGCAAAACAGAGGTAATGGAATGCAGTCTTAGAAAATCAGGCGATGCTGAAGGAATTACATTAGGTAACGAAACAATGAAGGTGGTAGATGAGTTTTGTTACTTGGGTAGTAAAATAACATGCGATGGTCGCAGTACAGAGGACATAAAATGCAGAATGGCAATGGGAAGGAAAGCAGTTTTGAAAAAGAGAAATTTGCTAACATCAAATATTAATCTAAGTGTAAGGCATTTGTATGGAGTGTTGCCTTGTACGGGAGTGAAAAATGAACGATAAACAGTGCGGACAGGAAGAGAATAGAGGTTTTTGAAATGTGGTGCTACAGAAGAATGCTGAAGATTAGGTGGGTAGAGCGCATAACTAACGAAGAGGTACTGAACAGAATTGGTGAGAAAAGGATTTTTTGGCATACGTTGACTAAATGAAGCGTTTGATTGGTAGGACACATTCTTAGACATCGAGGAATCGTAAATTTAGCATTGGAGGGAAGTGTGTGGGGTAAAAATCGCAGAGGGAGACCAAGAGATGCGTATAGTAAGTAGATTCAAGTGGATGTGGGTTGCCGTTCTCATGAGGAGATGAAAAGGCTTGGTCAGGATAGAGTAGGGTGGAGAGCTGCATCAAACCAGTCTCCGGACTGAAGACCATAACAACAACAATTACCGGATTTAGGCTTCAGAGTTTTGACTGCTGTGTCAAAGAGGTTACAATGTTTTGGAAGAGACGTCAAACATCTACAGTTAGATCGACTTACGTAGTAAAACACTTCTACCTACTACTATAAACAAAAGGTGATAACGCTATATAAAGAAGTGCCTTGATAATTAAATTTTGGCGATAATTACGGGTAGTTGTTCCTGTGTCTCAAAAATTTTGGTTGCCGGAATAGGTCTACGTGTATTCATTTAAGGCTATTGATGCTACTTTAAGTGAGAAGGGCTTACAAGTCGAATGGGTAACATCCATACAAAATAACCCAAATTTTGGCCTAGCCTTTTAATTATTTGTATGACTAATAGATCAAAGTCAGACAGCACAGTTTCAATATTAATTCTATAAACGGATTCCTTGTTTACACCCACAGTCCCAGATTCCGGTGTATTTGTGTATTGTGATTTATTTTTAAGTTTTGAAAATTTGGTTCCATTCTAGCTTACCACATTGTATCCATTTTCCGCTACCTGAGGTATTACAAAACTAATTTTATTAAACATGTCTATTTTAGTTTACTCTAATCCCATAACTATTACAGACTGTAATTCATTTTAAGTCCTTGATACCACTCCAAACCGGGCCTTGCAACTGTCATATGTAACACCTGCCTATAATTATCGCCTAAAATTATTATCAAGGCCCTTATTTATATGTATTTATTAGCATTATCAGTTTATTTATAATAGTAGGTACTTCCAGTTCCCAGGTTATATTCAAATTTATTCCTTGTTCTATGTTCCACACATTGTATATTCATTTATTACTGTTTAGTTTTTAAGTTGCCAATTGTGATAACACAAAGTCAAAGAAGTGTTGTACTATGTATGTCGATCTAAGTGTAATACAGTATCAAAACATTGTGGCCGAGCGGTGTGCGGCCACTACGGTCGGGGGTTCTAATCCCCCCTCGGGCATGGATGTTTGTGCCGTTTACAATATAAGCTAGTTCATAAGTAGTTTGTAAGTTTAGGGACTGATTATCCCGTAGTTAAGTCCCGTATCCTCTACAGACATTTCAACATTCCCTACTTGCAGAAGATAGGAGGTCTTAGCGGAGTACTCATAGCATTAGCTTTGCTACACCTTGATTGAAGTTCTTTTACTGTGTTTCCATCCTGTGAAAAAATACACCCTAAGCACTTGAAACTGTCCGTCTGTTCTAACTTTGTTCCAGCAATATGGCACTCAATCTGTTTAAATATCTTTCACACAAACGTTACTTTCGTTTTGGAGATGATAATCTTCATACCGCAATTCTTACACATCTTATCTAGCTCTCAAATATTAGATTGCAACGTTTTAATCGAATCTGCCACCAAAAGTAAGTCGTCTGCATATGCGAGACGGCTTATTTTGTTGTCACCTGTTTTAATCTCAACCTGCCAGTCTATTCTTTTCAAAAAATGATCCACAAATAGTATGAATACCTGTGGTTACAGGTTACTACCTTGTCTTACCCCTGAAACTACCCTGAACCACGAACCTTCAATTGGCAGCAGAAGTTTGCCTCCTATTCCATAATCCTGTAGCACTAACTTCCTTCTAGGGACACGATCATAAGCATTTTCTATATATATTTTCACTCATAGCACGTCTCCATTACCTTTAGTAAGCTAAATGTCTGGCCCTGATAACCGGTAAGAGGCCTAAACCCACACTGATTAAAACCGGACTTGTCTTCGAACTAATACTCCCAACCTCCTTTCAACGACACCACAACGCTCTTTAAAAATCTTTTTCAAAATTTTCTTATGAACTCAACCGTACAATCACGATTCGGTCTACGCAGAGGAGTAATTCTTTTATTCATCTTGAGGTTTAAAAGCTCTTCAATCTCCGTGTTTGCTTACAAAATAAATTTGCTTTATAGGTTTGGTCCGCCTTGAGCAAACACAAATGTTTTTTACTTCTCCCATACTTGTTTCGCTGGCGTTGCAGCATCCTCAGTGGGATGTTTATTGTATGTCAAATTAACAGTGGAATGATTGTAACTTTTTTACATTAACAGTAATAACTACAGATAATTGTGAGACTACTATACATCGTTTCTTATTTTTATAGGTATGCTAGGCCTACCTTAATACCACCTGTAGTTAATTAAGTTTGTGGTTCTTCTACTCACAAAACGTCACTGATAGTTTTTGACAGTTTGTCATCTGCAAACCAAAACGTGTGTATTTAATGGGGTGAATGGTTAGCTTGTAAATGTAGGGATTTTTACGAAAATACAGGACGTACTTTTTGTGTTTTGGTTTGATTTTATTGTAGCTACTGCTTCTATAACCAAATGTCTAAGTGTTTATAGCACGTTTTGTCACTTACTTTGGTGGAAAAACAGCGCATATCCACACATAGACAAGTATGGTATGTGGTGGAGTGATTTGTGTTAAGGCTATAAGTGTACTCACATACAAGTAGGGTATCCAATTCGTGTTCGTACATTTTTCGCAGAGATCAGTTGAGCATAATGTAGTAACAGCAACATGATGCTAATTTGCACTCCCATATGTTTACATTCCAGCATATGTTATGGTCAAAGAACTTAGCTCTAGATATGCAGAGATACTGCACACAGAGAAGTACAGAGATGCCATATACAGAGATATATCAGGTGTTACAAATACCAAAAGCGAGATTAGTTGTATTATTGTGGCGTCACACCGTCATTTATAACAAGTAGAATAGTTGCTTGCAAATTAAGAGGGTAAGTCAATTGTTATCCGCAATTTAGTTATATTTCTGGCCGGCCGCGGTGGCCGAGGGGACTGAGGCGCTTCAGTCACCGTCTGCACGACCACTACGGTCGGGGGTTCGAATCCCCCCTCGGGCATGGATTTTTGTGCCGTCCTTAGGATAAGCTAGTTGATAAGTAGTTTGTAAGTTTAGGGACTGATAACCCCGTAGTTAAGACCCATAATTAAAAAAAAAAAAATCTGTTTATGTTGGTAGTACTGTCGTTTTACGTTGGTGACGCATGCTTTGTTTACTTTTTGTTATATCTTTGCAATTTTCAAGCTGCTACGTCAGTTTCGTTTTCGCTATCGTGCTGTTAATTATGGCTGCTCCGCTGTCTATTTGCCCCAAAGAAGAGCAACGTTCAGTGATACGTTTTTTATGGGCGGAAGGTGTATCAGGGGCCGAAATTCATGGAAGACTTTCAGTACAGTACGGGAGCAGTGTTTTGCCACAACGAAGTGTGTACGAGTGGATTGAAAAATTCCGAAATGGACGCACGAGTGTTAAGCACAGTGAAGGAGCCGGACGACCGTTTACCGCCACAAATGGAGAAACCATTGAGCGATCACGTGAAATGATTCTCTTACACAGACGATTAACTGTTGATGAAGTAGCTCATCGTCTTCAAATTAGTCATGGTTCTGCCTACGAAATCATTCACAACAGACTTGCGTTTCGTAAAGTTTGTGCAAGATGGGTCCCAAAACAACTCACACAGTTGCATAACCAAACGCGCCTCGACATCTGCAAAAACATTTGGATCGCTATGGTAACGAAGGGGACAACTTCTTAGACAGAATCATTACTGGTGACGGAATGGATCCATCATTACGAGCCGGAGAGTAAACGGCAGAGTATGGAATGGAAACATCCAAATTCGCCATGCAAGAATGAGTTCAAGACTCAACCGTTCGCAGGAAAACTGATGCTTACGGTTTTTTGGAATGCACGAGGTCCTATACTGGCACATTATGGTGACAGGGGCACAACAATAAACAAAAAATGTTCAAATGTTTGTTAAGCTTATGGGACTTAACTACGGGGTCATCAGTCCCTAAACTTACAAACTACTTATGAACTACTTACGAACTAGGACAGCACAAATATCCATGCCCGAGGGGGGATTCGAACCCCCGACCGTAGTGGCCGTGCTGACCGTGACTGCAACAATAAACACTGTACGTTACAGTGAGATGCTTACTGACAGGCTAAAGCCTGCAATTCGAAGCAAACGCCGAGGATTGCTGTCAGAAGGTGTCGTGTTGTTGCCGACAATGCCCGTCCGCATACTGCTGTCCACACTGCTGAAACGCTGCAGAAACTCAAATTCGAAGTACTGGATCATCCTCCATATAGTCCCGATCTTGCCCCTTCTGACTATCACTTGTTTGGTCCACCCAAACAGGTCGATTTGACTCGGACGAAGCAGTGAAGGAAGCGGTGCATTCCTGGCTCGCAGCTCAACCGAAAACCTTCTTTTATGAGGGAATAAGTGCATTGAAAAGCAAGGAGACTATGTCGAAAAGTGGTGTTCTTGTAAGTTTCGTATTTCATTACAATAACATTTTATAACTACATTGCGGATAATAATTGACTTACCCTCGTAGATTACGTAAACTGGTCATTATGAAATATTTCTTTGACATTGACATTGATACCTGTGAAAAATGTACGAACACTAATTGATACCCCACTTATATGCGAGTACACTTATAGCCTTAACACAAATCACTACACCACATACCATACTTGTCTATGTATATGTATATCTACATGATACATATACCTGTATGATAAGCACAATGTAATTTACGTTTTCTTTAAACAATCAACAACACTGAATGTAAACACCTGAAGATTGGCACAAGCCAGAAACCGGTAGTGTTTTAATAAACCACCAATAACTGAGACTGCTAGCGGATTTTATTTCCACAACCTATAAGGAACAGTCACGGAGTTCTTCACATCCATAATGGATAAAATCCACTTTTATTAATATTTTGCGTTAAAAACTCATTTCCGCTGTTCGGAAGCTGAGATTCTTCCACGAAATTATACTGTATGGAAATATGTACTCAAGAATGAGTGTGAGATCCATGTGTGGAAGTGAAGAGGGAAAACGTCTCACAGTCCTTCAGCCGACAAACACATCTGGCAAGATGGCGGCCTTGGCTTCAATCAACGACTGTGCTTCTCTGCCTCGCCTTGTTCCAGCCTCCCAGATGCCTTTAGTGGCAAGTGTGTTGAAGATACGTGCCGTTTGTGTGAATTATGTAGCAAGAACGTTGCGGAATAGGTTTCTTGTACTTCATAAACCGTTGCATAGTTTTCAGGTGTGTACACAGCAAAAGGACGTACTTGGATCCTGATATGAACGAAGTGAATTCCCGCAGCCTAGAAGAAATAACATAGATTTATCCATGTTATGTGGATTATTTTGAGGTCTGCGGCTGTATTTTAAACTTTTTGAAATAATTTATACTGCAGCAGTCACTTTTTACTAATATTTTTATTACCGCGAGGCGTTTCGGCTGCAAGCTGCCATCATCTGGTGCATTTTTACAGTTACGGGTTCATTATTGTTTTGTTATGTTTTGTGATGTGGGTGCCAGTGAGGTTATGGTTGGACGTTCCAAACTGTTTAGGCAGATTCAGCTATTTCAGTATTATGTCTCGTGTTTATAGATGCTGAGTTATAATATTGTTGTATTTACTTTCAGTTTTGTCGATAATCTTGTTATCTGGTACACACAACACCAGAACACAGATATGTATACAGCACATGTAGACATATTGTATTAGATGTTTACACTGTACAAAGATCCTTAGAAGCTAAGATAACCTACTTACATCAATATTTACAGTGAATATGCCATAAAATGTGCATACCAAGGAAAGACAGGTGATAATATTTTAACGGAAAGATATAATGAAAATGTGGCAGAGATTTTACAATAATAGTATAAATAGGAAAAAGTTAAACAAGGAATATGTTTAACTTTGAGAAAGTCAGATATCAAATATTTTTGGCTGTTTGTTAAAATAAGGTCAGAGAGAATCTTACGTGTTGGGTGCATAGACATTATCATAATAGTTGAGTCGTCATCATATCGCCCATAATTTTTTATTATTTACATTTTTATTACTTTTGTCCAAAATGTTTGAAAAAATTATAAAACTACAAGCAAATCTACAGTGGGCCGTAAAGCACGTCAGTGCGATTTTTTTTATTTTTTTATTTTTATTTTTTTTTTTTTTTTGTTATTTTGGTACAAATGTCCTGAACATATTTTCACAGTTTCAAGTGTGCAACTTATCAAGTATGATTTAGACAGATACAAAGGTTTCTCCATGTCAGTGTGATCGGCGATTTACTATTATTATAAACGTGGAGCAATGCATCACATTTCATATGGTTAATGGAATCAAACGCTGACAGTGGCTTACGGTGAATCTACTGTAAGTAAAAAAAAAAAAAGGTTTCAATGTAGTACAAACTCTTCCAGTATGGCCGAGTAGATACCAATGACGAACCTCGCAATGGTAGACCCAGCACATAAACAACAAATGACAATGTTGAAGCCGTGAAGAAAATTGTTTTCTAAAATCGTCGAATTACCGTTAGAGAAGTTGCTGATGATGACGGAATATCGGTCGGCTCGTGTCATGGAGTAATTTCGGATGTTTTGGGCATGAGACGTGTGTAAGCGTAGTTTGTTCCAAAAGTTCTCAGGTTTTATCATACAAACCGTCGCTTGAGGAGCTATGAATGATGTTATGTCCGCGAAAGCAAACACCATTTCTCCAGTGAAGCATCCCGGAGAGCCAAGAGAGCGAAGAAAGCGTGACGAGTTCGATCAAACGTCAAAGTTTTTCTCGCCATTTTTTCAATTGCAGTTTCTTAGTGCATCAATAATGCCCAAGGTCGTACGGTCAATAAAGAGTATTGCCTTGACGATATGTGCCGTTTGTTAGATGCAATACGCAAAAACGTCCGGAATTGTGACAAAACAATTCATGGTTTTCGTGTCATGACTGTGCCCCTGCTCATTCGCAGTCCCTTGTGAGAGATGTTTTGTCTAAAGACAATACAGAAAAATCATGTCTCAGCAACCATATTCATCGGATTTTGTTCCTTGCGTATTTTTTTCGATTTCCAAACCTGAAGACACCTAAGATAGGAGGAATATCTGTGACGACTGAGGAAATACAAGCTGCATCGCTGGAAGTACTCAAGGCTGTACCAAATAGTGCTTCTGAGAAGTGCTTCGAGGATTGGAAAAAGCATTGGCACAAGTTTATTGTAATCGAGAGGAATTAGATGAAAGGGGACAGCAATAATATTGGTGAATAAATAATTTTTTCTTAAAAGCGTACAAATAAAGCAGGTAGGACGTGAAATACCAATGCTACCAGGGTAACTACGGTAGTCTTAATTACTTACTTACTTACTGGTCCGGACTGTATACCCATTAGATTTCTATCTGATTACGCTGAAGCGATAGCTCCTTACTTAACAGTCATATACAACCCCTCTCTCAAACAAGAATCTGTACCAAAAAGTTGGAAAGTTGCACAATCAACACCTATATTCAAGAAAGGCAGTAGGAGTAACCCACTAAACTACAGGCCTATTTCATTGACGTCAATTTGCAGCAGGGTTTTGGAACATATACTGTATTCAAATATTATGAATTATCTCGAACAGAATGATCTATTGGCCCAAGGTCAACACAGATTTAGAAAATATCGTTCATGTGAAACACAACTAGCTCTTTATTCACACGAAGTAATGGGTGCTATCGTCAAAGGTTCGCAAATCGATTCCGTATTTCTTGATTTCCAGAAGGCTTTTGATCCGTACCTCACAAACGGCTTTTAATAAAATTGCGTGGTTATGGTATATCGCCCCAAATTTGCGACTGGATAGGGGACTTCCTGTGAGATAGGACACAGTTTGTAGTCATCAATGGTAAAGCATCGACTAAAACAGAGGTGATATCGGGCGTTCCACAGGGTAGTGTTATTGGTTCTCTGCTGTTCCTTATTTAGATAAACGATTTAGGGGAAAATCTAAGTAGCTCTCTTAGGTTTTTTGCAGATAATGCCGTCATTTACCGTCTTGTAAAATAATCTGAAGATCAAAACCAACTGCAGAACGATCTGAATAAGATAACACTATGGTGTAAAAATTGGCAGTTGACTCTAAATAATGATAAGTGTGAAGTTGTCCACATGAGTACGAAAAGAAATCTGTTAAACTTTGTTTGCAAGATAAATCAATCGAATGTGAAGGCCATAAACTCAACTAAATACCAAAGAATATTATTACTTAAAACTTAAATTGGAATGAACACGCCGATATTGTAGTGGGAAAGGCGAACCAGAGACTCCGTTTTATTGGCAGAACCCTTGAAAGATGCAAAGGCACTACTAAAGAAACTGCATACACTACGCTTGTCCATCCTTTTTTGGAGTATTTCTGCCCAGTGTGGGATACTTATCAGGTGGGTTTGACGGAGTACATCGAAAGAGTCCAAAGAAGAGCAGCTCATTTCGTATTGTCACGATACTGGGGAGACAGCGTTACGGAAATGATACAGGATCGGGGATGGGAATCATTACAACAACGGCGCTTATCGCTGCGGCGTGAGCTACTTACGAAACTCCAATCGCCAACATTCTCCTCCGAATGCGAAAATATATTGTTGACTCACACTTACATAGGTAGAAATCATCATCAGAATAAAATACGAGAAATCAGAGATCGAACGGAGAGATTGAGGTGTGGTTTCTTCCCGCGAGAATGGAATGGGAGATAAATAGTACAATTGTGGTTCGATGAACCCTCTGCCAGGCACTTGAATGTGATTTGCAGAGTATTCCATGTAGATGTAGATGTAGATGTACATACTTGTTACGCTACTTGTTCAGCAAGAGGTCAAGCAATTCGAGAAAATCGTCCACGAAAGACTAATCATAGGAAGCGTAAAGGAAGGATGGTCTCCTTCACAATTCAGCAGTAGCAGAGACCCTCTTTTCAGTTGTTTCGATGGTGGGTATCAGACTCCCTACATCCTCGACTTGGATATTCATCTCTTCCTTCACATGAAACTCCGGCTATGGAACAGAATTTTGGCACAGATAATAACCTATAGACCGGCGTAAAGAGATAGCGGAAAGCACAGACAGGACGAGACTATTGGAAATCAGACAGCACGCCACTTCAGATGTTTGAGGGACAATGGAAGCTACGTAGTGGAGTAGGTGGAAGATTTAGCCAAACGCTGGAAATCAACCGTTTTGCATTTTTAGTTGCTGTTTCCATTTAGCAACCGATCGGACCTGTTTTTTTAAAGAGGTCTATCCAGACGATTCTCACGCAATAGTTAACACTGTATTCAGTAACGCAAAACATCTGTCGTAACCTTTCAGATCCCTCTGGAGTGTATCGAGTCCCACGGTGGCCTCAAACTGTTCGGCGCTGTCGTCCGTTAGTGTCTCGTGAAACTCGCGTTTTATGTGTGCTGAGGTTTCTGTGGCATGACTAAGTAGCAATGGAATCCCTGTGGCTGTACCGACACTTAGTAATACCTCAGTGTTACAACCACAGTCGCATAGGACCTTTACCGTGCAGACAGTGTACGTAAATTCGCCCTAACGCACGCCGAATACACAGGACACCGATGCACTGATGATATAAACAAGGTTACTGCTGTTACACACAGACTTAACCTTACCGGACAAAACATTACTGACCCTGATGAAACTGCCGGCTTTTGTGTGATGTAGGCGTGACTCTACACTGCAGGTGCTAGCTTTCAACTTCATATTATTTTGTTCAACGCCTGTTCGTTTTATTCAATCACTAATTAGTGAACTGCACTTTCTAACCTAGTACCATCTATGTTTATAGGGATTACTTCGAGGAACCAGATGTAGGAACCAGAATCTATGTGTATACTATAGAGCCTCTGTACACAGAGAGATGGCTGAACTTGGCGCTGTAGATACTGTCATTTTGTTGTATGGTCACGAATTACAGTGGTGATAATATTATCAATATTCACTCTCAATAGTGAATTTCTTTTAGCGTCACTGTGTAAGGTGTGGATGTTCAACCAAATGGTGACATATGAAAATTTGTGCAGATTAATCGTAAAATAATTTTTTACTTTTCAAATTGGCAATTAGAGATAAATAATCGTTTGTGTTAGTTAGAAATTGAGACCCCCTGTAGAAGCAGAACAGAACTAAACAGTCTGACACTATTAATGGGAACAGATGAATATTACAATCCTGCAGTTAATGAGAGACATAAATACGCCATAGAATCTACGCATTTCCGTGCGACTCTCATTAGCTAAATGATAAGGGGCATAAATGTTAAAATGTTTGTAAATCTGTCGGACTCAACTGCTTGGTCCGTAGCTTACGAACTACTTAAACTAAGGTAAACTAACCTAACGACAACACAAACACCCATGCCCGGGGGGGGGGAGGGAGGAGGGGGGGGACTCGAACCCCCGACAGCGAACGGCCGCGCGCACCACAGCACGGCGCCCCAGTGCGCACGGCTAAACCGCCGAGGATAAGGGGCATACAATATCATCATTGATTTAAAATAAGCAAAACATTATTAAAAACCGTTAGTTTCAAAAATATTCGGCGGATTTACGATAGGCCCTAACCTATTATTTTCATCAGGAGTTTTCGAAATGTTTTTTTCCGACATCTTAGACTGAACCGCAGAAGGATTTCATTACCTCGCATATAATGCTAGGTACTGCTCTGCGCGCGAATGAAATGGCCGAATCACATAGACTTTCGAAGAATTAAAATAATACATATTTATGGCCAAATATTGGGCTCCTAGTTAACAAAAAGGGTAGTGCAAGGATTTATAGCTCTGAGAAATATAATAGTTACAAAAAAAGGACGTCTAAGATAATATATCAACAAAACGCGTTACCTTGATGAATATATATATATCATACAGGAAAGTACGAAAAATATTGTCTATACAGGCGAGGGGAAGACACTGCCGTCTTTTATGGCACACTTTCGGTTTTCATTTTATATTATTTATATTGCTTATATTACTATTATTATTGGCTGAAATATTTGCAAACGTTGGCCCTAGCCCCATTATATTTTTGATTTACTTTTTGGTCTTTCTGGAAGACCTCTTTAAAGAAATTCAATTACGGGAAAAATTCATATATTCGGGAAGCTCGTTCGGAAATAACGAAACTAATTTCAATAATCATAAATCTATTGCTTCTTTTTTTCTAGTCACATGTTCGCTGTATTGTAGTTTTCGTTCTTGTTCTAGATTACTTTTTTCATCTCCCATAGATCTTTTTTTAGAAAAATACTAAGTGGTGTCTTCCAGTGGTCTCAGACCGCCTTTCGCTGTTCGAGAAGTGCATGTCACTTCTAGGTAATAGCTCCGCTACGTTCTCCTCGCTAACTTTCACTTACAATTAGTTGTGACGGGAGATCAGTCCCGGCATCGCACGTGTTCCATTAGGCACAATGTGCAGCAAGATTAAAGTGTCACTTTTTGCGAACCTGGGGATTATCTCCCATTGTGAGGCAGGACTTTGAAATATGGCTCAAAGGTGCCCACATGCTTCCTGCAACGGTGCAAGAACGCCACGCAGTACGCCCTCACACTTGGAATCCGCTACACTTCAAACCGCTAGATAAAAAAGACAACTAAAGGCCAGAATTTGATTAAATTGGCTCAGTAGTGTCATGTCGGCATCAATTTCACAACAATTGTGTCAACATAGGGCAAGAAGATATTAAGGTTTTTCGGAAAAACTATTAAATTTTTATTTATATAGATATATGTGTTCTCAGCTGCTAATCTCCGAAAGTTATTCACAGAATGATTTCAAATTTTGACAAAACGTTGCCCTTAAATACGCGCATGTTTTTACGGATCCAATATATATATATATATATATATATATATATATATATATATATATATATATAAAGTAAGTTCCGTTTGGTAATAAAATGAAATTGTACACAGATACAGAAGAAATTTTTATTGCACAAAATTGTACAACTCTTAGGCTACTTTTCCACATAACTGCCGAAATTTTGCAGGCATTTGTCATAGCGTGGCACCAGGTTTTGTATACCTTCTTCATAGAAATCTGCCGCCTGTGTCTTCAACCAGTTGGAAACAGTTTCTTTCAGCTCGTCGTCATTGGTGAAGTGATGACCGCCAAGGAAAGACTTAAGATGTAAGAACAGATGAAAGTCGCTAGGAGCGAGGTTAGGGCTGTACGGAGGATGGTCAAACACGTCCCAGCCAAATCCCTGCAGGAGGTTTTTCGTCACATTTGCAGTGTGTAGTCGTGCGTCGTCGTGAAGCAAAACATCTTTTGACAGCAGTCCCCGGCGCTTACTCTGAATTGCACGGCGCAATTTCCGAAGTGTCTCGCAATAAGCATCCGCTTTGATTGTTTGACCACGCGGTAAGAAGTCAACGAGTAGGATGCCTTTCCAGTCCCAGAACACTGTGCACATCATTTTCCGAGGTGTCATGATTTGCTTCGGCTTTACGTTTGGTGGGGATGAAGTGTGCCTCCATTCCATTGATTGCCGCTTACTCTCAGGGGTGTCGTAAGAAACCCACGTTTCATCTCCTGTGACTATCCGTCTCAGAAATTCTTCGCCGCTTTCAGCATAATGGGTCAAAAACTCAAGTGCACTACCTATCCGTTATGTTTTGTGTTGCTCAGTGAGAATCTTTGGTACCCAACGTGAGCAAAGTTTACGGAATTTCAGTTGTTTGGTAACAATTTCATGAAATGATCGTGAAATTTGGGGGAAGTCCATAGCGAGAGCACTAATTGTAAACCTGCGGTTTTTCTGGATCTTGTCATCAATCGCGTGAACTGTCGGACTTATATTCTCACCATCGAATCACTCATCGCATTTGGTCCGTAAACATCACAAATTTGCCGATAAAGACTTGGTTTCACTTTCCTCGCATTCAGAAACCGAATCACCAACCTGATTTCAAAGGCGGCGTGATTTTCAATCAACGCCGACAATTCAAACGAGCACAACAAAGCGTACGTAACTGACAGCGATCTCCAAATGGCACACGTTCTTCCCCTTGATACACATCGTCTACAGCGCATGTGCGGAACTGCAATCGCAGCGCTGCAGCGGAGATAAATTGAAACGGAACTTACTTTCTGGACGCGCCTCGTATATATACACCGGGTGATCAAAAAGTCAGTATAAATTCGTAAATTAATAAATCACAGAATACTGTAGTTAGAGAAATAAAAATTAACACACATGCTTGGAATTACATGGGGTTTTATTAGAAAAAAAAGTTCAAAAATGTCCGACAGATGGCGCTTCATCTGATCAGAAAAGCAATAATTAGCATAACAAATTAAGCAAAATCAAAGGTGATGTTCACCATCATTCTTCAACAATAGCTGTAGTCAAGGAATAATGTTGCGAACAGCAAATTCAAATGTTCAAATGTTTGTAAATCTATCGCACCAAACTGCGTGGTCATCAGTCCGTAGCTTACAAACTCCTTAAACTAAGGTAAACTAACCTAAGGACAACACGCACACCCATGCCCCAGGGAGGATTCGAACCTCCGACGGCGAACAATCGCGCTCTCCGCAGCGAGGCGCCTTAGACCGCTCGGCTACTCGACCGCGGCTGTGAACAGCACTGTAAAGCATGTCCCGAGTTATAATGAGGCATTGGCGTCGGGTGTTGTCTTTAGGCATCCCTAGAGATGTCGGTCGATCACGATACACTTGCGACTTCAGGTGACCTCAAAGCCAATAATCGCACGGACTGAGGTCTGGGGACCTGGGATGCCAAGCATGAAGAAAGTGGCGGCTGAGCACACGATCATCACCAAACGACGCGCGCAAGAGATCTTTCACGCGTCTAGCAATATGGGGTGGAGCACCATCCTGCATGAAAATCGTACGTTCCAGCAGGTGTTTATCAGCCAGGCTAGGGATGATGCGATTCTGAAACATATCGGCGTACCTCTCACCCGTCAAGGTAGCAGTTACAAAACCACAATCACGCAGTTCCTCTGCGAAAAAAGGCCCGATAACGGTAGATGTGTTAAATCCAACCCATACCGTGAGATTCTCGACGTGCAATGGAGTTTCCACGACAGTTCTAGGGTTTTCGGTAGCCCAAAGTCTGCAGTTGTGGGCGTTGACAGACCCTCGGAGCGTGAAATGAGCTTCGTCGGTCCACAGCACGTTTCTCAACCAATCGTCATCTTCCGCCATCTTTTGAAACGCCCACACCGCAAACGCCCTCCGCTTCACTAAATCGCCAGGTAACAGTTCATGATGCCGATGGACTTTGTAAGGATAGCATCGGAGGGTACGGCTAAGTGCCAACCAGACAGTAGTGTACGGAATGCCGGTGCGACGTGCGACTGCACGAGCGCTGACTTCCCCGTGCGTAGACGAACCCGCTACAGTCTGCATTTCTTCCTGAACTGTCTCAGCAGCATTACGCCTTGTGCTCGGTCGGCCACTATAGGGTCTATTGTCTAAACAACCCGTGGTTTCGAACTTAGAAATCATTCTCTCCACAGCTGCATTTGTCAATTGACTTTTACCCGTTCTAGTCCCCTTCCTATGGCGATAGGGTCGTAACGCTGAACTAGCACATTCCCCATTCTGATAATACAGCTTCACTAAAAGCGCCTTTTCCAGGTAAAGTCAACATGCTGCGACTGCTATTGCATCTTATTCTCTCTCTCATTACAGCTCCTTTTATGCACGATTTTCATGCGCAGTTACTGACGTTTTGCTGTCCAGCGCCATCTGTCGGACATTTTTGAACTTTTTTTTGGGTTTCTAATAAAACACCGTGTTATTCGAAGCATGCGTGTCAATTTTTACCTCTCTATCTACATTATTCCGCGATTTATTAAGTTTTCAAATTTATACTGACTTTTGATCACCCGGTATATTTCCAAAAACTTTTTTCCCATTATAAAATTTCTGTATTAGCATGCAACGTTATGTCAAAGGAATCGGTCAAGAACTATCGGCGGTTAGCAGTTTTGCAGAAACGAATATTTAGATTAATACAGATATATCGTATATTACAGAAATATGTATTCAAAAACCTCCCTGCATTAGAATGCGACGATGTGTCACAATTTCAAAGTAGTCAGTTAAGTACTTTTCACAGATTAAGGCTTTGTGCACGAACTAACGTTTACATTTTTATAGAAGTTATTCATTTTCTTCAATAGATGTATTATGTGAAACAATAGCCAAGCTCGCTACTTTTATTTGGGTAATCGGTTTCGGCAGTCTACTACGATTGTCGAATCTGCTGTTTGCAGACGCCACACCACAGAGGAAACCCAATACAAGTGTACTTGTTGGCCAACATTATTCTTGGCACGTCGACTCACAAATAAATCGCCTCATACATCTTTCTACACCAGTTGTGCAGCTCGTCTGATACATTTCCTGGGGCTGTTTGCAAACACAGTGTGTGTTCCTCTCAATGTTTTCAGGCGTTTTCAACCTTTTTTGAATGTCCAACGTTGCCAACACTCACATTACGGAATCTGCCCGCTCTCTCAAACTTGAGAATCAATTTCTTGATTGTTAGCACCCTGTCTTCACCCTCAACTCTAAATTGGCCACTCCAGACTTCCTTCTAGCTGCACTTGGGCTGTTATTCCCCGCATGTTTTTACATGTAATATTCGAAATTTCGTCATGTGTAATCATGAATTTTAAAATGGAACTTCGAGATCTCGATCAATCAAAATTTCGAAAATTACACATAAAAATATGCTACTGGAATCTAATACTTCATTAGAACCGATATGATGCACTGAAATAACAAATAACAAATGAAACGTAATAAGAACAAGTAATTAGATAAATATAACTGCATACCTCAAATTAACTTAAAATCCGATCAGAAACACTCGCTAAAATACCATGCCATCTGATAACACACAGGAACTTTGTTAATCTGTAGCATGCAGTCCACTCCCATGAACCACAGACATTGCCGAGGTGGGGTGGCTTGCGTGCCTCAACGATACAGATAGCCGTACCGTAGGTGCAACCACAGCGGAGGGGTATCTGTGGAGAGGCCAGACAAACGTGTGGTTCCTGAAGAGGGGCAGCAGCCTTTTCAGTAGTTACAGGGGCAACAGTCTGGATGATTGACTGAACTGGCCTTGTAACATCAGCTAATGTGGCTTTGCCACACAGCTACTGCGAACGGCTGAAAGCAAGGGGAAACTACAGCCGTTATTTTTCCCGAGGACATGCAGCTCTACTGTATGAACATATGATGATGGCATCCTCTCGGGTAAAATATTCCGGAGGTAAAATAGTCCCCCATTCGGATCTCCGGGCGGGGACTACTCAGGAGGATGTGATCATCAGGAAAGACAATACTGGCATTCTACGGGTCGGAGCGTGGAATGTTAGATCCCTTAATCGAGTAGGAAAATTAGAAAATTTAAAAAGGGAAATGGATAGGTTGAAGTTAGATATAGTGGGGATTAGTGAAGTTCGGTGGCAGGATGAACAGGATTTCTGGTCAGGTGAGTACAGGATTATAAATACAAAATCAGTTGGGGGTATCACAGGAGTAGGATTGATAATGAATAAGAAAATAGGAATGCGGGTAAACTACTATGACCAGCACAGCGATCGCATTATCATTGTCAAGATAGATACGAAGCCAACACCGACAACAGTAGTACAGGTTTATATGCCAACTAGCTCTGCCGATGATGAGGAGATCGAAGAAATATATGAGGAGCTAAAGGAAATTATTCAGACAATTAAGGGAGAGGAAAACTTAATTGTTATGGGAGACTGGAATTCGGTAGTAGGACAAGGAAGGGAAGGGAAGATAGTGGGTGAATATGGTCTGGGCAAAAGGAATGAAAGAGGAAGCCGCCTGGTAGAATTTTGCACGGAACATAATTTAGTTATAACAAACACCTGGTTTAAGAATCACAAAAGAAGGTTGTATACGTGGAAGAGACCAGGAGACACCGGGAGATACCAGATAGATTTTATAATGGTAAGACATAGATTTCGGAACCAGGTTTTGAAGTGTAGGACATACCCAGGGGCAGACATAGACTCTGACCATAACTTGTTGGTTATGAACTGTAGGCTGAAACTGAAGAAACTACAGAAAGGTAGGAAAACAAGGAGATGGGACCTAGATAAATTGAAGGAACCTGAAGTTCTTAAGAATTTCAGAGGGAGCTTCAGGCAACAATTGACAGAAACAGGGGAAAATAAAACAGTTGAGGAGGAATGGGTAAAATTGAGAGATGAAATAGTGAAGGCAGCGGAGGACAAAATAGGTAGGAAGGCAAGACCTACAAAGAATCCTTGGATATCACAGGAGATACTAAATTTAATCGATGAAAGGAGAAAATATAAAAATGCAGTAAATGAAACAGGCAAAATGGAGTACAGACGACTAAGAAATGAGATTGACAGGAAGTGCAAAATGGCTAAGCAGGAATGGCTAGAAGGCAAATGCAAGGATGTAGAAGAATGTATAAATAGGGGAAAAATAGATACAGCCTACCGGAAAATAAAAGAAACATTTGGCGATAAGAAAAACAGCTCTATGAATATCAAGGACACTGATGGAAAACCAGTTCTCAGCAAAGAAGGGAAAGCTGAAAGGTGGAAAGAGTATATAGAGGGGCTCTACAAAGGAAATGAACTTCGAGACACTATTGTAGGAAGGGAAGAGGATGTAGATGATGATGAAATAGGAGATACTATACTGAGAGGTGAATTTGACAGAGCACTGAAAGATCTAAGTCGAAACAAGGCCCCTGGAGTAGATGATATCCCGTCAGAGCTACTGAAGTCTCTGGGAGAGCCAGCCATGACAAAACTATTTGAACTGGTGTCTAGGATGTATGAGACAGGCGAAATACCCTCAGACTTTAAGAAAAATGTAATAATCCCCATTCCAAAGAAAGCGGGTGCACACAGGTGTGAAAACTACAGAACCATCAGTTTAATAAGTCATGGTTGCAAAATATTAACACGAATTATATACAGAAGGATGGAAAAGCTGGTAGAAGCCGACCTCGGGGAAGATCAGTTTGGGTTCAGGAGAAATGTAGGAACACGGGAGGCAATACTCACTTTACGGCTTATCCTAGAAGATAGATTAAGAAAAGACAACCCAACATTTCTAGCTTTTGTAGATTTGGAGAAGGCTTTTGACAATGTTGATTGGAATAAACTCTTTAAAGTTCTGAAGCAAGCAGGAGTAAAATATAGGGAGCGTAAGGTTATTTACAACTTGTACAAAAACCAGACAGCGGTTGTCAGAGTTGAAGGGCATGAAAGGGATGCAGTGGTTGGAAAGGGAGTAAGACAGGGTTGTAGCCTTTCCCCAATGTTGTTCAATTTGTACATTGAGCAAGCTATAAAGGAAAGCAAGGAGAAATTTGGAGAAGGAATTAAAGTTCAGGGTGAAGAATTAAAAACATTGCGTTTTGCCGACGACATAGTAATTCTGTCAGATACAGCAAAGGACCTGGAAGAGCAATTGAACGGAATGGACAGTGTGCTGAAAGGTGCATATAAGATGAACATTAACAAGAGTAAAACTAGGGTAATGGAGTGCAGTGTAAGAAAATCAGGTGATGCTGAAGGAATTAGATTAGGTAACGAAACAATAAAGGAGGTAGATGAGTTTTGTTACTTGGGCAGTAAAATAACAAATGATGGTCGCAGTACAGATGATATAAAATGCAGAATGGCAATGGGTAGAAAGGCGTTTTTGAAAAAGAGAAATTTGTTAACATCGAATATTGATTTAAGCCTAAGGAAGTCCTTTCTGAAGGCATTTGTATGGAGTGTTGCCTTGTATGGGAGTGAAACATGGACGATAAGCAGTTTGGACAGAAAGAGGATAGAGGCTTTTGAAATGTGGTGCTACAGAAGAATGCTGAAGATTAGGTGGGTGGATCGCATAACTAATGAGGAGGTACTGAACCGAATTGGGGAGAAAAGAAATTTCTGGCATAGCTTGACTAAAAGAAGGGATAGATTGGTAGGACACATTCTTAGACATCAAGGAATTGTGAAATTAGCGTTGGAGGGAAGTGTGTGGGGTAAAAATCGCAGAGGGAGACCAAGAGACGCGTATAGTAAGCAGATTCAAGTGGATGTGGGTTGTCGTTCTTATGAGGAGATGAAAAGGCTTGCTCAGGATAGAGTAGGGTGGAGAGCTGCATCAAACCAGTCTCTGGACTGAAGACCACAACAACAACAACAGCATGCAGTAGCAAAATAACAATACTCATCTGGTAACTATAGCATAGTTTAAAAATTATTTACAAGTATAACATAACACATATACGCCAGACGAAGAAACTGAAGTATTGAGTTTGTATTGAATTTGTTTGAGACGTTTATTTAATTAATGAATGCCTGATAAAGTTTGAAATAAAATTATAAGGAATCTGACATGAGAAATTAGTGTTGATCAGAAAGTGGGGGAGCAACTTTAGGCCCTTGAAGTGATACTGTACAATAAAACAGTCGACTCTTTATGTTGTTGGTAAATATCAAGTGATTAATACTTTTTAATGTTGTTTATCAAAACAAGAGACTATACCTGCCACACAACAAAAGATAAGTGAAATATTTTCATTTTTATGTATTTTTTTCTTTTGCACGCATCTTGAAAAGACTTCAAAATGGTAAAAAATGTCTCCCAGCGAACCATATGAACACAGTAGACGTTGGTGAGGACTCTTTAGGCAGAAACAAAACCAAGAGGATTGCTACAGGCTCGCCAGTCATAGAGGACAGAGGTTTCAGCATTATAATTGTCTTACGGACGTTAGGTATATCTTAATTGATACGTTCTTGATTCGATGTCTTCTTGCTGCTACACCTGTCAAAAAACTAAAATGTATTACAGTGCCATGATCATAAATTCATATTGATGTTCTGGTCCGGACTGTATACCCATTAGACGTCTATCTGATTATGCTGAAGCGATAATCTCCTTACTTAACAGCCATATACAACCGCCATATCTCAAAGAAGGATCTGTACCAAAAGATAGAAAAGTTGCATCGATTCCATATTTCTTGATTTCCAGAAAGCTTTTGACACCGTACCTCACAAACGGCTTTTAATCAAATTGCGTGATTATGCTATATCGCCCCAAATTTACGACTGGATTGATGATTTCCCGTCAGAGAGAATACAGTTTATAGAAATCGATGGTAAGGAATTGGCTAAAACAGAGGTGATATCGGGCGTTCCACAGGGTAATGTCATTGGTCCTCTGCTGTTCCTTATTTACATAAACGATATGGGTAAAGATTTGAGCAGCTCTCTTAGGTTGTTTGCAGATGTCGCCGTCATTTACCGTCTAGTAAAATCATCTGAAGATCAAAACCAACTGCAGAACGATCTGGATAAGATATCACTACGGTGTAAAAATTGGCAATTGACTCTAAATAATGAGAAGTGTGAAGTCGTGCACATGAGTACGAAAAGAAATCCGTTAAACTTTGTTTACAAGATAAATCAATCAAAAAAACTCCACGAAGTACCTAGGAATTACTGTCACTTCAGACTTAAACTGGAAAGAACACGTAGATAATGTCGTGGGAAAGGCGAACCAGACTGCGTTTTAGTGGCAGAACCCTTAAAAGATGCAACAGAACTACTAAAGAGACTGCATACACTATGCTTGTCCGTCCTTTTTGGAGTATTGCTGCCCAGTGTGGATCCTTATCAGGTGGGTTTGATGGAGGACATCGAAAGAGTCCAAGGAAGGGCAGCTTGTTTCGTATTGTCACGATACAGGGGAAACAGCGTTACGGAAATGATACAGCATCTGGGATGGGAATCATTACGACAACGGCACTTATCGCAGCGGCGTGGGCTACTTACGAAACTACAATCGCCAACATTCTCCTCCGAATGCGAAAATATATTGTTGACTCCCACTTAAATAGGTAGAAATGACCATCAGAAAAAAATACGAGAAATCCGAGTTCGAACGGAGAGATTCAGGTGTTCTTTCTTCCCGCGCGTTATTCCAGAATGGAATGGGAGATAAATAGTATAACCTCCTTTAAACTATTGATCTCCCATTCCATTCTTGAATTTTTTTTAAATTTTGTGACGTAAGCTATACAGCCCAGTAGTATATTTTATTATGTGACTTGTTTTGTTTTATATTTTCTGATGAAGGCAATCTTAGTCATTGCCGAAACCTGGTCAAATAATTTTTAATTTGCGACAGAGGGCTGCTTGTTTTTCCATTGACGTTGTAATAGTCGCTGACAATAGCAGCTATGCTTAAAACTTTCAGACCATAACTGTTTACGCGTGTATGTTAGCACTGTCAGCTATTGGCCAGTCCAATACAACCATATTAAAAAATGTGCATGACTAGAATTATCGTCATTGAAAGATGAGTACTCATACTGACATCAACAACTGAAAGTATTACATTAGTTCCATTGAGCCGGCCGCGGTGGCCGAGGGGACTGCGGCGCTTCGGTCACGGTCTGCACGGCCACTACGGTCGGGGGTTCGAATCCCCCCTCGGGCATGGATATTTGTGCCGTCCTTAGTATAAGGTAGTTCGTAAGTAGTTTGTAAGTTTAGGGACTGATGACCCCGTAGTTAAGTCCCATAAGCTTAACAAACATTTGAACACATTTTTGCAAAAGGCAAAGGTCACAGGTTCGAATCCCGGTTCCGACCCACAGTTTGACCGGAAATTTGATATCAGCGCATACTCCTCCGCAAAGTGAAAATATCATCTACATCTATAAATATTAATGTGAATGTATGTTCGGTGTAAGTTTATCACGTCTGAACGACAAGACGCAGAGACTTAAATATTTGTACAGTTATTAATTTATACCTGAGGCAGGTTTGTTTTAGGCACGGTTTTTTAACGATCTGATAGATATTTAGTAATTTGAAGAATATAACGCGAAATGCGGAACAATAATTACTCTTTGAAAATTATATTGACTATTTGAAAATGGTTTTATTGGTTGCATTGTTGCTTGAGGGTTGATAATGATAAAAGGGTGGAGTACATTGGGATGGAAAGTTGTTGGTGTATATAAAATTCTACGTGTGTGTGCGTTAATATTTCGCTCTGCAGCGAAAACTACAGAACGCAAACGAATGCTCTGAGTGTAATTGTTGTCCGAATTCTCCCGTTGTACACCATAGCAGTTCCATGCCGATAGCTATAAGGGGGTTGAAGTTATGGTGGTTGAAAGTCGTCAAATTATTAAAAATTCGGACTGAAGGCCAGCGATAACGTTTGCGACTCTATAGCAAGGAGATTACATACAAAGAAACATGATCCATATCTTTGGTCTATGCGTGGTACAATGTCTTCAGCTCTTTCTCTCTAAGGATAAGCATACCAATAAGGAACTATAAGTATAAATAAATAAAGCATTAAAAAAGAAATTTCTTTTAATACTGCCCTTAAAAAATCGATTTGACGTTTCGCGCATTATCTATCATAATCAACCAACACGTGAGCGGAGCTGCGGGTTTAAGCTATTGTACATTTATAACTAGTTTGAGAATCAGACTGTCAGGAACAGTGGTGATCTAAAAGATGACATTATTTCGTCAACAAACTTATCTACAAAGAACTTCCTGAATAATCCCTTGTGTGAAAGTTACTTTGGTGTACGTTCCTGTGTTCACAAAATCTAAGAAATCGAAACTTTAAGGTTGTTATCAAACGACTAAATAAATAAGAAACTCCCTAGAGATGCGATATGAATGGCAAATCTCACAGCGCTGTTACCGAAATGATGTGCTGAAACAATCCTTCCACTTCTCTTTGTCCTACATTCGCACCACCTTGCTACCACCAGTCGCAATGTTGCCACCGTGTAAAACCTTAAGAACCAAGTCTCCGTTAAAAAATCCGCTATATAGGGCCGAACTTTCTTAATAGAAGAGACAATGTCGGGTGCGGTAAATTATATGCAGCTCTTGATTATTCAGAAACAATAACGTTGTACAAGATATTTTTAATGATATTGTTTTCCTTTTATTAAGTGATATTTTACAAATTTGGTGCGAATGATTAAATATTTATTGACATGTAATGCTACAGTGTGTCATTATTTTAACTTTAAAATTAATTTTAACACATGCACATGCCCCAGAGAGGACTCGAACCTCCGACGGCGAGCAACCGCGCGGTCTACAGCGAGGCGCCTTAGACCACTCGGCTACTCCACCGCGGCTTTCGGAGAAAAAAGTTGCACCACGCTGTAAGACAGGCGTTTCCATCAAGGCATGGTAGACTAATAATCTTTCGAGATGACTTGTCTCTAAAAGGTTCGCCCAGTATATTCCTTCCTCCTACTAGGACGATTAAGGTAAAAATGAGGGAGATTAGAGCTCAAACGAGCTTACAAACAAATCCTGTTCCCGCGAAATTTTTGCGACTGGGATGACGATTATTTCTTGTGGCATTTTTTGACGTTAGAAGTTAGACCGCAGCTGGAATCGTGTTCGGCCGACCTGGTGCAAGTCTTTAGGTGACGCCACTGTAGCGACTTGCGCGTCGAGGAGGACGACACAACATCCAGTCCCCCAGTGGAGAAAATCTCAAGCCGACCTGGAATCGAACCCGTGCCCCCCTGCGGGGTAATCTACCACTCTGTCCACTCGATTACGGAGGCGGACGCAGCGGTGGAGTGGCCGAGCGCATTGAGGCACTATGCTCCGATGCGCGAGGCCGTTCCCCGTCGGGGGTTCGAATCCCTCCTCGGGCATGGGTTTCTGTTGTCTTTAGTATAAGGTAGTTCATAAGTAGTTTGTAAATTTAGGGACTGATGACCCTGCAGTTAAGTCGCATAAGCTTCATAAACAGTTGGAGGCGGACTACTTGTACAAGACAAAAAAAAAAAAAAAAAAAAAAAAAAAAAAAAAAAAAAAAAAATTCAAATGTTTGTGAAGCTTATGGAACGGCACAAATATCCATGCCCGAGCTGGGATTCGAACCCCCGACCGCAGTGGCCGTGCAAACCGTGACTGGCGCGCTGCAGACCGCTAGGCCACTGCAGCCGGTATGTACATTTAATTTTATGAAAGAAGAGAGGGGAGAATAGCAAATTTGCGACAATGTGGTGGGTGCGTGTGGTGATTGAGGATAACGAAGTGAGGGAGACGGATCCGCTGAAATTAGGAAAGGAACCCGACTAACTGAGGTTCCTAATTTGCATGAATTATTTGTTTTCATGGCATCCACACTTGTTTCAAATGCTGAAATAGAGATAATTTTCTTTCTCAGTCAAATATCGTTTGCTCTCAGAAACGAAATCGATTGTCTCTTGATCAAGAAAAAGCAAATATACAAATGAAGGCCAACTTTGAAATTTCATTGACATAACTTTAAAAATGTTCAAATATTTGTTAAGCCTATGGGGCGTAACTGCGGGGTCATCAGTCCGCAAACTTACAAATTACTTATGAACTAACTTATACTAAAGACAGCAGCAACGTCCATACCCGAGGGAAGATTCGAAACCCCGACGATGAACTGTCTCGCACATCGGAGCATAGCGCGTTAATGCGCTCGGCCACTCCGCCGCGGCGACTGAAACAGAAAAAGTGGATATCGAGAGTGCTATAGAAGCATGTTCCGTGACACGTTGCAAGGTGGCTTGTGTGGTTTTATATGTAGGAGGAGATGTCTTCTGTATACAAACAGATATGTGTGGTTTTATATGTAGGAGGAGATGTCTTCTGTATGCAAACAGGTAGAAAATGACAATTCTATGCTAAACTGTACTTTTGAGTCACTGGCCAAGTTCAAGGCGGGAGCAAGGCGCTCACAACGTGGCTTGTGACGTACTGTCGTGCTGAAAGTAACCGTAAGACTCGCGGCAATTTTAAATATTGCTCATCACTATTACTTCAGGAAAGTGGTCATGAGGATACACTTTCGTTCACTTAATTGTACATCCGTTCGCAATCTCTCCTAGAAAAGTGTACTATCTGTCAGGTGCCATCTGCGGGCACTTTAATCGCTGAGGGGTGGCAGGTCTGAAAGCTTCCGTGAAGAGTGGGAAGCTAGCAGCAGAGAAAAACTGCGTTAGTCACGCGATAACACTGCAGCATGGCGGCCACGAGACGTCGACCACTCAGGGCGTTTAACAGCTGGTGAAAGGCGAGCTGTCCACAATGGAGCAACACAACACAGCACAGCACAGAGCCAGCTCTGACACTGCCCTTCTCTCTGACAGGGCGCCACACCTGTCACAAGAGAGCAACGCTAAACTTACTGACTGCCGTTACCGGGTTATGGCATTCTGCACCATTCATTTAACACGTTCCAAATCACCTCCGCTTCCTGTTGTTATATTTTACCTGCGCTCCTTGACCGGACAGTAATATCCCCAAACAGTCGTTACAGTACTGAACTGGAGCGGCTACATAAATGCTGTTACGCCGCCAACGTACGCATGAAGCGGGCGGCTACACGGGTAGCGGGGGCTCTGTGGCGTTGACTGGGCGTTTTTTTTTTTTTTTTTTTTTTTTTTTTTTTTTTTTTTTTTTTTTTTTTTGGGATAGTGTACTTCGAAGAAAAACAAAATGGGCAATCTCAAACTGTGTCCTCTTTGACTTGAAATCACCAATCCAGTCGCAAATTTGTGGCGATATACCGTAGCCACGAAATTTGATTAAAACCTATTGGTGGAAATCAAGAAATACGGAGACGATTTGCGAACCCTTGTCGATAGCATCCATCACTTCGTGTGAATAAAGAGCAAGTTGTGTTTCGCATGAACTAAACATCATGTGGGAAGATGGTGACGACTTCACACCTCTATGGTGCCTGCCTGAGGCCAGAGCAATCTTCAGTGGTTGGTTACTAAAGGCCAATGTTCCTATCGTCGAGTTAGCACTCTGGTGCTAATCCGACCAGCCGGTGTCCCGAGTCGGGAACCAGCACGACATCCGACTTCAGAGGGGTCCTTGCGTGGATCCACTGGCCGCTGTATAGCCTGGTGAAGGGGTAGAGCACTTCACAATAACAGTCTGTGCATCGCTTCCCGGCATCGCTGCGCGGGCACAACCACCATACGAAACACAGAGGTTGCAGCTCGAAGGCGACGCCACCTACTGCTCTACCTTCTGTCGAGCTAGCGCCTTCCTCAAACTTATCTATGTTACGGAATAAAATGTGTCAGCTATAATGGGTGCTATCGACAAGGGTTCGCAAATCGATTTCGTATTTCTTGATTTCCAGAAAGTTGTTGACACCGTACCTCAGAAATGGCTTTTAATCAAATTGCGTGGTTATGGTATATCGCCCCAAATTTGCGATTGGATAAGGGATTTCTTGTCAGAGAGGACACAGTTCGTAGTAATCGATGGTAAGGCATCAACTAAAACACAGGTTATATCGGCCGTTCCACAGGGTAGTGTTATTAGTCCTCTGCTGTTCCTTATTTACATAAAGGATTTAGGGGAAAATCTAAGTAGCTCTCTTAGGTTGTTTGCAGATGACGCCGTCATTTACCGTCTAGTAAAATCATCTCAAGATCAAAACCAACTGCTCAACGATCTGAATAAGATATCACTATGGTGTAAAAATTGGCAATTGACTCTAAATAATGAGAAGTGTGAAGTCTTCCACATGAGTACGAAAAGAAATCTGTTAAACTTTGTTTACAAGATAAATCAAAAGTGAAGACTGGAAACTCCACTAAATACCTAGGAATTACTATTACTTCTAACTTAAATTGGAAAGAACACGTAAATAGTGTCGTGGGAAAGGCGAACCAGAGACTGCGTTTCATTGGCAGAACCCTTAAAACATGCAACTGAACTACAAAAGAAACTGCATACACTACACTTGTCCGTCCATTTATGGAGTATTGTTGCCCAGTGTGGGATCTTTATCAGGTGGGTTTGACGGAGGACATCGAAAGAATCCAAAGAATGGGTGCTCGTTTCGTATTGACAATATACAGGGGAGACAACGTTACGGAAACGATACAGCATCTGGGATGGGAATCATTACGACAACGGCGCTTATCACTGCGGTGAGGGTTACTTATAAAACTCCAATGGCCAACATTCTCCTCCGAATGCGAAAAGATATTGTTGGCTACCACTTACATAGGTATAAATGATCATCAGAATAAAATACGAGATATCAGAGCTCGAACAGAGAGATTCAGGTGTTCTTTCTTCCCGCGCGCTATTCGAGAACGGAATGGTAGATGAATAGTATAAAGGTGGTTAGATGAACCCTCTGCCAGGCACTTAAATGTGATTTTCGGGGTGCCCAGCAAAGCACTCAGAAATCCGTGACGTTGTTTGGCCAGTACGCCCCATTGCCAAGGGGAATTCGGAGTTGTTAATAACCTACTGTGTTGTTTTCTCAGAGGATAATTGTTCAAACTAAGAGGATACGAAATCGCCTATCCTGCTACCTTATAATATGCCTACTATAGTGAGCATTTTCTCATAGAGAGATTAAAATCTTTGTTGTATATATGCCTTCGTACGAACACTAATTTGTCTTATCTTGTCTTTGTGATCTTTACGCGAAATGTAAGATCGGTCTACACGTAGCTTGAAATTCCGACCCTCTAAATTTCCTCAGCAGACATTCACGTCGCCTTTCCTCCAGCGATCCCCAATTGAGTTGCCGGAGCATTTCCGTGACACTCGCGCATTGGTCGAACGTACCGGTAACAAACCTAGCTGCTCGCCTCTGAACTGCCTCTATGTCTTCCTTCAAACCGATCTGCTGCGGGTCCCAAACACTTGAGCAATACTCAAGACGTGGTCGTACAAGCGTTTTATACGCGGTCTCCTTTACAGGTGAAGCACATCTTCCCAAAATTCTCCCAATAAACCGATGTTGGCTGTCCGCCTTACTCACAACTGCCCTTACATGCTCGTTCCATTTCATATCGCTCTGCAATGTTACGCCTAGATATTTGAACGACGCGACTGCATCAAGAAGCTCACTGCTAATACTGTATTCAAACATCATGGGAACATTATCGGAATGCCGCAGAATACTCGTTGTAAAATCGAACTGGTATTCCATCCGGACCAGGAGACTTTTTTGCGTTTAGCTCTCTTAGTTGCTTCTCTACACTGGAAATACCAATTACTATGTCATCCAATTGGGAGTTAGTGCGTTGATCAAGTGATGGTACGTTTGTGCGGTCCTCCTGCGTGAAAGATTTCTTAAAGGTTAAATTTACAATTTCAGTTGTCCGTTTGCTTTCTTGTATTACCGTCCCGCAATGATCAACTACTGTCTAGATAGTGGTACACAAAATCGGTCAGATTACTTATACAGAAGCAAAGAAAAACACAGGCAAAATTTAAAAAATGCAGAATCCGCAAGACTGGCAATCTTTTACAGAAACTCGCAACCTAGCGCGGACGTCTATGCGAGAACCTTGTAATAGATTCCACAACGAAATCCTGTCTTGTAATCTGGCAGAAAATCCGAAAAAATTCTGGTCCTATCTGAAGTCCACTAGCGACAAAACACAAACAATACCGTCACTACGCGATAGCAATGATAATACTACCAAAGTCAACACTCCAGAATTCAAACCAAGAACAGCTACCAGCATGCGAAACTTAGAAGTAGATGTTCCTGGAGTAGTAAAACAACTGAAGTCACTAAACAAAAACAAATCTTCCGGCTCAGATTGTATACCAACTAGATTCCTCTCAGAGTATGCTGATGCAATAGCTCCGAACTTATCTATAATTTAAAACCGATCACTCAGCGAAAGATCCGTACCGAAAGACTGGAAAGTTGCCCAAATTACTCCAATATTCAAGAAAGGCAATAGGAGTGATCCCCAAAATTACAGGCCTATCTCATTGACGTCGATTTGCAGTAGGATTTTGGAACATATACTTTGTTCGAATATTATATACTACCTCGAAGAGAACGACCTATTAACCAGTAGTCAACACGGATTCAGAAAGTATCACTCTTGTGAAACACAGCTTACCCTTTATTCACATGAAGTGTTAAGTGCCATCGACAAGGGATTTCAAATCGATTCCATATTTCTGGATTTCAGGAAGACTTTTGACACTGTACCCCACAAGCGGCTTCTAATGAAATTGTGTGCTTATGGAATATCTCCTCAATTGTGCGATTGGATTCACGATTTTCTATCAGAAAGGACACAGTTAGTTGTAATTGACGGTAAGTCATCGAGTAAAACAGAAGTGATATCCGGCGTTCTCCAGTGAAGCGTTATAAGGTCCCCTACTCTTCCTCGTGTTTATAAACGATTTAGAAGACAATATGAATAGCTCCCTTAGAGTGTTCATGGATGATGCTGTCGTTTATCGGTTAGTGAAGTCAACAGAGGATCAAAAGCAATTGCAAAGCGATTTAGACAAAATTTCTGTATGGTGCGAAAATTGGCAATTGACACTAAATAAAGGAAAGTGTGAAGTAATTCACATGACCACTAAAAGAAATCCGCTGAACCAATTACACGATAAATGAGTCAAACCTTAAGGTCGTAAATTCTAACAAATACCTAAGAGTTACAATTACGAACAACTTAGACTGTGGAGAAGGGAACCAAAGGTTACGTTTCATCGGCAGAACGCTTCGAAGATGCACCAGCTCCACCAGAGAGACTGCCTACATCACACTTGTGCGTCCTCTCCTGGAGTACTGTTGCCCCTTGTGGGACCCTCACCAGGTGGGACTGACGGAAGACATTGAGAAGGTTCAGAGAAGGGCAGCTCGTTTTCTTTTATCACGTTACGGGGGGGGGGGGGGGGGGGAGCGTCACGGAAATGTTGCAAGATTCGAGGTGGAAATCATTAAAAGAACGACGTTATTCGTTGCGGCGAGATATGTTTGCGATATTTCAGTCAGCGACTTTTACTCCCGAATATTAAAATGTTTTGCTAGCACCCACATACGTAGGGATACATGACTATCCCAATAAAGCAAGAGAAATCCGATCGAAAACGGAACGATTTATGTGTTCTTTCTTCCCGCGCGCTATTAGAGAATGGAACGGGAGAGAAAGGTTATGAAAGTCGTTATTTAACCCACTGCCAGGCACTTGAATGTGATTTGCAGATGTATATGAAAATGTGTTCTAAAATTCAACAGCTCGCTGATGTCAGGGATGTACGCCTCTAGTTCTGCGCATCTGAAAAAAAAAAGTTCAAATCTTTGTATAGCTTATGGGACTAACTACGGGGTCATCAGTCCCTAAAGTTACAAACTAATTATACTAAAGACAGCACAAACATCCATGCCCGAGGGGGGATTCGAACGTCCGTCGCGGAACGCCCTCGCGCATCGAAGCATAGTGCCTCAATGCGCTCGGCCGCTACGCCGCGGCGGTCTGTAATCGATGCATCATCACCACCCCTAAAATGTGGAAAAATGTCTTGGATTTACTGTAATCACTGTATTCCTCTAGTGTCTATGTGGAGCACACTTTTAGCAAAGGAATTTGCTTCTCTACAAGAAGGAGCCCATTCCATACAAAGTGCAAATTAAAAAAAAAATTTTTTTTCGTCTTATGTTTCACAGTAGAAACAATTTTTGTTGACAAAAATTAACTTGTCAGGTGTTCCGTGAACAATTTCACAATAGGTGCAAAACTGTACTACTTGCACAAAATTTTAGCATCTTTTCCACCACTGTGGAAGCAGCGAGCGACAATGTGAAACATTTTGTCATTTGCTTCGGTGACAAAATGCTGCATACCACATACCGTAAAAAGTACTAAAGCGATATGATACGCTTGCTTAAAGTTCTTCTCTTACAGACAAAAAACATAAAACGACACTAAGTGATTGCGGAAGAAACCTGTTCTGTATGCCACATCTTTTGCTGGTTTTACTCTCCGCGGAAGCCAAGGTAGGCAATATTCATGCCAAGAGAAATTTCCGATAATTTATCCTTACTGAAAGAATTTTGCATTGTTGTTGTAACTTAGAAGCTGTAAATCAAATGTTCAAATGTTTGTGGAACTTATGGGACTTAACTACGGGGTCATCAGTCTCTAAACTTACAAACTACTTATGAACTAGCTAAGACTAAGGACGGCACAAATATCCATGCCCGAGGGGGGATTCGAACCCCCGACCGCGGTGCCCGTGCAGACCGTGACTGGCACGCCACAGACCGCTCGGTCACAGAGTAAGGATTTCTGGTTTTTATACCAAATTGAATGGGTGGAACATTCGCAGATGGTATCGACAGTTTCTAGCTACAGGCTGTGTGTGTAAAGAGTTCTGGCCGCCCTCGTGTTCCTGAAGAAAATGTTGCACAAATTCAAACTGCTTTTCACAGTACTCCGTCAAAATCAACTCTCCGTGCCAATCGGGAGTTAAAACTGCCTATAAAAACAATCCGGCGTGTTTTGAGACGTCGGTTGGTTATGAAGACGGTACAAGTTGCAGCTGTTACAAGCTCTGTGTCCCGATGACACAAGCGATCGAGTGGTATTTTGTAACGACATTCTTGATGCTAGAGACAATGACAACACTTTCGCACACCGCATAGTGTTCAGTGATGGACAGACTTCCCATGTTCGCGGTCGAGTAAACAAACACAATGCTCCAGTTTGTGGTCTACAGAGCCCACATTCAGTCACTGAACGTGAATGAGGTTCGCCCAAAGTCAGTGTGTTGTGTGCGATATCCCGACCATCTTCTTCTTTGTTGGTTAACCCTTTCAGGATGTGAGGCCGTTATACGTGGCCAGATTGTAGCGTCACACACCAGCGATGTACCCAGGGGCTGGATTGGAGTATCGACACGAGACGGGGCGCATTCTGTTGGAAAAACTCAGAACTTTTTTCTTTCTTCTTCTTTTTTTAAGGGTAATTGCTCTGGCTAATATGAGGTGAGGATCGTCAAGGCTTACTTGCTATATGCCATCAAAGCAAAGAAAACAGGAGACACGCCGAAGAGTGATTAGCAGATTCGTCGTCCAGGAGCTTGTGGGCGACGTCAGGGCTCTAGCAGCCCCGTCGAGCTCCTTGACGACGAAACTGCTAATCACTCTTCGGCGTGTCTCCTGTTTTCTTTGCTTTGATGGCATATAGCAAGTAAGCCTTGACGATCCTCACCTCATATTAGCCAGAGCAATTACCCTTTTCTTTTTTTTTTTTTTTTTTAATAGTTATGAGTTTTCCCAACAGAATGCGCCCCATCTCGTGTCGATACTCCAAGCCAGTTGCGTCCAGAAAGAGTTTATTGTGTTTTCAACAGAGAAGATGATCGGGATATAAGTGTGCTTTAAATTAATAATCAGACATAAAAATACAATCATATGCTCAACACGCCGTTTATTCGGCGGGTGTATGAGAATAAACAGTGAAGTGTGAGCAGTTAAAGTTATACACAGTGACTGAATAGAAAGTGCGTTAAGCGTACTTTAAAAATTGAATTGATTTTTGTTTTGTACAATATCCAAACGTAAAAGAGGGACGAAAATAGCCAGTTACGAAGCAAATATTACAATATTAGATGCGCGAAAAACTGCGTGAGCGGTAAGACAAAACAGCAGTATTTTTCTCGGGGTGTGCAATCGAACGCGCAAAATTTTAGGCTACAAACCTGACATGAGAAAACTGTTAATTCTGAGTTCTGGTCTAGAAGCTCAGGGGCGCACAGCACTTGACTAAAGCGAAGACATTGACACTCGTTCATCGTCCCCTTTAACAATATGGCTGCCTCAGATTTCTCACATCACGATTACTCTAACGAAATATGAAAAAAAAAAAAAAAAAAAAAAAAAAAAAAAAAAAAAAAAAAAAAAAAAAAGACCTGAAGTTCGGGACAAAGATCCACTGCTCGAATCGTTTACTTAGAGTGAGTCACCCGCTCGGAGTTCAAACGCCAACCGGCATGATTCACGATATACATATAGAAACACATTTTATTCAGATATTCGTTACAATTGTAATTTGTGTGTGATACACCATCCGTACACTGCGCCATCTCCCACGACTATCGACGGGACCCACCTTCAGACTGGAGTATCTTTGCCTTATGTGCGGACGTACTGTATCACACACAAATTACAATTGTAACGAATATCTGAATGAAATGTGTTACTGTATGTATATCGTGAATCATATAAGCTTCGAATTAAAATTTCTGGGCTGAATTGGGAAGGAAGGTGAAACGTGTCCATAAAAAATTATTTTTCTAAGAAAATGTCCAATATAGTGCCTCCTGTTTCGTATCGAGTAACTTGCTTGCAAGAAAATGCATAATATCGCTTCTACTGTGTGTATCGATATGTGTGAAGTTTCATCTTTGGCAAAGATCATGTATTGCATAGCATTGTAGCTCGCGCTGAGAGAGATTAGCACTTGTGGTTCAGCTCGCTTAGAGAGCGGTTGGGTTGTGTGTATGGCTCCGATGTGGAGCAGAGGCTGCTTTGCCAGCAAGTCTGAAGTTGTATTATGTAGGTAATGTAATGCTGATTATTAATAATAAGTAACAAAGTTGACCTTTCTTTCCTGTTTCATTTACGTAGTTAGAAAATTAACCTACTTCCTTCATTTGATAATTAGTTATTAGTGGATTTAAAGTGCAGTATTGATTTTAATATTATTGTTGGACAGATTTCGTTATTTGTGCCATAGTAAATGATAGTTAATTGACTATGATACTAAATTTCAATAATCAGAGACTGATCTGCATAAAATTCTCACAGTCAAACATTAAGGAAGTGGTTTGTGGTTTTTTAATATCTTTCTCGCAGTCAAAATTTTTGAGTATAGTCAGTGTCTGTTTCAAATGGTGACTTGTCGCAGTTGTTTTGTGTTTAAAATATCCGTTGCGCACATAATCAGTTTAATGCACTGTTTCTTATTTAATAGTATATATATCAATATCAGGGCCATAATTAAACCAAATTGCTGTGTTAATGAACAATTTGTTGTCTGATTTAACGATAGGTTCAACATCCACAACACACGCACAGCTTTTAAAGGTTACGTGAGAGCCTGAACGAAATATTTTGACATTAGGGACGTTTTACTGTATCAAGTCTTTGTCCCGACGTTTTCGAATTTTGCCGAGGCGACAGTCTTTGTTTTGCGCGGAACTGCGGTGTCCGCTGTGGATGACTACCGCTGAACAGCGTGTTTAGCTATTGAGGGAATGGTGTCCATATTGCAATGCTGTCGCCGCTTGTCGCCAACTCTGCTGAAATTTCAACCATGTTATTCGGAAGTGAGGAGCGCTAGTTTCCCTGAGAGCAGCTCCTTGGATTCCGGGATGCTCCTGTGGCCGGGTCTGGCTTTAACTAAATTAACTGAAGAGTCACACTGTCCTCGTATACTGGCTAGCGCTGTTCCGGCAGTATTGACCGTCTCATCTGTTAAGGCTTATGTTGTGGAATCGCAGAGAGTGATTACTCCTGCGGAAGTGCTGTGCTATGTCGGTGGCATCTCTGTGGTGCATGTGCATTTCTAATGTGAAGCAAGAAATTGCTTCAAACTTCCTGGCAGATTAAAATTGTGTGCCGGAACCGGGACTCGAACCTGGGACCTTTGCCTTTCGCGGACAAGCGCACTACCGACTGTGCTACCCCGACACGACTCACGATGCCGCCTCACAACTTTATTTCTGCCAGTACCTCGCCTCCTACTTTCCAAACTTCACAAAAGCTCTCCTGCCAACACGCAAGACTAGCACTGCTGGAAGAAAGGATATGGTGGAGACATGACTTAGCCACAGCCTAAGGGATGTTTCCAGAATGAAACTTCACTCTGCAGCGGAGTGTGCGCTGATATGAAACTTCGAGGTACTGCCGGAAGTAAAGTTGTGAGGCGGCATCGTGAGTAGTGTCGGGATAGCACAGTCGGTAGTGCGCTTGCCCGCGAAAGGCAAAGGTCCCAGGTTCGAGTCCCGGTTCCGGCACACAATTTTAATCTGCCAGGAAGTTTCATATCAGCGCACACTCCGCTGCAGAGTGAAGTTTCATTCTGAAGAAATTGCTTACTTGCAAACCATAAAGGCGAAATCCTCCGATGAAGCAATAAATATTTATTTATGAGTAAGCTGTGCTTGGCGAGTCAAGTACGTGAGGGGATCCTATAACTTGCTTACCGAAGCTGTACTGTTGAGATTTTTTTGTGCGCCAAAAGTTGTTACTTATAGTAAATAAATTGGAAGGCCCATACTTTTAAGATTTGGGATATGTGTGTGATTTACGTTGTCCTCGGTAGGAAACTGCCCTCGCTGTAATTACGTTTGCAGGTCCCACTGCTTGTGGGCCCTGTGTCCAGGTGCTTGTCACACCAGCGCCGCGTAGCACAAAGGCATCCAGAAGTCTCGCGCACATCTTTTGTCGCCTTCTCCATTATTAAGTTTTATTTTCTACTCTTGCCGTCTTGAGAGAGGTCGTGGACGATAGTTATTGCTCTCAAGGATATTAATATTTCTCATGTAAAAGTTCACACTTAATTTGATTTTTTTTTCTTATTTGTATGTTATCGATGAACTTTGTCATTTGCTTTTCTTTAAGGTTATACGTTTTCTAAGCAGGGTGAATTGTATGTTGCTTTGGGCTAATTACTGTGTAAGATACTGTCTCTAGCCTGAGTAAGTGAAATTCTAGTTTTTGTTTTTGCTTCGTGCCCTGCTGTTCCGAAATGGTTGATCAAGTTTAAAGCTATGTTATAGGTTGGTCCTTGCTCTGGACAGTTATTTGTTAATGGAGTTTAAGGATAATGTTAAGTTTTTATTTTTTATTTTATGCACTGCCGAATTAATTGTAAACCTCATGTTATAGAGTGGTCCGGGGATGCCCGTTGGATAATGTTTTGTTTTACGATGTATTATTGGTAAATAGATTATTATTAAATAGAACGACAAACGACACGTTTGCTCCCGCCCTTCCAAGTAGTTTCATAATATACCTTCCTTGATTTCGAAATGCTGACCTCAGGTGTGTGATCACCTCGGACGAGTACTACTGTAGCACACCTGCGTGCCATGGACAGTATGAGATGATCAGCCAGCTCTTCAGGGGTATTGGCCATTCTTCCGTGAGCGCAATATCCAAAACTACAATACTTGAGGGAGGTGCTGGTCTGGCTGCAATGCGTCTGCCAAGTGCATCGCAGACATGCCCAATCGGTTTTAAGTCCGGTGAACAAGCTGGACACTCCATCCGTCCAGTTCCCTCAGCTTCAAGCCTGTTGTCCACCTGTGAAGCTCTGTAGGGACGAGCGTTATCGTCCACCAGAAGGAACACATCTGCTATGGCACCACCGTAGGGCACAACAAAATTTCGAAGGCTTGGTGGTGTCGTGGTTTTAACGGAGCACACACCATAGGCGTTTTCGTTTAGAGGCCACAATCACGACAGCGATTTCGGAGTGTTTGTGTTGGTATTACGCGTCCTGTTGCTACCTGGAGGGAGCGTTGCATCTGCGTTGCATTCAGCCTCCTGTTTCGACTGGCTATTAACCGGAGATAAGGGTCGACCTTGCCTTCTTTTACCGGTTCCTGTTGTCTCAAATCACGTCAAGGTGATCTTCCGCTTCCACCCTTCCTATGGCTCTCCATGCCACAGCTTCGAAGTCTCGCTGATTTTGCATTGCACTACCTGCTCACTACACTATCTGAACCCTATATTAGTTTGGTAAACAAGTCAACATCAATCTCCTATAAACCAACTTTCTATTACAGTACAGTGTCTGGGTTGTCGTAATCTTGTTGTGTCCACTCCGTAAAAGCGACAGAAAGACGTCCAACCATTTTAGTTTCTTGACAATGCTTCAGAGCTTAGATCGTTCAAATCACCCCCTAATTGTTTTGACCGGTGTATATTGTTAGCACCCTCAGAATCACTTACATCAGCATCCGCTATGGAGGAAGACAGCAGACCGATAGCGAGATGAAGGTATCAGTAGACAGTTTTCACATTCAACTGTTCCGTTCCGTAGGTCAGTTTCAATGAAAATCTCTGGATACAGGATACTTTCTTCATACATGGTGCGGCAACGTTCATAGTAGGGCTTAAAAACACACCGTCAGGCAGTAACTGTATTTTATTTATTACCTCTTATGTCAATTAAAAGTTAAAGGTATGCCATTTAGTAATGTGTAAGTTATTGTCCATTGACATTCACGAAGATGCTAAGCTAGTACTTTTTGCTGATGATACAAATATGGCTATCACACCTGACAAACAGGAATTAACCGATGAAATTGTAAATGATATCTTCCAGAAAGTTATTAAGTGGTTCTCTACAAATGGACTCTCCTTAAACTTTGATAAAACCCAGTATATACAGTTTCATACAGTAAACGGCATGACACCATTAATAAATTTGGACTTTGATCATAAATCTGTAGCTAAGGTAGAATATTCAAAATTTTTAGGTGTTTGCATTGATGAGGGAGTGAATTGGAAGAAACATATTGAAGATCTCCTGAAACGTCTGAGTTCAGCTACTTATGCTATCAGAGTCTCAGTAAATTAGCTTACTACGCCTATTTTCATTCACTGCTTTCATACGGGATCATATTCTGGGGCAATTCAACATTGAGTAAAAAAGTATTCATTGCACAAAAGCGTGTAACCAGAATAATTGCTGGAGCCCACCCAAGAGCATCCTGCAGACATTTATTTAGGTATCTACGTATCTTCACTGTAGCTTCACAATATAATACATTCACTCATGAAATTTGTTATTAACAATCCGACCCAATTCAAAAGTAATAGCAGTGTGCATAGCTACAACACTAGGAGAAAGAATGATATTCACTATTCATGGTTAAATCTAACTTTGGCTCAGAAAGGGGTGAATTATGCTGCCACAAAAGTCTTTGGTCACTTACCAAGTAGCATCAAAAGTCTGACAGAGAGCCAACTAGTATTTAAAAAGAAATTAAAGGAATTTCTGAATGGCAACTCCTTCTACAATGTAGATGAATTTTTAGATAAAACTTTAAAAAATTAAAAATAAATAAATAAAACAACAACAAAAGCGTGTAATCAGAATAATTGCTGGAGCCCACCCAAGAGCATCCTGCAAACATTTATTTAGGGATCTAGGGATCTTGACTGTAGCTTCACAATATATACATTCACTCATGAAATTTGTTATTAACAATCCGACCCAATTCAAAAGTAATAGCAGTGTGCATAGCTACAACACTAGGAGAAAGAATGATATTCACTATTCAAGGTTAAATCTAACTTTGGCTCAGAAAGGGGTGAATTATGCTGCCACAAAAGTCTTTGGTCACTTATCAAGTAGCATCAAAAGTCTGACAGAGAGCCAACTAGTATTTAAAAAGAAATTAAAGGAATTTCTGAATGACAACTCCTACCATGTAGATGAATTTTTAGATAAAACTTAAAAAAATTAAAATAAATAAATAAAAATAAGACAACAAAAAAATCCTTAAAATATTGATTGTCAATTATAGACAACATTTACTAAACTGACACGTTCCAAATCATTACGAATTGTCGTAGATATGATCTAAGGAACAAGTATTAATCTAATCTAATCTTGCGTGGATTCCTTTTTGAATGTGACTCCTGTGAAATGATGCCCCCTCTGGCGTTGGAAGCTTTCCATAACTCGGCATAGCGTATTCTGTGACACATTCCCGACGGTAGTTATGATGCGATCCTTCAACTCAGGAATGGTGGCAGAACGTGTTCCGAATACTTGTTGCTTCAGGCAGCCTCAAAGGAAAAAGTCTGCACATGAAAGGTCGGCTGAGCGAGGCGGGCAGGAATTGTCACCAAAAAGGGAAATCACCGGAAAATGTCTGTCGCAAGAAGTCCAAGGAAATTCTGTCTGTATACGAGGTCGCTCCGTCTTGTTGGAACCGTAATTGTTCCACATCCACATCTGTTGTTGTTGTGGTCTTCAGTCCGGAGACTGGATTGATGCAGCTCTCCACCCTACTCTATCCTGAGCAAGCCTTTTCATCTCCTCATAAGAACGGCAACCCACATCCACTTGAATCTGCTTACTATACGTGTCTCTTGGTCTCCCTCTGCGATTTTTACCCCACACACTTCCCTCCAATGCTAAATTTACGATTGCCCGATGTCTAAGAATGTGTCCTACCAAGCAATCCCTTCTTTTAGTCAGGGTATGCCAAAAATTCCTTTTCTCACCAATTCCGTTCAGTACCTCTTCATTAGTTATGCGATCTACCCACCTAATAATTCTTCTGTAGACCACATTTCAAAAGCCTCTATTCTCTTCCTGTCCGCACTGCTTATCGTCCATGGTTCACTCCCGTACAAGGCAACACTCCACACAAATGCTTCCAGAAAAGACTTCTTTACACTTAAATTAATAATCGATGTTAGCAAATTTCTCTTTTTCAAAAATGCTTTTCTTCCCATTGCCATTCTGCATTTTATATCCTCTGTACTGCGACCATCGCATGTTATTTTACTACCCAAGTAACAAAACTCATTTACCACCTTCATTGTTTCGTTACCTACTCTAATTCCTTCAGCATCGCCTGATTTTCTAAGACCGCATTCCATTATTTTTGTTTTGCTCTTGTTAATGTTCATTTTATACGCTCTCTTCAACACACTGTCCATTCCATTCAACTGCTCTTCCAGGTCCTTTGCTGTCTCTGACAGAATTACAATGTCATCAGCAAAACGCAATGTTTTTGTTTCTTCCCCCTGAACTTTAATCCCTATTCCAAATTTTTCCTTGCTTTCCTTCACCGCCTGCTCGATGTACAAATTGAATAACATCGGAGAAAGGCTACAACCCTGTCTTACTCCCTTCCCAACTGATGCTTCCCTTCCATGCCCTTAGAGTCTAATAAGTGCGGTCTGGCTTTTGTACAAGATGTAACAACTCTTCTTTCCCTACATTTTACGCCTGCTGACTTCAGAATTTCAAAGAGTGTATTCCAGTCAACATTGTCAAATTCTTTCTCCAAATCTACAAAAGCTAAAACTGTAGGTTTGCCTTTCCGTAATCTATCTTGTAAGATAAGACTTAAAGTGAGTATTGCCTCCCGGGTTCCTATTTTCCTCCTGAATCCACACTGATCTTCCCCGAGGTCAGCTTCTACCAGCTTTTCCATTCTCTTGTACCATACCTAATTGTGGAAGAACGAAGGATTGCAGCGTCTTTAGGTAGCGTTCACTGGTGACAGTTATAGCCACACCGCTGTCATCTTGAAAGAAGTTCGGGCCAATAATCCCAAGGGAAGCAACTCTAGACCACATTGTGACAACATGTAACGTAATTCTTTATAAATGTGAACTAAAGAATTTTTATACACCCACCTCCCCTTCCTGCGAGCTGCTCAGTGAAATTTATTTCGTACCTCCTTTTGTGTTCCATTCCCTGTGCGGTTCGATAGCACAGTGGTAGAGTAACACAACTACTCGACACCGTACGGGTCAAAATCCGACCAAGGTGTTGGGGCCGGGGTATATGGGGTGCAGCCAAGACTGGAGGGCGTCATCTCTCTAGGAAAACTGGTCTCAGTATTCCAGGCCGAAATAACTGCCATCAGGGCGTGTGAGGAGGAGAATTTGCATAGGTGCTACAAAGATCGTAGCATCTATATCTATTCAGACAGCCAGGCAGCCCTGAGATCACTGGCAGCTCCTGCAACAAGGTCTAAAATTGTTGCAGAATGTCACAGGGTTCTGGTGGAGCTAGGGGAAAGCAATACAGTAAACCTATTGTGGGTCCCTGGCCACTCGGGGATCATTGGCAACGAACATGCCGAAAGATTAGCCAGGATGGGGGCAGAGACTCCATTTATTGGACCGGAACCTGTCCTGACAATCACCAAGGCAATGATCAAATTGGAGCTACGTAACTGGCTCAGAAGACAGCACGTAGAATATTGGACCAAAGTCTACCGACAAAAACATGGCAAGGTAGTGATGCCAAAGCCATGTTTTAAAAGAAGCTCTGCAATCCTGGGCCTGAACAGGAGAGAGATTAGACTCATGGTTGGATTGCTGACAGGCCATGGGAATTTCAAAAAAACACCTACATACAATGAGAATAACAGAAGAGGACCCTAAATGTAGGATCTGTGATGACGGTGATGAAACTGCATCACATCTAATCTTCGAATGCATTGCACTGGAGAGTAAAAGGCACAGAACATTTGGGACAAATAGACCTGAAGAAATTGTGTCTAATAAAGAACTGGTAATGGGACTCCTTGCTCTGCACAAGGGCATTGGTTGGCTTTACTAGATATACAGGGAGCGATACCGCACAATAAACTTAGTTTCGGTGCGGGCAGTGGCGGGTTAGACCAAGATTGTTTTGGCTTCCCTGGAAAAATCAAATCAAATCAATCAAATCAACACAACTACTAATCTAAAGATCGCGGGTTCGATCCCCACCCGGTCCTATAATTTTTATCTGCCACTTTCCACTTCTTTCACCTCTGGCAGTGTTGCTCATGTGAAAAATACCGAGTAGCACCGTGGTTCGGAACCCACGTTAAGCTGTAGGTCCCCCTATAACTGGCTGGGTAAGTCAGTTCGAAGGTCGGAGGAAGGCAACGGCATACCACCTCCAAACAGGACCATACCTAGTAAAGCACTGTGGTGTTCAAACCAATCGTCGGATTTTTGACTGCTTTACCTTTTTTGTATTCCACATCACTCAGAAGAGCAGAGGAGACAATAAGTAAGTCTTCTCTGTGGTTATTCTTTTACGAGAGGTACTACCATTCAGACACGAATTGGATTTGTTCCGCAATCTTTATGTAAGTTCATCTCCTTTGAGATATTCATTGAAATAAAATCATTTAAATTTTCACATTGGTGTTATTATTTAAAAATGTCCCCCCTCTAACTGATACCTTTCTCATTAAAATAGAATATATTAATGATTGTAATTTGGAAGCTATTTTGTAATTGTACCATTAGCTGCAATTACTCAGTAAATAAGTTCAATGAAATATTTCTCAGTATACATTGCCATTATCTTAAAGCAACTACATAAAGTAAAAGAGTTTTTCCTGATTGAGTTGCCTACTGTTTGAATATTGCGGTCAGTACTATCGTTACATGAGAGTGAAAGTTATCATATCAGGATATGTCTATATTGCGATATTTAATGCATATTATTTAAATGATTTACATATGAGTGTACGTAGGTCCATTAGAATCGCACTGTTTATAACGTTGCCTGAACAAAACACTACTTTTCCAAATTTTAACCAAAATCGTTGACTATTCCTACAAAATTTTCCGCAATATTAAAATTGTTCAGCTTCGGATAACATTTTTCGAATCTGCAATAAGTATAGGCTACGCAGAATTTTTACCTTCCATCCATTCCATAAATGCAATAAGCAGGTGACGTTATAACGAGAATTGTGCAAGGGCTTCATGTGCAGTTCGTTCGGGTTTTCATAACTCCAATAATGTATATTCTGTTCATTCACTGAACCACATACCTCGAAATGAGCTTTATCTGACATAAGGATGGTGTGCAACATTTGTGTATTTAACAAAGGCGTTTGATTGTGTTGATCACAAAATATTGTTGCAGAAGTAGGAACATTATGGAATACGAGGAGTAGCTCACAATTGGTTCACCTCTTACTTTAACATCAGACAGCAGAAGGTAATTCTCCGCAGTGTAGAAAATGACTATGACGTATAATCAGAATGGGGCACATTTAAGTGTGGAGTTCCCCAGGGTTCTGTTTTGGGACCATTGCTATTTCTTATTTATATAAATGAAATGCCTTCGAGTATAACAGGTGATTCTAAAATATTTATTTATTTATTTAATTTTTTTTTTTTTTTTTTTTTTTTTTTTTTTTTTTTTTTTTTTTTTTTTTTTTTTTTTGCTGGCGGTACCAGCTTGGTCGTGAAGGATGTTGTTCGTAATATTGACACAGTATCAAAAAATGCAGTACAAGAGATAAGTTCATGGCTTTTAGAATACAAGTTGATGTTAAATCACAGTAAAACTCAGTTTTTACAATTTTTAACACATAATTAGACGAAAGCTGACATTTTGATTGACATAATGGGCAAATGATAGCTAAGACTGAACAGTTCAAATTTCTAGGTGTTCGTATAGACAGTAAGCTGTCATGGAAAGCCCATGTTCAGGATCTTGTTCCAAAACTAAATTGTGCTACATTTATCATTAGAACAATATCTGAAATACGTGATTTTTCAAAACGAAAAGTAGACAATTACGCTTACTTTCACTCACTGATGACGTATGGCATTATTTTTTGGGGTAACTCGCCTGAAGCATAAAGGATATTTCTGGCTCAGAAACGGGCGGTTCGAGCAATATATGGTGTAAGTTCACGAACGTCATGTCGACCCCTTTTCAGTAGTCTGGGAATTTTGACTCTGGCGTCACAATACGTTTTTTTCTTTAATGTCGTTTGTTGTTAATAATATCAACTTACTCCAACGAGTTAGTAGCTTTCACTAGGTGAATACTAGGCAGAAGTCGAATCTACATTTGCATCACACCACCTCGACACTTGTAGAGAAAGGTGTAAAGTATTCTGCGGCATCCATTTTCAATAAGCTGCCACAAGAACTAAAGAATCTTAGCACTAATCCACACGCTTTCGAATCTAAATGGAAGAGTTACCTCTTGGCTCACTCCTTTTATTCTGTCGAGGAACTCCTAGAAAAGTTAAACAATTAAGCTAATTCATTTTTTTCTTTATTGATTCTTTTCTCTTAGTCTTAAGAGTGTCGTGTACATAGGATTACTTAAAAATTTTCTATAATCATTCTTTTGTTAAACCTCATGTATCGACATGTTCCATGACCATGGAGTCTTACTCCTCAATTAGGTCCTGCGAAACAGAAAACCGTATTATTATTATTATTATTAAGTCTCACTATGTAGATGGGTGATAACGAAATATATACGAATTCGTAAGAGAAATTTGCCCAAAAAAATTTCGCAAATAGATCTCGCCACTACGAATAACGTCTTTCTTTCAATGATTTCCACACCAACTCGTGAATAATTTCTGTGATACTTGTAACGGTCTTCTTCTGTATGCTATTGATTTTATTCTGATTTTTTTGTTTTTCGTTTTGGTGGCCAATTGTGGAATTGGATCTCTTCTTTCGTTTAAATTGGTATTAGTTTTAGACTGACTTGACTTTTCCTTGCATTTAGTTATGGAAATTCATCATCAATGAATTGGCTATATTTTTCACTTGGCTTTCCTGTATGCAATGTAGGTTGGTATGACTGATGCTCCCTTCGTAATAAATTACTGTTTTATTTAGCTACTAATGAATAAAAATTTTAATGAAATGATGTACCATCTAGGCAGTTCAGAATAGTAATGTCCATATAATAACATAATCAAAACACCTTATTCGTTAAATATGGCAAATGTCGAGGCCAGTTACAAAAAGATATTGCCTATGCCTGATTTTTAACATTAGTTGTCCTTTGGTAGAATTTATGTAAAGTTCCTTTCAAATGTAATAGTTAAATAATTTTTGACACACTCATTTTAGCGATCTATTAGAGATATTGACCTATGAGCACTTTTCACAATAATCATAGTTTAGATGAGGGATCTAAGTACTTGAATAATCGTTTAAGACACTTGTTCAGATTTCAGTGATTCTATATTCTCAAATTAACACGATTACAAGAAAGAGATTTAAATATTTCGGAGACTAGACACAGAGAGAGCGAGTATCCCGATTGTGGGTACTGTTTATACTCGTATTCAGACAGAACAGTACTGAAATATATTTGTCTTAAGATTGTCGCGTGCATACGAGTACTTAAAAACTTTCTGTTACCGTTCTTGTGTTAAACTTCATGTATTGACTTGTTGCATGACCATGGAGTGTCACTCCTCACTTAGGTCCTGTGGAACAGAAAACCACATTATTATTATTATTATTATTGTTATTATTATTGGCTCTCAGCGTGTATCGCCGCTTCACTGCAGTTAAATATGGCACCATTTAATTTCGAATGTTTGTAAAGCTTATGTGACTTAACTGCGGAGTCATCAGTCCCTAAACTTACAAGCTGCTAATGAACTAGCTAATACTAAGGACGGCACAAACATCCATGTCCGATGGGGGAGTCGAACGTCCAACGCGGGAGGCCGCGCGATCCGCAACATGGCGCTCCAGACCGCTCGGCTACTCCCGCGCCGCTGGGACCATTCGCTGAACCTTGCAGACGCTTCTTGTACTACGAATTTGAAGGTCATCACGAGAAGAAACGTACTTAGCTATCATACCGAGAAAAAGTTCAGAGACGTGAAAACAAGCTAAGAAAATAATTTCATGAAATTATCACATTCGTCCGTGCCAGGTCTGAAACGTATAAAAGCAAAAAGGTTAAAAAAAGTGAGAGACATTGAAGCGCTCAGTCTGCCGTTCGTTAACCCGTAAACGTCTGCCTCTACCACTACAGGGCGATAGTAATTTTCATGTTGACTTTTAAGACTGGCTATAAACCGCCACGGCACAACAAGTTTCAGAAGAAAGTACCCTACAGTGGTTATTACTGTTACTGTACAGACCCCTGGACTATCGCTCGCCTTACTATACATATATATACTCCTGCTCTTCATGAGAGCGCTGAAACAAGCTCGTTAATATTCATGATACTGGGAGTGCAGACATGAATTTGCCTTCGGGGCCTGTAAAACAGCGGCGTTCAAACCATCACGGCGCTGTTGGCTGCACTGGCTTCTTAGGAAGTGCGTAATGGCGTCACCGCGAGAGATGCGGCAGACAGATATCACTTCTGTTTTACTCGGTCTGCAGGGAGAAAGCAGAGGCAGCTGTTGGGAGCAACGCATTGCAGAGCAGAGGTACAGCGTACCTAAGGAAGCTGTCCAGCAGGGATGCGCAAAACCGACCGGCACTCTAGTTCTAAGTAAACGGTACTGTTCGGTATTTCTTTATTCTCGCTTATAATCTGGTGTTCCACAGGGAAGCGTTATAGGTCCCTTACTCTTCCTCGTGTTTATAAACGATTTAGGAGACAATCTGAATAGCTCCCTTAGACTGTTCGCGGATGATGCTGTCGTTTACCGGTTAGTGAAGTCAACAGAGGATCAAAAACAACTGCAAAGCGATTTAGACAAAATTTCTGCATGGTGCGAAAACTGGCAATTGACACTAACTAAAGAAAAGTGTGAAGTAATACACATGACCACTAAAAGATATCCGCTGAACTTTAATTACGCGATAGATCAGTCAAACCTTAAGGTAGTAGATTCTACCAAATACATAGGAGTTACAATTACGAACAACTTAGACTGGAGAGAACACATAGAAAATATTGTGGGGAAGGCGAACCAATGGTTACGTTTCATCGGCAGAACGCTTCGAAGATGCACGAGCTCCACCAAAGAGACTGCCTACATCACACTTGTGCGTCCTCTCCTGGAGTACTGTTGCCCAGTGTGGGACCCTCACCAGGTGGGACTGACGGAAGATATTGAGAAGGTTCAGAGAAGGGCAGCTCGTTTTGTTTTATCACGTTACGGGGGGGAAAGCGTCACGGAAATGTTGCACGAATTGGGGTGGAAATCATTAAAAGAAAGACGTTATTCATTGCGGCGTGATCTGTTTGCGACGTTGCAATCACCGACTTTTAGTTGTGAATGTGAAAATATTTTGCTAGCACCCAACTACTTAGGGAGACATGGCCATCCCAATAAAATAAGAGAAATCAGATCGAAAACGGAACGATTTAGGTGTTCTTTCTTCCCGCGCGCTATTAGAGAATTGAAAGGTAGAGAAAAGTTATGAAAGTGGTTAATGAACCCTCTGTCAAGTACTTAAATGTGATTGGCAGAGTATCTATGTAGATGTAGATGTAGATATAATGTAATAAAAATACCTGAATAACAATTTAACATAAAAAGTTTTACTTTAGAAACGAAATTGTAAATTTAGAGGGCCGGAATTTGAAGCTGAGTGTAGTACGATCTTGCTGCCGCCTATTTACATTTCGCGTAAAGATCACAAAGACAAGATGAGAGAAATTAGGGCTCGTACGGAGGCATATAGGCATTCTTTTTTTCCTCGTTCAATTTGGGAGTGGAATAGGAAAGGAAATGTCTAGTACAGTGTACCCTCCGCCACGCACCTTACGGTGAATTGCGGAGTATGTATGTAGATGCAGAAAATTTAAAAAAGAAATTAGTAATGTCAATCGTAATATTTTCATTGGTAGGAAATATTGTATGGTTACAGGAAATCGATGAGCAGTCAGTTCCTGAACAACAGTGCAGACAATCTAGAGACGAACGTAAGAATCGGCACAGGATTACAATGCTTTGACGCCACCAAACAACTGTACTATGTTTCTAGCCAATTCTGGCACCAGTCATCAGTCATACAAAACTGTCAGAACGACATGTTTCAAGTCGAACCTCGTCCCATTCTCAAGTTCTACAAGAACTACCAAAGAAAAAAAAAATATATATATATAAAAAAAAATACGAAATCAAAATTCCAGATTTCGAATTACGAAAAGATGCCGTAATGAGTAACGTAGAAGTAGATATCATCGGAGTAGTGCAGCAACTAAAATCACTTAACAAGAACAAGTCTTCTGGTCCGGACTGAACACCTATTACATTTCTATCTGATTATGCTGAAGCGATAGCTCCTTACTTAACAGCCATATACAACCGCTCTCTCTAAGAAGGATCAGTACCAAAAGATTGAAAAGTTGCACAGGTTACACCTACATACAAGAAAGGCAGTAGGAGTAACCCACTAAACTACAGGCCTGTTTCATTGACGTCAGATTGCAGCAGGGTTTTGGAACATATCCTGTATTCAAGTATTATGAATTATCTCCAACAGAACGATCTGTTGACCCAAGGTCAACACGGATTTAGAAAATATCGATCATGTGAAACACAACTAGCTCTTTATTCACACGAAGTGGTGGGTGCTATCGACAAGTGTTCGCAAATCGATTCCGTATTTCTTGATTTCAAGAAAACTTTTGACACCGTACCTCACAAACGGCTTTTAATCTAATTGCGTGGTTATGGTATATCGCCCCAAATTTGCGATTGGATAGTGGATTTCTTGTCAGAAACGACACAGTTCGTAGTAATCGATGGTAAGGCACCAACTAAAACAGAGGAGATATCGGGTGTTCCCAAGGGTAGTGTTATTGGTCCTCTGCTGTTCCTTATTTACATTAACGATTTAGGGCAAAATCTAAGTAGCTCTCTTGGGTTGTTTGCAGATGAGGCCGTCATTTACCGTCTAGTAAATTCATCTCAAGATCAAAACCAACTACAGAACGATCTGAATAAGATATCAGTATGGTGTAAAAATTGGCAATTGACTCTAAATAATGAGATGTGTGAAGTAGTCCACATGAGTACGAAAAGAAATCCGTTAAACTTTGTTTACAAGACAAATCAATCAAAAGTGAAGGCCGTAAACTCCACAAAATTCCTAGGAATTACTATTACTTCAGACTTGGAGAGAACACGTAGACAACGTCGAGGGGAAGGCGAACCAGAGACTGCGTTTATTAGCAGAACTCTTAAAAGATGCATCAGAAATACGAAAGAGTTTCCATACAATACGCTTGTCCGTACTTTTTTGGAGTATTGCAGCCCAGTTGGGATCCTTATGAGGTGGACTTGACGGAGGACATCGAAAGAGTCCAAAGAAGGGCAGCTCGTTTCGTATTATGACGATACAGAGGAGACAGCGTTACGGAAATGATACAGGATCTGGGATGGGAATCATTAAAACAACGGCGTTTATCGCTGCGGCGTGGGCTACTTGCGAAACTCCAATCGCCAACATTCTCCTCCGAATTCGAAAATATATTGTTGACTCCCACTTACATAGGTAGAAATGATCATCAGAATAAAATACGAGAAATCAGAGCTCGAACAGAGAGATTCAGGTGTTCTTTCTTCCCGCGCACTATTGGAGAATGGAATGGGAGATAAATAGTATAATGGTCGTTCGATGAATCCTGTGCCAGGCACTTAAATGTGATTTGTAGAGTATCCTATGTAGATGTAGATGTAGAAACAAGGAAGGAACGTAAAATGCGACTTTAGAAATAAAGATGCGAATACACAAAACAATTATCCTTTATAGGTTAACTTACCTGAAAATTAAAATGAATCAGACTTTATGCAAGAGCACCGTAAAGAATATGCAGCATCGGTGCATTGTCAAGCAATAACGTGACGTGTTGTCGGATTGAAGTACCACTGTGAACTGCCGACTGTTGTCTCGGCGATAATCTGTGAGCAGCTACAGGTCAAAGGTGACTGACGGCGTGACTTCCACGGAAGGGCCAAGTGTGTTCCAATAAAATTGTTTTAAGAAAGCGCTAAAATGGTTTTAAGCATGACTGCATAGCTGGAGTTCTCTTTATTTATTTATTGGTTTTTTCTGTTCCATAGGACTCAATTGAGGAGTGAGACTCCATGGTAATGAAACAAGTCAATACACTAATTGTTACACAAGAATGGTAATAGAAAATTTTTTAAGTAGTCCTTTGAACACGACAATCTTAAGACAAAGTGAAAGGATCAATAAAGAAAAAAATGAATTACCTTAATTGTTTAACTTTTCTAGGAGTTGCTCGACAGAATAAAAGGAGTGAGCCATGAGGTAACTCTTCAATTTAGATTTGAAAGCGTGTGGGCTAGTGCTAAGATTCTTTATTTCGTGTGACAGCTTATTGAAAATGGATGCCGCAGAATACTGTACACCTTTCTGCACAAGTGTTAAGTTGGTGTGATGCAAATGTAGATTCGACTTGTGTCTAGTATTCACCGACTGAAATCTACTAACTCGTGGGAATTAGCTGATATTATTAACAAAACACGACATTAAAGAAAAAACGTATTGTGACGCCAGAGTCAAAATTCCCAGACTACTGAAAAGGGGTCGACATGACGTTCGCGAACTTACATCAGATATTGCTCGAACCGCCCGTTTATAAGCCAGAAATATCCTTTTTCCATCAGGCGAGTTACCCCAAAAAACAATGCCGTACGTCATAAGTGAGTGAAAGTAAGCGTAATAGACTACTTTTCGTGTTGAAAAATCACTTATCTCAGATATTGTTCTAATGATAAATATAGCAGAATTTAGTTTTGGAACAAGATCCTGAACATGGGCTTTCCATGACACCTTACTGTCTATATGAACACCTAGAAATTTGAACTGTTCAGTCTCACTTATCACATGCCCATTATGGTAATCAGAATGTCAGCTTTCGTCAAATTATGTGTTAGAAATTGTAAAAACTGAGTTTTACTGTGATTTAACATCAATTTGTTTTCAAGAAATTTTGCTGTTTCTCCAGGGGGACTTTATTAAAATGGTCCTAGGAAATCGACACAGTAGAGAAATAGGTGGGCAAAACCTGAGTGTACGCCATCAAATGTCCAGATTGTGACATGAAGTATATGCGGCAAACCGGGAGAAAATTCAAACTCAGATTCAGCAAGCACAATAGTGGGAATTTCGCGTTATATTCTTCAAATTACTAAATATCTATCAGATCGCCATAAAATCGTGCTTAAAACCTTCCTCAGTTATAAATTAGTAACTGTAAAAATATTTAAGTTTGCGTCTTGTCGTTCGGATGTGATAAGCGTACACCGAACAGACATTCACATTAATGTATATAGATAAATAGCTATCCGATCGCTATAAAACCGTGTCTAAAGCTCCCCCGGGTAGACATTAGTAACTGTACAAACTTTTAGCTCTTTATGTCCTGTGGTTCGTAATTTGGAAGGACCGTTGTATATCGCTTCGGACGGCCTGCTATCGATAATGACGGACCATCGATAGTTGCGCAGCGTCAATTTGTATCGAACATGCGAGCATCAGAATGATATCGTAGTTTGTTTACTCGCAAGCGTAGGCGAAATCAGTTGCCTTTATGATAGAGGAGAAAACCGTTTAGCCTAGACCTCCTTTCTGAACAGGAGATTCACGTACTAAAAAAGTAAAAATTTTAAGAAACAATTTGTTTAACCTAAACCTAACCTTCTTAAGGCTACGCTACAGATCATTTTTTAAAGTGAAATAGCGTAGGCCGCGATAATACCTTTATGAACTGAAGGTTTCATACAGTTCATAAAATAAATAAAACATGCCATACATGCTCTATGGTTGACAGGTTCTTTTGTATACCCTTGTCCGCTTGTAAAAATACTTGCCCTCGTAAAAGGGAGATTTTGAGTCACTTGATCACTGTTTCGTACACATCATAAAATTAATAAAACATGCTATACCTGCAGTATGGTTGACATTTGTTTCTTACAACACGGCGACGTTCGTGCATTCTATATACGACACTGCGATACTCGCGTCTTCGATACATATCGATAATAGGCCGTCCAAAGCGTTATATAACGGTCCTTCCAAATTACCGCTTTTTCTCTTTTCCTGTGGCGAAAAATTTTAATAATTTGAAAGCATTTATTATTAGATTTTTCTCACACTGACCTACATAATAGCATGTAGTCCCCTTACAGTATCTAGCACAGACTCACTTCAGAGATCTGTGTACGACAGAAATCTCACTTATTGATACATAGAACGATTATCAATATTTACTCGCAATAGCAAATTTCTTTTAGCCTCACTGTATAAGGTATAGATGTTCTACCAAATACTGACATATGAAAATTTGTCCCGGACCGGGACTCGAACCCGGGTTTCTCGCTTTTCGCGAATGGTCGCCTTAACCACTAAGCTACCCGAACACGACTCCAGGTGCGACCCAAACCTCCATACGCCACGCTGACTGCACATATGAGGCAACTGCATTCATTCCTTAGCACTCGCAGCTTAATCTGTATTCCCGCGCCAGGGAGAATGAAAACAACGAGGAGTCGTGTTCGGGTAGCCTAGTGGTTAAGGCAACCGCTTGCGAAAAGCGGGAAACCCGGGTTCGAGTCCCGACCCGGAACAAATTTTCATATATGACCATTTGGTAGAACAGCTATACCTTATACAGTGACTCTAAAATAAATTCGCTATTGCGAGTCAATATTGATAATATTATCATCACTGTAATGTAATATATCACCTATTCAAACTTGCTGATATTGTAATGAAAAATCTTTCGCGAGCTCGCCAGCTTTTTCTCTTTTTCTGTGGTCCAGTTAGGCGAAAATTTTTAACAATTTGAAAGCAACTATTATTTGATTTTTTTCTCACCGAACTCCATAATAGCATCTAGTCCCCTCACAGTATCTAGCACAGACTCACTTCAGAGATATCTGTAAGACTGAAATCTCACTTATTGATACATAGACTTACTTATTTGACTTATTTCCTGTATCTCGTAAGTGGAGCATACGGCATCAACGAACTTCCGCCACCGGACTCTGTTCTGCGCCACTGTCTTCATTTCAGTCCAGGCCTTCCCTCCTTTCTCGGTCCCTTCTGCTACTATACTCCTCCTCCACGTATTCCTTGGTCTGCCTCTTCTCCTGCTGCCTTGTGGATTCCATTGTAGGGCATGTCTTGCCACTTTGTCTTTGCCACGCCTTAATATATGTCCAATCCAATTCCATTTCCTACGGCGTATCTCAGTATCAGTGGGTGTTTGATGAGTTCTTCTCCATAGTTCTTCGTTGGAGATTACTTGTGGTCACCATATCCTCAAGATATTTCTCAAGCTTCTATTCACAAATATTCGAAGTCTGCTAATCAGCTGTTTGTTGGTTTTCCATGTTCACGCCCGTAGAGCAGTACCAACATATTGAATATGCGTACTTTTGTATAGGTGTTAAGTTCCCTTGATTTCCAGATTGGTCTCAGCATTGCAAATTCCCCTTTAGCCTTATTTATTCTGTTACCTATATCTTCGATAGTTCCCCCCCCCCCCCTCAGGGGTGACTAAACTTCGCAGGTAGCAAAACTGCTTGTCGTGCTCGATCTCTTGGTTTTCTTAAAAAAGAAATAGTCCTTCATTTCGGTTATTTCAGCGCATCTCCTTAGTTTTCTTTCCATTTATCTTCAACCCCACCTCCGATGCTTCCGTTTTTAAATCATTCAGCATTGCTTCCATATCCTCGTAACTGCTGGCTAGCAAACACAGGTCATCTGCAAAGAACGAAACAGAAATCTATGAGACTAGTTGGGAGTGCCCTACATTAGGTGAAATCACTGTAATGCGCAGAACCCATCTGGTCGGGGAAACGGTACTCAACAGTCTGCGAAGATAAGGTCCCCGTGATGGATCCCGGAATTCCGACCGTAGAGAATCGTTGCGGTATCGTTCAGCGTCATCTCCTACAGAAAGATTTCGACTGAGATAGTGCTAACGGTAAAACGGGAAAGAGCTGGAAGGAAAAATATCAGTTGGGGGCAGCCCTACAATCAGACGGGGCCCAACGAGCCGCGAAATTCGGGAGGCTGTGACGTAAGCACCGGCTACGCCCTCGTGAAGAGGAAACGCACTGTTCTGCAGCAACTTTCTGTTGCTCGGGTGAAAGTCCGAAGAGCTGCTGGTCTGCTAACGCACGCCGGACAGGTGTAATTTCCCTCGGCCGATCCTATGTGGGGCGCCTGTGCACGCGTGACGGAATGATCGCAGCGACAGGGCGACGCCAGGGCGGGATTCCTCCCGCGATGAAACTGCGGAATAGCCATGTCTGGACGCTGCGATGAGCTGTTTGTGGAATCCTTGATTCTTTTTTTTTTCTTATCACTGAGCTTAGTTTCCGAAAGAGGTTCATGTGTCACAATGTTTGTGCGTGATGAACTCCGAAGCTTCTCAGCTGACCTTAATGAAATGTGGGTGATTTGGTCCCACTAAAATCCTTAGGAAAGTTTTCATCTCGATTAATAACTTCAGTATTATTTTATTGCAATTCAAATGGTTTCATCTAGGTTGGGTAATTATCCAACTATTGGCGCTTCTGTTCGAGTACAAGTGTGGCCTAGCGTCAAACCACAAGTCTGCGCCGTGACTCGACGTGTTGGGTGAGAGGGATGGATGCTCTCTCTAATAAAAAGAGAGGAAGAGAAAAGAAACTTTTGCTAAGAACTTAACGATGAACAAGGAACAAAAATGAAAAAACTTCCGCAAAGGACCATACAATCCAAATAACAAAAGAACTATAAATGCGTAAGGATGTGGGTCCGAAATTCGCTGAGAACACGCGCTTTTTCAAAAAAGTTCAACTGTTTGTAAATCTACGGGACTACGGGACTAAGGACAACAAATATACCCATGCCCGAGGAAGGACTCGAACCTCCGACGGGACAGCGGCGCGATCCGCAGCAAGACGCCTTAAAACGCTCTGCCGTGGAGGGTTTTTCACTTTGAGTTTTAACGTAGCCGTCACCACTCAGGAGTGTGATGATCGCCAAAAACGACACGTGGTTCGTATTCCACATTAAACCGTATGTCCTTTTTTTCACATCATTACGAAATGTCGTATTCATTATCTATGGAACAAGTAATAAATCTAATCCCGTTCGATAACTGTGGTAGGTTAGGGACGTGTTAGGAGCCGAAGTGGCGTCCTATCGAAAAAGTTGCACCAGGTCACTGAGACACGCGAAATTAGTATTATATTCCATCTAAGATGTTTCCTTGAAGTTATAATTTATTTGAGATTACAAATGTTTTTGTTCCAGATTCGAATAACACGGCTGAGAAGGATATTTTAAGTGGATGTGATTGACGTTCGGTTTTGTTAGGACGGATGATGATGAAAAGGGTGACCTTGAATCGTTTTCCGAGAGGGACGTTATTGCATATTTGCCTAACCGTGATTGTGGTACTTCTTAGCTTGTTGCATATAAGTGTGTGTGTGTGTGTGTGTGTGAGAGAGAGAGAGAGAGAGAGAGTGTGTGTGTGTGTGTGTGTGTGTGTGTGTAGACCATCTTGGGAACAAAATGTAGCAGGAGGACATCCAGGACAATCCAGCCGAGTCCAGCACTGGCCACATGGGCTACATTTTGTTCCGAAGATGACCTACATCAGGTCGAAACCAGTAAATAGAAACTGTTAATTTTTGCGTTCAAGACTATTTTTGTATTATTAATTTTCGTTTGGTTATATAATACAAGCGTGCTAAGATAAAAAAATATTTATTGTACAAAAATCTACTAATGTTAAAGTATTTATATAAATAGCTTCCGAGATTTTGTAGGCAGTTGTCATAGCCTGGCACAAATTTTTGTATGCCTTCCTCATAGAAGGTTGTTGTTGTTGTTATGGTGTTCAGTCCGCAGACTGGTTTGATGCAGCTCTCCACGCTACCCTGTCCTGTGCAAGTCTCTTCATCTGAGAATACGTTCGGCAACCTACATCCTTTTGAATCTGCTTACTGTATTCGACCCTCGGTCTCCCCACACACTACCTTCTAATGCTAAGTTGACAGTTCTTTGATGTCTCATAATCTCTCCTACCAATCAATCCCTTCTCTTAGTCAGGATATGCCAGAAACTAATATACTCCCCAATTCGGTTAAACACCTCCTCATTAGTCACGTGATGTACCCATCTAATCTTCATCATTCGTCTGTAGCACCACATTTCAAAAGCTTCTATAATCATTTTCTCTGAATTCCTTATCGTCCACGTTACACTCCCATACAATGCTACACTCTAGACAATTGCTTTCAGAAAGGACTTCCTAACATTTAAATTAATGTTTAATGTCAACAAGTTTCACTTCTTTAGAAACGCTTTTCTCCTCATAGCCATTCTGTATTTGATATCTTCTTTACTTCGGCTATCAGAAGTTGAATATAACTCTTCGCTTCCTATATTTCACCCCTGATACCTTCGGAATTTGGAAAAGTGTATTCCAGTCGCCATTGTCAAAAGCTTTCTCCAAATCGACAAACGCTAAGAACGTAGGTTTCCCTTTCCTTAGCCTATCTTCTAGGTTAAGTCTTATGTGACTATTGTCTCCCGTGTTCCTACATTTCTCCTAAATCCAAACTGATCTTCCCCGACGTCGGATTCCACAAGTTTTTCCATTCGTCTATAAATAATTCGTGTTAGTATTTTGCAACCATAACTTATTAAACTGATAGTTCTGTAGTTCTGTAATTTTCACACTTGTCTGCACTTGCTTTCTTTGGAATTAGAATTATGATATTCTTCTTGAAGTCGGAGGGTATTTCCCCTGTCTCATACATCTTGCATACCAGGTTGAACAGTTTTCTCATGACTGGCTCTCCTAACGAAATCAGGAGTTCAGACGGAATATCATCTACTCCAGGGGCCCTGTTTCGACTCAAGTCCTTCAGCGCTCTGTCAAATTCTCCTCGCAGTATCATATGTCCTATCTCATCTTCCTCCAATTGGTCTTCCCTTTCTAGAATACTGCCTTCAAGTTTATTTCCTTTGTGTAGGCCCTCTATATATATTCCTTCCACCGTTCAGCTTTCCCCTCTTTACCCAGCACTGGATTTCCGTCTGAGATCTTGATATTCAAAAATCTGCTTTTCTTCTGCAAATATCACCTTTATCTTCCTGTAGGCGGTATCTATCTTTCCCCTAGTTAAGCATTCTTCTATGGTGCTGCATTTGTCCTCTAGCCACTCCTTCTTAGCCAGTTTGCACTTCCTATCAATCTTATTTTTCAGACGTCTGTACTCTCTTTTTCCTGCTTCACTTGCTGAATTTTTATATTTTCTACTCTTATCAATTAAGTACAGTATATCCTGTGTTATCCAGGGATTTCTATTAGGCCTTGTTCTTTTGCCTATATGATCCTCTGCTGCGTTCACTACCCTATCTCTCAGAGCTACCCATTCTTCTTCTACTGTATTGCTTTCCCCAGTTTCAGTCAATCCTTGAGGTTGAAAGTGATTGTGAAGTTATCTGGGCACGTATAACAGGTCTAAAAGAAGTAAGTTGGGTGTTTTTACCGGCCCCCCAGTGCTGCTGTAGCAGTTTTAGAATCATTCAAGGAAAGTCTACACCAGGTAGTGCATAGGTATCCGGGCCATGTAATATTAGTCGGAGGAGACTTCAACCTTAAGAGTACAGATTGGGACCTCGCTAATTACATTTCAGGCGGTACAGGCAAGCAGTCTTGCGAGCTACTTTTGGACACATTCTCCGAAAACTGTCTTGAGCAGTTAAACCGGCAACCCACGCGCAATGGAAATATTCTGGACCTTATAGCCACAAACAGGCCTGACCTTATTAACGATGTCTGTGTAGAGACAGGAATTAGTGATCATGATATCGTCATAGCGTCGATGATGACCAAAGTTCATAAACCAATCAAGAAGGCCAGGAGCGTGTTTTTGTTGGGAAGAGCCGACAAGCAAATGTTACGATCACACTTAGAAAATGAATGGGCATCGTTTAATTCCGGGACTATAGATCTAGAGGAATTGTGAACTAAATTTAAGTGCATTGTCAATAAAGGGTTAGAGAAATATGTGCCAGTAAAGACGATTAAGGATGGAAAAGATCCACCGTGGTATAATAATAATGTTAGAAAGCTGCTGAGAAAGCAAAGGCTGTTGCACTCTCGATTCAAAAAAGAACACGCAAATGATGACAGGCAAAAGTTGGTAGAGATTCGTGCGTCTATAAAAAGATCGATGCGTGAAGCATACAATAATTATCACAGCCATACCTTAGCAAAAGATCTTTCCGAGAACCCGAAAAAATTCTGGTCCTATGTAAAATCGATAAGCGGGTCAAAGCCCACTGTGCAGTAACTCGTTGATCATTCCGGGGCAGTAATAGAAGAAAGCAAACGGAAAGCTGAAGTTCTAAATTTAACCTTTAAGAATTCTTTCACGCAGGAGGACCGCACAAATGTACCATCATTAGATCAACGTACTAATTCCGAAATGGGGGACATAGCAATAGGTATTTCCGGTGTAGAGAAGCAGCTGAGAGAGCTAAATACGAAAAAATCTGCTGGTCCGGATGGAATACCAGTTCGGTTTTACAAAGACTATTCTGCGGCGTTGGCCCCCTACTTAGCTTGCATTTAAAGCAAATCTTTAATTCAGCGCAAAGTTCCTAGTGATTGGAAAAAACCGCATGTGACTACCGTGTATAAGAAAGGAAAGAGAACTGACCCATACAATTACAGGCCAATATCGTTGACATCAGTTTCATGTAGAATTTTGGAGCATATTCTCAGTTCGAATATAGTAAATTTCCTTGAAACGGAAAAGCTTCTTTCCATGAATCAGCACGGGTTTAAGAAACATCGTTCATATGAAACTCAGCTTGCCCTTTTCTCACATGACATCTTGCAAGCCATGGACGAAGGGCAACAGGCGGATTGTGTTTTTCTCGACTTCAAAAAGGCGTTCGACGCGGTGCCACACTGCAGACTGCTAACGAAGATACGAGCTTATGGAATAGGTTCACAGATTTGTGATTGGCTGGAAGACTTCCTAAGTAATAGAACGCAGTACGTTGTTCTCGACGGCAAGTGTTCATCAGAGACGAGTGTATCGTCGGGCGTGCCTCAGGGAAGTGTGTTAGGACCGCTATTATTTTCTATCTATATAAATGATCTGATGGACAGAGTAAGTTGTAATTTGCGGCTGTTTGCTGATAATGCTGTGGTGTATGGGAGAGTGTCGTCTTTAAGTGACTGTAATAGCATACAGGTTGACTTAGACAAAATTTCTAGTTGGTGCGAAGAATGGCAGCTAGCTCTCAATGTAGAAAAATGTAAGGTGATGCGCATGAGTAGAAAAAACAATCCTATAATGTTCGAATACAGCATTAGTAGTGAGCTTCTTGATGCTGTCGCGTCGTTCAAATATCTAGGCGTAACGTTGCAGAGCGACATGAAATGGAACGAGCATGTAAGGACAGTTGTGAGTAAGGCGGACAGCCGACTTCGGTTTATTGGGAGAATTTTGGGAAGATGTACTTCACATCTAAAGGAGACCGCGTATAAAATGCTTTTACGACCACGTCTCGAGTATTGCTCAAGTATTTGGGACCCGCAGCAGATCGGTTTGAAGGGAGACATAGAGGCGGTTCAGAGGCGAGCAGCTAGATTTGTTACCGGTAGGTTCGACCAATGCGCGAGTGTCATGGAAATGCTCCGGCAACTCAATTGGGGATCGCTGGAAGAAAGACGACGTTCTTTTCGTGAATTTCTGTTAAGTAAATTTAGAGGGCCGGAATTTGAAGCTGAGTGTAGTACGATCTTGCTGCCGCCTACTTATATTTCGCGTAAAGATCACAAAGACAAGATAAGAGAAATTAGGGCTCGTACGGAGGCATATAGACATTCTTTTTTTCCTCGTTCCATTTGGGAGTGGAATAGGAAAGAAAATGCCTAGTATTGGTACAGTGTACCCTCCGACACGCACCTTACTGTGAATTGCGGAGGATGTATGTAGATGTAGATGTATTGCTCCCCCTGAACCTCTCAACCACCTCTGGTTCCTTCAATTTGTCCAGGTTCCATCTCCTAAACTTTCTACCTTTCTGCAGTCTCTTAAGTTTTAATCTGCAGTTCATAACCAACAAGTTATGGTCAGAGTCTATATCTGCCCCTGGATATGTCTTACAGTTTCTGGTTTCTAAATCTATTCCTTACAATTATAAAGTCAATCTGGTATCTTCCAGTGTCTCCTGGTCTCTTCCATGTATACAGCCTTCTTTCGTGCTGTTTGAACCAAGTGTTGGTGATCATTAAATTGTGCTCTGCGCAAAATTCCAGCAAGCGATCTCCGCTTTCATTCCTTTTGCCCAGTCCATATTCACCTACTACATTTCCTTCTCTTCCCTTTCCTACTACTGAGTTCCAGTGCCCCATCACAATCTTTTTCTCCCTTAATTTTGTGAATGATTTCTTTTATCCCATACATTTCTTTTATATCCTCATCATCGGACATGCTAGTTGGCATATAAACTTGCACCACTGTGGTCGGTGTTGGCTTCGTGTCTATCTTTGCTACGATAATGCGTTCACTATGCTGTTCATAGTAACTTACCCGCATTCCTATTTTCTTATTCATTATCAGACCTACTCCTGCGTTACCACCAACTGATTTTGTATTTATAACCTTGTACTCACCTAACCAGAAATCCTGTTCATCCTGTCACCGAACTTCAGTAATCCCCACTATATCTAACTTCAACCTATCCATTTCCCTTTTTAAATTTTCTAGCTTCCCTACCCGATTAAGGGATCCAACATTCCACGTTCCGATCCGTAGAATGCCAGTGCTGTCTTTCCTGATGATCACATCCTCTTGAGTAGTCCCCGCCCAGAGATCCGAATGGGGGACTATTTTACCTCCGGAATATTTTACGCGAGAGGATGTTCATACAGTAGAGCCGCATGTCCTCGGGAAAAATAACGGCTGTAGTTTCCCCTTGCTTTCAGCTGTTCGCAGCAGCTGTGTGGCAAAGCCACATTAGCTGATGTTACAAGGCCAGCTCAGTCAATCATCCAGACTGTTGCCCCTGTAACTACTGAAAAGGCTGCTGCCCCTCTTCAGGAACCACACGTTTGTCTGGCCTCTCCACAGATACCCCTCCGCTGTGGTTGCACCTACGGTACGGCTATCTGCATCGTTGAGGCACGCAAGCCACCCCACCTCGGCAATGTCTGTGGTTCATGGGAGTGGGTCACAGTCAGGCCCTCTGACAAACTTTAATGTGTTATTGTAAATTTTGCTTGCAAAATGGAGGCACAGAAACATCAGACGAGTACGTTAAATAGTACAATAGATTAACAATCACATCAGATAAATAGTAAAATAGATACACAAAGCAAATCAATTACGGTAATGGACAGCAATATTGTTGCAGTAAATAATAAAGTAAATTCTTTGAAGAAGGGTATGGAAACAATGAATACCGAAATCGGTATCGTAAAACATGACATGACGGTACAGTCGGGAGTAAAAAATATTAATAGTCGATTTCACTCAGAGACTGTCAGGATTGAGAGTAGCGTAGAACTTGTTGTAGAAAGTAAGGTAAATGAAATACGAGACGAACTCAAGGAACAGATAGGAACAATACGAACTGGACAATCAGAGGAGATCTCAAAACTGAGGAATCTGGTGTCCGTGGTAGATTCAAAAGTTAATGAACAACACAGAACTTGTGTGCAAAAGAATTCGGAAGTGGAAGTTTTGGCTAACACCATCGCCACAGTTGTCCTTAAAGTAGCAACTACTGAACAAGCTCGCTGCCTGGATCTTTTCGCTATAGAAGAGCGTTTCGATGCACTTAAAAGGCAGAATGGGATTCACCCAGTAGATTTCATCAAAAACTGAGAAAGGGTAATGCCGAACTTGAGGTCAAAAAAAACAGAAAATTAATTCTGTGATTGACATGCTATCAGGCGAAGCGAAAAGATGGGGTTCGAACGTCAATATTTCTAGCATGAGCTTTTTGGAGCTCAGAAACGAATTCCTTAAAGAATATTGGTCAGAACAAAAGCAATTAAGTGTTCGGAGGGATTAGGTAGTGTCTAGATCATACGATCTCAATTCGAAAATTTCAATGAGGGACTTTTGCGAAAACTGGGTCCGCAAATTAGAACATTTGCATGATCGCCGCTCAGAAGCAGAAGTGGTGTGGGAACTCTGGAAAAAGCTTCCAGAAGATTCCAAAAAAATGTTTAAATGTATGTATAGGTTATGGGACTTAACTACGGGGTCATCAGTCCCTAAACGTACAAACTACTTATGAACTAGCTAATACTAATGACGGCACAAATATCCATGCCCGAGGAGGGGGGGATTCGAACCCCCGACCGTAGTGACCGTGCAGACTGTGACTGGCGCGCTGCAGACCGCTCGGCCACTGCGGCCGGCTCAGAAGATTCCAAGAGGTATGTGGGCAGTAATTATAACAAGATAACAAGATCGCATTTTTAGAGAGAGTTGAGGACGAGGACAATTGGCGTAATAATCGCGAAAATGTCCGAAATCGTAACATTCATAATGCCGATAGGCATGATATTGGCCAGTACTAGATAAACATGGTACAGGGTCAACAGACTTATAAGAATAAAAGCTGTCAGGTAAACCGGCTCACCAATAAAAGCGGTGCTGCCAACACCAAACAGGGAAACAATTAACAATGCTGCTTAAGGACCGGACGATCGTGGGTTGGAAGTTCTGGCCCAAGAAAAGGAAGTATGATACCTACGGTCGATCCGACCAGATAGATCGGGTATCGCAAGAGGGGTGCGTAGACACACAGCTTCCGGTACCGTGTGTCAAATTAGTTGAAGTTGCCGCTAGCGACAATAACGCGCTTGCCATGCAGGAAAATTGTAACTGTGGTAGAAATTAGTTGTACAGGGTGTGGAGGAGGAGGGCGCATCCATTGTTACAACAACAACAGAACTGCGAGTTCCAAAACAACGTGTTTTACCTGGTACAGTAAGGGAGGAACCGATAGCGGATAAAACTTCCGTTATTGAGTTTGACGGTGGGGCAGAATGTACTGAGGTTTGGCTTAAGGGGAGAGCGATCTAACATTGGCGCTTTCTCACCCCGAAACCAGTAGGCAGGAATGCTCTGCAAAAAAGATACATGCATACCCGAAAGGAGTGGAATCCAAACTCAGTCAGGCTAGTCGTCAGGAACTGAAAGGTGAACCGTGTATACATGACACTTATGATGTAGAGGATGATGACCGGTTACAACTAATAGAAAGCCATGCAGACTACAATGTCTACGGGGTAAAAGCAGACGTAGTGCAGTCGAATTACCGTGAAACGAGTCATGCCGACGCTGACGCGAAACTATTGTGTCAATCGGGACATATCCCTTTAAGTTTACGTGCAAAACAAAGTTGTGAACAAGAATGGATAGTTAAAGGAACGGAGAAAAGAGTCATAGTACTGGGATCAGCGGAATCAGCGGAAGTCCTAGAAAACACACCAGAAATTGAAATTGTAAATGAAAATAGAGTATTGAGTGAAATTAAAGATGTAGAAATAAGTATGATAAAAAAACACCAGATAAAATGGGACCGGAAACAAGGCCGGACGGAATTTTGTGGGATAACATGGAAATTGATGAGGACCTGTTATGGGAAAATCATGTGTCAGACTCAGACCCATGAAAAAAGATTGTAATCGCTGTGAATGTGGACGGATTGCAAATTCAGGTGTTAATTTTTGTGTCCCAGCCTCGTCGCCGCTTTTGTGTCTCGTCCGCCGGTTGTCGTAGGTGTCGGTGGCCGAGTAGAAAGAGACCGACAATGTTGAAATGTTTGTACAACTTATGGGACTTAACTATGGGGTCATCAGTCCCTAAACTTACAAACTACTTATGAACTATCTAAGACCAAGAACGGCACAAATATCCATGCCCGAGCGGGGATTCGAACCCCCGACCGTAGTGCCCGTGCAAACCGTGACTGGAGCGCCTCAGTCCCCTCGGCCACCGCGACCAGCTTTACCTAAGGACAACACACACACACACATGCCCCAGGGAGGACTCGAAACTCTGACGGCAAGCAACCGCGCGCTACGCAGCGAGGCGCTTTAGATCGCTCGGCTACTTCACCGCGGCAGAGACCGACACAGAAATAAAGGATGCACACGTGTGCAGGTACTGAGGTGACCAGCCAGTGGGACAGCACAAACTAGAACACTAGGCTAAATTAGAACAAGATATATATTTCATAGAGACTTAGTAATACTTAACTTTTACATAGTTCTTGACTGCAGAATGCTGATACATAGATTAGATAGAGGCCTGCCTACTGATGATTCCTAGTGCCTATCCGATAACCAGGTCTTAACTGGTGCCTATCTGATTCCGAAGTGTTAACTGGTTCCTATCTCAGTCCCAAGTGAACGATGTCGTTCAGTGGTGGCCACGAGCGGAGTTGTAGCAGAGGGCGCTCGTGGCTGACGTCGTAAGAACGCCGCGCCGTGCGTGCATGGCGGCGCGCGGCGTAAGTACGTGGCGCGCACTTCATACTTGTGCGACGCCACACTAATTGATACTGGAGCTGAAATGAGCGCCATGTCGGGAAAAGTTTTTGACATTTTAAAAGAAAATCCAGAGGTTACAGTAATACCGATTACAGGCTTCAGAATTTTAGGAGCTACGGGGAAAAGTAGTAAACCCTTTAAGCACCGTGTGATTGTTACTTTTGATGTACAAGGGGCGAAATTTGAACATAAATTTGATTACTGCCAACTGTGTGCTCTCTTACAGGGAATTTCCAATTCAGCCTCATAAAAGACGATATTCAGAAACCATGCAATCTGATTAAAGGTCGATTGTGAGGTACCGTGTGAGAAGCCTTCTGGAAATCTAGAAATATGTCGATAGCAGTTATCATTTCGTGTGAGTAAAGAATTTCACAATAACGTTACTTTCTGATTTCGTGTTATGTGTCAATAGATGGTACTGTTCAACGTAAGGCATGACGTTGGAACTCAGTATATGGTCCACAACACTCCTCCAAATCGATGCCAATGGTGTAGGCCTGCCGCAAGAGAATAACCGTGCGTTTTGTCATGTTACGAATCGGACAGCTGTTCCCACCGGAAGTTCGTGTCCTCCCTCTGCCGTGTGTGTGTATGTGTGTGTGTGTGTGTGTGTGTGTGTGTGTGTGTGTGTGTACCCTCTCGTTAACCTAAGCAGGTATACAAACGTTTGAAAATTTGAATTTCCGAAATGCTTGTGCCGTGCCCACGGGCCATCACAATCTGGCCTCGGTCAAACTCAAACACGCCATGTGATCAAAAGTAGCCGAACGCCTGTCTGAAAATGACTTAAAAGTTCATGACGCCCTCCATGGCTAATTCTGAAATTCTATACCGTGTTGACCCACCCTTCTCCTTAATGACAGCTTCCACTCTCACAGACATACGTTCAGTCAGGTGCTGGAAGGTTTCTCGGGGAATGGAGCCCGATCGCCACTGAGGAGAGGTATCGGTTGTAAGAATACTCTAAAAATGTTTATATATATAGAGTTACAGCACAAAGATATAATTTTTTAAATGGAACAATAGTTTTTTTTCTATCGTGCATTGGATTCGTTGAAACCAGCTGCGTCCAAATAAATTTAAACTACATTCCTATCACTGTTAGTTTGGGAGCTACAACCCTTCAAAGTTTCAGGAGCAGATACCGCGTATGCCATCGCCATCCGATGTCAGTAACTGTGGTACATTGAGCCCCGGTTGTTTGTGTGGCTCCAACTGTCGGGTATACGGCCGTGTGCGGCGACAGTCGGCAGTCTAACAGCGCATCGAGGAAGCTTCTCGCTCCGTGACACCGGCGACGTTACAACTCGGCCGCACCACGTTTAGAAGGCGCATTGCATTATGCGCAGCGCTTGTGGTATCTGTCCCTGAAACTTTGAAGGGTTGTAGCTCCCAAACTAACAGTGATAGGAATGTATTTTAAATTGATTTGGACGCAGCTGGTTTCAACGATTCCAATGCACGGTAGAAAAAACTATTCTTCCATTTAAAAATTATAGCCTTGTGCTGTAAATCTTTGGAAAATGATACAGTAAACTATGTTCATAGCTCCTCAGAAAGTGTAACATTTTCTTGTGTTGACCTACCGCATTAAAATTTCCCGTCACCTATTATTTTATAAGTTACAGAGGCGAACACACTTAGTGAAACACGCTGTATATATATATATATATATATATATATTGAAAGTGGCCGGGTTTATACGGATATATTTTAAAATATTGCCTTCGTATTTTATATTATTTATTTTGTTTGCCAGCTAGCTCAGTAAATAGATGAAACATGAACCATCTCAGGGACGTGATTATTGAGGTTAAAATTTAGTTGAAGGTCTTCAACCGGTGCGAGTATTCTTACAAAGTAGTCCCACAAAAAATGCTACAAAATAATATTCAACTGCAAATGAAGTCAATGTGGGACCTCTGCTTTATATTTAAATTCTGAATATTATTATCGAAACTTTGACTGAATGTCCAACTCGAAGTAAAATCGCAAAGTCTGAATTCAGTGAAGCTAAATGAAAACTGTCTTTTGACTTTTAAGATATGGCTATCAGAAAAATATTTAATGAAATATTCTTCACTTCTCACTCAGAATAATAATAACAGCAAATCTGAATATTTACGCACTTTGTATCTTTGTAAGATACTACATTTTACCATACATTACCACAGAAGTTGGCGTAATTTTTACATAAGTCGAGTTTGGTTTTGCAGAGCTGAAATAGAAAATTATGTTTTTTTTTTACCTTATTTTCCACTCGACCTTGCTTTATCAGTTAGGATTTCTATATTTGTCACGTAATGGCGGCTGTTGATGCAGTCTGTGTCGTTAGCTTCTTGCTGAAACAAATGCTAATGGCGTCATTTAGCATTTCATATAAATGATCAGGATATTTCTAACTACTTAAAGTTAGTACACATATTTCATTTAATACATATATTTTAAAATATTAAAATTGTTCAAACACATTTACAGAGTTCATTACAATATTTCCTTCATTTTCATCAAAAACAATCTCGTCAAGATTATGAGCCGTGGTGGAGTAGCCGAGCGGTGTAAAGCGCCTCGCTGCGGAGCGCGCGGTTACTCGCCGTGGAGGTTCGAGTCCTCCCTGGGGCATGGGTGTGTGTGTTGTCCTTAGGTTAGTTTACCTAGGTTTAAGTAGTTTGTAAGCTACGGACTGATGACCACGCAGTTTGGTCCGATGGAATTACAAACAAGATTATGAATCGACTAGCGCAGATAACAGGCAAGACAGAACCGGATAAAACAAGACACAACAAGCTACAACGAGATTACTTTTTAACATTACATACATTTATATATTTTAATTGTACAAAGATAATAACACACATTAAAATAATTATTCTTTGTTACGAGTGTACACACAAAAACCTTTTGTTACATGATGCGTCTATATTACTGGTACCACTAAACTTTTCAATCGTCGATTTCGGTAAAAATTGGAAGGACATTACACGGTGTAGGTCGGTGATACTTTGCACCAAGTCGGCGTTCCAAAACATTGCAAAGCTGTTCTGTAGGACTGAAGTCAGGACTCTTTGCAGGCCAGTCTATTACAGGGATGTTATTGTCGTGTGACCACTCCGCCAAAAAACCGTGCATTATGGACAGTTGCTCGACTGTGTTCAATTGCATTTCAACTATTGGAAGCCAGAAGGTGCTTAAAACTCAATTTTGGCCTTTCCTGTGATAGAGCCACGCGAAACAATAAGAGGAGCAAGCCCCCTCCATGAAAATCACGACCACACCGTAAGACCGCCGCCTCAGAATGTTACTGTCGGCACTACAGGCGCTGTCAGATGACGTTCGTAGGGCACTCGCCTTTACTGTCATCCTGCCATGGATCGTCACGTTGTGTAGCAGGTCCGTTGCTCCTTACACGAAGCCAGTTGTCGTTTGGCGTTCACCTGCGTGACGTGTAGCTTCGGGCAGGCGCTCGACCATCAAATACAAGTTTTTCACCTCCTGCCTGTCACAGATTGGTATTCCTGTGTGATGGTCTGGTAGATGCCTTCCTATTACCCTGTGTGACCCTCTCCGACTGTCGGCGGTCTCTGTCTGTCAACAGACGTACATATCCTGTATCCAAATATTACGAATTATCTCGAACATCTGTTGACCCAAGATCAACATGGATTTAGAAAATATCCTTCATGCGAAACACAACTAGTTCTTCATTCACCCGAAGTGATGGGTGCTATCGACAAGGGTTCGCAAATCGATTCCGTATTTCTTGATTTCCAGAAGGCTTTTGACACCATAACTCACAAACGGCTTTTAATCATATTGCGTGGTTATGGTGTATCGCCCCAAATTCGCGATTGGATACGGGATTTCTTGTCAGAGAGGACACAGTTCGTTGTAATCGATGGTAAGGCATCGACTAAAACAGAGGTGATATCGGGCGTTCCACAAGGTAGTGTTATTGGTCCTCTGCTCTTCCTTATTTACGTAAACGATTAGGGGAAAATCTAAGTAGCCCTCTTAGGTTGTTTGTAGATGACGCCGTCATTTACCGTCTAGTAAAATCATCTGAAGATCAAAATCAACTGCAGAACGATCGGAATAAGATATCAGTATGGTGTAAAAATTGGCAATTGAATCTAAATAATGAGAAGTGTGAAGTTCACATGAGTACGAAAAGAAATCCGTTAAACTTTGTTTACAAGGTAAATCAATCAAATGTGAAGGCCGTAAATTCCACAAAATACCTAGGAATTACTATTACTTCAGACTTAAATTGGAAAGAATACGTACATAATGTCGTAGGAAAAGCGAACCAGAGACTGCGTTTTAATGGCAGAACCCTTAAAACATGCAACAGAACTACAAAAGAAACTGCATACACTACGCTTGTCCGTCCTTTTATGAAGTATTGCTGCCCAGTGTGGGATTCTTATCAGGTGGGTTAGACTGAGGACATAGAGTCCAAAGAAGGGCAGCTCGTTTCGTATTGTCACGAAACAGGGGAGACAACGTCACGGAAATGATACAGGATCTGGGATGGGAATCATTACAACAACGGCGCTTGTCGCTGCGGCGTGGGCTACTTGCGAAACTCCAATCGCCAACATTCTCCTCCGAATACGAAAATATATTGTTTACTCCCACTTACATAGGTAGAAATGATCATCAGAATGAAATACGAGAAATCAGAGCTCGAACGGAGACATTCAGGTGTTCATTCTTCCCGCGCGCTATTCGAGAATGGAATGGGAGATAAATAGTATAACGGTGGTTCGATGAACCCTCTGCCAGGCACTTAAATGTAATTTTCAGATTATCCCATGTAGATGTAGATGTAGACGAGGTCGGTCTGTACGTTTTCGTGCTGTACGAGTCCCTTCACTTTTCCACTTCACTGTAACATCAGAAACAGTGGACCTAGGGATAAACATCCCTAGGTGCGGAAATTTCGCGTAGAGACTTCTGACAGAAATGCCACCAAATCACGTGACCATGTTCGAAGTCCTTGAGTTCCGCGGAGAGACAAATTCTGTTGTCTCGCGATGTGTGATGACTACTGAGATCGCTGATATGAAGCATCTAGCAGTAGATAGCAGCACAATGCACCTAAAGTGAAAAACGTGTATTTTTGTGTGCTGTCCGGATACTTTTGATCACATAGAGTAGATCGCACGCCTTCCCCATCCTACACACATTGCTACGACCTCAACCGTGACGTTTCTATCGACTACACGGGATTATGTCGATATTAGGTGCGTAGTCATAATACTGTGACTGATGGGTGTCTACTCTTAACGGCTCACTCCTTCAGTTTTAATACTTGTTACATAATGTGTGTGGATAATAACACCATATTTCGCTTTCGTACAACTTGTACCATGAAACAGAAGAAAGTGTTTTTCCATGTAATGTGTGATACTTGTAAAGGAATTGAATTGAGTTTTATTCATGACCAAGCAATTTGACTTGAGCCATGGTTTCAAACCCTATACATTTCAAAATGTTTTTAACTCGTATCGTTTCTTATAATATTTCTGCTCAGTTTGACTTACTGAGTATGGGTGTGTCATGCAATAACAATACAAGCAATATTTTCTCGATTGCTACGCCTTTAAACGACAGTATAATAAATATTCTTTGGCATATGACGAATTGTGCCTTCAACATGTTATGATATTTAGAAAAACTTAACTCCCTTGGATTAATTTTATATTATTTCAACACATGAAAAAAAAGAAATGACAGAATAGTATAAACTAGTGTTACACAGTTGGATGACTTACAATAGAAAAAAAGTACCGTACCATACAGATTAGGTGTTTGCCATTTCGCTGTAGTCCTCTTAAGTTACATTTTTAATGATTTTAGAAGCAAGATTTACGCTGTTGTATGCATCCATTTACATACTACAAAATTGCATATACTGAAAAGCAAGGCTTCTTTTTATGGACTAAAATAATTAATTGTGTAGCGCTAACTTTTTTACTAAATAAAGTGCTCATTCAATAGTTGCCATGCAAAATAATTACTACTACTTTTCAGTTGTACAGTGGAATACAAGTAATCAACAACTTGCGCGTTCTTTGGAGTTCACAAGCTGCTGCGCAGTGCAACACTGACTACTTGGTATTTTTATAGTGATCTTCCGCAGTTGACAGTAAGTGTGCACGATGAAAAGGTTAAACACTAATAGTCATATACATGTTGTTTCAATTGAGAAAAAATGTTTCTAATCTTAGACACTGTACAAGTTATTTACACAATTGTAGCCAGAGGGTCTGATAGGGTTAATGTATACCTTGACTCGTCCACAAACCAAGAGTACCCATTCTTCATTTGATGTATGAAACGTGATAAATGAATTTTTGAATGAGACTGAAAACATTTGGATTGTGCTTATACCGAATATTCTTTAGTAAATGATGTTGGTAGGTAAGGTATGAAATGAAAAAAATTTGGAAAGGTTTACTAGCAGAAGAACGCATTGAAACATAGTTATACAGTGGAAAATTTTAGACAATTAGACGACGACAAAAGCGTAAAAACAGTTCTTTCCCGTAGCACTCGTTCAGAGACGAAACAACTAGCAATAGGAAAAACATTGATGATACTATGACATCAATAGTGAAAATGAAAACAAAGAATTCTAAATCTCTACAATAGGTGATTAATTAAGACAATTACTTTTTTTGAATATGGAGATGTCCTTTTTTCTAAACCTGCTTTAATGCAAAGTCATTTAATTATGCACAAACGTCATAGATCGAAAAAGAAACCTGTCGGTACGAATAAATAATAAATGTGTCGACTGCAGGTAGTATCGTATTTATTAGGAGTAGCGAATATTAGTGTTAAGTTGTTTGCACAACGATGTTAGTATTTTCGTCAAACACGTTTCGTCAGAGATGTAGTTTGACACTCATCCACATTGTATATGTTTGTTAGGTAGATTAGATGTACTAAAGGTAGAAAAAATAATGAATACTTTTGTTACAAAGTTCCACAAACTTTATTTTGTTCTATGCGTCACACATAAATAGATACAGTATTGAAAAGTAATGAAGTATTGTACAGTTATTGTAAACGAAATGTTGCAAAAATGAATCGCTGCGTTAGTAATGAAATATATATGTATATGCAAAAAATGTCGTCAACTCAGTTCTGGACAACAGCACTGGGAATCACCTAAGCATAATTTTTTTCGTCTTAATCTAAAAAAAATCGAGAATATTTACTGGCCGCAAAATTATCTGTCTCATCAATTTTATGAGACAGATTTCCCCAGCATCAGTGCTGTAAAAATTTGTAATGTACGTAATGCAGTTCGAGTTCTCCCACCAACAATTGAGATCGTGGGAGCTGACTTTTGAGGACTTCTGTTCACTGAAGGGAGGAATTTTAGGAAGGTCCTGAAATATTCCAATTAATTGTCCCAGTTTTGACTGCGGTGCTCGAGAGTCCCCAGTGTTGCCGTCGATGAGGCGTGATTCTCATGGCGCGTGGATCGATCAGTGCTTGAGGTAGGTCTTGTACAGCGAGCCGTAGCTGCCTCCCGAGGAGAAGCTGGTGGCCGCGGGCAGGATCTTGACGATGGTGCCGCCTCCCAGTCCTCCACCGAGTCCTCCGCCGACGAGGCCGCCGCTGCCGTAGCCGTACCGCAGACCGCCGCCGTAGCCGTACCGCAGTCCGCCGCCGTATCCGTAGCCCAGGCCGCCTCCGAGGCCACCTCCGGAGATGATGGCTCCACCTCCGAGTCCGCCTCCGAGACCACCTCCAGAAATGATAGCTCCTCCCCCAAGGCCACCTCCGAGTCCACCTCCGGAGATGATTGCTCCGCCCCCAAGACCACCTCCGAGACCGCCGCCGAGACCGCCGCCGAGACCGCCGCCGAGACCGCCTCCCAGGCCGCCTCCTAGACCTCCTCCGAGTCCTCCGCCTCCGACGGCCACGGGCACGACGGCACTAACTCCGGTGGAGACCGGCACGGGCACGGGCTGGGGGACCGGGTACGGCTGCGGGACGGGCACGGAGACCGGGACGGGCTGCGGCACCCTGACCGGGTACGGCTGCGGCACCGGGACGGGCACGGGCACGGGCCGGGAGACGGGCACCGGCTGCGGAACGGGCACGGGCACGGGGCGCTCGAGGGGCACGGGCACGGGGTGGGGCACCCTGACCGGGTACGGCTGCGGCACTCTGACCGGGACGGGCTCCGGCACCCTGACGGGGTAGGGCTGCGGGACCGGCTGCGGCACAGGCACGGGGCGCGAGACGGGCACGGGCACCGGCTGCGGGAAGGGCACGGGCACCGTGACCGTCCTCAGCACCGTCTGCGAGACTCCGCCCACCGCGGCCGCCCCGCCGCCCAGGCCGGCACCGCCGCCCAGGCCTCCGCCGCCGAGGCCGAGTCCTCCGGAGGCCAGCGCCAGACCGCCGGCTCCGCCCCCGATGCCGCCCCCGATGCCGCCCCCGATTCCGCCCCCGATTCCGCCCCCGATGCCGCCCGCGCCCAGTCCGCCGCCGATGACTCCGCCTCCGAGGCCGCCGGAGGAGATGGTCACCACTCCAGAAGACAGGCCACCACCTGTGGGCGAGACGAATTCTACTGTGACTCCACTGCTCACCTAGCTAGATGGATGCTTCTCTGGGTTAGTGAAGACATCAAATGGAAACATTTAACAGTATATTCTACTCCTACATCTAAATAGCTACTCTTTTATACAATCCTACTTCTGTTGTAAAGGAAAAGATTGCCGAAGGTCCACAGCTATAAATGTTAATTATACAAATATCAAATCGCAGGTTGCTAGAATTTCCAACTTTTGCTGTTATTCTTTACTTGGTCTGTGCTTTTGCAACACATGAAACAGAAGTATCATGGTATATATGAGAGCCTAGACTGGCTAAAGATGGTGTATGTCTCTCCCCGTCGCGGGAATCACGCTAAATGCGCGCGGGCACCAGGGGAAGTAGATGTGTGTAACATATGGAAGTTTGGGTCTGGCCGGGGAGCGAGTCCGGGTGGCCGAGTGGTTAAGGCGATCGCTTGCGATAACCGGGAGACCCGTGTTCGAGTCCCGGTCCGGCACAAATTTTCATGTGTTGCAAAAACGCAGACCAACTACAGAATGACAGCTAAAGTTGGAAATTCACCCAACCTGCGAATTAGTATTTGTATATTCATATCTCTATTCTAGAATAGTAAGGGGAAAAATGAACATCTAAATCTTTCCGTTTTACAACTGATTTGCTGTATTTTATTATGATGATTATGTATTCATTAACAGTCTTAAGAGTCCGGCTCAGGCAGTCGCCAGACTTCACTTAAGTTTTACTCAATGACTTTGCGTCAATCCGTTTTCTCTTTGGCGGGAGATCGCGAATCCAGTCGCTGTTGCTGTTGAAATTAGTACCGGTTTCGGGCGTTTAGTGCCCTTCTTCAGAAAAAGTGTAGAAAAAATTAACAGGCCAAAGTGAATGCTCCACAGAATTCGTGTACAGAATTGGTCGAAGCCGGCTTAAGGATATATGTAAGTCAACTTGTCTACCACTTCGTCTTCAATTACTGTTTTTCAGTTAATTTTTGGCTAACAAGTGTACACGTACTGTGCTTGTTTATTTACGTGGCCATTCTTTATTTCCTGCAAGAAAGTGAGGGGTCTGAGTCATCGTGCAGATTTTGAATACTTTACTGTCCGTAATGTGGTTCTGTTGTCTCGTATTTACGTTGTTACAGACAGAACATGTGTGAATTAAATACTCTGAGCTATTCAGACAGATAGGGTAGAATACGATGGAGCTATACCATCTGAATGCTGTTTTTCCTGGTCGCTGAATTGCAAAGGGAGGCCTTATTCCATGGCTTGCGAGGTCACCCAATATGAGTGTTCTTGATTATTTCCTGTGGGAATATCTAAAGTAATTTGTGTATGAGTCTGTAGTGGATATGGAGATTCATTAGTTGCCAGAAATGTAGCTGTTTGTGATATGATTCGAAGCACACAAGCAATATTTGTCAAAGCGGTCAGAAACTTGTACACTGATGCATTCAGGTCAGTTACAGCATATTTCGTAAGATGCTGTGCAAATTGTACATTTGTCGTCTCAATGATTTAATTTAGTACCAAAGGACGGAGTAATGTGACTGTATTACTGTTCTTAAGCTGGCCTCCCCAACCGCATGTTCGCTACTGCAAGTGGATCAACCAAGCAGCATCTATGTCCTGTTGAATTTTTGTTGAAACGCCTTGTACAATCTCTTTTCCCCTCGTGACCAGCTAGATTACGAGATATATGACATCATGCATTCGAAGATTATAGCTGTGATCGATACAATTACCACTTTTAAGGAAGTATGTTATGGCGACCATGCCAGGACTCAAATCTGTAATATCGAATCCTATGAATGTGTATTGCTTGCATTACCAAGAACAACATCAGAACTTCCTAGTCCTTTTAAACTATTCCCTAAAGTGAAAGAAATCCTCATGTAATGTATCCTCCATTTTCTTTCCAATACTTCTGTGTGTTTTTTTCTACTTACCGAGACCTCCTCCATAGCCGCCCCCGTAGCCACCGCCATAGCCGCCGCCATAGCCGCCACCGTAGCCATAACCGCCACCGTAGCCATAGCCTCCTCCGAGCCCGAGCCCGCTGCCGATGGTGAAGATGCCCCTCTTGTCAACCTTCTTGGTCGCTGGCGCCTCCTCGGCTAACACCGCAGCTGCGGCGAGCAACGCCCATCTCAGAACCTGCAACAGCCGCACCAAAGCCCTCGTCTGCTGTCTGCTTGTCAAGAGCAGGAACAATAACCTCAAAGGCAAATAAAAATATAAAGAAATATATCAAATTTGGAAAGGGAATTAAAGTTCAAGGAAAAGAAATGAAAAGTTTGCGGTTTGCCAATGACATAGTAATTTTGTCAGAGACTGCAAAGTATCTGGAAGAGCAATTGAATGGAATGGACAGTGTCTTGAAAGGATGATATAGGATGAGCATTAACAACATTTACAAGAGTAAAACGAAGGTAATGGAATGTAATAGCAGGTAATGAGAGAATAAAAGTAATAGACGAATTTTGTTTTTGGGTAGCAAGATAACTTATGATGGCCGAAGTAAAGGAGATATAAAATGGAGGATGGCTTTGGAAAGAAAAGTGTTTCTAAAGGAGCGAAACTTGTTGACACCCAATATTAATTTAAATGTTAGGATGTCCTTTGCCGGCCGCGGTGGCCGAGGGGATTGAGGCACTCCAGTCACGGACTGCACGGCCACTACGGTCGGGGGTTCGAATCCCCCCTCGGGCATGGATATTTGTGCCGTCCTTAGTATTAGCTAGTATGTAAGTAGTTTGTAAGTTTAGGGACTGATGACCCCGTAGTTAAGTCCCATAAGCTATACAAACATTTGCACATTTTGAACATTTGATGTCCTTTCTGAAAGCATTTGTCTGGAGTGTAGCATTGTATGGCAGTGAAACGTGGACGATAAGGAGTTCAGAGCAAAAGATTATAGAAACTTTTGAAATGTGGTGCTACAGACGAAGATTAGATGGGTAGAACACGTGACTAATGAGGAGGTGCGTAACCAAACTGGCGAGAGTTTCTGGCATATCCTGACTAAGTGAAGGGATAGATTGGTTGGACACATTCTGAGACATCAAGGAATTGTCAACTTAGCATTAGAAGGAAGCGTGTGGGCTAAAAATCGTAGAGGAAGACCGAGCGATGAATACAGTAAGCAGATTCAAAAGGATGTAGGTTGCCGAACGTATTCTCAGATGAAGAGACTTGCACAGGAGAGGGTAGCGTCGAGAGCTGCATCAAACCAGTCTGCGGACTGAAGACCACAACAACAACAACATGACGCTCCACGAAAATAAGTCAAGAAAGGTCTTTAGCAATAAAGACCATTGTTTTCTTTTGTGACGATTCTTCCTGTAACATCACCGTGACTGGTAACAATGGGACACAGATAAAAACTGCTCACTTCATGCAGAATAGCTCAACAAGTAGCAACATGCGCCTTATTATTTCGACGTTATTCCCCTTGCCAGACAGGCGAACATCTCTCATGACATAGGCATAAAATGTAAGTGATAATCTGATCACATGAAATGAGTATTCTTTACTTCAGATGCTACCATTTTTATTAACAGTGACTCACAAGCTAGCTATTGACCCCTGTGGAAACTCACACAGTGAACATTCACGTGCTTAGCAGCGTACACCTTCGTTGCACATGTAACATAAACTCGTTAGCACTAAAGAACTCCAAGCGTGGATTGTGGTAACATCCTTGAAGACCTTTATTGTCTTCTGTAACCACCTGTCCTAGTAATCCCTCTGTTACTGAAAGATCAGAACACGGAGGAAAACTAATTTCCACTGTCGTCCGATTATCTTCTTTGCAGATTAGGTCAGGAAGTAGGACCCTGATTCTCATTATCTCGTCATTATTCCTTGTACCACACAGTTGAATCTCTCTTCTGACATAACGGTTAGGCTGATTTATTCAAAGTGCATTTAACGTCTATGCCAGTTTTGTTAATGAGGATCTCACACAGACGACCTAGGTTCTAGTATTGACCCCGGTGGAAAATCATGTAATGTATCTTGTACCGCTTACTACCTTACATTTTCGTTGTACTTTCATTCAAAGGAAACCTATGTTCGATAGCGCAAAGTACTCCAAAGATGCGGTGTATTAGCTTCCTTCAAGATCTTTATTGCCTTTGGCAAACCTTCTTCCCGTAACATCACCTTGTCTTTTAATCTCTCAATTATTGTAAGAACAGGAAACGGATGAAACTTGTTGTATGGATCAACCAGTAAGAACACGAACCCCATTTACTGGTCTTTGTGCGACTCGGCTGAACGTATCTCATAACATAGCAGCAAAGTGTTTTTCCAATGTTGACTCCTGTAGTAATTCACTTATGTATCTTCCAGCCCTGACTACCTTACATTTTCGTGGTACTTTCATTCAAAAGTGACCTTAGTTCGAAAAAGCAAAGCACCCCAAGGATGCGGTGTAGCAGCTTCCTTCAAGATCTTTATTGATTTTGGTGAACCTTGTTGCCGTTAACATCACCCTGAATCGTAATGCCTCGATTATCGTAGGAACAGGAAGAACATGAGCCCCATTTACTGGTCTTTGTTGTTTCTGCGACGATGCTGAACATATGGCATAATCGCAAAGTGTAACAGCTAATTTGTCCAGAAGAGACGTTCAGATCAATGTCTTTTTGATAATGAGAAACTCACACAAACCATCGAGTTTCCAATATTGACCACTGTAGTAATTCACGTGGTGCACTATCCAGTGCTTACTACTTTACAGTTTCATTCAAAGGAAACCTATACTCAGCAGCAAGAAAGTACCGCAAACAACCTTCAAGATTTTCCTGTAACATCACCACGTCTGGGAATGTTTGTATCACCGTAACAACGGATGATAATTGTAATTTCCACTGAACACCGTCTGTCTTCGTGCCGAATAGGTCAACATATAAAAACATCACCCTTAATAATCATTACTCCTTGTGCCACACAGCGAACATTTCTGAACACACAGCCGTAAAGTGAAAGTGCCAGTTAGATCAGATGAGTACCTTTTACTTCTAGTACTACCTTTTCGATAGAAACTCACGCAAACGAACTATGGAAACTCACTCGTTGGGCTGTCCTCATGACTATCTCACACACTTGAACATTTCTAAAGACGCAACCATAAAGTACTCATTTGATCAGATGAGATGATCAGAAGAGTATATTTTACTTCTAGTGCTACTTTTCGATAGGAACTCACGCAAGCGAACTACGTCCCAGTATTGACCCGTGTGGAAACACACTCGTTGGATGGTCCTCATGACGATCTCACACAGCTGAACATTTCTGAAGACGCAACCATAAAGTACTCATTTGATCAGATGAGATGATCAGAAGAGTATATTTTACTTCTAGTGCTACTTTTCGATAGGAACTCACGCAAGCGAACTACGTCCCAGTATTGACCCGTGTGGAAACACACTCGTTGGATGGTCCTCATGACGATCTCACACAGCTGAACATTTCTGAAGACGCAACCGTAAAGTACTCATTTGATCAGATGAGATGATCAGATGAGTCTCTTTTACTTCTAGTGCTACCTTTTCGATAGGAACTCATGCAAGCAAACTAGGTACCAGTATTCACCCGTGTGGAAACTCACTTGTTGGGCGGTCCTCATGACGATCTCACACAGCTGAACATTTCTGAAGACGCAACCGTAAAGTGCTCATTTGATCAGATGAGATGCTCAGATGCGTATCTTTTACTTCTAGTGCTGCCTTTTCGATAGGAACTCTCGCAAGCGGACTAGGTCCAAGTATTGACCCATGTGGAAACTCACTCGTTGAGCGGCCCACATGACGATCTCACACAGCTGAACATTTCTGAAGACGCAACCATAAGATGAGTATCTTTTACTTCTAGTGCTACCTTTTCGATAGAAATTCACGCAAGTGGACTAGGTCCCGGTATTGACCCGTGTGGAAACTCACTTGTTGGGCGGTCCTCATGACGATCTCACACAGCTGAGCATTTCTTAAGACGCAACCATAAAGTGCTCATTTTATCAGATGAGTATCTTTTACTTCTAGTGCTACCTTTTCGATAGGAACTCACGCAGAGCAAACTAGGTACCAATATTGACCCGTGTGGAAACTCACTCGTAAGGCGGTCCTCATGACGATATCACACAGCTGAACATTTCTGAAGACGCGTCATACAGTGAAAGTGGTAATTTGATCAGATGAGATGTTCAGATGAGTCCCACTTACTCGTCTTTGTTATTTGCGCGACTCGAATGAGTATATGACATAGCCGCAAAGTGTAACAGCTAATTTGTCCAGAGGAGACGTTCAGATGAGAGTCTTTTTTAAAACGAGCAACGCACACAAATGTCCTTGTTTCCGATAATTACCCATGTAGTAATTCACGTGGTGAACTTTTCAGTGCTTACTGCCTTACAATTTTGTTGTACTTTCATTCGAAGGAAACCTAAACTCGGCAGTAAGAAAGTATCGCAAGCATCCTTCATGCCTGGCAATGTTTCTATCACCCTAACAACGCATGATAATTGTAATTTTCACTGAACACCGTCTGTCTTCGTGCCGAATAGGTCAACCAATAGGAACATTACCCTTAATATCTCGTCATTACTCCTTGTGCCATACAGCCTAACATTACTGAGGACACAGCCGTAAACTGAAAGTGCCAATTTGATCAGATGAGTATCTTTTACGTCTAGTACTACCTTTTGGATAGGAACTCACGCAAGCGAACTAGGTCCCAGTATTGACCCGTGTGGAAACTCACTCGTTGGACGGTCCACATGACAATCTCACACAGCTTAACATATCTGAAAACGCTCATTTGATCAGATGAGATGATCAGATTAGTATCTTTTACTTCTAGTGCTACCTTTTAGATAGGAACTCACGCAAGCAGACTAGGTCCCAGTACTGTCCCGTGTGGAAACTCACTCGTTGGGCGGTTCTCATGTCGATCTCACACAGCTGAACATTTCTGAAGACGCAATCATAAAGTGCTCATTTGTCCAGATGAGTATCTTTTATTTCTAGTGCTACCTTTTCAATAGGAACTCACGCAAGCTGACTAGGTCCCAGTATTGATACGTGTGGAAACACACTCGTTGGGCGGTCCTCATGACGATCTCACACAGCTGAACATTTCTGAAGACGCAACCATAAAGTGCTCATTTGATCAGATATGTTCAGATGAGTATCTTTTACTTCTAGTGCTACCTTTTCGATAGGAACTCACGCAAGTGAACTAGGTCCCAGAATTGACCAGTGTGGAAACACACTCGTTGGATGGTTCTCATGACGATCTCACACAGCTGAACATTTCTGAAGATGCAACCATAAAGTGCTCATTTGATCAGATATGTTCAGATGAGTATCTTTTAGTTCTAGTGCTACCTTTTCGATAGGAACTCACGCAAGCGGACTAGGTTCCAGTATTGACCCGTGTGGAAACTCACTCGTAGGGTGGTCCTCATGACGATCTCACACAGATGAACATTTCTGAAGACGCAACCATAAAGTGCTCATTTGATCAGATGAGTATCTTTTACTTCTAGTGCTACCTTTTCGATAGGAACTCTCGTAAGCAGAGTAGGTTTCAGTATTGACCCCTGTGGAAACTTGATCGCTTACCAGTGCAGCGGTCCTCATGACGATCCCGTTGGAGCTGCTGGTGGTTCCCTGAGTCCTCTTCTAACAGAGGACTGCGACTGATGTGCCTTGCTCGTCGCCTCCGGCGGTATATATACCGATCACTTGCGCTCGGACAAAGCGACGCCCCGGTGGAGGGGCGAGGTCATCTAGGATTCTGGAGCGGCTAGACCGACGCCGGGCGCCCGGCTGCTCTACGGGCTGCCCCAGATGTCTCGACGTCGCCGAGGAAAGGAATTCGCGCGACCGGTGCGCGACGAGCGTCCAGATAGGACTTCTTGTCCTTATCTGTCCGGCCGTGCGAACGCCACTTTCACTGCGGAATCCTTCGGCGTACGAAGGACGCGGCGGCTTCCTAGTCGAGAGCTGAGCTGGGAAATGGAGCGTCTGTAGCCGACTAGCCGCAGAATAGCGAGTCCAGGGACAGGCAACTCCGATGCAGTCTGTGCGCCAAAATTTGGTGCGTATGCGCGGCGTCTACTCGCTTTCAATATGGCGAAGTGCAGTGTTTGAACCTAAACATCTACATCTACATATACACTCTGCAAATCAGATTTAAGTGCCAGTCAGAGGGTTCATTAACCACTTCTACATCTACATACATACTCCGCAATTCACCGTAAGGTGCGTGGCGGAGGGTACACTGTACCACTACAAGGCATTTCTTTTCCTATTTCATTCCCAAATGGAACGAGGAAAAAAAGAATGCTTATATGCCTACGTACGAGCCCTAATTTCTCTTATCTGGTCTTTGTGATCTTTACGCGAAATGTAAGTAGGCAGATGTCATACGAACCTCGTATGACACCAGATAATATGACATGTATGTAGCTATGTTGTCAACGAATATGTTAGACATAAATGACATTGTACATTTCACAAAAGTGGTGTTTTGAACTTGCTGACAGCACTGAAGATGGTTTCTTGGAAAACCGAAATCGATTTGCCTGAATAAAGCAGAAGTTTTTACGGCTAATGTTGCTCCTTTCATTATTGAAAACAATGTTACATTTCTTCTTCAACATCGGAATCCAGATTGAATTCAGTTTCACGCCCTCCTCCATCCTACTTAAACCTACCGTTTGGTTCCTCTATGTAGAAGATACGTTTGTTGTGTGGAGGTGTGGTAGAGACGATCTAGATCGTTTCCGTCAACTCCTCGACGGTATTAATTCTAGAATTCAGTTTACTATGGAAGAAGAGGGCCGGCCGCGGTGGCCGAGGGGACTGAGGCGTTCCAGTCACGGTCTGAACGGCCACTACGGTCAGGGGTTCGAATCCCCCCTCGGACATGGATATTTGTGCCGTCCTTAGTCTTAGCTACTTCATATGTAGTTTGGGGACTGATGACCCCGTAATTAAGTCCCGTAAGCTCTACAAACATTTGAACATTTGAGGAAGAGGCAGACGTGTCAGTTTTCAGAAAAGGGAAATGGCAGATTGAGCCATACAGTTATCGGAAGCCCACACACACAGACCGTTATCTGCACCGGGATTCAAACAACCACCAACAGCAAGAGCGGGGCATTTTAAAGACGTTGGCTGACAGAGCAAGGAACATCTGTGAACCGGAATTACTCGACGCGGAATTGAAACACCTGAGTAATGCTTTACTTAAGAATGGCTGTTCGTCTACAGAGATAAGGAGAGCTTTGAGGCCGACACGTAGAGGTGAAAACGATGAAAGGGTTCCTGTGAAATCTAAAGTCGTCCTGCCTTTTATTAAGGACGTCACCGACCGCATCGGTAAAATTTTGACGAAACGGAATGTCGCCATTATTTACAAACCTACTCTGAAGATACACGAAAACATGAAATCGGTATAGGATGCTCGCAAAACGCTAGAAAAAGCAGGAATTTATAGGATTCTGTTTAGCTGTGGTGAAGTATACGTGGGTACCACAAAAAGAAGAGTCAAAAACGACTAGATGAGCACAAGGGGGACTGTAGAAGGGGAGATATTGATAGATCAGCTGTTGCTGAAGATGTTTTTCAACCAGGGGACTACGTTATTCAATTTGATAAGACTCAGGTTTTAGCAGCCACAAATGGATACCACGAAAGACTGTACAGTGAGCCTACAGAAATTGTAAAACACCACAATAATTTATATCGAGCAGATTTTAGTAAATCTCCAGTGGATAGTACTAACGATTGGAGACTATTTACAGTGTTGACCGAGATACATAATATCCAGTGTAAAAATAGACAGAGTGCATTAGGTAATGCTTGTTAGCGAGCTTGAAACTGAATGAAATCTGGATTCCGGTGTTGAAGAAGAAATATAGCAATCTTTCATCGTGGGGCGATATTAACAATGGACAACGAATTGCGCGCGTATATCAAAATCATCTGACGTCACACCTCTGCGCGCGAGCTCTTGTAAACGGAGTTGGCTTCAGTCAGTAGCGAGCCAGGGTGTGCATCGGACATTCAAAAGTGCCACGATCCCCCTTGAAAACGTCCTCCGCAGATGGGGACGAAACGTTGAACTTCAGTAAGAAGTCCATAAGAACACGGCATAATAGCCCGGAAATATTAGTAATATTAAACTTACATTTGTATTATATAATTACGTAGGCTTCCGCGGTCAGAGTCAGATGACATAAAAGTTTTCTGGGTATGGTACCGCGTCATGATGTAAGGCTATTACTTAAATAACCAACGTTTCGGCCAACGTTACAGTGGCCTTCATCTGGGTAACATTTGTATTTTTGCAAATACTCCGATAAACAGTTTAAAATGCCTCACCCTCTATACTTGTAACTTTTATAGCTTACTAACAAGGGGAAATCGTGAGATTAACTAATTAGACTCAAACTTTGTGCGAAAAAACAGGAAGATCCACGTTGAAATTACTGAAATATTTCGCCTGAGATCACCACAGGAAGAAAGAAAACGTATCAATGTGGAAACACGAGCTTGCGGAACGCGTCTCACCGATTTCGTTCAAAATGTATGAAAAGAGGCAGCTGGATAGACCTTTAAAATTTCTAAAATATCCAGTCCGATTGGCCATAGCACTAGACAAAATGTTTGTGAAACAATAAAGAAAGTAAAAACTACACAGTTCAAAATAGGGCATCTGGTGAGATATCGTACACAATATACATATGGTGCAGTATTCTACTGAGATATTGATTACATTTGTCATTTGTATGTATTTTTTTGCTGTCTCAGTTCTTTACTTGAGGTTTACATGTCGTTTACTTAGAGTGAGTCACCATGGGGCTACGGTAATAGTGGAGAAGTCATTCCCGTTGCCCTCTTAATACGGTGTGTGATGACCTCGGACGGCCAGTACAGTTGCACACCCGCGTGGCGTGGACAGTGTTAGGTAATCAATCAGCTCTTGAGGGACATTTGGCCGTGAGTGCAGTATCCAGCTCTGTAACCGTTTCGGGTGCTGGTCTGGTTGCAATGCGTCTGCTAAGAGCATCCCAGACTTGCTCGATCGGGTTGAAGTCCGGTGAACAAGCTGCCCACTCCATTCGCAAAACTCAGTCAGCTTCAAGCCTGTTGTCCATCAGTGCAGCTCTTTGGGGGTAGAGTGTTATCACCCACCTGAAGGAAGCCATTTTCTCTCGCAGCAGCGTAGGTCGAAGGATGTCGGCTGTTGTAGTGGGACGGGTTGTTGTCTCCATTACTATCTTATGTCAGCTCAGTTTAGCTGAAGATTATATTGATGTTCTATGTTTTTAAATGATTTGTATGTAAACGTTTTACGTTATGTGATTCTTAAAAGAGTTTTCGTATGTTTCTTGTCTTTCATGTGCTGTGACGATGATTCAACCTACGAGAGCAACATCTTCGATGTCGAGTTCAAGGAGTAAACATGTGGCCACTTCAAGTCGCGGGTCGACGGCCACGAGGCAAGAAGATGCTGGTCTCTGCGGTTATCGTCGCGGATATTCACATTATTATAGAAACTTTCGTGGAAAATCAAAAAGACCATAAAAACAGTCTTTGTGTAACTGTCATTGAGTCATGATCTGTATTGTGAGAGCAATAAATGTCATTGTGTCTCGAAAGTTAACCAAGTGACAACGATCATTACTCTAATATTTATAGAAATTTTACAAGAAATATATTCATTGACAGGAGGTGAAGAATTATTTACTGTCAAACCATTTTACAATTTGAAAGAAGATATTTAGGGAAAGTTATTTTGTTTGACAGATAATGCAAGAAGACTTTTATCAGTTTGTAGCATTTTAATAAATCTATCTTATACGGCAATCGATCATCAGTGAACAGGACTTGTAATATCGGTGTTTATAGCAACCAGCACAACAACGAACTTCTGTTTGACAGTTCGATCTTTAAGGGAACATCTATTTCAAAGTGACAGTTTTAGAGAAGTGCAAACCTAGAATCATATGCTTCTTCTATCTGCACAAGGATCTGCCGCTGACATTTCACAATACAGGAAGATTGTATTATTTGGAATTTTTTTTTCTTCTTGACGAGCGGACGACTTTCGGAACCTGAAGGCTGACACGGCAGATTAAAAATATGGTATTTAGTCCCATGCAACAGAAGGTCCTACCGCCGCACTGTGACATGTCAAAGCGCCATTCTGAACGACATAGAGCTTAGTACGTCCGCCAAAACAAACTCCTGCCCTCATCATTCGCCCACCACCATGATATGTTTCCTGCACATAAGATGTTCAAATGCTCGTATAGCTTATGGGACTTAACTACGGGGTCAACAGTCCCTAAACTTACAAACTACTTACGAACTAGCTAATACTAAGGACGGCACAAATATCCATGCCCGAGGGGGGATTCGAACCCCCGACCGTAGTGGCCGTGCAGACCGTGACTGGAGCGCCTCAGTCCCCTCGGCCACCGCGGCCGGCCATAAAATGTTGCTCTGTAAACGTTTTCCGTGGTAAACGGTGTCTTGATTTCAATGGTACACACTATGGGTCCCCGCTCGTAGAAGCCACATTCCCGAAGGCGATTTCGGACTGTTTGTGTCGATATTACGCATCCTGTTCCTTCCTGGAGATGCGTTGCATCTGAGTTGCATTCAGCCTCCTGTCTGGACGGACTGTTTACCTGGAGGTAACGGTCACCTCTTGCTGATGTTACCCATGGACGACCTTGACCCTGTCTTCTTTTAACGGTTCCTGTTGTCTGAAATCTTGTCCAGGTCCTGGAAATTACACTTCGGGACACTAAAATAGCTGAAACCAGCTCCCTCTGTGACTTTTCCGCTTCCAACGTTCCTATTGCTCTGCATACCATAGCTTCGGGTAAGTAACATCGCTGTTGTACTCCACTACGCAGTAAAGACAAGTCGTCGCCAACCCAGTCTGTAGCAACTTTCTGTTGTTATCACTACCTCAGTTGCCGTGATGTTGCCCACACTCCGCAGAACCTACAGGAAGACGTCGAACCATTTTAGTTCATTCTGCCTATGACAGTACATGTCAGAGCCTACATATCTCAACTGGTCCCCTAATAGTTTCCATCGGTGTAATTAGTGGAAATGTTTTCAGCAATCAGTCGTAAAAATATTTAGTTATTTGCAGATCTAAATTTCGACCACTGTGTGGTCATTATCAGTGCTAAAATAAATACAGAAGAACCAGTTAGAATAACATACATGTCGAGTTATAAGCCAACTGTACAAGTTTCAGTTGAAGTCAATGATACCAAAAAATAAAAAACGAGACTAATTAATATAGGACAGTTTAATGTAAAAGTGCCTATTAAAATTATAATAAAACGTAACTATTTCTATCATAAACATGCCACCCACACACATATATATATTAATACGAAACTTTAAAGAGGGCGCCTTAGTCGCAAATGACGCATGCTGACGTCAGCCGTGTAAGAATTGTAACAGCTGCGTCAGTACGAACGCTACCTCCAACATGGAGGTCGAGATGTTTTAAGTGTTTTAATTGCTTTTAAGGTATGTTTTTTTATCATTGACTTTAAATGAAACTTGTACAATTTGTTTATAACGTGACATATGTCTTATTCTAACTGGTTCTTTTGTATTTATTTTAGTGCTGATAACGACCACACAGTGGTCGAAATCTAGATCTGCAAATAAATAAATATTTGTACAACTGATTGCTGAAAAAATTTCCGCAAGTCAAATACAGTCGTCGAGCACAAATTCCACCATGGAATCAAGCCTGACAGTGTAATTAGGTTGCATAGATAGTCAGTAAAATAATTAGGTTGCATAGATAGTGAGTAAAATAACCGACTTGATTTTACGAGAGAACTCAAAACTCTTTGTGGTGGAAAGAACGCGTCGCGAGACTTGCATTTCTGTGTGCTCATGTTTTTGATGGGGTTTCAGATTTCCTAGGGAGAGAGACGGGGGTGGGAGATGAACCGAGGTCGCAGGAGGGAGGGTGGACATAAAATTGGTGGTGGGATGGCCGCTTGTGTCTTACCCTTAGGGTATAAGGTTGAAGGAACTGATGACCATAGTTGAAATTTTAAACATAGCAGCTATTGACATAAAAGTTTTCTGGATATGGTACCGCGTCATTATGTATGGCTATTACTTAAATAATCCAACGTTTCGGCCAACGTTACAGTGGCCTTCATCTGGGTAACTGGTGTGAGCTGGTTGTTACTGCACTTTATAAAGTTCCACTCTTCCGCAATACATTCACCAATAACATCGCTTATTTTAAAAAATTATGACGTAATGTCTAACTGAAAGTAATATAAAGTGCAGTAACAACCAGCTCACACCAGTTGGGGGGGGACTATTATTTGGCACTGAAGGAATCAATGTTCATCTTGAATCACTTCGTTAGGTGGCGGGGTTGTCTTTCCAGTCGTCGGAATCATAATCGACTTTGAGACCGACTCCAGTGCGCTACCATTGGTAATACTCAGTATATAACAGGGAACACTGCATATACCACTTTCGAGACAGATCACAACATCTTGCAACGCATAATACCTATAAATAAAATGCAATGATCCGAGTGATTATCTGACTGACTAAGTGAATGACTCATCATCGCCCAGGCAAAATCACTGATGATATAAACTTGAAATTTGCAGAGGGTGTTCATCTTACGCCGTTGGCGTTGTTTAAGAATCGATTTTTTTATATTCCATCCATAAGGAGGTGAAATAGGTGATGAACTGTTTTTTGAAAATCCGCTGTTAGAAAATCAAGTTTGAAGCTAGACTTAAATAAATTGGTATATGGATTCTTGGTTAGAATTGAAAAAAAGTGTCCTTCGGCTTTTACTGAAAATAATCCATTAAGGGGGTGAAATAGGGGATGAAAAGATTTTTGAAAAATGCTGCTATTAGGCCAGTTTTGAAGCCTGAACTACAAACGTTGATATTTGGAATTTTGGTTACAATAATTAAAAAAGTACGTGTATATCTCCCCTCCCCCTCTTCGTCATTGCCTAGTCTTCCTGTATTTCGTCTTAGAACCATGTTTAGTATTATAATCATAATCTTACGTCTCCGAAAGATCTTGACCGAATGTTTTGAAATATTGATACAACGTACTATTGGAATACATGCGTGTTTTCACATACCTAGTGTTTTAACTATAAGTCACATATGAATTTATATAAGTTTTATAATGTGGAATAGTTGTTACAAAAAATCGCAAAAGTGTCTTATATATATACATAAGGTTCGAGTCCTCCCTCGAGCGTGTGTGTGTGTTATCCTGAGTGTAAGTTAGTTTAAGTTGTTAAAGCGGTTTGGTCCAAAAGGTTTACAAATATTTGAACGTTTCATTTGTCACAGGTAAACTGATGGGTGTCCCTTTCAGTGTTATATATCCGACGAGCGTACATGGATACAGAAATATTTCTTGCTGATTCCTGATAAATGCGTCACTGAATACATCATAGCATGTGATCAAATCACTGTCGAAATGAAAATCAGAAAAGTGGTGGAGAGGTATGTAGTCATAGAATTTATATTTGAAGTACTTTGCTAATATATGCTAGTTTAAAAGGCAGAAATATTGACTTTTTCACGACCATAACAGCCATTTGGGCAGGTATAAAAACATTTATTTCTATGTTATTTTTCAAAGCAATAAAACATATCCAACGATAACTACAATCGGTCTGTATCCCTTGAATAGTTTTACTTACCACTAGACCGAAAGGTGCCATTATACGAGCTTTCTTTTGTATTTTATTTCAAGCTTCTCTGTTTTGCAAAAGTTATGGATATTTTTTAGCTTCACTTACGAGACTATAACAAGTTTGTTACATTGTAGGACACACAATAATAATTACAATAACTCATTAAATTTTTTTTAAAATTGCGATAGAAAACTAGTGCAAAAAAGTCAGAAAAATCTTTTAAAATGTAATTATATTCCAACATTTGTAAATGGGACTTCAATACTTCCCTAGGTTTACAAACTACTTAAACTAATATGAAAGAAACTTAGGACAACACACACATAGACCCATGCCAGAGAGAGAACTTCAAACTACATCTACATAGATACTCTGCAAATCACATTCAAGTGTCTGGCAGAGAGTCCATTAACCACTTTCATAACTTTTCTCTACCGTTCCATTCTGAATCGTTCAGTTTGCGATATGATTTATCTTATTTTATTGGGATGGTCATGTCTCCCTATGTAGGTGGGTGCTAGCAAAATATTTTCACATTCAGGAGTAAAAGTCGCTAATTGAAATATCGCATACAGATCTCGCCGCAACGAATAACGTCTTTGTATTAATGATTTCAACCTCAATTCGTGTAACATATCCGTGAAGCTTCGCCCCCCCCCCCGGAACGTGATAAAACAAAACGAGCTGCCCTTCTCTGGACTTTCTCAATGTCTTCCGTCAGTCCCACCTGGTGATGGTCCCACAAGGGGCAACAGTACTCCAGGAGAGGACGCACAAGTGTGATGTAGGCAGTCTCTTTGGTGGAGCTGTTACATCTTCCAAGCGTTCTGCCAATGAAAAGTAACCTTTGCTTCGCCTTCCCCACAACATTTTCTGTGCGTTCTCTCCAGTCTAAGTTGTTCGTAATTGTAACTCCTAGATATTTGGTAGAAGTTACGACCTTAAGGTTTGACTGATGCATCGTGTAACTGAAGTTGAGCGGATTTCTTTTAGTGGTCATGTGCATTACTTCCCACTTTTCATTATTTAGTGTTAACTGCCAATTTTCGTACCATATAGAAATTTTGTCTACATCGCTTTTTTCAGTTGCTTTTGATCCTTTGTTGACTTTACTAACCGATAAACGACAGCATCATCCGCGAGCAGTCTAAGGAGCTATTCAGATTGTCTCCTAAATCGTTTATAAACACCTATTACGCTTCCATGGGGAACGCCAGATAGAACTTCTGTTTTACTCGATGACATGTCGTCAATTACTACGAACTCTGTCTTTTCTGATGGGAAATCTTGAATCCAATGGCAGAATTGGGGCGATATTAAATAAGCGCGAAATTTCATTAGAAGCCGCTTGTGAGGTACAGTGTCAAAAGCCTTTCGGAAATAGAGAAGTACGGTATCGGTGGCACTTATCACTTCATGTGAATAAAGGGCAAGATGTATTTCACAAGAGCGGTACTTTCTGAATCCGTGTTGACTACTGGTTAATAGGTCGTTGTCTTCGAGGTAGTTCATAATATTCGAACAAAGCATATGTTCCAAAATCCTACTGCAAATCGACGTCAATGAGATAGGCCTGTAATTTTGGGGATCACTCCTATTGCCTTTCTTGAATATTGGAGTAACTTGGGCAACTCTCCATTCTTTGGGTACGGATCTTTCGCTGAGTGATCGGTTGTAAATTATAGCTAAGTACGGAGCTATTGCATCAGCATCCTCTGAGAGGAATCTAGTTGGTATACAACCTGGACCGGAAAATTTATTTTTGTTTAGTGACTTAAGTTGTTTTACTACTCCAGGAACATTACTTCTAAGTTTCGCATGCTGGCAGCTGTTCTTGCATCGAATTCTGGAGTGTTCGTTTCGTCTTCTTTGGTGAACGAATTTTGGAAAGCTGTGTTTAGTAATTATGGTTTAGCAGTACTGTCGTCGGTAGTATTACTATTGCTATCGCGTAGTGAAGGTATTGTTTGCGTTTTGCCGCTAGTGTACTTCACATGTGACCAGAATTTCTTTGGATTTTCTGCAAGATTACGAGACAGGATTTCGTTGTGGTAACTACTATAGGCTTCTCGCATTGAAGTCCGCGCTAGGTTGCGAGTTTCAGTAAAATATTGCCAGTCTTGGGGATTCTGTGTCTTTTTAAATTTTGCAAGCATTTTTCTTTGCTTCTGCAACGGTGATCTGACCTGTTTTGTGTACCACGGGGTCAGCCCCCTCTTTTATTAATTTATTTGGTATAAATCTCTCGATTGCTTCTGATATTATGTCTTTGAAAGTAAGCCACAACTGATCTACACTCGCATTTTTCGTTTTGAAAGACTGGACACTATCACCCAGGAAAGCGTGAAGAGAATTTTTATCTGTTCTTTTGAATAGATATATTTTTCGTTGATTTTTGATGCATTTCGGAATTTAAATATTCAGTCTCTCTATCACAACTTTAAGTTCGCTAATCCCTGTATCTGTTTTGATGCTCTTTACTAGCTCAGAATTATTTGTTGCTAGAAGATAAAGGGTATTGTCACAACCATTTACTATTCTAGTGGGTTCATGATTGTAAATGTACGAAAGCTAGACCCCTGTATTCAGCCCTATCGCAAAATCGTTTGTTAGCTGAAAGTGTCTATGATCTACATATTCGTCAAATTTGAGCTTCGTAGATGAAATAGATTTCGAGATTTTGAGTTTAATCAGTGACTGAGTGACCTTTCGCTTTTATATATGTAGTGAACATAAGAATCATTAATTGCAATGTGGAATGCTTTTTATTATCATTTCTTCTCAATACTAGGACGAAATAGTTACACTGCAAATATAATGTATACTGCTAACCGTACAATGTAACTTTAAAGAAGCGGAAAAATATCAAATTTTAACCTCAACATGAAAAAAGCGTTCCAACAGTTTCCTTTCATACATGACAGAAACTTAGGCGCTACGTAAGTAGATGCATAAAACAACTGCGTTCTGTCAATGGTATTAAAATCTGGAGTAAAGTATCCAAAGGTTCATCAAGATCGGAATAAAAGTATAGATTGCTGTCAAATTCTGTTGTATAGTATCAATTGTTCAAATTCTTATAAACCTATTGGACCAAACTTCTACCGTCATCAGTCCTAAGTAAAACGCACAAGTACACACCCATGCCCAAAGGAAGATTCGAACATCCGGCGGGAACGGCCGCCCAGTCCGCAGCATGGTGCCTCAGTCCGCGCGACTGCTGTCTATGTCTTTCGATTTCATTATCCTGCAGCTCAGTCGTTATAAGATCATATCTCCTGTACTTTGTCTCCTCCAACAATTTCCGAGGTACGTAAAATATTAGGAAATGTGTTTCGAATGGACTAGGTAGTAAATTATTCGTGATGGAGGAAATTTTTTGAGGAGCCTTATTGTTTCTGACTTCATGTCTCATGAAGTATGACTCGAACCATGAAGTAATTTCGGAGGTACGTGTTTGTATTATCAGCAATATGTCTCGTAACTACGATTAATAGTGTAAAATTAATCAGTTGTAACGTCAGGCCGAAAGCTGTATTCTTAATGTATCAATAGCGGAAAAATGGTAAACGAAAAACTTCTTTCATCATTTTGTTAGGGTTGTCAGAGAAAATAGTCTGATAAAGTTTTGAAATTGTGTGTAAGGTTTTTCAACTAGGCTAGTACTCTTATTCTCAAACAATGGATGAATAAATCGTCGTTATTAACCCATCATATGAGAGGACATTTTTTTTTGTTACTGTCATTATTTACTATCTCATATCTCCAGAATAATGTGTCGTAGGTGGTTTTATAACACCCATAACGATGGATTCCGGACACTAAACAATATCTGTAGCAAAGTTGGTTGAAATCGGTACGTTACTTTAGGACACGTCAACATCAATCTGAGCTATTTGCCGTGTCATGATGATAAAATATTTTCAACTTTTTGGGTCCGTTACAGGAGCTTTTCTCAGGGAATACTGACTTGTTTCCTCCTGTGCTTGTCTTATATAGCCAATTCTGTTCCCACGGGTAGTTTCGATTGGTTGAAATTTGGTTAACAATAATGATCGCGAAAGCGTTCGATCTTACATGTGGAACATCGTTCCACGATGAGGCAGTTTTTCGCGAATCTAATTGTTTATGATGTTATAGCTCCTGAGCCATGCGTCGTAGGTTGTTGTCAAACTCATAGCGATAAGGAATATCTGTTCCAAGTTTGGCTAAAATCAAGTAGTTTAGGAGGAGAACATAGATGCACACATAAATTCACGCTACTGTATGTACTTACTAGGCGGCTGGTGGAAACTGAGTCAACCATAATAGTCCCACCAGGTTTCGGCAAAGACTAAGACTGTTTCATCAGAAAATATAAAACAAAACAAGTCACATAAAAATATACTATTCAGCTGTATAGCTTACGCCACAAAGATTCTATATATATATATATATATATATATATATATATATATATATATATATATATATATATATATAGTGAGGACAGTTACAACTCACCGCAAAGACGTGGCGACGAGATGCGACAGGCACATACAAAAGACACACACATACAACACATTCAGCTTGGCCTTCCTCAGAAATAGAGCACTCACGCAATCACACAGGCACACAACACAGTCATACAACCATCACCTCCGACTCAGCTGAATGTGTTGTATGTGTGTGTCTTTTGTATGTGCCTGTCGCATCTCGTCGCCACGTCTTTGCGGTGAGTTGTAACTGTCCTCACTATATTATTTATTCCAACCTGGACTTTCCATTATTATATATATATATATATATATATATATATATATATATATATATATCCTTTTTAAACTTCGTGACGTAAACTATACAGCTGAATAGTGTATTTTTATTATGTGGCTTGTTTTGTTTTATATTGTCGTGTTGAAATGGAAACAGTCTGACTTCGAAGGCAACTAAACACAGCACTTATACTGAAAGCACGTTTATTACGAACTCAACATACACGCAGCACTGACTGCCTCTCAGGCAGAGTGCTCTGGTATTTAAACACAGACAGAATTTACCAGATATTAGAAGAACAGTTAACATAAGAAACAAGTAGAATTTACAAGTGAACATAAGAAAGATGTAGAACCTTCTGGAATTGTAAATTACAAAGAAATAAATTTCCGCCGGTGGGCGGGATTGAACCGGCGACCTTCTGCTCCGCAGGCTGTGACCCTGTCCCCTGCGCCACGCCGGCAGTCGGTGTTCCTCGTCTCTCGCGGCAATATTTTGTAATGAAGGCTGTCTTAGTCTTTGCCGAAACCTGGTAAAACAATATTTAATTTGTGATAGAGGGCTGCTTGTTTATCCATTGACGTTGTAACGGTCGCTGACAATAGCTGCTATAATTATATTATATAATATATATATATATATAGTGAGGACAGTTACAACTCACCGCAAAGACGTGGCGACGAGATGCGACAGGCACATACAAAAGACACACACATACAACACATTCAGCTGAGTCGGAGGTGATGGTTGTATGACTGTGTTGTGTGCCTGTGTGATTGCGTGAGTGCTCTATTTCTGAGGAAGGCCAAGCTGAATGTGTTGTATGTGTGTGTCTTTTGTATGTGCCTGTCGCATCTCGTCGCCACGTCTTTGCGGTGAGTTGTAACTGTCCTCACTATATATATATATATATATATATATATATATATATATATATATAATCTTTGTGGCGTAAGCTATACAGCTGAATAGTATATTTTTATGTGACTTGTTTTGTTTTATATTTTCTGATGAAAGCAGTCTTAGTCTTTGCCGAAACCTGGTGGGACTATTATGGTTGACTCAGTTTCCACCAGCCGCCTAGTAAGTACATACAGTAGCGTGAATTTATGTGTGCATCTATGTTCTCCTCCTAAACTACTTGATTTTAGCCAAACTTGGAACAGATATTCCTTATCGCTATGGGTTTGACAACAACCTACGACGCATGGCTCAGGAGCTATAACATCATAAACAATTAGATTCGCGAAAAACTGCCTCATCGTGGAACGATGTTCCACATGTAAGATCGAACGCTTTCGCGATCATTATTGTTAACCAAATTTCAACCAATCGAAACTACCCGTGGGAACAGAATTGGCTATATAAGACAAGCACAGGAGGAAACAAGTCAGTATTCCCTGAGAAAAGCTCCTGTAACGGACCCAAAAAGTTGAAAATATTTTATCATCATGACACGGCAAATAGCTCAGATTGATGTTGACGTGTCCTAAAGTAACGTACCGATTTCAACCAACTTTGCTACAGATATTGTTTAGTGTCAGGAATCCATCGTTATGGGTGTTATAAAACCACCTACGACACATTATTCTGGAGATATGAGATAGTAAATAATGACAGTAACAAAAAAAAAATGTCCTCTCATATGATGGGTTAATAACGACGATTTATTCATCCATTGTTTGAGAATAAGAGTACTAGCCTAGTTGAAAAACCTTACACACAATTTCAAAACTTTATCAGACTATTTTCTCTGACAACCCTAACAAAATGATGAAAGAAGTTTTTCGTTTACCATTTTTCCGCTATTGATACATTAAGAATACAGCTTTCGGCCTGACGTTACAACTGATTAATTTTACACTATTAATCGTAGTTACGAGACATATTGCTGATAATACAAACACGTACCTCCGAAATTACTTCATGGTTCGAGTCATACTTCATGAGACATGAAGTCAGAAACAATAAGGCTCCTCAAAAAATTTCCTCCATCACGAATAATTTACTACCTAGTCCATTCGAAACACATTTCCTAATATTTTACGTACCTCGGAAATTGTTGGAGGAGACAAAGTACAGGAGATATGATCTTATAACGACTGAGCTGCAGGATAATGAAATCGAAAGACATAGACAGCAGTCGCGCGGACTGAGGCACCATGCTGCGGACTGGGCGGCCGTTCCCGCCGGATGTTCGAATCTTCCTTTGGGCATGGGTGTGTACTTGTGCGTTTTACTTAGGACTGATGACGGTAGAAGTTTGGTCCAATAGGTTTATAAGAATTTGAACAATTGATACTATACAACAGAATTTGACAGCAATCTATACTTTTATTCCGATCTTGATGAACCTTTGGATACTTTACTCCAGATTTTAATACCATTGACAGAACGCAGTTGTTTTATGCATCTACTTACGTAGCGCCTAAGTTTCTGTCATGTATGAAAGGAAACTGTTGGAACGCTTTTTTCATGTTGAGGTTAAAATTTGATATTTTTCCGCTTCTTTAAAGTTACATTGTACGGTTAGCAGTATACATTATATTTGCAGTGTAACTATTTCGTCCTAGTATTGAGAAGAAATGATAATAAAAAGCATTCCACATTGCAATTAATGATTCTTATGTTCACTACATATATAAAAGCGAAAGGTCACTCAGTCACTGATTAAACTCAAAATCTCGAAATCTACTTCATCTACGAAGCTCAAATTTGACGAATATGTAGATCATAGACACTTTCAGCTAACAAACGATTTTGCGATAGGGCTGAATACAGGGGTCTAGCTTTCGTACATTTACAATCATGAACCCACTAGAATAGTAAATGGTTGTGACAATACCCTTTATCTTCTAGCAACAAATAATTCTGAGCTAGTAAAGAGCATCAAAACAGATACAGGGATTAGCGAACTTAAAGTTGTGATAGAGAGACTGAATATCTAAATTCCCAAATGCATCAAAAATCAACGAAAAATATATCTATTCAAAAGAACAGATAAAAATTCTCTTCACGCTTTCCTGGGTGATAGTGCCCAGTCTTTCAAAACGAAAAATGCGAGTGTAGATCAGTTGTGGCTTACTTTCAAAGACATAATATCAGAAGCAATCGAGAGATTTATACCAAATAAATTAATAAAAGAGGGGGCTGACCCCGTGGTACACAAAACAGGTCAGATCACCGTTGCAGAAGCAAAGAAAAATGCTTGCAAAATTTAAAAAGACACAGAATCCCCAAGACTGGCAATATTTTACTGAAACTCGCAACCTAGCGCGGACTTCAATGCGAGAAGCCTATAGTAGTTACCACAACGAAATCCTGTCTCGTAATCTTGCAGAAAATCCAAAGAAATTCTGGTCACATGTGAAGTACACTAGCGGCAAAACGCAAACAATACCTTCACTACGCGATAGCAATAGTAATACTACCGACGACAGTACTGCTAAACCATAATTACTAAACACAGCTTTCCAAAATTCGTTCACCAAAGAAGACGAAACGAACACTCCAGAATTCGATGCAAGAACAGCTGCCAGCATGCGAAACTTAGAAGTAATGTTCCTGGAGTAGTAAAACAACTTAAGTCACTAAACAAAAATAAATTTTCCGGTCCAGGTTGTATACCAACTAGATTCCTCTCAGAGGATGCTGATGCAATAGCTCCGTACTTAGCTATAATTTACAACCGATCACTCAGCGAAAGATCCGTACCCAAAGAATGGAGAGTTGCCCAAGTTACTCCAATATTCAAGAAAGGCAATAGGAGTGATCCCCAAAATTACAGGCCTATCTCATTGACGTCGATTTGCAGTAGGATTTTGGAACATATGCTTTGTTCGAATATTATGAACTACCTCGAAGACAACGACCTATTAACCAGTAGTCAACACGGATTCAGAAAGTACCGCTCTTGTGAAATACATCTTGCCCTTTATTCACATGAAGTGATAAGTGCCACCGATACCGTACTTCTCTATTTCCGAAAGGCTTTTGACACTGTACCTCACAAGCGGCTTCTAATGAAATTTCGCGCTTATTTAATATCGCCCCAATTCTGCCATTGGATTCAAGATTTCCCATCAGAAAAGACAGAGTTCGTAGTAATTGACGACATGTCATCGAGTAAAACAGAAGTTCTATCTGGCGTTCCCCATGGAAGCGTAATAGGTGTTTATAAACGATTTAGGAGACAATCTGAATAGCTCCTTAGACTGCTCGCGGATGATGCTGTCGTTTATCGGTTAGTAAAGTCAACAAAGGATCAAAAGCAACTGCAAAAAGCGATGTAGACAAAATTTCTACATGGTACGAAAATTGGCAGTTAACACTAAATAATGAAAAGTGGGAAGTAATGCACATGACCACTAAAAGAAATCCGCTCAACTTCAGTTACACGATGCATCAGTCAAACCTTAAGGTCGTAACTTCTACCAAATATCTAGGAGTTACAATTACGAACAACTTAGACTGGAGAGAACGCACAGAAAATGTTGTGGGGAAGGCGAAGCAAAGGTTACTTTTAATTGGCAGAACGCTTGGAAGATGTAACAGCTCCACCAAAGAGACTGCCTACATCACACTTGTGCGTCCTCTCCTGGAGTACTGTTGCCCCTTGTGGGACCATCACCAGGTGGGACTGACGGAAGACATTGAGAAGGTCCAGAGAAGGGCAGCTCGTTTTGTTTTATCACGTTCCGGGGGGGGGGGGGGGGGCGAAGCTTCACGGATATGTTACACGAATTGAGGTTGAAATCATTAAAAGAAAGACGTTATTCGTTGCGGCGAGATCTGTTTGCGATATTTCAATTAGCGACTTTTACTCCTGAATGTGAAAATATTTTGCTAGCACCCACCTACATAGGGAGACATGACCATCCCAATAAAATAAGATAAATCATATCGCAAACTGAACGATTCAGAATGGAACGGTAGAGAAAAGTTATGAAAGTGGTTAATGGACTCTCTGCCAGACACTTAAATGTGATTTGCAGAGTATCTATGTAGATGTAGTTTGAAGTTCTCTCTCTGGCATGGGTCTATGTGTGTGTTGTCCTAAGTTTCTTTCATATTAGTTTAAGTAGTTTGTAAACCTAGGGAAGTATTGAAGTCCCATTTACAAATGTTGGAATATAATTACATTTTAAAAGATTTTTCTGACTTTTTTTGCACTAGTTTTCTATCGCAATTTTAAAAAAATTTTAATGAGTTATTGTAATTATTATTGTGTGTCCTACAATGTAACAAACTTGTTATAGTCTCGTAAGTGAAGCTAAAAAATATCCATAACTTTTGCAAAACAGAGAAGCTTGAAATAAAATACAAAAGAAAGCTCGTATAATGGCACCTTTCGGTCTAGTGGTAAGTAAAACTATTCAAGGGATACAGACCGATTGTAGTTATCGTTGGATATGTTTTATTGCTTTGAAAAATAACATAGAAATAAATGTTTTTATACCTGCCCAAATGGCTGTTATGGTCGTGAAAAAGTCAATATTTCTGCCTTTTAAACTAGCATATATTAGCAAAGTACTTCAAATATAAATTCTATGACTACATACCTCTCCACCACTTTTCTGATTTTCATTTCGACAGTGATTTGATCACATGCTATGATGTATTCAGTGACGCATTTATCAGGAATCAGCAAGAAATATTTCTGTATCCATGTACGCTCGTCGGATATATAACACTGAAAGGGACACCCATCAGTTTACCTGTGACAAATGAAACGTTCAAATATTTGTAAACCTTTTGGACCAAACCGCTTTAACAACTTAAACTAACTTACACTCAGGATAACACACACACACGCTCGAGGGAGGACTCGAACCTTATGTATATATATAAGACACTTTTGCGATTTTTTGTAACAACTATTCCACATTATAAAACTTATATAAATTCATATGTGACTTATAGTTAAAACACTAGGTATGTGAAAACACGCATGTATTCCAATAGTACGTTGTATCAATATTTCAAAACATTCGGTCAAGATCTTTCGGAGACGTAAGATTATGATTATAATACTAAACATGGTTCTAAGACGAAATACAGGAAGACTAGGCAATGACGAAGAGGGGGAGGGGAGATATACACGTACTTTTTTAATTATTGTAACCAAAATTCCAAATACCAACGTTTGTAGTTCAGGCTTCAAAACTGGCCTAATAGCAGCATTTTTCAAAAATCTTTTCATCCCCTATTTCACCCCCTTAATGGATTATTTTCAGTAAAAGCCGAAGGACACTTTTTTTCAATTCTAACCAAGAATCCATATACCAATTTATTTAAGTCTAGCTTCAAACTTGATTTTCTAACAGCGGATTTTCAAAAAACAGTTCATCACCTATTTCACCTCCTTATGGATGGAATATAAAAAAATCGATTCTTAAACAACGCCAACGGCGTAAGATGAACACCCTCTGCAAATTTCAAGTTTATATCATCAGTGATTTTGCCTGGGCGATGATGAGTCATTCACTTAATCAGTCAGTCAGATAATCACTCGGATCATTGCATTTTATTTATAGGTATTATGCGTTGCAAGATGTTGTGATCTGTCTCGAAAGTGGTATATGCAGTGTTCCCTGTTATATACTGAGTATTACCAATGGTAGCGCACTGGAGTCGGTCTCAAAGTCGATTATGATTCCGACGACTGGAAAGACAACCCCGCCACCTAACGAAGTGATTCAAGATGAACATTGATTCCTTCAGTGCCAAATAATAGTCCCCACACTATGCAATGAATCCATGGTGATACTGTATAGCGCGAACGTAAGGGATATGGAAAAACATATATAATTCAGTGGCCTTTAGAGCTTTGAGGTGATAATTAAATTTTACCTAAGGCCGCGTCGTAGTTTGCTAAGGTTGGCAACGTAATGTTCGTTCCATGAGGATCATTAATTTACTCTCAGGACAAAAGTACAAACAAGAACCTGTCAACCAGAGTGCAATCACAGACTTAATTAGCTGTAAAAATGTAAACACAAAAGAATGTCCCCCTCAGTCTATGTTATTGGTTGCTCGCTTAAATTTCACTTACGAAGTCAGCAGCGTAGAGTAGTAATGTTGGCAACGAAATGTTCGGTTTCCAAGGATAATTATTGATTGGATAGTGGTTCGTACAAGAACGCACTAACGACAGAGCAGGAACTGCATTAAATGGTTATTTTATGGTCAACAAAACGATTCATTCTATATGATTGGTTTCCGAAGAGCTTCAACGGTTTTGCTAACCTCAGTTATTTACTTCATTGTCAATACGCAAGAATACGCCACTCATTATACGTGATTCAGTTCATTTGGCGATTGCTGCCAACATCACCACACTAGGCCGCTGCCACCGTAAGTCAAATTTCTCCGTTTACTGGTCAAGGAAATAATGCGCAAAATTGAATATAGATTTATAATCAGTTGTTAAGTTTCCGTCTTGGCGTCTGAGACCATATCAAAATTTCATTAGACCATCAAGCAGAATCTTCAAAATAGTATGTAACTGAGTTTTCAAAGAGCAATCAGGAGATTATGGCAACATCAGCCGCTGCCGCGAGTGAAATTTTATCGAAATCATAAAACAAATACATCAACATGAAAAATGACATCGATTTTAGATTATAATTATACAAGGAGGCCAATGAAACTTACATAATTCAAAAGGCGCTTCGCCATAGATGCGTGCAAAACGAAAATCCTGTGTATACGTAGCCTTTAAGAGGGACTAGTCACATTTTAAATTCTCCAACTGCCCAATAAGTGAGCATCGAAAATTGAAGTGGTACCAACATCTGCCTTGCGTATCGGTCAGGTGCTATAGTACAAATGTGACACTAAAGTAACAACTTGTTGTGGAAACGCATTTTAGGTACGTTCATGTTTAATGGTTAATCATGACCGATCATGATATTAGCAGTGGAAATCAAAGACCGATCGTGTGTGTGTGTGTGTGTGTGTGTGTGTGTGTGTGTGTGTGTGTGAGTAAGTGTGTGTGTATTGTCCTTAGCTTTACTTAGTTTAAGTAGTTTGTACGCCGAGAAGTCACTGCAACTACTCGTTCACTGGACGAAATGTCAGTTTCAGATGTACCGTGTCGGGCTTCAGGATTCGAACGCCGTCCAACCATCAACGAAAAAATCGCACTGACGGTGTTTTACGGCCCACTTTAGATTTGTAGTTTTATAAGTTTTTGCAAACATTTTGGACCAAAATAATAATCTAAGTAATAACAAATTAATTAATAAGAGTGTCTGAAACCCTTTTAGGAAAAAAATTTAAGTAGTGGTGGGATTCGAACCACCAACCTTCAACGTCACAGTCAAACGCATTACCCACTACGCTACAGCTGACAGAGGAGCCGTCTTCTTTAATCTCCTATTATTGGCGGCCATTGTTAACTGATACTAATATGGCATTTGTAGACACTAGTTATCATTTATCGTACGAAGAACGACGTGGTTTTGTTAATTCTTCAGTGCACCATTGCTTTGAAATGACAACGTGTAAGTTACAATAAGAAAATTATCAAATACGCAACGCAAGATGGCGTATGCCACAGAGAGTTCTGGGCGAGGAATGTCACGTGACATCTGCGAACGGCTGGTTTTCGTTAATTCAATGGAATGTGTCAAAACTCCGTTATTTTTGCAAATATGCTTCAAAAGATACGAGATATCAAAAAAGCACAAGGGAACGAAGTTGTAGAGAATTTTCACCTCTACAAATTAGTTTATTCAATTTTCGCGACAGATTAACAGTTCATTTGCAATTAAAATTACATTGCAAAAGGCTTTTTTGGTATTACTAACGTATTTCTTGTCCGAAATATTTAAAAAAAAAGCGAGGTCTGGTCTCTGGAGCCAACAATTATGTCAGTAAAATTTGGTGCCGATCGCTTGAACGGTTCGACCTAAAAAGTGGGAACACGTTACAACCAGACAGACATCGCCAAATCACCGTTATTTTTACAAATATCTCTGCAACGATGCAAGATATGAAAAAATCATAATAGAGCTAGGTTGTAGAGAATTGTCCCCTCTACCAATTAGGCTATTCAATTTTCGTGTCATATGAACGGTTCCTTTGCAATTACAATTATATAACAAACGGCTTTTTTTATATTACTACCGTATTTTTTGTCCGAAAAATTTGAAAAAGGGAAGTTATGGTCTCTGACGGCGTACAATCATGTCTGTAAAATTTGGTGCTGATTGGTTTAAAGGTGTGTTTTAAAAACAGGGAACACGTTACGGACAGAGAGACAGACGGACAGACATACATTCCAAAATCGCCATTATTTTTGCAAATATCTCTGAAACGATAATAGATATGAAAAAAACATAAGAGAGCAAAGTTGTAGCGAATTGTCTTCTCTAGAAATTCGGTTATCCAGTTTTTGTGTCAGATGAATGGTTAAGCCGTTATTTTCATTTAAATTTCGAGCTGTCAAAAAACGATCGCAAAGGCCCACTTTTAGTGTTACTACCATAACCTAAAGTGCGTCAAATTAAAAAATATGAATAATTCCTTATATTGACTTTGGAACTATTATTCAAATTTCAGTGTGAAGGTTCTTGCGCAGAGAGAAGAAACGATCGCTTTGACTATCACCTTTTTATGAAACTGTCATTTCAGATAAAATATTTCAAAGTTATCTTGTGATCTGTCAAAATTAAAATTCCGTAGCTATATCCTTCGTTGTCAACACAGATATTATAAGTTGCTCTTATTGATAATCGATCTATATAAATAATCGATTTTCTGAAACTTTGTAAATTCTCAAGTATCTTCTTCCCTTGTCGGAAGGTTAACTTACACTAATTATAATTATCTTCTCTCAAATTGTAATTAAAAAAAAATTCTCCACGATTTATAATATTTCAAATAATGTCACTGTGACTATATCTTACAAAATTTTGTAAAAGGTTGAAACATTGATCTCTATTCACTCTGGATGTTGAACTTCAGCTGTCTTAGCGTGCCAGGCAAAGATATTCATATTTGTTTCTTGCCAAATTCAAACATGGCTGCTAAGCAGCATTTCAAGCAAAAGAGAAGAAAACATGTTTCGATTGCACTCCCATATCAACATACAACATCGAATATTGAATTAAATTCCAAATCAAGAGGTAAGCAAGCAATTCTTTGTCACGTAATAACTGATGGAAACCCGTTTGCCAAATTTAAACATGACGGACAATGCGAAATCGTGTGCAAAACATATGAATGTGCAGGCACGCTGCAATTATATCACAGTCTATCACGGACAGTCGCGAAACTCTCTAGGAAAAAGAATTGCAGCTGAAGCGATACTAGCGCTCCAAGCGACCAGTAGGGAGTACCAGTGGAATGGCGTGACGCAAACTGAGGAGTTGCCGTTTTTAATGCAGTTACTTTCATATTTCATGGCCACTGAACGTTGGTGTGAACTTTCTAATACAAAAACACCATTAAACTAATATCACTGCTTCTGTTAATAACAGTCTATAATTCAACAAACTGCCAGTGCAGTGTGATTCATACAGTTCACAATACTCGAGTCATTAATATCGTCTGAAACCTTTTGAAAGCGGAAATGAATTGCAACCTGATGTGCTGAAATGTATAAAAGGCACTGATTATTATGATTATGTTCTCGTTCTCGATACCTACTGACATGTTGCACTAGTTTTGTTTCAGCGAATTTCGGACATTCTAATGTTTTCAAAAGTATACACGATTTTTCCATTGTAAAATATTAGATTCTGCATTGCCGTTTAAACCATATTTTCAGCTCGTCCTTGCTTCTGTGGCTTTCGTGTACCTATCATAATTTTTAGCTACTTGGCGGGTAGCTAACTGAATATCTTCAAGAATATGACGTACTAACATTAACAGCTTATATATGGACATATTTATTTGTAGCTACGTATTCACTTTATCAAACTAATAGGTAACCGACAAAATATGTAAGTATACAGCGTTATCATTTTCGTGAAGCTGAGGTACGATCCTAAGCAGTCATTCATACATTACTTTTATTCAGCAGTAATATTAAGAAATAGTGGTCAAGTATTTGCGATTCTCATTAAAAGCAGAAGTTTGGACGTGAATGAAGTGTTAAAGATTTACTTCTATGCCTAAAAGTATAACTAACCACAGTAAACGAACACCTGTTATTCATAACATTATTCTGTTCCTTCTGAACATCCTTTGCAAATGATAGATTTCCGAATTATATTTTTGACAGTTGCTACAATTTATAGCGCCACAAAACCTCGTAAATACGAAGTTATTTTGAAAATGCTGCTTCAGTCCAAATACACATTCATTACTCCATCACTTCGCCGTGTGATTTTACAACCCGGCCACTTGGCAGCGCTGCAGTCGCGAAGTTGCAGAAAATCACTGGCAGTTTCGCGACTCTTTATGTTCGACTCTGATTATATGTTCAAACACTAGAGTTATACCACAGTCTAACACATACAGTCACGACACTTCCGCGGATTTTTGTTATACACTGCGACAGCAGCGCTCCAAGCGGAGGGCAAGCTACTATTATGAATACGTTAGTGGATGAGTGCGAATAGTATCGTTTATATCGATTTTAACACTTTTTTTTTACATTAGAGAACGTATGTAGTATCATAAAATAGATAATAACTTAAAAATAGCTCCACCTTTGTCTTTCTTGGGTTTCCTAAGATCACTGACGAGGTTGGAAACGGTACATTGCGGCACAGTTTATTTACTGTTATCTTGTAACCCACAGGGTTATACTGAATAATTTAATTTACTATTAAGAATAGAAAAAATGGCTAGGAAACACCGAATACCCGCCCTTTGGCAGAAAGACGAGTTTTTTCTTCTGAAGAACGTTAACGCTTCTCCACTCTAATTACAGTGAAATCCGTGAGCATGGAACGTAGGAAACGAATGTAGAATGCAATAACTACGGTATTTAACATACGAAATCAGTCACCACAACTGTCGCTTAAGGAAAACATCAGAAACGTGACAAGAAACCTGAAAAAGCAATCGAACTGTATTCAACAAAGAACCCAATTCCACAATTTTTGCTACAGCTGAACCACAAACGGCAAGAATCTTCAAGACATTGTCTTCTTAAGCTAAAGTAATCACACTCAAAAGAATATGGGCTTATAATAAAGACGAATGAAGCCTAAAAATGTGCGAATCATTTGACCCCATACCACAACGATACGTGTCAAAAAACTCTTTGTCATAGTAAGAACACATCAAAATAGAAATTTATGTTCCTATTATGTTTATATTCTACTTACTGTCAGCGGAATAAGCTGCAAATATACACATATTCGTAAGTATTGGTTCATGACGAAGTTCTTCGTTATACCAGTGAATCAGTAAGTTCGACTGTTTTTACATTACTTTCCGTGTTATGTATGCCTCTTGATATATTACTAATGCTTGTAACACAAAAATTATATTAACTCTTTCATTAATTACGCACACAAATAATTACAAACAAACATCACTCTTTCGGTGGCTTACCCACCGCTAGGAGCGCTAGTGTCGCAGCAACTGTCAGTTGGTAACACAGCAGTGAGTGTCGCGACTGTATATGTTAGACTGTGGTTATACATCCAGTTTGTATAGAGATCACTGGGTTCAGAGAATAATCTTCAACACACTATTAAAGTTCAAGACGTTATAACATTTTTATTGCTCTCACAGTATACATGTCATCACTCAGGAAAAGATAAACAAAGACTAATTTTTGATTCGTTTCAATTTTACAGATCATCTCGGTTAATAATGTAAATAGAAAAAAAAAATATTTTCGGCGGCAACCGCAGAGAACAGCATCTTATTGTGGCCGTCGACCCGCGACTTGAAGTGGCCAGATGTTTGTTACTTGAGCTCGGCGGTGAAGATGCTCTCGTAGATTGAAACGCCGTCACAGCACGTGAAACATAAGAAACACACAAAAACCTTCTTAAGAATCACATAACAAAGTATTAACTTTTGAAATCTTTGAAATCATTAATCAACATAAAGATAAGGAACATATTATTGGGGCGATCTAGAATTGTTTAATAAGAGGTTTTCAGCCAAGATCGCTCTCTTCTTTTAATTACATGACCGATTTCCTCGTGCTAGACGCCATATTCAGACCTAATACATCAAGTTTTTTTACAAAATGAGTGGCATTAGATATAGCCAAAAAACTTATCTATCTACAATTACATAGTTACATACCTGTCGTTATTTTTCACATGACTTCATTGCTATTGCAACAATTTTTAACATAGGAAAATGGTGTACATCCACTTTGATGTGTCAGCTAAATAAAATTTACAAGTCAATAATAAAACGACTGAACCCATCTTTCACAACGTCTGAATCAGAGGCACTTCAGAATCAAAGTTCAATACTGACTGACGTGAAGCATAATATTGACTATTAGGCGGGAAACCATATATTAAGTTGTTACTTCTACAATGGATTATAAATTACATATGGTCTTTGTTTTAGAGGCAATCGTTTTTATACATTAAATATCGTCGTATATACACGAATTACATGTTTACATGAAATATCATTTCTTATACGTTGCATGTCATATATAAATAATTTGTATAAAGTACAATTCTATGCACCATAGAGTATGGGGTGCTTTGTCAAGTGCCATGTCAGTTGAACTAGAAGGAATTTAAAACAGTTATATTACATTTTTTTTTTATTTTTTAAAGCTGTGAATAAAACCAGATTACATATAAATTAATATATCCTGGAGAATAATTTCCATGTGAAAAGGAAACAAAACTGCATAGAATGTACTAACCACATTCTACCCTTTGTGTGGCAGACAATGGCAACAAGAGATTATATGTATAAACTGTTGGTAAGTGGATGTATAGGTCATTGTCATAGATGGACTCTATAAAAGGTACAGTACCCCACAAAGTGCAATATTTTGTGTCCTCTTTTTTACGTGTATACGAAAAAGGGGGCATGGTCTATTACCATCTTAGGTCAAGTATAGGCACCATAGAAACTGCCTATGTACCTTATATAGTATAAATTTTATTTAGATGACACATCAGTGTGGATGTACACCATTTTGCTATGTTAAAAATTGTTGTAATAGCAGTGAAGTCATGTAAAAAATTACTACAGCTGTGTAAATATGTAATTGTAGATAGATAAGATTTTTTGGCTATATTAACGCAACCAGCATTGTAAAAAAACTTGATGTATTAGGTGTGAATATGGTGTCTAGCACGCCGAAACCGGTCATGTAATTAAAAGAAGAAAGCGATCTTAGCTGAAAACCTCTTATTAAACATAAGTCTAATAACCTTCGAAACTGAGCTAACATAAGGTAGTAGAGGAGACAATAATCCGACCCACTACATTTGTGAGCCTTACATTTACATTTGTACCCTGAAGACCCTGGACTCCAGATTCTCGGATGCTGCGACGCTTCACAGGGTCACGCAGTATTACGCTGTTCGTCCACGCCACATCTTCGCAGTGGTAAGTGTTACCCGAATCCGAATATCTGCTGAGGCGTTTACATGTTGATTAAAGTACGTGCACTCTAAATTGAATAAAGTTCAAACTTTCCTCTCAGGTGACAAAAATTATGCAAGGCAGACTGTTATAATGAAAGAAAATTATGGTATGTGTAACAAAACACTCCACTGTTTGCATTTTATTATCAATATTTTACAGCCTGGAATGAAACTTACACTCTGCAGCGGAGTGTGCGCTGGTATGAAACTTCCAGGCAAATTAAAATTCTGTACCGGAACCGGGCCTCGAACCTGGAAGCTTTGACTGTCGCGGGCAAGCGCTCTAACGAATGAGCTACCCCGACACGACTAACGATGCCGCCTCACAACTTTACTGCCGCCAGTACTTACCCTCCTACTTTCCAAACTTCACAGAAGTTCTCCTGCGAACCATGCAAGACTAGCACTCCTGAAAAAAGGATATGGTGGAGACATGGATTAGCCACAGCCTACGGGATGTTTCCAGAATGAAACTTTCACTCTGCTGCTATAGATTAAGGAAAGGCAAACCTACATTTCTACCTTTTCTAGATTTGGAGAAAGCTTTTGACAATGTTGATTGTAATACACTCTTTCAAGTTCTGAAATCAGGAGAAGGAAAATGTAGGGAGCGCTAGGTTATTTACAACTTGTACAAAAACCAGACAGCTGTTATCGCTGCGCATAAAAGGGTGCAGAGGTTGGGAAGGGTGTAAGACAGGGTTGTAGCCGTTCTCCAATGCTATTCAATTTTTACATTGAGCAAGCTATAAAGGAAAGCAAGGAGAAATTTGGGGAAGGAATTAAAGTTCAGGGTGAAGAAATAAAAACTACATAGTAATTGAGTCAGAAACAGCAAAGGACCTGGAGGAGGAATTGAACGGAATGGACAGTGTGTTGAAAGGAGTATATAAGATGAACATTAACAAGAGCAAAACAAGGGTAGTGGAGTAGAGTCTTAGAAAATAAGGTGATGCTGAAAGAATTAAATTAGATAACGAATCAATAAAGTTGATAAATGAGTTTTGTTGCTGGGGCAGTAAAATAACACATGATAGTCGCAGTACAGAGTATATAAAATTCAGAATGGCAATGGGAAGAAATTTATTAACATCGAATATTAATTTAAGCCTAAGGAAGTCCTTTCTGAAGGCATCTGTTTGGAGAGTTGCCTTCTATGGGAGTGAAACATGGACGATAAACAGTGCGCACAGGAAGAGGATTGAGGCTTTTGAAATATGGTGCTACAGAAGAATGCTGAAGATTGGGTGGGTAGATCGTGTAACTAATGAGGAGGCACTGAACAGAATTGGGGAAAAAAGGAATTTCTGGCATACCTTGTGTAAAAGAAGGGATCGATTGGTAAGACACATTCTTAGACATCAAGGAATCGTGAATTTAGTGTTGGAGGGAAGTGTGTGGGGTAAAAACCGCAGAGGAAGACCAAGAGATGGATACAGTAAGCAGATTCAGACAGATGTAGGTTGCCGTTCTTATGTGGAGATAAAGAGGCTTGCTCAGGATAGGGTATTGTGGAGAGCTGCATGAAGCCAATCTCCTGACTGAAGATCACAACAACAACAACAACCTATTTTCATTGACTGCTTTCATATGGGATCATATTCTGGGGAAATTCAACATTGAGTAAAAACTTATTCCTTGTACAAAAGCGTGTAAACATAGTATATGCTGCAGGCATTTATTTAAGAATCTTCCCTGCAGCGAGATAGAAGCGTGGGACGTTGCGTGGCCTGTGTGAATGGAGCTTAGGTTCCTTGTTACTGAAGCACTCCAAGCCACACAACACATCAACCTTCAAAAAAGAAAGGTTCTTGGTCAAGTTAATTGCAGCACATTCTCCGATGTTCTTCTACCAAAATAAACTCGCTGTTAGATGAGAACGGATTTTTATTGATTCTTCCATCACACTAGAGCACTGTATTCATCTGGCCTATAGCTCCTGGCAACCGAACTTACAAGAACGTTCCATAGCTGTCTGCGACTGTCAGCAGTTGCCGCGGTGGAGTAGCCGAGCGGTCTAAAGCGCCTCGCTGCGGAGCGCGCGGTTGCTCGCCGTGGAGGTTCGAGTCCTCCCTGGGGCATGGGTGTGTGTGTTTGTCCGTAGGTTAGTTTACCTAGGTTTAAGTAGTTTGTAAGCTACGGACTGATGACCACGCTGTTTGGTCCGATAGATTTACAGACATTTGAACATTTTCTTTCAGCAGCTTACAACTGCTTACAAGTTACAACAGCTTACAACTGCCATCAACTGCCGCTTGCCGTCAGTAGCGGCATGTTTAAATACATAGATTTTGGCGCCCAAGTCGCGAATACGTCCCGTCACGTGACGTTTACAAATTCTGTATCAAATAAATTGACTACAAATTTTGAAGAAATTTACACAGTTGGATTTAGTGGTTAAGATGTAATACAACTGGTTACAAAAGTTGGTAAAAAACAGGTTACAATTCATGCAATAAATTAATTATTTAAAGGTAAGTGGTGCGTATTTCGCTACACGGGCGCTAGGTCGAAAGACCTTGTAAAAATAACTGCTGTCGCGGGATCATTTGAACCTTCGCCCAGCCGCGTTGGTAGTGACAAGCGTCAGATAAATACCAGTGTTATTAGCAGGTGAATCGTGTATTAAATACGGATATATACCCAATTGATAGTCACGTCTGTGCTGTTTGACTATCGCAGTGTACATGAAGCACGGTGGTGAACAGCTGCTCGGTGTTTAAATACATGAATCAATTTAAGAAAAGAATAAAGAGATCGAATACTGTACTCCCATATACATTTCTCAGGAATACAAGTAGTCCCACTACTTGTGTTCAAAGATAGTTACTCTTGCTTAACAGACTGTTACTCAAGACAATATAGGATTGAATGAAATAAATAACAGCTCTTAAAAAAGAACTACTTTAGGCAGTGTTGGTGGAAAGGAAGATCTAAAAGTTCCATTTTATGAATGTGTAAAATAACTATTGCGGGCACGAAATTAGTTGCCTCACTGCAGTTCGAATTTTTGTTTATGAAATTAATATTAGCAACTTGTAAAGCAGAATTTAAAGGTAATCTGCTTTACATATAGGTATAACAACTGAAAGGGATTTGCAGAACTGTATGTAGTTCCATATACGAATGACACATAGTCACACTGGATGCACATTGTGAAGTTGAATCCTAAGGCGACAGATGCTGACTTTTGAGCAGTTCACGCTACTGTAAGGTATTTGGCTTAACAGCATTAAAAATGCTAAAATTTTTTCTACATACCCTCATGCTAATGTTAGATGCATTAGCTAAGAAGAAGGTATGGCATACTTCGTGTTCTCAAAAGAATTTGGTAGTGGGTGGTTGCAGTATTCACAAGATAAGATGCTATTTTTCAGTTGTGTATCTGATGGCATATTTCACTTTCACAATCGATTTTTAACATCAGCTGTTTCAGGCAGCCGTGTTTGATTTTTTGATGCTATAAAATATCTAAATATTGGAGAATATAGCATTAAAGCAAAGACGTAAAGTGTGAAACACTTTCGAAATTAATGCTTGCACAAAAGTTTCACCATCGTAGAATATACTGAGAAAGTGCCGAAAAATCGTGTCTGACGATATATTCCGTTCATATGCTGCACATAGAACGCTAAAAATCTACATGTCATAGTTCGGTTTCGTTAGGAAGAGGAAACGCTGTTGGCAAATTTCTACACCGTATGTGTAAAAAATTTACACACAACCGATAGTTGCTGTATATTCAAGCTGTTTTGTAGTTATATATTTCAATTAGACACAGTTATCGCGACTTAACTCACATCAATACGCTCTCTAATCAAAAGAGTGTTACGCACATTTAAAGTTGTCTCGGAAGTTTGCCACCACAATGGTCGCCGAGGCGCTCTTCAATTTGTCCGCTGTTCGCAGTCGGCCGCTCACGCTATTGTGGGGGCTTGGCTAGGTAATACAGTAACCTTTGAACTGTAAGTTCATGTAAACAAACGAGTCCGCACCTGACGTCTTATGATTGATCTTCAGATTTCAAGATTTTACCAAAATTTTAAGGTGTTCATAAAGGTGTATGGTTCATCAAAACTTAATAGATGACAATTGTAGTTTTTCGTAAATAGTTCGCAAGTGATATAATCGTTAGACAAACTGTTAGGTTCATAAAATTTACAATATTCTCGTTTCAAAAAAATCTTAGTACTGACTGTTTTATCGAGAGTGTTAAAAAAAATAATCTTCGGCTGTTCGCGGATGATGCTGTCGTTTATCGGTTAGTGACGTCAACAGAGGATCAAAAGCGATTTAAACAAAATTTTTATGTGGTGCGAAAATTGACAATTGACACTAAATAAAGAAAAGTGTGAAGTAATACACATGACCACTAAAAGAAATCCGCTGAACTTCAACTATGCGATAAATCAGTCAAACCTTAAGGTCGTAAATTCTACCAAATACCAAGGAGTTACAATTACGTACAACATAGAAAATATTGTGGGGAAGGCGAACCAAAGGTTACGTTTCATTGGCAGAACGCTTCGAAGATGCACCAGCTCCACCAAAGAGACTGCCTACATCACACTTGTGCGTCCTCTCCTGGAGTACTGTTGCCCAGTGTGGGACCCTCACCAGGTGGGACTGACGGAAGACATTGAGAAGGTTCAGAGAAGGGCAGGTCGTTTTGTTTACGGGTGGGAAAGCGTCACGGAAATGTTGCACGAAATGGGATGGAAATTATTTAAAAAAAGACGTTATTCATTGCGGCGTGATCTGTTTGTGAAGCTTCAATCACCGACTTTTACTTCTGAATGTGAAAATATTTTGCTAGCACCGACCTACTTAGGAAGACATGGCCATCCCAATAAATTAAGAGAGATCAGATCGAAAACGGAACGATTTAGGTGTTCTTTCTTCCCGCGTGCTATTAGAGAATGGAACGGTAGAGAAAGGTTATGAAAGTGGTTAATGAGCCCTCTGCCAGGCACTTGAATGTGATTTGCAGAGTATCTATGTACATGTAGATGTAGATGTGGATGTAGATTTCCTATGAAACGTCAGAAGCGGTTAGACTGTTAAGCGCAAATGGTCATCACGTCACGTTTATGTTGTGGACTGCTACGCGAGAGATCGTCCGCCTTTCTCAGTGCACTCTGGTCGTCGGTGGTGTAACAGCGGTAAAGCAGAGCAAATAACCGGCTAGCGGCTAGCCGCTGGAGATTCCAGACGACGCACTAAAGGCAAGCAGTCAGCCGGAGGCGTAACCAGTCCAGCCCAGTCGAGTCCAGCGCTGGAGTCCAGTCCAGGCACTCCAGTCCAGTCCAGTCCAGTCCGGCGGCGCATCATCACTCACTTTCCCCGGACACGGCTGGACACGGTGTTAGCCAGACGGGCACCAGCTCTGCCCTTATGCAGCGCGGCGGTCGTCGAACCAGCAACTATTCTGCTGGTGTTACAGGGGGAACGACAGCAAACGAGAGTTCCGTGCTGACATTTTTATGTACAGAAAAAAAAAATCGCACTGACGTGTTAACGGCCCACTTTAGATTTGTAGTTTTATAAGTTTTTGCAAACATTTTGGACCAAAATAATAATGTAAACAACAAAAAATTAATTATTGATAGATCTGAAGCACTGAATTAAAATTTGTGGTGCGGCCGGGAATCGAACCCGCACCACAAATTTTAATTCATTGCTTCAGATTTATCAATAATGTCTTTGACATATTTGAGACATAAATCCGTCTCTGGGATTGTTTATTTCTATTAATTGATATTTATATCCCCATAACAGGATTGTTCCGCCATGTCCATTGCCGAGGTGCTATTCCGCTGCATGGAGGGCCTTGGCAGTAATGGCACTTATCTTTGGAACAAAGAAGCTGAATTAAAGTTTGTGACGTGGAGGGAAGTCGTACTTAGACTACTCTGAGGCGCTTTAATCGTTAGTGGTGTGGTAGGCTAACGGTTAAGACGGCTGCCTAGTAAGCATGGAGGTCCGGGTTCGATTCCCGGCCGCACTACAAATTTTAAATCAATGCTTCAGATCTATCAATAATGTCTTTGACATATTTGAGACGTAAACCCGTCTCTGGGATTCTTTAATTGTATTAAAAAATTAATTAATAAGAATGTCTGAAACCCTTTTAGAAAAACAAGAATTTTTAGGTTGTGGCTGGTTTTGAACCACTGACCTTCAACGTCACAGTCCAACGCATTGTCCACTACGCTACGTCCAACACTTAAAATTCGCCACCTTTAATTTAGATTAGATTAGATTAGATGTACTTTTCGTTCCAGTAGATCCGAATTGAGGTAATCCTCTTGGATGTAGAACATGTCAGAACAAAATACACAATTTCCTAATTGTTGAGCCTACAGCATCATATATGTCGTAAAAAGACATTGTAATAAAGTTCCAGATTGCTGCTTATGTTTCATTTAATATTACTACAGCTGTTTCGACAGTTTGTCTTTCAATTCTTCAGTACATAGCATTCAGAAACAACTTTAATCCAGAGATTGTCACTCAGTTGTATAAGAAACAAATTACACCGAATGAAGACCAAACACACAAAGACATCCACCTAGCTAGAGAAGACAGAAAATTGAAATACATACCCGCCACATACTTCGGTAAAATATCCAACAAAATTAACGAACTTTTCAAAAACACCAGGATTAAATTTGCTTTTCGCACTAACAACAATCTACGAACAAAATTGCACTTTACATCCATCAGTAATTCCCCATACTTAGAGCCAGGTATTTACAAAATCGCATGTGACAACTGTAACAGCTTTTACATTGGTCAGACTGGACATAATTTCCTCACAAGATATCGTGAACACGTAAGAATAAGTGAAAACAACCAATCTAGTTTCTATTTACATCTCAGAAACGAAAACCATTCAGCACTTAACATCGAAAACGCACTTACGATTTTGCATAAAATACTAAAGGGAATAGAAATGAATATTTTGGAGGAATTTGAAATCTATATTCACACTAAAAATTATCCGAACGAAATACTTAATGAACACACTGATTTCAAACATAAAAATTATCTGGTTAATTTTATTGACTTTATCGATGAAAAAGGCTCAAAAGCAAAGATATACTAAATGAACAGAGGAAAAAACAAAATAAACCTCTCTGACAAATATTAAAGTTAAAAAAGTATCTCATAACTTAGTTGATTACTGTATATGTAAACATCTTTGACAAAGTTGTTGCTAATTACGGAAAAATATAAAAGTTTCTTTAATTTAAAGTTTTAATGTAAAAAGCTGCATAACACCTGACAGTTAAAGCAACAGTTACGCCAGATGTCAACATTAATTAACGTCCAAACATCGTAGACGTAAGTTTCTTAAGAAAATTTACAACAAACAAATTTATGTATATTTGCCTATTGTTTTATTTGTAATTAATGTAATTCTTATACACGCAGGCGCTTGAGAATGACAAACTGTCGAAACAGCTGTAGCAATATTAAATAAAACATAAGCAGCAATCTGGAACTTTATTACAAAATACACAATATATACTTACAAATAGAGAACATATGTGTTAATGTACCTTCCACAGACCCCAAATGTAATTGCCCTTGTGGATGTGGAGTAGGTCAGAAAAAACAATTATCTTAAAAATATTTACATTTCGAAGTACACAAAACGTATTACTACTTACTAATTTATTAGGTGCATATTAAAATTCTTAGCAATTACTTCCTTTATTTTTTATTTTTATTTTTTATTTAATTTTTTTATTTTCTTACACTGATTTACAATGATTACATTACTGCACAAACTTGTACTGAAGTCAAACTGAACACAGTATTCATATTTGTGAATATTATATACAATAAGTTACAATCTATCACTTCTGGTAAGAAATTCATCAATGGAGTAGAAGGAGTTGGCCACCAAAAAATCCTGTTGACTCTTATCAAACTGTACTTTATTATGAGTTAAATTTTTTTATGGCTGCTGGCATGTTATTGAAAATGTGAACTGCTGAATATTGGACACCTTTCTGATCCAAAGTAAGTGACTTTAAATCTTTATGCAAGTTATTCTTGTTTCTAGTATTGATCCCATGGACTGAACATTGGTTTGAAAAAAAGATATATTTTAACGACAAATTTCATTAGAGTAGTAAGTATCCCCAGTTCCTTAAATAGCCGTCTATATGAGGTTCTTGAGTTGACACCACAAATGATCCGTAACGCACGTTTTTGTGCTCTGAAAACTTTTGCTTGGCCTGATGAGTTGTCCCAGAAAATAATCCCGCATGACATTATAGAGTGAAAATATGCATAATGTGCTAGCTTTTTTATTTTTATATCTCCTATATCTGACAACATTCGCATAGCAAACAGGGACTTCTTTAGGCGTTTCAGCAGTTCTGTTGTATGCCCCTCCCAGTTAAATTTATTATCCACCTGTAATCCTAAGATTCTAATCTCATTCTAGTGATGGCCGTTGTTAACTGATGCTAATATGGCATTTGTAGACACTAGATTATCATCTATCGTACGAATAATTTGTTAATTCTTCAGTGCGCCATTGCTTTGGAATGAAAACGTGTAAGTTACAGTAAGAAAATCATCATATACGCAAAGCACCATGCCTTATGCCAGAGAGAGTTCTGGGCGAGGAATGTCACGTGACATCTGCGAACGGCTGGTTTTCGTTAATTCAGTAGAGGGCGTCAAAACTCTGTTATTTTTGCAAATATCTCTCAAACGATACGAGATATGAAAAAAAGAAAAATCATAAGGGAACAAAGCTGTAGAGAATCTTCTCCTCTACAAATTCGGTTATTCAATTTTAGCGTCAGATGAACGGTTTATATGCCATTAAAATTACATTACAAACTACCTTTCTTTGATATTACTAACGTATTTCTTGTCGGAAATATTTGAAAAAGCGAGGTTCTGGTCTCTGGTAGCCAACAATTATGTCTGTAAAATTTGGTGCCAATCGGTTGAACGGTTCGACCTAAAAAGTGGGAACACGTTACAGCCAGACAGACATCGTCAAACCGCCGTTATTTTTGCAAATATGTCTGTAACGATGCAAGATATGAAAAAAAACATAATAGAGCGAAGTTGTAGAGAATTTTCCTCTCTTCCAAATAGGTTATTCAATTTTCGTGTCTGATGAACGGTTCGTTTGCAATTACAATTATATTACAAACGGCTTTTTTGGCATTACTACAGTATTTTTTCTTCGAAAAATTTTGGAAAAGGGAGGTTCTGGTCTCTGTCTGCCTAAAATTATGTCTGTGAAATTTCGTGTTGATCGGTTGAACGGTTTGTCTTAAAACCGGGGAACACTTTACGGACAGTCAGACAGACAGACAGACAGACATCCCAAAATCGCCGTTATTTTTGCAAATATCTCTGAAACGATACGAGGTATGAAGGAAACGTAAGGGAGCAAAGTTGTAGAGAATTTTCTCCTCTACAAATTCGGTTATTCAATTTTTGTGTCTGGTGAATGGTTAAGCCGTTATTTTTATTTAAATTTCGAGCTGTCAAAAAACGATCGTAAAGGCCCACTTTTAGTGTTACTACAGTAACAGAGAGGGCAAAAAAAAAAAAAAAAAAAAAAAAAAAAAAAAAAAAAAAAAAAAAAAAAAAAAAAGAGAGAGAGATAGGAATGAGATACAAAGCTCACATTCACAGGACAGGTTTATTACTATTTCTCATGTGTCGCCTAACACAGAAAATACCAACGTGTGGGATATCATAATAACTGAATGATTGACAAAGAAACTTCCTGGAAGATTAAATTTGTGTGCCGGAACCGGGACTCGAATCTGAGACCTTTGTCTTTCTCGGGCAAGCGCTGCAGAGGGAAAGTTTCATTCTGAAAACATCCCTAGGCTGTGTCTAAGCCATGTCTCCACCATATCCTTTTTTCAGGAGTGCTAGTCTTGCAAGGTTCGCATGAGAGCTTCCGTGAAGTTTGGAAAGTAGGAGGCGAGGTACTGGCGGAAGTAAAGTTGTGAGGCGGCATCGTGAGTCGTGTCGGGGTAGCTCAGTCGGTAGAGCGCTTGCCCGTGGAAGGAAAAGGTCCCAGGTTCGAGTTCCAGTTCCGGCAAACAATTTTAATCTGCCAGGAAGTTTCATATCAGTGCACACTCCGCTGCAGAGTGAAAGTTTCAACAACAACAAAAAAAAGTTCAAATGTTTGTTAAGCTTATGGGACTTAACTATGGGGTCATCAGCCTCTAAACTTACAAACTACTTATGAACTACTTACGAACTAGGACGGCACAAATATCCATGCCCGAGGGGGGATTCGAACCCCCGACCGTAGTGACTGGAGCGCCTCAGTCCCCGCGGCCACCGCGGCCGGCTGAAAGTTTCATTCTGGATGATTGACGGTTGATTTTCTAGCATGCGTAACAGAGATCGAAGTAGAAGCACAGGATTATAACGATAAGAGATACAGTTCTTATAAAATCGTTCTTAAAAAATGCCAAACTTTAAAATAGTGCTGCATTATAATGAAATATAAACAGAGATAAATTTATATAAAACAAAAATTGATAGTTACATGCGTAATTTTAATGTTCGATCTAAACATGGTGGAATGACAGTGGCTGGCCGCGGTGGCCGAGGGGACTGAGGCGCTGCAGTCACGGTCTGCACGGCCACTACTGTCGGGGGTCCGAATGCCCCCTCGGGCATGGATATTTGTGCCGTCCTTAGTATTAGTTAGTTCATAAGTAGTTTGTAAGTTTAGGGACTGATGACCCCGTAGTTAAGTCCCATAAGCTATAAAAGCATTTGAACATTTGAATGACAGTGAGAATGAAGTGGAGAGATTATGACAAAACTCGAAAAATGAGCAACAACTCTTTTGGTGTAACAGCTCGAGGGACGCATCAGTTCCGTGCTAACATATTTATGGATACAAGTGTTCAGAAAAAGAAACAGATAGCCTTGAATGGCTCGAGATAGGAAGTTCACTTCACAACACAGGTTAGTTACTATTTCTGATAGAAAATACGAGCGTATGGGATATCATATTAACAGGACGATTTTATTAATGAGTTTCTAGCAAACATAACATATAATTAAGTTAATATTTACGACCGGTTTTGCCCTATTATTGCCCTTCTTCTGGTGACTGCACAGACAGAGAGAGAGAGAGAGAGAGAGAGAGAGAGAGAGAGAGAGAGAGAGAGAGAGAGAGAGAGAGAGGGAGAGGGAGAGGAGGAGATAGAGAATGGGGGAATGAAATGGATTTAAAAAAGGGGGATGATAGGAGGGGGGAAGTAGATGGATATTGCGTGGGGTAAGAGGGAGTGGTGTGAAGATACGGGGAGGAGGATATGGACAAAGGAAGGTGGGATAAGTAGAGGAGGAAGGAAGGGATAGACATCGGGAGAAGAAGAGGAGAGATTGGGGTATATATCCCATACACATTAGTGACTGCGAAGCGTTGCCGTTTTCAAAAATGTTCAAATGTTTGTATAGTCTATTGGACTTAACTACGGGGTCATCAGTCCCTAAACTTAAAAACTACTTATGAACTACTTACGAACTAGGACGGCACAAATATCTATGCCCGAGGGGGGATTCGAACCCCCGACCGTAGAGGCCGTGCAGACCGTGACTGGAGCGCCTCAGTCCCCTCGGGCACCGCGGCCGGCGTTGCCGTTTTGCTAGTAGCAAATAATTTGTTTCCAAACAGTGAACAAAAACATGCTACACATGTAAAATTCTGAGTGTTATCAGCACCCGAAGATGGGCACAAGCCCAAAACCGGCCGTGTCGTAAATAAATATTACTATCTTTAATATGGCAGGTAGCGGGTTTTATCCTCGACACTTTGTTAGGAACTCACGGAGTTTAAACACATCCATAATGGATGAAACACACTTAATCTTTCCTTTCTCTTTTTTCCGTTTCCTTCCTCTACTTTCGCTCGAGTCATAAGTAACTGAAACAGGAAAAGAAGGAAATTACAGTGGCTTGTAGAATACCCTCCGCCACACTCCGTGAGGTGGCTGGCTTAGTATAGGTGTAGATGCGTAGATGTAAGTATTAAAAGAAACCTTACCCAACAGGTGCAGGTGACTGTCAGTCCGCGCACTTATTGGCGTGTTTCCTCATCGCTAACGCCGCAGGGAACGGCACCTCGTCGCTGGGCTGTTGAGAGTCGCTAATTGCGACACAGCGGACGTGGTCGTCCGTGGACTCCGCTGTTGCTCCAGAAAAACCGCCGACGGCTGCCGTTCCCTTCACCGCGTCGTGTGCAGACAGACGCTCAACTAGCGCTGTGGATGATCGGGAAACACCTGCCGGTTTGCTAATACTAGAAGAAGGTGGCGTTTGTGCCCAAATCCGGCTAAGACTGAAGTTTACGCTTTTCACCTCAACAATAATGTAGCCAATCAAGCCACCCAGGCACTTGGGTGTGATTTGCAGTGTGTCCCATGTAGATGCAGTTGTACAAGTTGTGTTTCGCTCTCTGTTGGTTAAACAGAACTCGGTAAAGGTATGTTCTCGAAACTTCGACAAAAGCCCGTACCGAGCGACAGAGCGTGTCTCCTGCAGAGTCTTCCACTGGAGTTTAGCGATCATCTCCGTAACGCTTTCTCGATTACCAAATGATCCTGTAACGAAGCGCGCTGCTCTCCGTTGGATCTTCTCCACTTCCTCTATCAACCCCATCTGGTATGGATCCCATACCAGTAAGCAGCATTCAAGCAGTGGGCGAACAAGTGCACTGTAATCTAGTTCCTTTGTTTTCGGACTGCATTTCCTGAAGATTCTTCCAATGAATCTAACTCGGGCATCTGCTTTACTGACGTTTGTTTTTATATGCTCGTTCCTTTTTAAATCATTCCTAATGCCTACTCCCAGATACTTTATAGAATTAACTGCTTCCAGTTGCTGCCCTGATATAGTGTACCTAAATGATAAAGGATCTTTCTTTTTGTGTAACGCTGCACAGCGATGTAAAATGGAGCGAGTATATAAAGACAGTCGTGGGGAAAGCGAATGGTCGACTACGGTTTATTGGGAAAATTTTGGGAAGGTTTGATTCGTCTATAAAGGAGACAGCGTATAATACGCTTGTGCAACACCATCTTGAGTATTGCTCAAGTCTTTGGGATATCCACCAGTTCTGTTTAAAGGAGGACAAAATGTTCAAATGTTTGTTAAGCTTATGGGACTTAACTACGGGGTCATCAGTCCCTAAACTTACAGTCTACTTATGAACTACGTTACACTAAAGACGGCACAAATATCCATTCCCGACAGTAGTGGCCGTGCAGACCGTGACTGAAGCGCCTCAGTCTCCTCGGCCCCCGCGGCCAGCAAAGGAGGACAAAGAGGCAGTTCAGAGGCGGGGGGCGAGGTTTGTAACTGGTAGGTTCGATTATTGCGCGTGTGTTACTGAAATGCTTCGGAAACTCAACTGGCAGGCGATGGAGGGGAGGCGACGTTCTTTTCGAGAAACAGTGTTGAAGGAATTTATAAGGACGGCATTTGAAGCGGACTGCAGAACGATTCTACATCAACATCTACATGGGATACTCTGCAAATCAGATTCAAGTGCCTGGCACAGAGTTCATCGAACCACTATTATACTATTTATCTCCCATTCCACTCTCGAATAGCGCGCGGGAAGAAAGAACACCTGAATGTCTCGGTTCGGGATTTGATTTCTCGTATTTCATTCTGATGATTATTTCTACCTATGCAAGTAAGAGTCAACAAAATACGAGGCGCATCAAGAAAGTAAGTTCCGTTTCAATTTATCTCCGCTGCAGCGCTGCGACTGCAGTTCCGCACATGCGCTGTAGACGATGTGCATCAAGGAGAAGAACGTGCGCCATTTGGAGATCGCTGTCAGTTACGTACGCTTTGTTGTGCTTGTTTGAAATGTCGGCGTCGATTGAAAATCCCACCGCCTGTGAAATCGGGTCTATGATTCGGTTTCTGAATGCGAGGAAAGTGAAACCAAGTGAAACTTATCGGCAAATTTGCGTTGTTTACGGACCAAATGCGATGAGGGATTCGATGGTGAGTGTGGTGTCGCACAAGTCCAAAGTGCGCGCCACGTACTTTCGCCGCGCGCCGCCATGCACGCACGGCGCGGCGTTCTTACGACGTCAGCCACGAGCGCCCTCTGCTGCAACTCCGCTCGTGGCCACCACTGAACGACATCGTTCACTTGGGACTGAGATAGCAACCAGTTAACACTTCGGAATCAGATAGGCACCAGTGAAGACTTGGCTATCGGACAGGCACTAGGCAGGCCTCTAGCTCAACTATGTATCAACATTCTGCAGTACTGATTGTGTAAAAGTTAAGTATCGTGTAAATTCTGTGCAATATATATCTCATTCTAATTTACTCTAGTGTTTCTAGTTTCTGGCTGCTCCCCTCCGTACCTGCACCAGCGTGCTATCTTAATTCCTGTGTCGGTCTCATTCCACTCGGCCACCGACACCTACGACGGAAACGAGACACAAAAGCGGCGACGAGGCTGGGACACAAAAGTGAGAAGTTGGGCCCGACAGTTCAATGGCGGGCGTAGTGATGTGCACGATGAAGAACGAAGTGGGCGTCCACCTTTGCTTACAGAACAACTGGTTCACGCGATCGATGACAAGAGGCAGGAAAACCGTAGGTTTACAGTTAGTGCTCTCGCTATGGACGATGAGCTGAAAGAAACTGTTTCCAAGTGGTCTAAGACACAGGCGGCAGATTCCTATGAAGAAGGTATACAAAACCTGGTGCCACGCAATGACAAATGCCTGCAAAATTTCGGCAGTTATGTGGAAAAGTAGTTGTAGAATTTTGTGCAATAAATATTTCTTCGGTATCCGTATACATTTTCATTATATTACCAAGCGCAACTTACTTTCTTAACGTGCCTCCTATTTTCGCATTCGGAGGAGAATGTTGGCGATTGTAGTTTCGTAAGCAGCCCACGCCGCAGCGATAAGCGTCGTTGTTTTAATGATTCCCTTCCCAGATCCTGTATCATTTCCGTAACGTTGTCTCCCGTGTATCGCGACAATACGAATGAGCTGCTCTTCTTTGGACTCTTTCGATGTCCTCCGTCAAACCCACCTGATAAGGATACCACACTGGGCAGCAATACTCCAAAAAGAACGGACAAGCGTAGTGTATGCAGTTTCTTTTGTAGTTCTGCTGCATCTTTTAAGTGCACTGCCAATGAAACGCAGTCTCTCGTTCGCTTTTCCCACGATACTATCTACGTGTTCTTTCCACTTTAAATGTGAAGTAGTAGTAATTTCTATGCGTTTAGTGGAGTTTACGACCTTCACGTTTGATTGATTTATCTTCTAAACAAAGTTTAACGAATTTCTTTTCACGCCTCTCATTATTTAGAGTCAATTGCCAATTTTTACACCATATTGATATGTTATTCAGATCGTTCTGCAGTTGGTTTTGATTTTCAGATGATTTTACTAGACGGTAAATGACGGCGTCATCTGCAAACAACCTAAAAGAACTACTTAGATTTTCTTCCAAATCGTTTATGTACATAAGGAACAGCAGAGGACCGATAATTCAGATGCGAAGGCTGGCTGAGTAGTCATCATGCTTGAAAATCTAAACCAATAAAAACAATGCTATGGAACGTGTTTGATGATAAGGAAACTGATGATCAATGAGAATCACGTAATTATACTCAAAGAAAAATTTTAAAAAATGTTCCCAACCGACTTGCCCTTTGAATTTTAAACGGATTCAGTTCTCGACTCGTCTTGCATTCACGATGATGATTAACAAATCTCAAGGGCAGTCGTCGTGTGTTTGTGGTCTGAAGTTACAAAATCAATGTTCTTCCTGGGGTCGACTGTATGTGGAGTGTCGCCAAACCTTCGCTTTATTTGTTCATGCGCCTTATAACAAAACGAAAAATATCATACATCAGAAGATCCTTCAGTGAAGACTTCGTACCCGGGGCAGCAAAATACAAGATGCGTCTGAAATGTTCGGTGAATGGTCTCATGAACTAAAGGAAACAAAACAAAATAACTTTACTGGCCTTCAAAGTAATCCCCATTGGCTACAGTACACTTGTGACATCGGTTATGCAGCTGTTGGAAACTGCCAGCAAACACTTCTTGTGGAATCGCTCGAAGCAGCGAGGTGACACGTTGTTGGATCTCCGCAACCGTTGCAAAACGTAAGCATTTCAGAGCTATCATCCTGAACACAATTGTCATCTTAAGTATCTGGGTATTACAGTTGATAGATCCCTGACACCTTGAAAATGTTGGCCAGAAACTAAAAACACGAAATAATATTATTAGAAAATTGGCGGGGAAGTTCTTGGGGTGCAAATGCATCCACACTGCGAACAGCAGCAACATCGATAGTCTACACCACTGCCGAATACTGTGCTGCGGTCTGGGAGAGAAGCCACCACACCGACAAGGTAGACGTACAGCTCCACGAAACCATGCGGATAATCACCGGCACATTAAAGTCTACGCCAACACCGTGGCTCTCCGTCATCGCTAATATTGCTCCACCAAAATTAAGAAGAAAGAAAGAATCTTTTAAAGAATGGGAAAAAATAGTAAAAATAAATGAAGGAAACTGTTTACCTATGCAGGATGTAATAACAAATTTGCCAAATTACCGTTTGAAATCACGAAAGCCGATATGGAATAACTGCTATATAAGAGGAGAGGTCACCTTCAACCTAAAAGAGAACTGGAAAAAAGAGTGACAGAATTCAGTCTGTCATCGTCACCTCATAAGAGATCGCTCAAAAGAACTAAAAGGGTTCAACTTCGCAAGAAAAGACTGGACTAAGCGCAATCGCATCAGAAGTGTAGATGTAAGGCCACGCTTTATAAGTGGGGACTCACGGACAGCCCAAGTTGTGATTGTGGAGCACCTGAGACAGACGCTGGACCACACCATAAGAGTGTGTCCAAAAGGAAAATATAGTGGCTCTGCCGAGGACTTTATAGAAGCCACACCTCAGGCTATGAAGTGCATTCAAGATCTGCTTGTCTCACATGGCACACGTCGTAATTCCAAGTGTTCTGTCATAATATATCACTCATCAATCACAGGTACCGAAAATGAGCTCTTGTACAATCTTATATATATATATATATATATATATATGGTGTCCCAGCTATCCTGTCCACCCAAAATATCTCTTGAACAATAACAGCTATTGGAAAACGACTTTCACTGGTATCAATGTACGGCTGGGGCCCATGAATGTACATATTTGGAAACATTCTAAAACGAAAGCAAATGTGTTCTTTTAACACAAACTTATGTTTTTTTAAATGGACACCCTATATTTTTTCTTCAGCAATCCATAGCATGACAAATCACATAAACAATGGCATTGATTGCATCGCAATATTCCAGTTACATCTCGAGATATTGCGACGCGAAGTTGACGCTTGAAATACGCGAAACGCGCGGCTAGCGCTCGTCCTGAGCAGCATGGGGTTCTCGCCTGAGTCTCGAGACGAGCGCTAGCCGCGCGTTTCGCGTATTTCAAGCGTCAACTTCGCGTCGCAATATCTCGAGATGTAACTGGAATATTGCGATGCAATCAATGCCATTGTTTATGTGATTTGTCATGCTATGGATTGCTGAAGAAAAATTATGGGTTGTCTATTTAAAAAAAAACATAAGTTTGTGTTAAAAAAAACCATTTGCTTTCGTTTTAGAATGTTTCCAAATATGTACATTCATGGGCCCCAGCCGTACATTGATACCGGTGAAAGTCGTTTTCCAATAGCTGTTATTATTCAAGAGATATTTTGGGTGGACAAGAGAGCTGGGACACCCTGTATATATATAATTGTTCTGTGTTTAATTATACTTCTAAATATGCTGATGTCATATGCCATACGATAAATAAAAACCTGCTTATCGCAGCTAATGCTGCCAATACACCTTTCTCAACGAAAGCATTCGGATCTCTGAATTGTGATAGGTAATAAAGGAAGTTTGCATTTTAAAATTTCATCGATGCGGTAGCCATCGTTCGTGTGAAACACAACTAGATCTTTACACACACGGCCACGGCGGAGCGGCCGAGCGCATTGAGGCGCTATGCTACGATGCGCGAGGTCGTTCCCCTACGGGGGTTCGAATCCCCCCTCGGGCATGGGTGTATCTGCTGTCTTTAGTATGAGCTAGTTCAAAAGTAGTTTGTAGGTTTAGCGACTGATAACCCCGCAGTTAAGTCCCTTATGCTTAACAAACATTTGATCATTTTTTTTTACTCACACTGAGTGGTGAGTGCTATCAACAACGGTTCTCAAATTGATTCCGTATTTCTAGATTTCCAGAAGGCTTTTGACACCGTACCTCACAAACGGCTTTTAATCAAATTGCGTGGTTACGGAATATCGCCCCAGATTTGAGACTGGATAGTGGATTTCCTGTCAGAGAGGACACAGTTTGTAGTAATCGACGGTAAGGCATCGACCGAAACAGGGGAGATATCCGACGTTCCACAGGGTAGTGTTATTGGTCCTCTGCTGTTCCTTATTTACATAAACGATTTGGGAGAAAATCTAAGTAGCTCTCTTAGGTTGGTTGCAGATGACGCTATCATTTTATGGTCTAGTAAAATAATCTGAAGATCAAAACCAAGTGCAGAACGATCTGAATAAGATATCACTATGGTATAGAAATTAACTATTGACTCTATATAATGAGAAGTGTGAAGTCGTCTACATGAGTACGAAAAGAAATCCGTTAAAATTTGTTTGCGAGATAAATCAATCGAATGTGAAGGCTGTAAACTCCACTAAATACCTAATAATTACCATTACATAAGACTTAAACTGTAAAGAACACGTAGATAATGTCGAAGGAAAGGCGAACAAGAGACTGCGTTTTATTGGCAGAACCCTTAAAAGATGCAACAGAACTACTAAAGAAATTGCATACACTACGCTTGTCTGTCTTCATTTGGAGTATTGCTGCCCAGTGTGGCATCCTTATCAGGTGGGTTTGAAGGAGGACATCGAAAGAGTTCAAATAAGGGCAGCTCGTTTCGTATTGTCACGATACAGAGGAGACAGCGTTACGGAAATTATACAGCATCTGGGATGGGAATCATTACAACAACAGCACTTATCGCTGCGGCGTGGTCTACGTACGAAACTTCAATGACTAACATTCTCCTCCAAATGCGAAAATATATTGTTGACTCCCACTTACATAGGCAGAAATGATCATCAGATTAAATTACGAGAAGTCAGACCTAGGACGAAGAGATTCACGTGTTCCCTATTCGAGAATGGAATGGGAGATAAATCGTATAACGGTAGTTTGATGAACCCTCTGCTAGGCACTTAAATGTGATTTGCAGAGTATTCCATGTAGATGTAGATATAGGGTAAGTCACGCTAAAACGAAATGGAAAAACTTCTGTCACTGCATCGGCACGGCCTTAGGAAGCATCAAATCGTGAGAAACTCAGCTTGCTCTTTTCTCTCATGACATTTTGCGTGCTTTGGATGAAAGGGAACAGACCGACTACATATTTCTTGATTTCCGAAAGGCGTTTGACACGGTACCGCACTGCAGACTGCTGCCGAAGATAGAGGAGGATTGGGTAGCATTGAGATCTAAAATAGTGGAGGCAGCAGAGGACAAAATAGGTAGGAAGGCAAGACCTACAAAAATCCTTGGATATCACAGGAAACTTAATCGATGAAAGGAGAAAATATAAAAATGCAGTAAATCAAACAGGAAAAATTGAGTACAGACGTCTAAGAAATGAGATTGACAAAAAGTGAAAAATGGCTAAGCATGAGTGGCTAGAAGGCAAATGCAAGGATGTAGAATAATGTATAAGAAGGGGAAAAATAGATACACCCTACACGAAAATAAAAGAGATATTTGGACATAATAAAAACTGCTCTATGAACATCAAGTACACAGATGGAAAAGCAGTTATCAGCAAAGAAGGGAGAGCTGAAAGGTGGAAAGAGTATATAGAGAGACTCTACGAAGGAAATGAACTTAGAGGCAATATTGTAGGAAGGGCACAAGAAGTAGAAATCGGAGATACTATACTGAGAGATGAATATGACAGAGCACTGAAAGACCGTAGACGAAACAAGGCCCCCGGAGTAGATGACATTCAGAGCTACTGAAGTTTCTGGAGAAACGGCCATGACAAAACTGTTTCACCTGATGTGTAAGATGTATGAGACAGGCGAAGTACCCTCAGACTTTAAGAAAAATGTTATAATCCCCATTCCAAAGAAAGCAGGCCCAGACAAGTGTGAAAACTACTGAACCATCAATTTAATACGTCACGGTTGCAAAATAATAACACGAATTATTTACAAAAGAATGGAAAATCTGGTAGAAGCCGACCTCGGGGAAGATCAGATTGCGTTCAGGAGAAATGTAGGAACACGGGAGGCTATACTCACTTTACGGCTTATCCTAGAAGATAGATTAAAAAAAGGCATACCTACATATCTAGCTTTTGTAGATTTGGAGAAGGCTTTTGACAGTGTTGCTTGGAATAAACTCTTTCTAGTTCTGAAGCAAGCAGGAGTAAAATAGAGGGAGCGTAGGGTTATTTACAACTTGTACAAAAACCAGACAGCGGTTGTCAGAGTTGAAGGGCATGAAAGGGATGCAGTGGTTGGAAAGGGAGTAAGACAGGGTTGTAGTCTTTCTCCAATGTTATTCAATTTGTACATTGGGCAAGCTGTAAAGGAAAGCAAGGAGAAATTTGGAGAAGGAATTAAAGTTCAGGGGGAAGAATTATAAACATTGCGTTCTGCCGACGACATAGTAATTCTGTCAGAGACAGCAAAGGACCTGCAAGAGCAGTTGAACGGAATGGACAATGTGCTGAAAGGTGCATATGAGATGAACATTAACAAGAGCAAAACTAGGGTAATGGAGTGCAGTCTAAGAAAATCAGGTGATGCTGAAGGAATTAGATTGGGAAACGAAGCAATAAATTAGGTAGATGAGTTTTGTTATTTGGGCAGTAAAATAAAAAGCGATGGTCACAGTACAGAGGGTATAAAATGCAGAATGGCAATGGGAAGAAAGGCGTTTTTGAAAAGGAGAGATTTGTTAACATCGAATATTAATCTATATGTAAGGAAGTCCTTTTGGAAGGCATTTGTGTGAAGTGTGGCATTGTATGGAAGTGAAACATGGACGATAAACAATGTGGACAGAAAGAGGATTGAGGCTTTTGAAATGTGGTGTTACAGAAGAATGCTGAAGATTAGGTTGATGGATCGCATAACTAATGAAGAGGTACTGAACAGAATTGGGAAGGAAAGGAATTTCTGGCATACCTTGACTAAAAGAAGGGATCGTTTGTTAGATATCAAGGAATCGTAAATTTAGCAATGGAGAGGCTTGCTCAGGATAGAGTAGGGTGGAGAGCTGCATCAAACCAATCTTCAGACTGAAGACAACCACAACAACATGCCTTCAGAATTTTGACAAGCTAAATTGTCTTGTAAGTAAACATAAGCTAACCCTTATTTTAAGGTAAGTCAAGACCACAACAACAACAACAACATGATATCACATCATAGTTAATGAAAACTGCCTCATTATGCTGCGCGTGATAGCGAGATTTTATTCGTCAACTACTTGACAGTGAGAGCAGTTAGCCTCTCGTGGGAAACTTTGAACAGAATTTCAAATCCTTACGAAACTTTTTTCCTCTGACGAACCCGCCAAAATTATGAAATGAGAAAATGTTGTCGCTTACTACTTTTCCGAAGTTCATGATGTATATGTACGGCATTTGGCATGGCGTTATAAGTTATTACTTCTACACTGTAAATTTTATTCACGGGACGATTCATTAACAGTACGCATACATACCACAGAATGTTCCTTCGATATTATATCACAGTTCGACATATAGTTCAGGAGATATTAGTCATAAACAATTAGATTCATGAAAAGCTGCATAATCTTTCAAATGTTCAAATGTTTGTAAATCTATCGGACCAAACTGCGTGGTCATCAGTCCGTAGCTTACAAACTACTTAAACCTAGGTAAACTAACCTAAGGACAGACACACACACCCATGCCCCGGGGAGGACTCGAACCTCCACGGCGAGCAACCGCGCGCTCCTCAGCGAGACGCTTTAGACCGCTCGGCTACTCCACCGCGGCTGCATAATCTTTACCGCTAACACCATTCACGACATATTTTGTAGACATTAGGCACATATACCACTGAATGTACCCTCGAATTTACATGATAGTACGATGCAAATTTTAGGAGATATGACGTCGTGAACAATGAGTCAGAACAACTCCATAACGCGACGCGTGATTTACGAGACTCCATTCATCCACTATTTATTCATCGCAGACACTTTCCTAACATTGCACTCTACAAATCTGGAATATTATATTATTGTAGAAGACGCAGTCAAGAACATATAATAAGTATTGAGCTGCATGACAACGAAACTAAACTGGACAGACAATAAGGTAGAAGCCAATATACAGAAAAGGACGAACGAGATGTACTCAGATAAGAACGGAATAAACACACGTTGTTCATTAGATACGCCGACACAAACAATTACGTTCATGCAAAACTACCACGTCACACAAGGTTACGATTTATTACATCATTACTACTAACTTCATTCGCGAGATATTTTGCAAAATGTATGCAGTACCTCTGAATGTACCTTCTAAATTACACCATACCTACATACAGCAGTCAGCAATGAATATATAACTGAAAACTATACCATTGTGTAACACACAGGTAAATAGATTTGACATAGTAAATTAAAACTGCGAAAGGGACAGGAGGGGTAAGGATGAGATAATGATAAAGGGAGAATGACATGCATGAAGAGATGGGGAAGAGGAATCGGGTACAAAAAGTCTGTACAATATATCCATTAGGTTTCTAATATAAGACTGGAAAAATGTATACCCGGGTATATTGTTTCGCAGATAGTATTTTTTCATAAATACTTCTGACTAGCATCAAAATAGTAGCAGCCTTAAAAGATTTTCCTTTATTCCACTCTCTTAATGGTTGAATTTCCAAAAATCTAAATCCGAAGTTTTGTATTTCTTGCTTCAAAATTGCCTTAATAGCAACGAATTTTCAAAAACCCGTTCATCCCCTATTTTACCCCATTAGGGATGGGAATATTGAAAAATCGCTGATGTCTACAGCGTAAGATATACACCGTCTACAAATTCAAGTTTCTATCATCTGTAGAATCACGTTTCGGCGCCGTTTTCTGTCTTTTACAAACGGATCGAGAACGCGAATTTTCCTTCTAATGCTTTGGCATCTTTCTTGGTAGTTGCACTTTTCAAAATATAATATGCACTTATTTTTCTTTAGATGTACGTTTGTTTCAGTAAAACAACTGAAGAATGTGCATCATGTTTCAGTGTGTATAACCTCTTTACTATTACAGTGTCAAAAGTCATCGCTGGCATTCAGTCAGAATGTTATACAAGCTGACGACTTTCAACCACTTTATCTTCCACCCTTTTATAGGTATTGACACGGAACTGCTATGGTGTATATGTATTGCTTTAGAAAAGCTAAAATAAAGAATACAAACACAGATGTTAATTACTCAACTAACTGAATGGTATTAATCTGATAGTAACGCGATACTGTCCGCTTAACCTAACCTATGACTTACGAACTTTCCGTCACAGACATATATTAACGTTTGTCTACAGTCTGTGTATTGCAGTGAGCTCAAAGATAATATGGAGATGGTACTATGTATTATGACACCGTGACGCTCGAAGTATATTTGTCTCTCTAATCCAGTTGTCAGTATTTTGATCCTAAGCATCACAGTTGTCTTTCCAGTGTATATATTAAGATCATTGGTGTACTGGTAGTGTACCTAATGCTCAGTTAATGTCTGTCTGTGTTTCGCAGTGTTTTATCTTTCAGGTCTTTTCAGCTTTGAGCATCTGTTGATTGTCGTATTACTCCTCATTTCAAGGATTTTTGTCCGCCACACTCACCCACCGCCACACACCGCGACCAAAACGCCATAGTGCACATCGCCAACCTAAAGGCTTCTCTCATGCATAACCGCCGTTGTTCTGCAGTGAATAATTTTGTCACCAATCGAAATATGCGGACACACGTCCCCCGTTCCATTTTTATATATGTACTACCATGTGAAAAAATATCCGAACGACCTGAATTGCGTTTCGCCTGATGTGCATGCAACCTAACTAACGTATGTGTCTTGCGGGTGCTCTGCTCGCTCCGCAGTATAGTCGTTCGACTATTCAAAATGGATCCACTACAGACAACTGCTCTTTATGGCAATCATTCCAGATGTATATTAACACCATGATTTTGCAAATAAAAGGAAACACGTTATTAAGTTGAAACTTTGGAAGGTAGGAGGCAAGGTACTGGCGGAAGTAAAGTTGTGGGGCGGCATCGTGAGTCGTGTCGGGATATCACAGTCGGTAGTGCGCTTGCCCGCGAAAGGCAAAGGTCCGAGGTTCGAGTCCCGGATCCGGCACACAATTTTAATCTGCCAGGAAGTTTCATATCTGCGCACAATCCGCTGCAGAGTGAAAGATTCATTCTGGAAACATCCCTTAGGCTGTGGCTAAGCCATGTCTCCACCATATCCTTTCTTCCAGGAGTGCTAGTCTTGCAAGTTTCTCAGGAGAACTTCTGTGAAGTTTGGAAAGTAGGAGGCGAGGTACTGGCGGAAGTAAAGTTGTGGGGCGGCATCGTGAGTCGTGTCGGGATAGCACAGTCGGTAGTGCGCTTGCCCGCGAAAGGCGAAGGTCCCAATTTCGAGTCCCGGTTCCGGCGCACAATTTTAATCTGCCAGGAAGTTTCAGAACAAAAGTACTTCGAATTTCTACAGGACTTTAGGATTTCTGATACTGTAGTAAAATCTGTTGTTTGTAACAATATTAAATGTTGTTTAAGGATTAATTAATGTTTTATGTGACGGTGTCTGTTATATCAGATTGTAATAAGTGTGACAATACTTAAGATATGTCATTGTAATAAATTGGATTTAATAAACGTTAAGTACTTAATAACGTGTTTTATTTGCAAAATCGTGGTGTTTAATTTACTTCTGGAATGATTGCCATAAAGAGCAGTTGTCTGTAGTGGATCCATTTTGAACAGTCGAAAGACTATACCGCGGAGCGAGCAGAGCACCCGCAAGACACATACGTTAGTTGGGTTGCATGCACATCAGGCGAAACGCAATTCAGGTCGTTCGGATATTTTTGCGCATGGTAGTATATTGGCTAAAGCATGATGTCGAAACCTTCATAAGGCGTTTATAAAATTTTACTGCGCGAGTTATGCACTGCTAAAATGTACTCCAATAAATAGCTATAACAGTTGCTGCCTCCAGATAAAGATGTTGAAAATGGTAAAATACTTGGTTTTCTTCCACAAACAACAAGTTATCGTACTGTGTACGAAGTACGAAATTCAGCTGGAAGCTTATTTCCAGTTTGCTACTCAAGGCATTAGCCCACATAGTACGTAAGCATATCGCATGAAATAGGTACCCGCTGTGTCCTCGGAGAGTTTGCGGGAAATGTCACTGGCAGCGTTTTAACAGACGCCGCCGCGAGTGTAAAGTTCAGCGGGGAACATCTGCGCGCGCCGAAAGAACCAGTCAGTGTCGGTAACCAGTGGAGGGGTTCGCTTCCAGTAAATTACGTCACCCTCTGCCCCTAATTGGCCGCCGGGGAAGTGTTTACGCGCGTCTCCGGCTTTAGTGCACTCGCGGACCGTAGCCAGAAATAAATGTCGGCCCAGACACGCATCCAAAGAGATACGGAGCGGGCCAGCTTTCGCCGTCTGGAGTTGCGACGGCGGCTGCGAGGACTGCCAACCGGCGGGCTTATGTGTCCGACAGCATCCGCACTGCCTGATGAGCACAATGGCACTCTAAAGCCCTTACTACACGAGGAGTCAGAGCTTACGAGATTACCCAAAAAGAGATTCTGGTCATACGTTAAATATACTAGGGGCAGAACACAAGCTGGCCGCGGTAGCCGAGGGGACTGAGACGCTCCAGTCACGGTCTGCACGGCCACTACGGTCGGGGGTTCGAATCCCCCTCGGGCATGGATATTTGTGCCGTCCTTAGTACTAGCTAGTTTGTAAGTAGTTTGTAAGTTTAGCGACTGATGACCCCGTAGTTAAGTCCCATAAGCTGTACAAACATTTGAACTTTTGAATTCCAAAACGCAAATAATACCCTCACTACGTGATAGTAATGGCGATCCTGCCGATGACAGCGCTACTAAAGCAGAGTTACTGAACATAGCTCTTAGAAACTCATTCACCAAAGAAGACGAAACCAATATTCCAGATTTCGAATTACGAACGGAGGCCGTAATGAGTAACGTAGAAGTAGATATAATCGGAGTAGTGCAGCAACTAAAATCACTTAACAAGAACAAGTCTTCTGGTCCGGATTGTATACCCACTAGATTTCTATCTGATTATGCTGAAGCGATAGCCCCTTCCTTAGCAGCCATATACAACCGCTCTCTCAAAGAAGGATCTGTACCAAAAGATTGTAAAGTTGCACAGGTCACACCTATATTCAAGAAAGGCAGTAGGAGTAACCCACTAAACTACAGGCCTATTTCATTGACGTCAATTTGCAGCAGGGTTTTGGAATATATCCTGTATTCAGACATTATGAATTGTCTCGAACAGAATGATCTATTGACCCAAGGTCAACACAAATTTAGAAAATATCGTTAATACGAAAAACAACTAGCTCATTACTCACACGAATTGGGTGCTATAGGTAAGGGTTCGCATCTCGATTCTGAATTGCTTCATTTCCAGAAGGCTTTTGACACCTTACTTCACAAACGGCTTTTAATCAAATTGCGAGGTTTTACTACATCGCCCCAAATTTGCGATTGGATACGGGATTTCCTGTCAGAGAGGACACAGTTTGTAGTAATCGATGGTAAGGCATCGACTAAAACAGAGGTGATATCGGGCGTTCCACAAGGTAGTGTTACTGGTTCCTTGTTGTTCCTTATTTAAACGATTTAGGGGAAAATCTAAGTAGCTCTCTTAGGTTGTTTGCAGATGACGCCTTCATTTACCGTCTAGTAAACTCATCTGAAGATAAAAACCAACAGCAGCACGATTTGAATAACATATCACTAAGCAGTCAACAATCCGAAGATTGGTTTGAACACCACAGTGCTTTACTAGGCATGGTCCTGTTTGGAGGTGGTATGCCGTTGCCTTCCTCCGACCTTCGAACTGACTTACCCAACCAGTTATAGGGGGACCTACAGTTTAACGTGGGTTCCCAACCACGGTGCTCCTCGGTATTTTTCGCATGAGCAATACTGCCAGAGGTGAAAGAAGTGGAAAGTGACAAATAAAAATCCTAGGACCTAGCGGGGGTCGAACGCGGGACCTATGGGTTTGTAGTCGGACAGTCCACAACTGTGCAACCGAGTGGCACTATGGTGTAAAAATTGGCAATTGACTAAATAATGAGAAGTGTGAAGTTGTCCACATGAGTACGAAAAGAAATTTGTTAAACTATATTTGCAAGATAAATTATTCGAATGTGAAGGCCGTAAACTACACAAAATACCTAGGAATTACTATTACTTCAGACTTCAACTGGAAAGAACACGTAGATAATGTCGTGGAAAATGCGAACCAGGGACTGCGTTTTATTGGCAGAACCCTTAAAACATGCAACAGAACAACATAAGAAACTGCATACACAACGCTTGTCCGTCTTCATTTGGAGTATTGCAGCCCAGTGTGGGATCCTTATAAGGTGAATTTGTCTGAGGACATCGGAAGAATCCAAAGAAGGGCAGCGCGTTTCGTATTGTCACGATACAGGGGAGTCCGTGTTACGGAATACAGGAATACAGGATCTGGGATGGGAATCATTACAACAACGGCGCTTATCGCTGCGGTGAGGTCTACTTACGAAACTCCTTTCACCAACATTCTCCTCCGAATACGAAAATACGTTGTTGACTCCCACTTATACAGGTAGAATAAAATACGAGAAATCAGAGCTCGAACGGAGAGATTCAGATGTTCTCTCTTCCTGCGCGCTATTCGAGAGTGGAGTGGGAGATGAATAGTATAAAGGCGGTTCGATGAACCCTCTGCCAGGCACTTAAATGTGATTTGCAGAGTATCCCATGTAGATGTAGATGCACCGGTCACGCCGTCCGCGAAAAAGTGTAGACGCGTCCACTTGCACAAGATGCACGCATACGATCGCTAGCAGGCGGAAGAGGGTGGATCCTATTCTCACGCGTATGGAAGTGCTTCGCGTATGCGCAGACGACCGAATGGGGAATCCAGCTGACGAACGAAGCCAAGTCGCGAATTTGTTTGAGAAATGTGTACTTGTCTCCTGCTCAAAGGAACGTAGTTTTTCGACTCAGTCGTAAGTATTTTAGGAGGTGATACTAGTGGCTCTAATTCCAAAACCGAAATTGTCGACACTGAACTACATATATTACCATCTGTGTGGTTAAATTTCAAGGAACCACCTACTCACATAATCCGGAAGATGTCAGCTTAACGAAAATCACAGTATTTGCTTATCGACATGTGGTATACAAAAATGACGTCTAATTGAATCTTTGCAACAACAATTAACAAATGACTTTGGTCGAGAGTAATCGACCACTGTGCTATCCCAACACGACTCACGATGCCGCCTCACAACTTTACTTCCGCCAGTACCTCGCCTCCTACTTTCGAAAACTTCACAGAAGCTCTCCTGCGAACCATGCAAGACTAGCACTCCTGGAAGAAAGGATATGGTGGAGACATGGCTTAGCCACAGCCTGAGGGATGTTTCCAGAATGAAACTTCACTCTGCAGCGGAGTGTGCGCTGATATGAAACTTCATGGCAGATTAAAATTGTGTGCCGGAACCGGGACTCGAACCTGGGACCTTTGCCTTTCGCGGGCAAGAGGACTACCGACTGTGCTATCCCGACACGACTCACGATGCCGCCTCACAACTTTACTTCCGCCAGTACTTCGCCCCAACTTTCCAAACTTCACAGAAGCTCTCCTGCGAACCATGCAAGACTAGCACTCCTGGAAGAAAGGATATGGTGGAGACACAGTTTAGCCACAGCCTAAGGGTTGTTTTCAGAATGAAACTTTCACTCTGCAGCGGAGTGTGCGCTGATATAAAACTTCCTGGCAGATTAACAGTTTAATTACCCAGGAAGTTTCATATCAGAGCACACTCCGCTGCAGAGTGAAAGTTTCATTCTGTATTCATAAACTGTATCTGTGGTTTATAGAACGTCGGAGAACTTTCTATGAAATATTTTTGAAGTAATTTTAAGGAATATACAGTTTGATTTATCTTGACAGTTCAGTCGAAATTCAAGTTCTCCTTCTTGAGACAGTTTTGAAGAATTACTAGCAATCCATCTAACAGATGTCGTTCCGGCGAAAGGGGACGGTCAGAGGGGGGAAAGAGGAAGTGGATTAACAGAAGACTCGAACAAATACACGAGCAAAGCTCGGTTTTCAGCTGGTGCAGACATAAACGCAGGTGTTAAAGGGCAGAGAGAGAGAGCGGGCATCAGATATTAGGACTGTATTCAGATACCGTTTGTCAATAAAAAGTATTAGTTGCATAAAGCAGTGAATGTAAAATTGCGACGGAGTATACAGGTTACATACAATGTGGCTATATCAGTTCTGATCGCAATGTATACTTGATATGACTAACGACACAACCACAATTGTGAGGAAAAATAGCTTTTTTATTTTAAAAAAATGCTGCTTTCCCGAAATCGTATCTGTGTAACGTAAGGCTGTACGAGTTTGTTTCTGATACATGTAGATCACTTTTTTGGCCCACTTTAGGTTACGGTAGTAACACTAAAAGTGTTATATATAAAGCTATCCGATCGCCATAAAACCGTGCCTAAAGCCTTCCCCGGGAAGACGTTAGTAACTGTACAAATTATTAGCTTTTCATGTCATGTGGTCCAGACGTGATAAACGTACACCGATCAGACATTCACATTTATAGATATAGATTAAGACCTTAACCGTTCGTCTCCGACGAAAACTGAATGAACCTATTAAGTGAGGAGAAAATTCTCTACAACTTTTCCCTCTTATGTCTTTTCCGCATCTGAGAGATATTTGCAAAAACAACGGTGAGTTGACACTGTCTGTATGTGTTTATGTGCCTGTAATGTCTTCCCACTATTTACTTGGGCACTATGCCCTATTCCGGCTACTACGCGTCGGATTGGAAATTTTTTGAAGTAAACGGTGTTATCGTGATTATCATTTATCATCCTCATCATTTCAGGCTGATTACGCCTTTAAACCTTCAATGTGGTGCTTAGTACCTCTTACAAAATTTTTCAAATCATTTTTCAGTGTTTCATCCGATGTTAAACCTGTTTAAAATCATTCTTGACTGAGTCTAAATACTTTCTTTATGAGATACTAGCTGCAAACCCGGCGTTGCCCGGGTATTTATTTATTTATTTATTTCTGCCTTGAGTTAGTACTTCTCCTATTCCTTCTCTCTCTGTCCATTTCCTTTCTCTAACAACATGCTATATTTGTCGGAGAATAAATAAGAAATAAGGCTGTCTCGCATAATGTACAAAGTTATAAGTCCAGCTGACATATAAAATTCGTACGAACTTATATTTATTGAGTTATATGTTGCACAATTGTATAATTTTGTAGGTATATATTCATCTGTATAAGTGCTGTATGTCTGTAAAATTTGTTGCGGATACAATCCGTGCGAGATGGTTTTTTTTCCCATGAACATTATTGTTTATTTGCTCATGTCTCATAAACTATGTGTCGTACTGTGATACAATTTCAAATCAAATGTTCAAATGTTTGTTAAGCTTATGGGATTTAACTACGGGGTCATCAGTCCCTAAATTTACAAACTACCTTATACTAAGGACGGCATAAATATCCATGCCTGAGGAGGATTCGAACCCCCGACCGTAGTGGCCGTGCAGACCGTGACTGAAGCGCCTCAATCCCCTCTGCCACCCCTGCCGGCGATACAATTTCGAAGGTACATTCACCTATATGTGTGTATACTGTCTGTAGAATTTCCTGTGGCCGGCGATACAATTTCGAAGGTACATTCACCTATATGTGTGTATACTGTCTGTAGAATTTCCTGTGGCCGGCGATACAATTTCGAAGGTACATTCACCTATATGTGTGTATACTGTCTGTAGAATTTCCTGTGGCTACAATTTGTAGTGTACAAATTATAAATTGTAACACCATACCGAATGCTGTCGTTTTACTCCATGAACAGCGGAAAAGTAGTAAGCGAGAAACCTGTTTTCCTTTGTTAATTTTTCCATCGTTGTCAGCGATAATAACTTTAATGAAGGTTGGAAATTATGTGTAAAGTTGGTTGCAAGTCTCTAAGTACTGTCATTCTCATATATTGTATTTATAGTCTCGTCGCATTATGTGGCAGTTTCTTGCAACTCATATCGCTTTTGACGCTATATCTCTTGAACCGTGTGTCGTATGTGGTTCTTACTCATATGACAATTGTTATCTCACGTAAGGAATATGTGTGCCAAATTTGGTTGAAATCGGTTCAGTAGTTTAGGAGAAAATGAGCAGCATTGTCGCTTAATGCAGCAGTTTTCCGCGAATTTCATTGTTTATGACATCATATCACGTAAACTATATGTTGCACTTACGGCGACCGTCCTCATGGTTTGAAGCTTACGTGTACAAAATTTCATAAAGATTGGAACAAAACTGTAGATTTGTATGCAACACGTACAGACATACGGACACTCTGCTTTATATATTAGACTTCCATACCTCCTACCCTCCACTGCCTCTTAGGTAACCTTGCTTGTACCATGACTCCACCATCTCAGCCCGTTCGCTCTACCTGCTTCATCTACGGTGTTCATTTCCAGTTTTTCTTTGATTTCTTCGTTGTGCACACTCTGCCGCCATCGTTGCCATCTAGTAGTATCCGCAACAGTCCTCGCTACTTTCACATCTGTAACGTCCACCTCACTAATAAGGTACCCTGCATCCACCCAACTTTCACTCTTATACAACAAATTTGGTCGTCAGCTTGAACGATGTAGTGCTAACTTACTCTTGGTAATGGCTTCCTTCTTGCACAAGAGAATAGATCATATCTGGGTGTTCACTGCATTCGCTTTGCTAGAACCTCATTCCTGTTCTTCCATTATGTGGTTCATGGTTTGCTTTCCTGTAGTCATGTACTAATTCGTGAACCACGGACAGCGTCTAAGAGACCAAGTAAGTGGTCCTGACAGTTTATGGAAAGCCATCAGTAAGATTCCTAATTTAATTTTTTACAATTTTCGTGTTTTGGCGGCTATTTTGAAAGCTCAGTCAGCGATGTTACATGGTAACTGAAGTAGTACTGTGAACAGCGCTAGGACCCAGGACCCTCGTTATAACAAAGTTAGGATCTAGCAGCTTGCCCGCAGGAGTTGGAGGAGACATGATTTCATTGATGTGGGGACCGATGACCAGTCCAGTGTACTTTGGTCCCTTGAACCCCAAACCAATCAATCAATCATTGATATGCTCTTCCTCTACTCCGTAGCTCAGGTGTTATTTATTATCGTAGTCTATGCACTACCTTCTGGGCGTCAGCACACAGCACGAATTATACCGGAGTTTTGGTTGATTATCGATGTACAACGTTTGCTACCGACCCGACTGTCTGACATGTAGAGGTTTGAGTGCGAGCGTTTGTAAATGTTCCCTATTCAGGGTGTAATGTTCTTCGTATTTGAGGTAACTTTCTGTTCTTTACAATATTTATAATGATTATTTATGGTAGGCAATTACGTAACTTTAGTCTTCTTCGGTTTCGTAGTCTAATAGACTCTCAAATTTTACTTGGCTTGTACTTCAGAAATTTAGGTTGGTACTCCTGTTTGATCGATCGAATTGAATTATTGTTTCTTGTTCCACCTGAACGTTTTGCCAAGTATTACTTTGCTGAGCCTATTTAATGTCCTTAGCTATATTAAAATGTTTGAACATACAGATTCTTTATCTCAGGGGCTATAAATTGTTTTGAAAGTTTATCTTTTTATCTGTCCCAACAGTTCACTAAAACGAAGTCAGTTACACAAGAATTTATGTCGCCTGATGATGGCGACATGTATGATACCGAAATATTGTGTCCATTAGACACTATAGACCGGCAGTATACCCGTGGATAGATTGATTAAGAATTTATTAATTTAGATCTTTCATGAAATAGTCTTTGGAAGTTTGCTTTTAATAAGGTTCATTTCACTGAATAGCGGATTAAGTAAATTTTACTACAAAGTCAAAGATATTCATTTAAGCACTGATGAAAATATCACTATTTGGTAAAAGTTCTATCTACGGAAGACATTTTTTTTTCTTTTTAAAATTTCACTGTCCTATATATATTTTTCTTTCGACATGAGTTACAATAAGTACACTTGAACAAAGTCACACGTAAGTGTTCACTGTTCAGGAATTTGATTCCTCACAATAAACTTTTATCACAATATCTCTGATATAAGTTAGCCTTCATAATATTTTGAAGTCTGCTAAAGCAAAGTTCATAGCTTACACTTTCTCTTTATAAATGAAAACAATCATTATTCTATCCCCAGTAATACTGAGATTATCTCGTCGGGAGGCAGAATTTTAACTATCTTCTGTAGCCTAAACACGATCTAGAGTCGACAGATGATGTTATCGCGAAACGCGTAGTACTTCGATACTTCATCGCTCACTATCAAAGTCTTTACACCTTTAAGAAATGAATTAATCTCTAATTAATCAATACTGAACTAGCCCAGTCACTATTCCTGAATAGCTAGGGAACTGAACATATCTATATGTGAATACATAGAAAGCTGAATGAACAGAGATCTTAACACATAGGGAATTGAATACATAGACAGTAACACGACTGACGGTACTGTTTGCACTAGTTTTCCAGCAAAATATGACTTTGATGTAGAGTATTTTGGCTAACTTATTCTGTGGCCTTGACTATTATGTATTACAAAGATATTAACTGATTTCTTGTAAAATTAAAAAAAAAATGTGAATTCTGTCTTAAAAATTCGTATAAATTCAAAATTGACGGAAATGGCGATTGTAGTGTTACAAGGAACGGAAACAGATGGTCATCTGTTGATGGATGCCGGCCGCGGTGGCCGAGGGGACTGAGGCGCTCCAGTCACGGTCTGCACGGCCACTACGGTCGGGGGTTCGAATCCCCCCTCGGGCATGGATATTTGTGCCGTCCTTAGTATTAGTTAGTTCATAAGTAGTTTGTAAGTTTAGGGACTGATGAGCCCGTAGTTAAGTCCCTTAAGCTATACAAACATTTGAACACTTTTTTTTTTTTAACGGATGACGCTGAAACTATTATTAGTACCTCTAGAACCTGCGAGGTGTTAACTGACATCTTCGCATCAAAATAGACATCGACTTTGCAGGTGTTCTTTTTCTCTGACAGTGTATTTCCCGCCTCCACTAATTTCTTAAGAATCGCGCATACGACGCGCTACAAACGTTTCTGCTGTCACAGACTTAGATTTATAGCTCTGCTCTCACGTTCGTCGGCGTTGCTGCGTTGGCGTGATTTGCTTCGGAGGGTCGGCCTAGGAGAGACGCCTCTAAATTTGCAGCGCCAGCTTTCCACGCCGGAAACCCCGCTGGGATGAACCGCCCGGCTCCCGATTAAAGGCCCCCACTACACACGTTCCGATTTATCGGCCGTCCGATAAGTAGGACGTATGGACGAGCTTCCCGACCAACTTTTCTTGTCTGATGGTTGGTCGGTCTACTATCACACTAAATTGGCGACATAAAGGGCAACCACGATGACACAGGCACTAGCTAGGCTAAACACTACACAATACAGACTCCCAAATACAAACACTCAGAACTAATCACATAGCCCTATTTGAATCAGTAGCATGCTTTTTTTTTGTTTTTTTTTTCTTTTTTTTTGTAATTTGTTTACGTTTATTACAATCATTGCTACTCAAACAATAAATAACATTACCTTACAATTTTTTTCCTCTAGTGAAACAAGTTCTCAACAAAATAATTCTTTATTGACAACAAAACCTCTAACCAAAAGTACGTAAACACCACCTGAAAAATGGGAAGCATGGATAACATCTGCTGTCATATACTTGGATGTTGTACTTTCAATAAGTGCTTTGAAGGCAGTGCATGGGCTCACCGCTCGCAGCTCGAGACCTATAAAAAGAAGGTCAGACAAGGCCAAAGAAGCTCTTTCCTTAGGCTCTCCGGAGCTTTTCCAAGAACTCCGGGACTAGCACTTTGCGCGGTGCTTGGAATCCCACCGATAGACCTAACCATCAGGTTAAGGGCGGCGTTGTACTGGCTTAAGACGTGGAGACCTCATAAGGTCAGGAGATAACAGGCCGAAACATCACTGAAAGGCACCCACTCTTCAAAATGGAATATGGACACATGGCAAAGGGAATGGGACGTATCTGAAAACCTCCTTACTTAACAGCCATATACAACCGCTCTCTCAAAGAAGGATCTGTACCAAAAGATTAGAAAGTTGCACAGGTCACACCTATATTCAAGAAAGGCAGTAGGAGTAACCCACTAAACTACAGGCCTATTTCATTGACGTCAATTTGCAGCAGGGTTTTGGAACATATCCTGTATTCAAATATTATGTTCAAATGTTTGTTAAGCTTATGGGACTTAACTACGGGGTCATCAGTCCCTAAACTTACAAACTACTTATGAACTAGCTAATACTAAGGACGGCACAAATATGCATGCCTGAGGGGGGATTCGAACCCCCGACTGTAGTGATCGTGCAGACCGTGACTGGAGCGCCTCAGTACCCTCGGCCACCGCGGCCGACCAAATATTATGAATTATCTCGAACAGAACGATTAATTGACCCAAGGGTCAACACGGATTTAGAAAATATCGCTCATAGGAAATACAACTAGCTCTTTATTCACACGAAGTGATGGGTGTTATCGACAAGGGTTCGAAAGTCGATTGCGTATTTCTTGATTTCCAGAAGGCTTTTGACACCGTATCTCACAAATGGCTTTTAATCAATTGGCATGGCTGTGGTACATCGCCGCAACTTTGCGACTGGATAGGGGATTTCTTGTCAGAGAGAACACAGTTTGTAGTAATCGACGGAAAAGCATCGACTAAAACAGAGGTGATATCGGGCGTTCTACAGGGTAGTGTTATTGGTCGTCTGCTATTCCTTATTTACATAAACGATTTAGGGAAAAATATAAGTACCTTTCTTACGTTGTTTGTGTGGTGTCGCACAAGTCTAAAGTGCGCGCCATGTACTTTCGCCACGCGCCGCCATGCACGCACGGCGCGGCGTTCTTACGACGTCAGCCACGAGCGCCCTCTGCTGCAACTCCGCTCGTGGCCATCACTGAACGACATCGTTCACTTGGGACTGAGATAGGAACCAGCTAACACTTCGTAATCATATATGCACCAGTGAAGACTTGGCTATCGGACAGGCACTAGGCAGGCCTCTAGCTCAACTATGTATCAGCATTCTGCAGTACTGAGCTATGTAAGTATTGTATAAATTCTGTGCAATACATATCTCGTTCTAATTTACTCTAGTGTTTCTAGTTTCTGCTGTCCCACTGGCTGGTCACCTCCTACCTGCTCAAGCGTGCATCCTTTATTTCTGTGTCGGTCTTTCTACTCGGCCACCGACACCTACGACGGAAACGAGACACAAAACCGGCGACGAGTCTGGGACACAAAAGTTTGCAGATGACGCCGTCGTTTACCGTCTAGTAAAATCATCTGAAGATGAAAACCAACTGCAGAACGATCTGAATAAGATATCAGTATGGTGTAAAAATTGGCAATTGACTGTAAACAATGAATGAAAAGTGAGAAGTCGTCCACATGAGTACGAAAAGAAATCCGTTAAGCCTTCTTTATAAGAAAAAACAATGAAAAGTGAAGGATGTAAACTCCACAAAATACCTAGGAACTACTAATGTCGTCGGAAAGGTGAACCAGAGACTGTGTTTTATTGGCAGAACCCTTAAAAGATGCAACAGAACTACAAAAGAAACTGCATACACTACGCGTGACCGTCCTTTTTTGGAGTATTGGTAGCCAGTGTGGGATCCTTATCAGGTGGGTTTGACGGAGGACATGGAAAGAGTCCAAAGAAGGGCAGCTCGTTTCGTATCGTCAAGGGAGACAGCGTTACAGAAATGATACATGATCTGGGATGGGAATCATTACAACAACGGCGCTTATCGCTGCGGCGTGGGCTACTTGCGAAACTCCAATCGGCAACATTCTCCTCCGAATGCGAAAATATATTGTGGAGTGCGACTTACATAGGTAGAAATGATCATCAGAATAAAATACGAGAAATCAGAGCTCTAACGGAGACATTCAGGTGTTCTTTCTTCAAGCGCGCTATTCTAGAATAGAATGGGAGATAAATAGCGAGCCGGCCGCGGTGGCCGAGGGGACTGAGGCGCTCCAGTCACGGTCAGCACGGCCACTACGGTCGGGGGTTCGAATCCCCCCTCGGTCATGGATATTTGTGCCGTCCTAGTTCGTAAGTAGTTCATAAGTAGTTTGTAAGTTTAGGGATTGATGACCCCTTAGTTAAGTCCCATAAGCTTAACAAACATTTTTGATTTTTGATAAATAGCGTAAAGTTGGTTCGATGAACTCTCTGGCAGGCACTTAAATATGATTTTCAGAGTATCCCATGTAGATGTAGATGCGGTTGGTTTGAACGTGTGTAGGCTGCTACGAATTCGGTCGGTTGGTTGGTGGGTGGATAAATGGTATCGTTGAGGGGCCACCGACCGGCGTGCCTCTGTCCTTGGTATGCGGGGCTCGGCTTGCAGCTCCACAGGTCGGGCTGCTGTTGCCTTTAATGCCGCCCGCTGCGAGCAACCGGTCAGTGGAGTTCTGCGCCGCCTGGGAGGCCACCACACGCTGCCCGGGTCAGCACTTTGCGCCCTGCTTCCCACCTCCTGGGAGCGCCGGCGAAAGTCAACCCAGCGCCAGCCAATTGACGCATCCCGTCTCCACGGTCAGGCGACCCTTTTAGCAGAATTACGACTCGATGAAAGGTTACAAGGCCGCCCGGCTCCTGATCTTCCTTTAATGCGCCCGCTCTCTGATCCCCTCCACACGACCGGGGTTACGCGGGAGAACTAAAATTCACTAGCGCCAGACCAAAACATGATAAGCGGCCGAAACAGAAGCCGTGACCGAATATTCGACTCCTCTTTTAGTTTCGCCGGAAACCGAAATTTAATTAATTCAGTCGGCTATTTCATTACATTACGACTTACCTTAGGAGAAGCTAAGGAAGGTCAAACCTACATTTTTGGCGATGGTATATTTGGAGAAAGCTTTTGACAATGTCGACTGGAATACACTCCTCCAAATTCTGAAGGTAGCAGAGGTAAAATATAGGGAGTGAAGAGTTATATTCAACCTACACAAAAACTAGACAGCGGTTATTAGAGTCGAAGAGCAAGAAAGGGATACCAAGGTTGGGAAGGGAGTAAAACAGGGTTGTAGCCTTTCCCCAATGTTGTTCAATCTGTACATTGAGCAGGCAGTGAAGGAATGGAAGGAGAAATTTGGAGAGGGCATTAAAGTGCAGGGAAAAGAAATAAAAACATTGCGTTTTGCCGACGACTTAGTAATTCTGTCAGAGACCGCAAAGGATCTGGAAGAGCAATTGAATGGGATGGACAGTGTCTTCAAAAGATAAATATTAACAAGAATAAAACGAAGGTAATGAAATCTAATGTCAGCAAATCAGGCGATGCTGAAGGAATTAGATTAGGTAATGAGACAATAAAAGTAGTAGATGAATTTTGTTATTTGGGTAGCAAGATAACGTTCGATATCCGAAGTAAAGAAGATATAAAATGTAGAATGGCTATGAGAAAAAAAGCATCTCTAAAGAAGCGAAACTTGTTAACATTCAACATTAATTTAAATGTTAGGAAGTCCTTTCTGAAAGCATTTGTCTGGAGTGTAGCATTGTATGGGAGTAAAACGTGGTCGATAAGGAGTTCAGACAAAAAGATGATAGAAGCTTTTGAAATGTTGTGCTACAGACGAATGATGGAGATTAGATGGGTAGATCACGTGACTAATGAGGAGGTGCTTAACCGAAATGGGGAGAAAAGGAATTTCTGGCATATCCTGACTAACAGAAGGGATAGATTGGTAGGACACATCAAGGAATTGTTAGCATTAGAAGTAAGTGTGTGTGGCAAAAATCGTAGAGGGAGACCGAGGGACGAATACAGTAAGCAGATTCAAAAGGATGTAGGTGTCCGAACGTATTCTCAGAAGAAGGAAGGGCAGCGTGGGTAGCTGCATTAAATCACTCTGTGGACTGAAGTCCACAACAAAAACAACGGTTATTTCAGAAACCACACATGCGACATTTTTAGCGGTTTTTAGTTACACGCGGATTCGTAGAGAGCACATCAAGACACACTGTTTAGCACAGAAATCATTTATGTTTATTACCTCTAAAGAAGAGCTCAAAAATTTCTGTGTACTGTAGAAACATCACATGTGATACCCATCTGCCAGTTCAGTGTGGATTAACTATTCAGGAGACAGGCACCAGTGATGTTCTTTCATTCAGATATTCGTGGCCACCTTTATACATGAGTACGATAACTTTTGATGAAAGTTCAGGTCGAGGAATCCCTAAGAAAAATGGGAAGACTTTCAAGATATCCGCATAAATGCAGTTTCGTTACAGCACTAAGATAAAAGGGGCTACTAGTCAACAGCTCATTCATCAAAGGAATGGTTGTGAATACCGCAAGTTTTGCGAAAACCTCCAAAGCCTCTTCTCTTCCCAACAACAAAGCTTATCCAGAAGGAAGCGTCCCCATTAACAAAGTGAAGATAGACGAATTGAAAAAACTACAAGTGTACACTAAAAGCTATCAGTCCTTCTACCAGCGACTTTTCGATTGCTCAACCGACAAATAATTACTGATATTGTCACTTCAGATGCGGAAGATGAGGACTACGTTAAGTAACGGAACATTGTGATATCACGAAATGACACATGATATGTAAAAATTTGTAATATATGCTTGGGATACACTGTATAGGGCTGTTTTCGCGTGAGCCGACCCAAGAACCAATCGGAGAGATTTACACCATATCTCCGGTGAGTTGTGGGACAATTTGGAGCAACAGTCACTTGATCATCTAGTGGACCGTATGTCACGATGAATCATCAGGGCCAGAACACGTGTTACCGGGTATTATGGCTACAGGTTTGTGCTGCAATCGGGAACACAATTTCAAAATTTATACATTATTGTCGTACGACTAGCCAGTTACTCATTTCATGAGCTGCAATGGGAAGTAAATTAACCAATAGTCAACACGGATTCAGAAAGTATCGCTCTTGCGAAACACAACTTGCCCTTTATTCAAATGAAGTGTTAAGTGCCATCGACAAGGGATCCCAAATCGATTCCATATTGCTGGATTTCCGGAAGGCTTTTGACACTGTACCCCACAAGCGGCTTCTAATGAAATTACGTGTTTATAGAATATCTTCCCACTTGTGCGATTGGATTCACGATTTCCTATCAGAAAGAACACAGTTCGTTGTAATTGACGGTAAGTCATCCAGTAAAACAGAAGTGATATCTGGTGTTGCCCCAGGAAAGCGTTATAGGTCCCCCACTGTTCCTTGTGTTTATGAACGATTTAGGAGACAATCTGAATAGCTCCCTTAGACTGATCGCGGATGATGCTCTCGTTTATCGGTTAGTGAAGTCAACAGAGGATCAAAAGCAACTGCAAAAAGATTTAGACAAAATTTCTACATGGTGCGAAAATTGGCAATTGACAGTAAATAAAGAAAAGTGTGAAGTAATACAGATGACCACTAAAAGAAATCTGATGAACTTCAATTGCACGATAAATCAGTCAAACATTAAGGTCATAAATTCTACCAAACACAATTACGAACAACTTAGACTGGAGAGAACACACAGAAAATATTGTGGGAAAGGCGAACCAAAGGTTACGTTTCATCGGCAGAACGCTTCGAAGATGCACCAGCTCCAACAAAGAGACTGCCTACATCACACTTGTGCGTCCTCTCCTGGAGTACTGTTGCCCAGTGTGGGACCCTCACCAGGTGGGACTGACGGAAGACATTGAGAAGGTTCAGAGAAGGACAGCTCGATTTGTTTTATCACGTTACGGAGTGGAAAGCGTCACGGAAATGTTGCACGAATTGGGGTGGAAATCATTAAAAGAAAGCAGTTATTCTTTGCGGCGTGATCTGTTTGCGAAGTTTCAATCACCGACTTTTAGTTATGAATGTTATAATATTTTGCTAGCACCCACCTACATAGGGAGACATAACCATCCCAATAATATAAGAGAAATCAGATCAAACACGACTTAGGTGTTCTTTGTTCCCGCGCGCTATTAGAGAATGAAACGGTAGAGAAATGTTATGAAAGTGGTTAATGAATCTTCTGCAGGCACTTAAGTGTGATTTGCAGAGTATCTATGTAGATGTAGATGTTTTTTGTATATCACTATTCCATTTTTATGTAAAGGGTTACGAAGCCCTATAATGGTGAAAGAACAGTTCATTGTATCTGCACGTGAGACTTATCGTGAACGCAATAAAATCGTGAAATCAGTGGTAAGCACACTTCTCGGGACCTGAGAATGGGTTAGAAAGGCGCTTCTGAACTCGCTGGAGGTTAAATCCGCTCGCTGCTCCATACACGTATGATAGGCGTGCCAGAGAAAGTATGCCGGTCGAAACGCAAACGGAATTTACATAACGGCGGTCGACTCTTCCACATTCATTTTCCAGTCACCATCGGCTGCGCTTCAGAAACTGGCCGGTGTCCAAATGACGAGGTGTGAGAACAGCTGCAGAAATCTTGTTCTTCTCATAACTGCGAATGTCGAGGCAGTCGCACGCTCTCTAATACAACACTTGATGCTGCATCGCTGAAATGGTGCCGATTCATTTCAGTGCGATATAATGCAAAAGTGCCGGACCAGCTTAGGTGGAAAGTTAATTCGGTCTGCACGGCCACTACGGTCGGGCGTTCGAATCCCCCCTCGGGCATGGATATTTGTGCCGTCCTTAGGATTAGCTAGTTCATAAGCACTTTGTAAGTTTAGGGACTGATGACCCCGTAGTTAAGTCCCATAGACTCTACAAACATTTGAACATTTGAAAGTTAATTGCGTTCTCATTCAGGGATGCCTTTCTACAGCTCAGTACTTTGGACTGTTGTTGCGGTGCAGGTTTTCAAAAGTTGTTGTTGTTGAGGTCTTCAGTCCGCAAACTGGTTTGATGCAGCTCTCCTCGCTACCCTGTCCTGTGCAAGTCTCTTCATCTGAATATACGTTCGGCAACCTACACCCTTTTGGATCTGCTTACTATATTCATCCCTCGGTCTCCCTCTACGATGTTTTTACCCCACACACTTCCTTGTAACGCTAAGTGGACAATTCCTTGATGTCTCAGGATGTGTCCCACCAATCTATCCCTTCTCTTAGTCAGGATACGCCAGAAACTCTTTTTCTCCCCAATTCGGTTAAGCACCTCCTCATTACTTACGTGATCTACCCATCACACAATTTGTTGTGCCAAAGACAGACACAAAACTGTGACGAGTACAGTAGAGCGAGGTGGAAGCCAGTCTCTGCTTTTGAAACTGCTCCAGCATCTCCTCGTAATCTCATGAAACAACAGCGTCTGCTGCTGTTGTTTCTTGTTTATGTTAATGACGTGGCTTCCAACAGGTTATAATAGTTTTTTATACTACACTAAAACCTTATTTTGTATACATCACCTTATTGTCTCGGTTGTTCAGTAGTAGAACTCGTTGTTTTAATAGCTCGCCTGCAAATGTGCATAATGAAAGCTACAGGACGACGGGTTTTGGACGTCTTATGGAATTAACCGTAAGTATGACACATTTCAATTTATGTATTTTTATTTACATTCCTGATAAAGCACACAAACAGAAGTAAGGCTAAGACTGACTGTATTCTGTACATCTTTAAGACTGCTTGTTGACTGCATAATGACTACTTTACAACTCAGTGACTAACTTGTTACTCATTAAGACAAACTTATTATTGACTGCGTTCGCGCCAATTCGCTCGTATTAATACAGACTAGTATTGCCTGTGGTCGAAAATCGACCAATTGTGTTTACAATGGTCACTAGGAGTAAAATTTTACGTATCATGTCGGCGGCCTTGCGTGATAATGTTGGCAACATCAACAACACGATAGAAAATCTTTGCCCATTTGTTCGAACCACATAGAATGACTCGATTAGTTTATCGTACAGACCATGAAGTAAACAAATAATGCTGATCCTGCTTTATGGTTGACAGGTTCTTGTATGTACCCTCGTCCGCTCAGTAAAAGTAATTGCCCTCGTAGAGCGAAGATTCCGCGAGAAAACATCAGCGTTGTCAAGCGATTGGCTAAAATGTAGACTCACAGGATTCTCACTATTCAGCATCTGTTGCCAACATCATCATAGGAGGCCGCTGAGATATTTGGTAAAATTTAACCGGCACTGGGATGTATGAAACGGTATCTTTTACGTATTAAGGAAAATGCCCGGCACAATAACAACAAATAAAAACGGAAGTATATACTTCTCATGCCATTTTAGAACGATATAACTTTCATTAGCCTAATATTTGAAATGGAACTACAATTTCGGTGTTCGTATATTTATACAATGCCAAGAAATAATGTTATTTCGATACTTCGATATTCAGAATTCCCGCGCTGACAACATGTCGACTTCGTAGTTCCACCCGAGCACCGCTACATGCCTCTCCCGGCGCATCATCCTTTATATCGTCATTCATATGAAAACATCCATTTCCTTTAACCACTCTTAATCACTGCGAAAATGAAGCATTTGAACGGCACAAGAAAGTGAGTTGGGAGCACTCCATGTTTCGATATTCACTTATTTTAATACGTTATTTAACACTGCAGATGCGCTGCATTACAGCGTCTTTGGTCGAGGCGAACAGCCAATCAGCGAGCTGATTGTTGGAGAATGTAGAACTTGATCCAAGCTGTAGACAGGAAAATTTCTACATCTTTTTACCACTTTTAATGGCTAAATGCACACATAAAATTTATATTCGTGATATCTACGACAAACAATCTTTCGAATTACGTAAGTTTCATTGGCCTTCTTGTACGAATAAATTAGTAGTCTGTACCACAATTTTCGTGTTAGCGTAATTATATAATGATTATATTTTCGAGAACATTTTAGAACACGGAAATAGTTAAATACAGTTTTAATAATTTGTTTGTGGACCATAATTGAATCTTGCCTCAAGTAAAGATACACAAAATTATGACAAATGTAGTAATAGGATTTTTCGTATCAAAACAAAACAATACAAAAGATCGTAAGTATATAACAATTAGCGCAGTATTAATATATGTTTACATTAGTTAAACTGGTTAAAGTAATTATGCAGTTTTACAGTCAGCAAGGTATTACATTACGGTCAATACATTACGGAAGACATCATATAATGTTAGTCATTAATTTTATTAACAAACACATTGTCGTCCAACATCACGACTTTCGATAATTAATTGATTAATTTAGTTTATTAGAAGACCCAAGTAATGAAGTGATTAAATCAATGTGACCAGGTAGTGGTGTTATAAAATGCTTATACAGTATAAATATGGAATATTAGGGTATAATACTACGATCAAAACGTGGTATCGTTCTTTAAGGTTATATACATTACAAGGTAATTCTCAAAAGTTTCTGTTTGCTGAAGATAATAATAACAATAATGACACACTATCAAATAATGCACTTCATTACGTAACTTCGTTGCTTGTAGAAAATAAATTTATGCTAAATCACAGTAAGACTCAGATTTTACAGTTTCTATCGCACAATTCAACAAACACTGATTTTTCATTACACTTAATGGGCATATGACAAGCGAGACTCAGCTGTTAAAGTGTCTGGGCGCTGAATATATGGTAACCTGTCGTGGGGAAGGTCATGTTCAGCATCTTTTTCAGAAATTCAATGGCGAGTTATTTACTCATATATATATATATATATTGCGGGGGGGGCGTCCGGTGGTGGGAGGGGTTTAACTCCCCCGATTAAAAAAGTGTAATTATGGTTCAGAAACAGGTGGTCCCAGCGATATGTGTGAAACATGTCTGTACAAATTCAATAATATTATTTCGCCTGACTTGTATCGATATTTGTATGTAAAATGTTATATCAACTTCTTTGAGTAAGTACGTCTATGGTTTACTCTGTTGTGTAACGTCTCTGTCAAAGACTATACATGTGAGTAGTAGCTCTGGTTTTGAACGGACGTGCTTTGGTTGGCTGCTGAGGCAGCAAATCTTGTACGAGCTGGTGGAATAATTTTGAAATCTGATTTTGTGCAACAGACACAGTGCTGTCTTTATAAGATTTTGTATCATTAACATATGTATCAGCCTGAGAACATTTTTGTTGTTCTCATATCATAAGGTAAACTGATAAAGTTAAACTTCTTTACCTGTTTCACTTTTGTAGTTAGAAAGCTAACCGTCTTCCTTTTTACTGAAAGTTATTGACTATTAAAGTCAAAGCACAGTATTGATTAAAGTGAGTTTGATTAACAGAGTCTTGATTGGTGTGACGTTTAATGATAATAGTGATTGTGGTGCAATGCTACACAGTGAACAAAACTACTAAGTTTCTGCAATGAGTCAGTTAGCGGGACGAATTCTCGCAGTTGCACTTCTGGAAAGTGATTTGTGTGTTTTCAGATTTCTCTTGCAGTCAAATTGATAGTGTAGTAAGTGAGCCTTATGCAGACTACGTATTGTTCTTGCTTTGTTCAAAATATCCGTTGCGCTTTCAATCAGTTTAAACGCACTGTCTCTTAATTAATTAATATTAGGGCCGTAACCAAACAGAATTAAAATGTTAATAAACAATAAATGTATTCAACTAATCTTTAATAAGCTTGATTGAAAAGATTATCGTGAGTGTTAACTACCAGATGATGATAATTATTAGTACTGCATTTAACATCAGATCACTTTTGAACGAGTAGCTTTGAAGTAGACCTCCTTTAGCTGGTTCAGAATTGCCAAATCCCTGTAGCGACCCTGTTTTTCGTATCAATAGAACAGCCTTACCTTTAATCCAACAACCAACATACTAGTTTTACATGGATACGTTTAATAAGATCTCGAACCTCTTGTCGGTCCCTCTTCTGTATCCTGGGAATTCTGACATCGACGTCTCAGTACATATTTTCTTTAATATCTATTGTTGTTAACAATATCAGCTAATTCCAAAGAGGTAGCAGTTTCCATTCAGTTACTATTAAAAACTAGCCCTGCATGTGGATCACACCTCCTTGACCCTTATGCAGAAAGCCGTGAAGTAAGTCTATTATGCTGCATCGCTTTTCAGTAAGCTGCTACAAGAACTCAAAAATCTTAGAACTCCACACACTAATGACTCACTCTTTCCATTGTGTTTAAAAAAGAAGAAAAATAAAATAAAAAACAAGCTCATTTATGGGTTACATCGTAGATTTCATTTACTTGTGTGCATGAGTTTCCTATTAGTTTCATTTTATCTGCTGCTACTCTTTTGTAACAATTTCATGTACTGAATCGTCCCGTGAGCATGAACACTTGCTCCTCGACTGGGTGCTCAGAGCGTGATAAATATAAATAGATAAATAGTCTCTCTTACACTGAACATGTGCATCTATTGTTGGGGGTTGGCATCCACTAGCATGACTATGAAACGTGTCAAACACGTCGCGATGTAAGTAGGTATTCTGAAGAGCACAATATTCTCCGGAGTTAAAAACAATTTAGAATTTCTGAGACCACATGCAGGTAGCTCTTCTGCAGTGGATGTGTGTGTATATGCTGCCCAAGTACTGCGAAGCAGAAAACATCAGGCTTCAAAGTCTGAGTTTGTTGAATGAAACAACCGTTCTACACAGACAGAAAAAACCAACACACTGGTATCTGTAAATTTGAAGGTATAAAAATATTTGCAGTAATGTATGTTGCACCCTGTATATAAGGTTACTGATGGGGAAATTCAACAACACTTATTTCTTTATTTCACAAAATTTATTTTATTTTTGCACGACCTAGGTTTCGAGTTATGAGCCCATTTTCTAGTACCTTAACAACCCCAAAGGGTTTATGCAAGTAAAGACAAACCCTTACAACAATACAGTTTTTTGTTTGTCGACTTAAGTACTGGAAGGTATTACTGTTAACTAAGTAATTTAAGAAACCATTACATTTCCGTTGTATATTAATTAGAATAACCTTCTAATAATACTGATGTCAATAGCTAACTTACTGTAATATCCATTGTGTTTTAGTGACGATGTGCCTTGTTGAAATTGTCTAGTGGCAGCTAGTTATTGTACTTGCATTTGCTTTACTTTGCTCAGCGCAATAGTACAAATAAGCAAAAGATGTAGAAGTCTTATAGGTAGAAGGTAAAGGTGCTAAACTAAACGAATTACAAATATTAGAAATTAAAAAAAAATGCGCGCAGCCCAAAATTTGCTATGGAATAAGCTGACGGAACTCAAATATTCACCTCTTTTAGATTACGAGTAACTTCTACGTAGAAGAGAATAAGAAGCGATGACATAAATACACAACAGACTTAACATATCATGTTACAAGCAACTGGCTACGCTCTGTTGGCGCTTGAGAATGTTACATTAACCGAAACCGGTAGCTTTTAATAAAATAAACAGGTGTGGCCAACATGTCATTTTGGAAATATGTAAAAGCTGTTGAACCCCACGTTTTCACTTTCCTAAACTTACATAAAACTTTAACTAACTAATCCTAAGAAGGGCAATACACACACACACACACACACACATGCCTGGCGGAGGACTCTAACCTCCGACGTGCCTCACTGCGCACGGCTCTTCCGCCGCGGCTGTCCCGGAAGCGCGAAATGCCTGAGACTGCCCCGCACGTGATTTTCTCTGCGTCTGCCCCTCTCTCTGCCTGCTGGACACAGGTGGGCTAAGCCGGCGGCCACAGTGGTCTCGGCCGTCACGGTTGTCGGCTCGCGAGATTGCCGAGCGGTCGTGACGTCACAGCGGGGGCGGCGGCGGCCACGCCCGAAACAGCGACCGGTCCAGGGTGTGTGTGTGTGTGAGAGAGAGAGAGAGAGAGAGAGAGAGAGAGAGAGTCCCGGAAGAGGCGACCGCCCCACCCAGCTGTGGATGCGTCTCTACCTGCCTGCCTGCAGTTCAAGGGTCGCGGCGAGAAGAAAGCCACACACGCCCACTACACCGGACAACGGGCGGTCCTTCTGCCCAACCCCAGCTGATGCCAGGCGCCACACCGCACACTCACCTCCAATAAAATACTCTCACTGCCCTTGCCACTTTCCTTATTCTACAAAACTCACCGTATTGTCTGTGTGTGTCGGCCGCCGTGGCCGCCGGGACTGAGACGCTTCAGTCACGGTCTGCACGGCCACTACGGTCGGGGGTTCGAATCCCCCCTCGGGCATGGATATTTGTGCCGTCCTAGTTCGTAAGTAGTTCATACGTAGTTTGTAAGTTTAGGGACTGATGACCCCGTAGTTAAGTCCCATAGACTATACAAACATTTGAACATTTTGTCTGTGTGTTATGTTAAGGAGGGGGTGGGCTTTATCAACTTACACTATCTGTATAACCCTAGAACCGTCGGGCTGGGTCTGTGAGACCCACTAGTTTCTATTTCATTGAATTTGTATGCTTATAGTGGCTATTCTGACTCAGGTGCTCTGCTAGCTTCCTGAAACATGCAAGAGAAAGCGTTAACATCATGAATAAGGTTTTAAATCGTTTAGACAATGTTCAGCAGTTCTCCAAAAAGCGGGAGGGTCTGTCAGACCCAGCCCGACCGTTTACGTTATTTATTTCTACCAGTGCAGGGCTATTTTTATTTGGTGTCTCTTCCAGTTTCAAATTACTTTGTGAACTATTTCTGATGTCAAAAATTTAAAATTTCAAAAAAAAAAAAAAAAAAAAAAAAAAAAAAAAAAAAAAAAAAAAAAAAAATGTTCAAATGTTTGTAAATCTTATGGGACTTAACTACGGGGTCATCAGTCCCCAAACTTACAAACTACTTATCAACTACCTACAACTAAGGACGGCACAAATATCAATGCCCGAGGGGGGATTCGAACCCCCGACCGTAGTGGCCGTGCAGACTGTGACTGGAGCGCCTCAGTCACCTCGGCCACCGCGGCCGGCATTTGGTGTTTCATCCAGTTTCAAATTCCTCTGTGAACTACTTCTGATGTCAAAAATTTAAAATATAAAATTTCAAGAGAAAGTCTTTAATACTGTGAAATTTTAAACATTTATTCGATGATGATGATGATGAAATTGACGATTCTGACGCGGACCCAGACTTCGAAATAAACAGTGATCATGATAGCAATAGTGAAATAAGTGGGGATGAGCGAGAAAATGCTGTAAGTGGAAGGACAGCAAAACTAAATACTTCTGCAAAATTTGCAAAATATAGTTGTGCTTGGTGCACGCAGAAATGGTTTGTGTCGCCTGTGACGAAAAGTGACGATTTTAGAGGACGATATCACACAAACTATTCATTATATTCAAAATTTCAAGGTATATAACAAAAATTCAAGTCCGGTGCTATTTCTACCAATTATTATCATTTGTATTTGTATTTCAAACCAGTTTACTTGTACTTCCAGTGTGCTTAATTTATTACTACAAAGAAGTATATTTTCTACTTTTTTTTTATTTTACAGCAATTGTGAAATTCAGAACGTTGAAATAATGTCCCTACAGCATTTGGAAGGACCTAAACAATATAAAAACTCGTCATTTGATGTAAACGCACTGTTTTGGCACTTGCATAAGAATTTTAATTGTTGGGTCCCACAGACCCAGCCCGACCGTTCCTGAAACTATTTTTCGGCCGACCGTTCTAGGGTTAAAGGGAACGAATTTCCTCTACTAGTCCGCGATCTTCATTTCATTAAATAAGAATAAAAACAGTCTAGATCGCTAAAATTATATTACCCACACGATATTGACACAAACAGTACACGCTGGGGTCCAGAGAAAATAACACCAGTTTTAACTACAATTTTAAATGTAAACTAGTTATATACCCGGTGATCTGGCGTTCCACAGGGAAGCGTTGTAGGTCCCCTACTCTTCCTCGTGTTTATAAACGATTTGGGAGACAATCTGAATAGCTCCCTTAGACTATTCGCGGATGATGCTGTCGTTTATCGGTTAGTGAAGTCAACAGAGGATCAAAAGCAACTGCAAAGCGATTGAGACAAACTTTCTACTTGGTGCGAAAATTGGCAATTGACACTAAATAAAGAAAAGTGTGAAGTAATACACATGACCACTAAAAGAAATCCACTGAACTTCAATTACGCGATAAAGTACAGTTCGTAGTAATTGACGGCAAGTCATCGAGTAAAACAGAAGTGAGGAAAACGTTATAGGTCCCCTGCTCTTCTATGTGTTTATGAACGATTTACGAGACAATCTGAATGGTTCTCTCAGACTGTTCGCGGATGATACTGTCGTTTATCGGTTAGTGAAGAGGATCAAAAGCAACTGCAAAGCGATTTAGACAAAATTTCTATATGGTGCGAAAATTGGCAATTATCAATAAATAATGAAAAGTGTGAAATAATACACATGATCACTAAAAGAAATCTGCTGAACTTTAGTTACACGATAAGTCAGTCAAACATTAATGTCGTAAATTCTACCAAATACCTAGGAGTTACAATTACGAACAACTTTGACTGGAGAGAACACATAGAAAGTATTGTGGGGAAGGCGAATCAAAGGTTGCGTTTCATTGGCAGAACGCTTCGAAGATGCACCAGCTCCACCAAAGAGACTGCCTACATCACACTTGTGCGTCCTCTCCTGGAGTACTGTTGCCCCTTGTGGGAACCTCACCAGAAGGTTCAGAGAAGGGCAGCTCGTTTTGTTTTATCACTTTACGGGGGGAAAGCGTCACGGAAATGTTGCACGAATTGGGGTGGAAATCATTAAAAGAAAGACGTTATTCATTGCGGCGTGATTTGTTTGCGAAGTTTCAATCACCGACTTTTACTTATGAATGTGAAAATATTTTGCTAGCACCCACCTACTTAGGGAGACATGACCATCCCAATAAAATAAGAGGAATCAGATCGAAAACGGAACGATTTAGGTGTTCTTTCTTCCCGCGTGCTATTAGAGAATGGAACGGTAGAGAAAAGTTATGAAAGTGGTTAATGAACCCTCTGCCAGGCACTTAAATGTGATTTGCAGAGTATCTATGTAGATGTAGGTGTAGATGATCAAAAAGTCAGTATAAATTTTAAAATAAATCACGGAATAATGTATATAGAGAGGTAAAAATTGACACATGTGCTTACAATGACATGGGGATTTATGAGATCCCCAGGATCATTCAAGGTGATAGCCCTGAAATGCTTACGCTTTGCAACGGTTGCGGAGATCCAGCAACGAGTCAGCTCAGTGCTTCGAGTGATTCCACAAGAAGCACATCCGATGTCACAAGTGCACTGTAGCCAGTGGCTGAATACTTTGAAGGCTAGTATAGGTATTCTGTTTTGTTTCCTATACTTCCTGAGACCATTCACCGAATATTTCAAACGCACCTTGTATTTTGCTGCCCCGGGTAGGTATTCTTCACTGAGGGATCTTCTGGTGATTGATATTTTTCGTTTTGTCATCAGGCGCAGGAACAAACAAAGCGAAGATTCACCGACATGTGAACACGCCACATATAGTAGACCCCAGGAAGAACATTGATTTTGTAGCTTCAGACCACAAACACAAAAGCACTGTCCATGTGATTTGTTACTCGTCATGGTGAATGCAAGACGAATCAAGAACTGAATTCGTTTAAATTCAAAGGGCATATCGGTTGGGAACATTTTTAATTTTTTTTCTTTGAGTATAATTACGTGATTCTCATTGATCATCAGTTTCTTTAACACCAAACACGTTCCAAAGCATTGTTTTTGTTGGTTTAGATTTTGAAACATGATGACCACTCATCCAGCCTTCAGACCTGAATTATACGGTGGTAATCCAGTCACAGCCAAAGAGTTTAAAAATTAAATTGGATGATTGGTGGCTTCTAGACTTGCACATAATAGGTCGCGATGGGGAGCGCTCACTTTAGTTCGCGGCTCTGCCCCGAACTAGTTCGTTCTTTTAGTTCATCCGCTCCCAGTGACGGCTGAGCGGCGTGGTCTGCGCTTGCAAGTGGAGGGAAAAGTTCCCCCAACTAGCTGCTTCATGTGCTTGCTGCTTGAGCCGCTAACGATATCACGCAAACCAAAAGAAAGACTTTGTGGATAATTTCTCGCGTTTAAGTTTAGTGTTATCTCTATATCTTGGCATTATGGGATGTGTTAGTCAGATATTGTTGAGTGCAGAATACTTCAAAGCAGAAATTTTGTAGCACTGAACTATGTAGTCTAGCAGGCAGACGCTAACCTCGAAATGGCCCTCATCAGCAGAAGGCAAACACGTGATTTTCTCCCGGCGGATCGAATATTCATAGAAGTTGCCAGACACCTGCTAGCCATCTTCAGGTGAGTCGATGAAGACTGAAGAGTGCGTCCAGCGTGCCACTATATATAGAAAACTTGGCGGTCACAGCGCATGCGTCAGAACATAAACAGACAGGCCACACTGCAGCGCCCTCGCTGGTGGAGCTGCGGAGTTCAGCTGTTCTGCCCTCTGCTCTGCACGGCCACTGCCGCTCACAGCAGACGTCGGCGCTCTCCGTCGTCTTCGATCTGAGCAAATTTTAGTAATGACGGCATTCCATGCTTTGTCAATATTGTAGCCACTATCCCGATTCATCAGATTTTCCGCGACACGTATTTCCACAGATTCTTTGATAATGGAGTCCCAAAAAGATGTTGCTGTTGTCAAAATTACCGTTTATCCTACTCCATAGAGTGTCCGGTGGAAATGCAATGTTCAGCAATAGCAGACTTGCTTGGCTGTAAAAGGCGTGTGTTGCGCTTGTGTTCACTGCAACGTTCTTCAACAGTGCGCGTAGTCTGGCCTATATGAGCCATCCCACATTGGCAGGGAACTTTGTAGACACCAGCCTTACGTAACAACAAGTCATCCTTAACCGAACCCAGCAAGTCTCAAATTTTGGATGGTGGGCGGAAAATTACTTTCACTTGAAAATTATGGAGAATTATTGCTCTTTTAAAAGAAATATTGCCCACAAACGCAAGAAAAGCAAGGGATTTTGCCTGTGTGTCCTCCTAGTTCTCCACTTTCTTGTTCTTCTTTCTAAGTGAGAGTGCCTTACTTATTTGCTGGTTAGAATATCCGTTGTCTCGAAACACTTGCTGGAGGTGAGCCAGCTCTTGTGGCAGACTATCAGCGTCTGAGATTGTATGGGCTCTGTGAACAAGTGTTTTAAGGACACTATTGGTTTGCGACGGATGGTGACAACTTGAAGCCTATAAATATAAATCAGTATGAGTTGGCTTCCGAAAAACTGAGTGTCCCAAAGAGCCATCATCCTTCCTTTTAACTAAAACATCCAAAAAAGGTAAGCATCTATTTTGCTCTACTTCCATGGTGAACCGGATGTTATCATGAAGAGAGTTGTGATGGTGTAAGAACTTCTTTAGATTATCTTCCCCATGAGGCCATACAATGAAAGTATCATCTACATACCTCCAAAACACCGTAGGTTTAAGGGATGCTGATTCAAGGGCTCGTTCCTCGAAGTCCTCCACAAAAAGGTTAGCCACTATGGGAGACAGGGGGCTACCCATGGCGACACCGTCAGTTTGCTCAAAGTATTCTTTGGGAATAGGTCGAGGAGATAACATGCTGAAAGAGAGCAGTGATATCAGCTTGAAAATTTTTACCAATTAGTTTCAAAGAATCTGTGAGAGGAACCTTTGTAAAAAGAGATACCACATCGAAGCTGACTAAAAGATCAGAGTTACTAAGACGAAAAGCCCTCAGTCTATTGATAAAATCTGCAGAATTCCTTATATGGTGCGAGCATTTGCCCACCAATGGTCTGAGTAAGGAAGCAAGATGTTTTGCTAAAATAGCAATAATTCTCCATAATTTTCAAGTGAAAGTAATTTTCCGCCCACCATCCAAAATTTGAGACTTGCTGGGTTCGGTTAAGGATGACTTGTTGTTACGTAAGGCTGGTGTCTACAAAGTTCCCTGCCAATGTGGGATGGCTCATATAGGCCAGACTACGCGCACTGTTGAAGAACGTTGCAGTGAACACAAGCGCAACACACGCCTTTTACAGCCAAGCAAGTCTGCTATTGCTGAACATTGCATTTCCACCGGACACTCTATGGAGTAGGATAAACGGTAATTTTGACAACAGCAACATCTTTTTGGGACTCCATTATCAAAGAATCTGTGGAAATACGTGTCGCGGAAAATCTGATGAATCGGGATAGTGGCTACAATATTGACAAAGCATGGAATCCCGTCATTACTAAAATTTGCTCAGATCGAAGAGGACGGAGAGCGCCGACGTCTGCTGTGAGCGGCAGTGGCCGTGCAGAGCAGAGGACAGAACAGCTGAACTCCGCGGCTCCACCAGCGAGGGCGCTGCAGTGTGGCCTGTCTGTTTATGTTCTGACGCATGCGCTGGAACCGCCAAGTTTTCTATATATAGTGGCACGCTGGACGCACTCTTCAGTCTCCATCGACTCACCTGAAGATGGCTAGCAGGTGTCTGGCCGAAATATCGTGTCATGTTTTAGACGACGACCGGCTGCATACCCGAAACTTCCATGAATACGTGATTTTTAATTCTGCTGCGCGCCCTCTCGCTATTGCTCGTCGGTCTTCGGAAAAGAATCCAACGAACTTAGAAGCGAGATACGTTTTGGCATAATAGTTCGCGACAGATTGCACATATTTTAGTTCGCGACCGATCGCAGATATTTTAGTTCGCGACCAATCGCACATATTTTAGTTCGCGACCGATCGTACATATTTTAGTTCGCGACCGGTAGCTCTCCTTTTAGTTCGCAGCTCAGCCGTGAAGTAGGTCGCTTTTTTTAGTTCGTCCGCTCTTTTTGGCTTTTGCTACCGCTACTTCTTTAATGGAATTACGGTTATATTTAGACACTGCTGAATACCTTAAGAAAAGAAAATTTGTGGCAGTGAACTGAAACTACAGCTGCGCTGCATCTCAGCTCGAAATGTCCGTAACTGGCAGAAAGAAATCACGCGATTCTGCGCGTTCTCGCGTCCTCTCGCTGTTCCCCGTCTGACTTCGGAAAAGTAGCGGGCGAACTAAGAGGCGAGGGATCTGCGAACTAGTTCGCATAATTCTCCTGTGGGAGCGTTCTTCCGAACTAGCTCGTTCGCGAACTACGAGAGACTAGTAGCTTCGTCTTCGTTTGTTAGACAGTATGTAGATTAAAACGGATGGAAAGTACCAACGATTTCATTCTGAATAACGAAATTGAAGTGATCCATGTCTTTGTTCTTAGCCGGCAAGATTGTTCGCTGACGGAACCATTTGTAATTTTTGTGTTCATCAACAATGTACAGGACACTAGCTCGTCTTCCGATGAGACGAAATAGCAAAAGTTCGGAGGAAATGAAACCAATTCGCTCGTTTAGTCGACAGGATCACGGTCATTAACGATAGTCAGTAGTTGCCTGGGTGAATGTTGAGCGGTTGACGTAACGCCACAGATACGATGATCTGAGGCAAGCGTTTATTTAATCGGCAGCGTTTGGCGGAAATAGCCGGATAATAAGACCATTGGGCTTCCAAATCGTCTCGGACCATTGCGCACGTCTTTCAGTGTTCGCTCCATAATTTGCAATGCGCGTTCCAGCACCATGGTGAATCCATCCCAGATAATGGTTCTGGACGCCATTAAAACTCTGGCCGTTGCCGAGTGTTTCGCAAAATAACTTATCGGTAGTTCAGTAGTTCGACGTTTTAACGGCTATTCTAACGCTAAGTAGAAGAATCAGTCATCGTTGGGAAAGATTATACCTCCTTTTGTGCGGCATTGTCAATAGTAATACTTGCACAATAAAATTCGTTAACAATACACGCATAATACAAACAAACCTTTATATGCTTGTCTCTAAACAAATCGCGGACAACATGATACAAAACAAAACCAATGCTGTGTAGTTCACCTCTATCTATATAAAAGCGAAAGGATACTCAAGCACTCACTCACTCACTCACTGACTATACACGAAATCTCTGAAACTGCTGCAACTATGAAGCTGAAAGTTTGCAGGTATGTAGTGTAAAGGTAGAAGATGTTAGCTAAGAAAGTATTTACGATAGGGCGGAATGAAGGTGCATGGCGGAGGATACTTTTCCTACAGACTGACGAAATTTACAGTTTCATTCCGACCTTCACGAAACTTTGCACGCTTGACCTTCAAAAGGAAGGTCACCGTCTCCTTAAAGTTTCATACGGTGCATGGGGGAGAGTATCTTGCAAGATAAAAACGGATCCCTAAGTATGTTGGTCGCGCCATAACTTGAGAACGGCTCGACCGATTTCACAGATCCTTTTGTTGTTGTTTTCGTTATTCTCAGAACACAGGCAGTATAAAATAAAACTGGAAAATTTGAGAACAACGAAGAGCGTTATTCAGTGTGACTCTGTGTTTCTATTGCATAAAAATCTATAGTTTTGTTCTAACATTTATCAAATTTGGCACACTTCACCATAAAAACAAGAGGTGCACGGTGGAGGGTGCTTAACATATGAACTTTGACAAAATTGTTTTCTCAGATCTTGATGAATTTTTGCACACACTACACTTATACCGACAGAAAGGTCACAAGATACATACATGTTCGTATGGTACATGACAGAGGATGTCTTGCAAAAAGCATTACCGAGAAAGGGAAAGGTGGAAACGAACAGAGACATGGGAAAGAAAGAGAGGAATGCAGATAGAGGAGGGAAGGCGAGGTGGACTACGAGAGTGTAGGATAAATAAACACCCAGGCGACGCAAGGTTTACAGATAGTTGTCTATAACGTAGCTCAAGATATGTAGATGCACGGTGGCAAATACATGCCGGAAAGTCAGTATGTTTCATTTTACTCGTAAAATGTTCAGAAAGAGTGCGTTTTAGAGGAAATTGAAATCCTTTCAATCATACTTCAGTTATCCTTCTACAATTAGTTTGTGTGAAGAAAAAGGGATGTTGACTTGACAAATAATATGAACGGATAACTCTTCTGTTTTTTCTGTTAGTTTTACCGATATTTTGATAGTACTTCTTCTGTTCGGGACAGAGACGAATCCAACAAATGTGAGATAATTAAAAACTGTACAGACTTTACTTAGTGCAACAAACCAGATTTTCTTTTTTTATTTACAGTAGCTACTAAATTCGGCATTGCCCGGATATATATCAATTCTTCCAGTCTTATATTGTAAACGAAAACAAAAACTCGAAAAAGATTTCATCTTCGCGCATCCATGAAAACAGCTTAGGAATTATGAAACAGTAAAACAAATAAATATACATAACTAGATAACCCGGTGAACTTCGTACCATTTACCTCTTAAAATAAACCATATTAATTTAAATCCAGTTGCATTGTCAAGCCATCATCAGACAGTCTAAGTATCGGCTCGATACAGGGCGGAAAGAGTGGGCAAATCACGCACACAGGTCCAGGATAATGTTCATGTCACATTCGTGGAAGTTCAGGGAAGGTTTAAACGGTGATAAAATATGGAAAAACTTTATCGTAACCAGATGAATGGTACTGATATTTTATAGAAAAATCTCTTTCTCTTTTTTCTGAATGTTCCAATTTTCGGGGATACTTTTCCAAATTTTCATTTCATAAGAACGTTACTCTTGCTTTGAACGCCAAATATCCAAAACTTTATCGCAGTCAGACGAATGATATATTGAAAAAAGCTCTTTCAGTTTCTCAAGAATTTTCAAATTTTCCGGGTAATTTTTCCAAATTTTTAGTTCATAAGAACGTTAATCTTTCGTTGAATGTTAAATAATCAAAAATTTATCGCAATCGAATGAACGGTTCTCAACTTATAGTGTTGGGTACATTTAGAAACACATTGAAGAAGGAACTTGGTTCGAATTTTTCGACTTTACTTTGTAACTGTCCCTACTTTTTTTTCTTTTACTGAAAACTTTCCCAAGACCATAATGAACGATACAAATATTCGAGCGAATAGTCAGTTATAGCGCTGAATTCAATGAAAAACACATTGAAAAACGCACTTTCAGTTTTTCTCAAATTTTCCCATTTTCCGGTAGATTTTTCAAAAAATTTATTTCATACAAACCTTGTCCTGTTAAGCCGTTCTCAAATGATGCTCTTACAACCATGTGGCAATTGATTTTTATTTATAGAAAAAATAGCTTTCGGTTTTTCCTAAATTTTCCTACTTTCTGGGCGACTCTTCCAAATTTCTATTTCCTGCGAATCTTCCCCTTGCTTTGAACATGAAATGTATAAAATTTTATTGCAATTGGACGAACGGCATTGATAGCTCACTGGAAAAAGCCGTTTCAGTTTTTCGCGATTTTCTTCTTTTCCGGACAACTTTCCCATATTTTATCACCGTTTAAACCTTCTCTGGACTTACACGAATATTTCAAGATTAAAATTAGCCAAATCGGTTCAGTAGTTCTCGAGTTTTAGGAAGACTAACGAACAACAATTTATATATTTTAAGTGCAGTATCCAAAAAAGAAAACTATTAATAAAATACAAATGATGTATAACGTTTATTTAATTCGAAACTTGACTATAAACAATTATTATTGATACTTGTGATGGAAAAGTTTTTGTGACTCATTGTTTACGACGTCACGTCTCCTGAACTTTGTGTGATAGGTAGTTTTAACACTACATCGATTGTTGTCTGATAGTAAGCAATGTGTGTACCAAGTTTAATTGAAATCGGTCCATTATTTTAAGAGTAGCTGTGGAAAAATAGCGCATCATGTAGCAGTTATTTGGAAATGTCATTCATTATGACGTCATATATCCTGAAATATGTGTCGTACTTGATGTAAATTCGAAGGTACATTCAGTGGTATATTTGCCAGATGTCTGCAAAATGTGTGGTGAATGGTGTTAGTAGTAAGGAATCGAAACTTCATGAGTGATGATGCGGTTTTCGATGAACCAAATTGTTTATGTTATGAACTATATGTCTAACTGTGATATAGTATCAAAGGAACATTCAGTGCTTTGTATGTGTACTGTCTGTGAATTGTCTCGCGAATAAAGTTTACACAGTAGAAGTAATAACTTAAAACGCCATGCCAAATGCCGTAGATATACATCATGAACCTCGGAAAGGTAGTAAGTGATAAATTTTTCTCCTTTCATTATTTTGTGGCGGTTTTCAGCGAGAAGAAGTTTCGTAGAGATTTGAAATTATGTTCAAAGTTTACTGCAATTCACTAAGTGATCTCACTGTCAAATAGTTGACGAATAAAATCACGCTATCACACGCAACAAGATGGGGCAGTTTTTACTGTTTATGATGTGACATCGTATGAACTATTTATCGTAGGTGGTTTTTGTAACCATAGCAAATGATTCCTGACCTTAAAAATATTTGTACCAAATTTGGTTTAGGAGCAGATGTAGAATATTATCGCAAGATGCGGCGTTTTTTCGCTACTGACATTATGAATGAAATACACAAGATAACGGTGAGATACTCTGCAAATTTATTGGTTTACGAACCGATTTTCGGCTGTTACGCTACCATCAGGTAAACATTACAAGTTTAAGTTGCAAAGATCTTACTTGCTGATATATAACTTTCAAAGGAGACTAGTGCTTTGGTTTATAACTAACCTGCGGGAAATAGTTGTGGTGTAAATTCCTGACGTTGATATAATACGTGACCATATAAAAGATTACGTTACCCTAAGAAATATAACGTGAAACAATAGAAATTGGCCGAAAAATATTGATTAAAACGGATCTTATCTTAAACAAGTATAATGTCTAGAAACATGGAAGTGTTGTGATTATATGTTAAAACTTTAACTGGTTAAATTAAACTTGAACAAAAAATTATCTTAAACAGGTCCATTGTCACATGCTTCCATGTTCCATTCAATTGACCTGTTTAAGATAATTTTTAGGTCACGTTTAATTCAACCAGTTAAAATTTTAACGTATTTTCACAACACTTCCATGTTTTTAGACATTATACCTGTTTAAGATAAGGTACGTTTTGATCAATATTTTTCATTCAATTTCTATTGTTTCACTTTATATTTCTTAGGATAACGTCATAATCTATTATATTGTCACGTATTTCATCAGTGTCAGGAATTTACACCACAACTTGCATTGTAATATTTCCCGCAGGTTAGTTATAAACCAAGACACTAGTCTCCTTTGAAAGTTATATATCTAGCAAGTTAAGATCTTTGAAACGTGTAATGTTTACCAGATGATGGCGTAACAGCCGAAAACCGGTTCGTAAACCAATAAATTTGCAGAATATCTCACAGTTATCTTGTGTGTTTCATTCATAAAGTATCAAATATTCTGTCAAGAACCGACGGAACAATCTGTGAATATGAGTACTGACATTGTTTATGACGTCATATCTCATTACATATATGTCTTAGGAGGTTCTTATCCCGACATCGATTGTTGCCTGATATTAAGGAACATGTGTACCAAATCTGGTTGAAATCGGTCCAGTAGTTTAGGAGGAGATGGGGAACACACACACACACACACACACACACACACACACACACATGCACACATACAACCTATTTTATAACATGTACAGATAGACTAGAAGAAATGGCCACAGGTACACGCAGTTATACCAGGACCTGCAGCTCCATACCATGGGAAGGATCCACTTACCGAGAAGTACGTACAGCAAGTAGTTGCGGGCACTTCTTAGAGTACGGTACACGCTTAATCGCGCATTGTACTCCATTCGCATACTTCCGCTGGTGGCTGGCATTTTACTCGAGACTGCTGGAATTCCGCTGCTGAAGCTCGAACCGACGACTTCTCAGATTAGCGCCAATTGTGGTGCTTCTTCCTTTTGTAGCTGATACTTAACTCGTCACGTTTTTACCCCACAATTCGCAATCAGCAGGCGCGAAACCGTTAATTTCACTAAGACTCCAACTGCTAGCGGACTGGCGAAAGCGATAAGTTGTAAACTCCTCCAGCTGAGTTATGGAACGTAACAACTCAGTTTGTTGTTGTTGTAGTCTTCAGTCCGCAGACTGGTTTGATGCAGCTCTCCACGTTACCCTATCCTGTGCAAGTCTCTTCATCTGTGAAAATGTTCGGCAACTTACATCCTTTTGAATCTGCTTACTATATTCGTACCTCGGTCTCCTTCAACGATTTTTACCCCACACACTTCCTTCCAATGCTAAGTTGACAATTCCTTGATGTCTCAGAATGTGTCCAACCGATCTATCCCTTCTCTTGTGCATTTTCAACTTTTCACGGCGTAATGTATAGTCCATTAGATTTCGGGAATGCAGCCGCGTAAAATTCACTTCTGCTGATATTTCGGCCGCGTACCTTCCGGCCATCTTCAGAGTGAGTCGAAGACTGTCGACGAGGGTTTTTTTTTTATTATTATTGTCGTTTCAATTCCCCTAAAAGAGGGGCGAGCCGGCAGCACTCACTGGCGCTCTTCGGCCTACAGAAATAAAATTTGTCAGCGGAGAACATAAAAACACAACGGAGATAAAATTTTGGAGATAATACAGACATAAAACGGAGATTTAAAATGGAGATAAAACAAAGTACATAAAATGGAGGAAACAGTGTTGACATAAAACACTTGGAACGGCGAAAGTGGTGAATAAAAACAGATGCTCGAATGTCAGTGGCGCACACACACAATTAAAATGAGCATAGGGCAGCGGCCATGGTGAGACCGTCCGCTATTTGGAGTTAAAATAAAAAACACACATCCGAAATTCTGTAGATTTTATTCAAAGACTCAGCCACCTCAGGCTTAATAGTACTGATGTACTGGTGAGTTTCGACGTGGTATCATTATATACCAAGGTACCTGTACAGGAGTCTCTTTCTCTAATCGGCCAACATTTTGACAAGGATATCACCGCTTTATTTGAACATGTACTGACGTCATCTTATTTCCAGTTTAATGGTGACTTTTATGAACAAATTGACGGAGTTGCCATGGGAAGCCCCCTATCCCCACTGGTAGCGAATTTCTTCATGGAAGACTTCGAGGACAAGGCTTTGGACTCGGCATGTTTTAAACCAACGGTCTTCTGGAGATACGTGGATGTCACGTTTATAGTATGGCCTCACGGGAAGGATGAGTTACATCGATTTCTTGACCATCTGAACTTCTTGCACGCTAATATCAAATTTACTATGGAAATGGAAAAAGATGGCTGCCTCCCTTTTTTGGATGTACTTGTTCGTCGAAAAGCTGATGGTACATTAGGACATGCAGTATATCGGAAACCAACCCATACGAACCTGTATTTACATGTCAGTAGCTGCCATCATCCCTCACAAACCGCAGGGGTCCTTAAGACATTGGTGCACAGAGAACATTGTATATCAGACGATGACAGCTTGCAGGAAGAACTCACACACCTGAAGCGCATTTTCATAGCAAATGGATATTCGAAGCAACAGATTCGCAGAGCATTCGATGTGAGTCCAAGAATGCAAGCACGAGACGTGGAAGAAGAAGACGAAAATAATAGTTACAGATCAAGAGCCTTCTTACCTTACGTGGGCGCTCTTTCGTCAAAGATAAGCCGCATTCTCGACAAACATCGTGTTAAGGTTATCTTCCGGCCACCAGTGAAGATTGCAGCCTTACTCGGGTCTGTAAAGGATGATTTGTTGCTTCGCAAGTCAGGTGTGTACCAGATCCCTTGCGGAAATTGTGATAATTCATATATAGGCCAGACAATACGCACTGTCCACGAGAGATGCGTTGAACACAGAAGATATACTCGCCTATTACAGCCAGACAAGTCAGCTGTGGCTGAACATTGCATAGAAACTGGCCATTCCATGAACTATAGTGATGTGAAGATTTTGACACCCATATCTTCGTTTTGGGATGCTATATTTAAGGAAGCTGTTGAAATTAGACTTGCCAACAACTTATTAAACAGAGATAAAGGTTTTAATTTAGACAAAGCTTGGAGTATTGAAATCACAGAGAAGACGTGAAGGTGTTGCCGCCGCCGAGCATATATCGATAAGTGAACACCGGAGCGCTTCCGCCACGGGAGGCGCACGCGTGTGAGTACTTGGATATGCAGTACACCAGCATCTGTGACGCGCACGCGCATTGCCACCGCGATCAGGCTTATAAGGCCGCGCCCGCCACCTCGTCGACAGTCTTCGACTCACTCTGAAGATGGCCGGAAGGTACGTAGCCGAAATATCAGCAGAAGAAGTGAATTTTACGCGGCTGCATTCCCGAAATCTAATGGACTATCCCTTCTCTTAGTCAGGATATGTCAGAAACTCATTTTCTCCCCGATTCGGTTACATGATCTACCCCTCTAATTTTCATCATTCGTCTGTCGCACCACATTTCAAAAGCTTCTATAATCTTTCTATATGAACTCCTTATCGTCCACGTTTCAGTCCCATATCACACACCAGACAAATTCTTTCAGAAAGGACTTCCTAACATTTAAATTAATATTGGATGTTAACAAGTTTCGCTTCTTTAGATAAGCTCTTCTTCCCATAGCCATTCTGCATTTTATATCTTCCTTACTTCGGCCATCAGAACTAAATAACAAAATTCATCTACTACTTTTATTGTCTCATTACCTAATCTAATTCCTTCAGCGTCGCCTGATTTTCTGATATTGCATTCCATTACCTTTGTTTTACTCTTGTTAATGTTCATCTTATATCTTCCTTTCAAGACACTGTCCATTCCATTCAATTGCTCTTCCAGATCTTTTGCGGTCTCTGACAGAATTACTATGTCATTAGCAAACCGCAATGTTTTTATTTCTTCTCCCTGCACTTTAATTCCCTCTCCAAATTTCTCCTTCCATTCCTTCACTGCCTACTCAATGTACAGATTGAACAACATTGGGGAAAGGTTACAACCCTCTCTTACTCCCTTCCCAACCTCTGCGTCCCTTTCTTGCCCTTCGACTCTAATAACCGCTGTCTGGTTTTTGTATAGGTTGAATATAACTCTTCGCTCCCTATATTTTACCTCTCATTCCTTCAGAATTTGGAAGTGAGTATTCCAGTCGACATTGTCAAAAGCTTTCTCCAAATCGACAAACGCTAAAAACGTAGGTTTGCTTTTCCTTAGCCTATCTTCTAAGATAAGTCGTATTGTGAGTATCGCCTCCCGTGTTCCTACGTTTTTCCTAAATCCAAACTGATCTTCCACGAGATCAGATTCCACTAGTTTTTCCATTCGTCTGTAAATAATTCGAGTTAGTATGTCGCATTCATGACTTATTAAACTGTAATTTTCACACTTGTCCACTCTTGCTTTCTTTGTAATTGGAATTACGATATTCTTCTTGAGGTCGGAGGGAATTTCCTCTGTCTCATACATCTTGCATGCCAAGTGGTACAATTTTTTTACGACTGACTCTCCTAACGACATCAGCAGTTCAGACGGAATATCATCTACTCCAGGGGCCTTGTTTCGACTCAAGTCCTTCAGCGCTCTGTCAAATTATTCTCGCAGTATCATATCTCCTATCTCACCTTCCTCCACTTCGTCTTCCATTTCTATAATACTGCCTTCATGTTTATTTCCTTTGTATAGGACCTCTACATATTCCTTCCACAGTTCAGCTTTCCCCTCTTTGCTTAGTACTGGTTTTCCGTCTGAGTTCTTGATATTCATAAATCTGCTTTTCTATGTCCAAATATCTCTTTTATATTCCTGTAGACAGTATCTATCTTTCCCCTAGTTATGCATCCTTCTACGGTTCTGCCTCTCTCATACAACTCTAATCTTACACTGGCTTCTTTGAAGCTAGATTTACCAATGTAATGAAGCTAGTCATATGTGTATATATACAGCACATGAAATGTAGCAACTGGTTATATTGCCATCAAACCTCCTATACTTTGGTAGGAGCCAAAGCGTTTAAATTTCATTCAGTGGCTGTACGACCCCCCATGTGTGAGACAAATTGAACTGCATGTTTTTGGGGTAAAAGCTCTTAATATCATTGGTACATTCGAATGGTTACGATAATATGGAAAAGCGATGTAGTCATAGATTTAAATTTCACACTCTCCATGTGCAACTGACTACTCCATGAGAGTATTATCGTCAAAATAGTTTATTATTCGCGTTTTGGACACTGTTCGTAAAGATTTATTAATTTTTGGTAAACGTTGTGAAAACTTAGCCATTTCGGACTGCTTCGGACAAAAGACACTCCTCAACATTTGTGTGGTAGATGGTTGCAGTAGTAAATCATTATTTCTGTGCTAGTTGTGCAGGTTTTGCAGGAGAACTTTTATGAAGTTTGGAAAGTAGGAGGCGAGGTATTTAGGTCCGACCGCGAACCGTGCCGGGATAGCTCATTCGGTAGAGCGCTTGCTCGCGAAAGGCTAAGGTCCCAGGTTTGAGTCCCGCTTCCGGCACACAATTTTAATCTGCCAGGAAGTTTCACCTCAGGTGTTGTCGATGTACTTCGTCCCAAACGAGCAGCAGTTTCTCGGATGGATGAACCACACTCTCTCAAACCAACAATGCGCCCTGTTTCAAACTCACTAAATCGACAGTACAGGTTCGCGCGTACGTCTACCCAACTTTTACTGATCTATTACCTTCGGTTTATAGCGATAAAGAGTTCAATATAATTTCTCGATTCTTATATTTTACTCCTACATTAGGAATTTGAAAGCCTGTATACCAGTCGAAAGCTTTATCCAAATCTACGAGAGGCAGAACAGGTTAAGTCGTTAAGTCAGTACCGCCTCGCGTGTTCCTGCATTTTGCCTAAATCGAAAGAGGTTCCTCGATGTCGGATTCCACCAGTTACTCCACTCATCTGTAAATAATTCGTGTTAGTATTCTGCAACCATGATTTATGAATCAGATTCATAATTTTCAGACTTGTCTACGTTTTTATTTATTTTATTTTATTTATTTATTTTAGTGCAAGAAAATATGCAGTTCCACAAGTTGCTTTAACCACCTATCGGTGTTTTAATCAGAAAAATAAAATAATGCTCCTGTGACATTAATGATCATTTATAAAACTACGAGGGTAAGTCAATTATTATCCGCAATTTAGTTATATTTTTGTTAATGTTCGTAGTACTATCGTTTTAAGTTGGTGACGCATGCTTTGTTTATTTGTTGTTATATCTTTGCAATTTTCGAGCTGCTACGTTAGTTTCGTTGTCGCTGCCGTGCTGTTAATCATGGCTGCTCCGCTGTCTATTTGCACCAAAGAAGAGCAACGTTCAGTGATACGTGTTTTGTGGGCGGAAGGTGTATCAGGGGGCCGAAATTCATAGAAGACTTTCAGTACAGTACGGGGGCAGTGTTTTGCCACAACGAAGTGTGTACGAGTGGATTGAAAAATTCCGAAATGGTCGCAGGAGTGTGAAGCACGATGAAAGAGCCGGACGACCGTTTACCGCCACAAATGAAGAAACCATTGAGCGATCACGTGAAATGATTCTCTTAGACAGACCATTAACTATTGATGAAGTGGCTCATCGTCTTCAAATTAGTCATGGTTCTGCCTTTTATTCACAACAGACTTGGGTTTCGTAAAGTTTGTGCAAGATGGGTCCCAAAACAACTCACACAGTTGCATAAGCAAACGCGCCTCGATATCTGCAAAAAACATTTGGATCGCTATGGTAACGAAGGGGACAACTTCTTAGACAGAATCATTACTGGTGACGAAACATGGATCCATCATTACGAGCAGGAGAGTAAATGGCAGAGTATGGAATGGAAACATCCGAATTCGCCGTCCGCAGGAAAACTGATGCTTACGGTTTTTGGGATGCACGAGGTCCTGTACTGGAACATTATGGTGAAAGGGGCACAACAATAAACAGTGTACGTTACAGTGAGATGTTAACTGACTGGATAAAGCCTGCAATTCGAAGCAAACGCCGAGGATTGCTGTCAGAAGGTGTTGTGTTGTTGGACGACAATGCCCGTCCGCATACTGCTGTCCACATTGCTGAAAACCTCCAGAAACTCAAATTCGAAGTACTGCATCGTACTCCATATAGTCCCGATCTTGCCCTTTCTGACTATCACTTGTTTGGTCCACTCAAACAGGTATTAAGGGGCCGTCGATTTGACTCGGACGAAGCAGTGAAGGAAGCGGTGCATTCCTGGCTCCCAGCTCATCCGAAAACCTTCTTTTATGAGGGCATAAGGAAGCTTGTAGTGCGATGGACGAAGTGCATTGAAAATCAAGGAGACTGTGTCGAAAAATGATGTTCTTGTAAGTTTCGTATTTTATTACAATAAAATTTTATAACTACTTTGCGGATGATAATTGACTTACCCTCGTAGCTAATATGACCGTGCTTTGCAACGGTTGTTAAAGAAGGGCTATTTTAGGGTTCCAGACCTCAGTCAGTAAAAATCCTTGTTGTATCGCTCTGTCAATAAATACAGTTGTCCTAGCCAAGATGTCAAATGTAAGTAAAACTCATTGTCCGTAACGATGTATGTTCATAAAGATGTCAAATGTAAGTAAAAGTTATCTTCCGAAACGATGTATCTTCTTAAAGTATTTGATACAAAATGAAACATGCCAAAAGAACCAAAGAAATGTCGTTAAGTATTTAATACACAGAGCTATATCATTATCACTGTTTTCAATGTTTGTTGGTATTCGCAGAGACAAGACTGCTTAATTCTATCAGAGACGTTCGCTTCCTTGCTGTACTACCCCACACTTACTTCAGAGCAGCGGCGTCTGTTAGTACTTTGGTGCACTACAGCACCTGTATCGCTCGTTTGCTGCACTATGCCATCCATAGTTCAAGCATAGCCTACATCTAAATATTTTTGCGTGATCTCACTTTTATGAAACGAAGTTGCTCCATGCAAATCCCTGAAGTAGTTTAAGAGACTAGGTGTTTGTTATAGATGGACTGTTACTGAAAACACTTAAGATTACGATGTAATCTGTCTCTTTTTTCCGTGATCTGATTTTTATGAAATTCATGCCTATATGTTGCCCCAATCTTCCCAATCTTAGATCATGTTTCCTGTGAAAACCGCATGAAAATGTGTCAGTAGGATTTTTTCTTTGTTTTTTTTTCTTTTCTTTCTTTTTTTATTTAAATATGTTTACGAAACGTGTTACAAATAAACATATCTTCATGAATGTCATTTAGCTTACATAACACATCAGTGATATTCGCAATTTTAAACATTTATTTCGTAATCTATATCTATATATAAAAGGCTTGTGTGTGTACGTGCTGACAGACTTTTCTCCACGACCACATACTGCCATCCACTCGTGGTTGTGGTGGTAGATAGCCCTTGTTCTAATGATATTAGTAAGGGAGTTTGGTCGCGGTGCGTGGCAGTGGGTGAGTGTAACGAGCAACAATTCGCAAAATATGCAATAATTACTCTTAGGAAAAGCTATATACTATGTGAGTTAAGAACTTTACGGTATGAGTCAAAATCTGTTTATTCTTTCAATCGTCAGACAATGCGGTACTTTCAGACTCCAATAACGACGAGGAATATCAAATATGCATTTTTTAAATAGATCACATGTTTCCGTCAACCACACATTACCGACTATGAATAGAGACACAAAACAAAGATAAAAATCCAGATAGACTCAAAGATAAAAATACTCGTCGAACATTGATCACTGTCGTGGAAGCGTGATGGAAACACAGACATACATTAATGAATGTCTCTTAGGCCATAGATATTGGTATGACTGTGCCAGTAAGCTCACTGGTCTGTGCTAATCTCTGATACATATAGCCGCGACACTCTCTGCTCTGAAAGGTGTTAACGTTTGACAGCTGGGTCGACGTAATCCTACTTATATCCCGGCGGCCTCCTTTGATAATGTTGGCAACAGATGTTGAATAACGAGAATCATGTGACATCGTCATAAGCCAATCGCGTGACACGCAAATATTTTGTCGTGAAATCAAGCATACATCAGGAACAGCAGTATTTATCTACTCTCTATGTGGTTCGGTCATCTTTGGAACGATTTTATATCGTGTTATTGATGTTGCCAACATAAAAACACGAGGCCGCCAGGATAGAAAGTAAAATTTTACCGAATCAGATACATCCATTGTCACATCTCATTATGACCAGCACTTTCACGCGAAACTCTTTTGTACAGAGTTTCATGATTCACGCAGTCTTACAATTCATTCCAAATTCCTATTCAAGAAGATATTTGTGAAATGTAATTTGCCAGCCGCTTTCGGCGCTGCTGTTGCAATGTGTAACTGTATGAACACAACCTAACATTTAATTTAAATTGTTCCGAAGCACGGACTTAATTTCACTCTTAGTATGAAAAACTTTATGAACATTCATCGTTTTCGACGATGACTTCTACTTACATTTGTCATCTTGGCTACGAGAACTGAGTTTAGAGACAGAGAGATCCAACAAGGATTGTGTTTTTGCTGACCTACGTCCGGAACCCAAAGAACCATGATATACACAGGACCTTCTTTAACAACCGTTGCGAAGCACGGAGATATAAGCTAGTTATTCATATTTCTTGACAATATACTGAGGCCTGGATAGCTGAAATATAATAAGTAATACGTATTTCATTAATGAAGTACAAACATAACTGAAAACAATTATTATTCTTACAGTTGGCTTTTCAAGGTATGGAAAGTCCAGGTTGGAATTAATAATATAGTGAGGACAGTTAACAACTCACCGCAAAGACGTGGCGACGAGCTGCGACAGGCACATACAAAAGACACACACATACAACACATTCAGCTATCGGCCATGGCCTTCTTCAGAAAACAGAACACTCACGCAATCACACAGGCACACAACACAGTCATACAAACATCACCTCCGACTGCCGCATTTCGAAGTATTGACTGCGTTGTGTGCCTATGTGATTGCGTGACTGATCTATTTTCTGAAGAAGGCCATGGCCGATAGCTGAATGTGTTGTATGTGTGTGTCTTTTGTATGTGCCTGTCGCAGCTCGTCGCCACGTCTTTGCGGTGAGTTGTAAACTGTCCTCACTATATATATATATATATATATATATATATATATATATATATATATATATATTCTTTCACGTGTGTTCAGGAAATTAATTCTGTTTATGTGTATATTAGGTAGTTGGGCTTTGAGAGTAAAATGTACTGCTACATTATCAGTTTTTTGAACCTCGCAAAGCTAGCTCCAGCAATCGTTCAGGATGGTGGGCCCCTCGCTTGCCCTACCTGCTGCTCGTCGCTATCCTGAATTCCTGCTCCTGATCCTGATGTCGGGGGCAGCTGTGCGGAAGCAGCGGCCCCCCCCCCCCCCCCCCCCCCCAGAAAGTGTCCCCTCTAAAGGTCTCGCGCGCCCGCTGCAGCGGAAAGCGAGAACAGGTTCAGCCGAAAGGTCCCGGGAACTGGGAACTGGTTCCTAACTCCTGCCGGCGCGCGGGTTTTTTGCCGGGAGAAAGGCGATCACTTACGGGACGTCTGCTCGAGTTGAAGATAGCAGCCGCTCTCGTTAAGAGCACCACTGCAGCGGCGCTTTACGTAAGCAGCATGCGACATACGCCTTGTGTGGGCACAGTGGACTCCTGTGAAAGTTGCGAAGATTAAGAAGAGACAGTTTAAAAGGTTCAGCTTAAATAAATATAAATAAAAGATAAAAACTTGTGTGCTGAAGGAGCAAAAAGTAATACAAGATTCCAAAGTAGTCAAACGCTTTATTGATCGTGACGAGTAGATTAGAGTAATAATTGTTCTATAGGTAATGAATACGAGATTCCGTAATGATTTAGAACGTGTCAGTTCATTAAAAGATAACATTAAATGACAAACTTTTTTTGTTGAATTATTAATTTTTATCTAATATTTCATCTACTGAGTAGAAGAACTTGTCATTCAAAAATTCTTTCAGCTTGTTTTCAAATGCTGGTTGGCTGTCTGTCACGCATTTGAGGTTATCTGGAAAGTGACCAAAGACTTTTGTGGCACCTTTATTCGCCCCCTTTTGTGACATGACATAGTAATTCTGTCAGAGACCAGAAAAGATCTGGAAGAGCAATTGAATAGGATAAGTTTAATTCATTTGTTTTAATGTGAACTACTTCCATCAATACGAACACTCCTTTCCTCTTTAACGAGAAACGATTTAATACACATTTTATAGGTGGATGATATTTTGAATCAGAATACGAAATTTCACCTGTTTATTCATTTTTTCTCTAAGACTTTCTGAAATTTTCAGAGTACAATGAAGATAAGTTCAAACACGACTACGAACTGTTAAATGATCAGTGAAATAGTTTACACAACACAATATTAATATAAAACTTTTCTGTAAACAGTCTAGACAATGTTATCATGCAAAACACACCTGAAAATAGTTTCGATAATGTTAAAACAAAGTTTCCTGACAAATCATAATACTAACTAAGAGCCCTGAAAGACCTAAGTCGAAACAAGATCCCTAGAGTAGACGACATTCCCTCATCGCTAATGAAAGAACTATTGCACCTGGTGTTTAAGATGTATGAGGCAGGCGAAATACCCTCAGACTTTAAGAAAAATGTAATAATCCCCATTCCAAAGAAATCAGACGCAGACAGGTGTGAAAATTGCAGAACCATCACTTTGATAAGTCATGATTGCAAAATTTTAACACGAATTATCTACAGGAGAATGGAAAAGCTGGTAGAAGCTGACCTCGGGGAAGATCAGTTTGGATTCAGGAGGAACGTAGGAACCCGGGAGGAAATACTCACTTTACGTCTTATCTTAGTAGATACATTAAGGAAAGGCAAACCTAAATTTTTAGCTTTTGTAGATTTAGAGAAAGCTTTTGACAATGTTGACTGGAATACACTCTTTCAAATTCTGAAGTCGGCAGGGGAAAAATACAGGGAAAGGAGAGTCATTTACAACTTGTACAAAAGCCAGACCGCAGTTATTAGACTCGAAGGGCATGAAAGGGAAGCATCAGTTGGGAAGGGAGTAAGACAGGGTTGTAGCCTTTCTCCGTTGTTATTCAATTTGTATATTGAGCAGTCGGTGAAGGAAAGCAAGGAAAATTTTGGGATAGGGATTAAAGTTCAGGGGGAAGAAATAAAAACATTGCGTTTTGCTGATGACATTGTAATTCTGTCAGAGACAGCGAACGACCTGGAAGAGCAGTTGAATGGAATGGACATTGTGTTGAAGAGAGAGTATAAAATGAACATTAACAAGAGCAAAACAAAAATAATGGAATGCGGTCTTAGAAAATCAGGCGATGCTGAAGGAATTAGATTAGGTAACGAAACAATGAAGGTGGTAGATGAGTTTTGTTACTTGGGTAGTAAAATAACATATGACTGTCGCAGTACAGAGGATATAAAATGCAGAATGGCAATGTGAAGAAAAGCATTTTTGAAAAAGAGAAATTTGCTAACATCGAATATTAATTTGAGTGTAAGGAAGTCTTTTCTGAAGGCATTTGTGTGGAGTGTTGCCTTGTACGGGAGTGAAACATGGACGATAAGCAGTGCGGACAGGAAGAGAATAGAGGCTTTTGAAATGTGGTGCTACAGAAGAATGCTGAAGATTAGGTGGGTAGATCGCATAACTAATGAAGAGGTACTGAACGGAATTGGTGAGAAAAGGAATTTTTGGTATACCCTGACTAAAAGAAGGGATTGCTTGGTAGGACACATTCTTAGACATCGGGGAATCGTAAATTTAGCATTGGAGGGAAGTGTGTGGGGTGAAAATCGCAGAGGGAGACCAAGAGACGCGTATAGTAAGCAGATTCAAATGGATGTGGGTTGCCGTTGTTATGAGGAGATGAAAAGGCTTGCTCAGGATAGAGTAGGGTGGAGACCTGCATCAAACGAGTCTCCGGACTTAAGATCTTAACAACACAACAAGTTTTTGCAAATATTTTGGACCAAAATAATAATCTAAATAATAAAAAATTAATTAATAAAAGTGTCTGAAACCCTTTTAGGAAAAAAAAAAAAAAAACTTTAGTCAGTGCTGGGTTCCGAACCAGTGACCTTCAGCACCACAGTCCAACGCGTTGCCCACTACGCTACTCTTTTTTATTTTTTTATTTTTTTATTTTTAATTAAAAACTTTATTTACAAAATGTGTTTACAAACAGTTATAGTTTTGTGAAACAAGTTGTCTTACAAAAAGTGAACGAACGGCGAAAATTTTTCTCTTTTCCATGGATCGTTGAGGATTTCTCTTCTTGCACAGAGGATGTATTGTCGAAAGTCGCTCACAGATCCACCTCCCGCAAGGGCGTAGTTGATGAACGAATATATGAAGCAAGCGAGAGTTCTGGTCTTGGACAGTGGGAAAGCCTTTACATCCATGTACACCAGTTTCTTCGTGTTGATGTCGTTGACACTTTGAGACAGCAATCCTACCGATTTAAACTTGATCCATTCCCACAGGTCCGCTATTTTGGAGCAGACTACCACACGGTGGATGGCAGTATCGACCAATCCGCAGTGCTGGCAATACGGGTGACCGGTGAGCTTTGTTCTGTGGCGACGGGCAGCAGTCGGGATTAAATCATTTATGAACATGTAAGCTGATGAGCGCAACGTTGAACATGTCGATTTATCTGCAAAATAGGGTAGTTTCCTGTGTTAAAAATATGGTTCAAATTGTTGTTATTCTGAATGATTATAACATTCAGACAGCATTTTCCCTCATAATTCTTACAAAACATCTGTTATTTTTACGTAATTAAAGCTTAAAAATCATCAAATTTCACGATTATATCACGTGATCGAAAACGCTCCGTTATTGGCTGAAGTACTGGTGACGTCATAGAACACCTACAGCGCGGCATCTAGAAGTCGGAGCTGTATTATTGTACGCGTTTCCTCCATTTCGCAGCTTTAAGTTCAGTTTTTTCGTGATCTAAACGCGTTTACAGTTTTTATGCCACAATGGAAGATGGTTATGTGAAGGCTGACAGCGGAAACCTCCCTAAAGTTGATGCAATTATGGTGTCTTCTTTCTTTAAAAACAATCCAAATTTTTATGTGCCAGAAATAAGTATCGTGAAAACTGCGTTGTAAGTAACGCATACCTACATTTTAAAGCTAATTATTTCGAGAGATATTTTATGCCATTGGAAAATGTACCCTATTTGTTGATGTCAGCAGACTTAATCTGAAGTCACCATATTATGCAATAAAGAGTGAAATTTTATCTTCTATCCAAGCGGCCTTGAGTGATTATGTTGGCAACATCAACACGATAGAAAATCTTTGTGCAGATGTTCTGAGCACATAGAATGACTAGATTAGTGTATCGTACAGAACATGAAGTAAATAAATAATACTGTTCCTGCTCTATGCTTCTTGTATGTACCCTTGTCCGGTCAGTAAAAGTAACTGCCCTCGTATATCAAAGGTTTCACGATAAAATATTTGCGCTGTCACGCGGTTGGCTAATAGCGACGTCTCATGATTCTCGCTATTCAGCATCTGTTGCCAACATAGTCACAGGAAGCCGCCGGGATAGTTAGTAAAATTTAACCCAGTCAAGCACGCAGCTAAGGTAGTAATTTTATTTAACTACTTCAATACTTGTGCAAAGTGAAACATCAAAACTGTGATATACAGCAAAAATGCCTTGTGTATAGTTATACAATATATCTGTAGTCTAGAACAGGGACAGTGGGTTGCGTCGGCGGTGTTTTCATATCGCTCGTCGGTTGGCAACGCACGTTTCGCGTAGCCAAAGGCATGTCACTTGGAATAATATTGTTTACTTACATCAAAATGATCCTCACAGAAATACACACATGAAGTAGCCGCTATTTCATTTGGATCTTTTCGTGCCAGTGTCAACCACTTTTTGCGTATCTTCTAATTTTTTGTACTTGCAAGAACAATTTTTCTGGAGTCTTGACAGATGTATTGGTACAGTGCGGAACTAAGCAATATTTGTAGGTCATTATGCAAACGTTAACGCCCAAACACGAGGCCTCGGCCCAAACAATATACAGGTATTTGTTTATCTTACGAAAGCAGCAGCAGCGTGTTGTATGACGTCACAGGCATCACGTCACTCAAATGTAGCGTTTTAGCGGGCTTTCAAATTATTTGAATTTTATTTCTTTATTTTAAAAAAAGTACAGAAATCCACGAGGTAAAAAAGCATGTTCGGACCATAATATGACATAATTAACAATTTAAAACGATTTCAAGAAAACAGTCAAATAACCTATTGGACCAGACAAAAATGTTCAAATGTTTGTATAATCTATGGGACTTAACTACGGGATCAGCAGTCCCTAAACTTACAAACTACTTATGAACTACTTACGAACTAGGACGGCACAAATATACATGCCCGACGGGGGATTCGAACCCCCGACCGTAGTGGCCGTGCAGACCGTGACTGAAGCGCCTCAGTCCCCTCGGCCACCGCGGCCGGCTTGGACCAGACATATTTCCAATTTAAGTCTTTGTGTTTCTTTTGGATTGCTGGAGGATATGGAGCTTTTACATCAATGGTCTCGAGTATTTTCTTTGTCGTATAGAACGTTACGATGGGAGATTTCTCTAAAACACATGTTGCTATTTGCAATGTACGCAGTAGATTCACCGGCAGCCTTCTGTCACTTCTATTGCCTGTTACGATACCCCACCCAGCCTTTAGCAAATCTAACTGACTAGCCGGTAATTTTAGGGTATGTATGAGATTTTTCACAATCAGGGCTGAACATTTTGCCTTACAATCAGTTAAAGGTAAGCCTCCTTCAGCAAATGGTCGTGTCAACTGATCCCTGGCCAGCCGGAATAGTTTAGCTTTCCACACAAACCAACCTATGTACTTCTTTATTTGTGCAATACATTGTCTGTCGATAGGGATGACTTGTGCAACGTACCACATTTTAGAGAGAGCCAGTGTATTTACACATTCGATCCGCTGAATGATGTACGGCTAGTAGGTAGAAACTGCCTTCATTAATCTCATATTATTAATGTCCGTTCTTAACTGATGCTAATACGGCATTTGTAGATACTACATTATCATTTATCGTACGAAGAACGACGTGTTTTTGTTAATTATTCAGTGCGCCATTGCTCTGAAATAACAACGTGTAAGCTACAATAACAAAATCATCAAATAGCAACGCAAGACGGTGTATGTCAGAGAGAGTTCTGGGCGAGGAATGTCACGTGACATCTGCGAACGGCTGGTTTTCGTTAATTCAATGGAGAATGTCAAAACTCGTTATTTTTGCAGATATCTCTCAAACGATATGAAATATGAAAAAACACGAGGGAACAAAGTTGTAGACAATTTTCTCCTCTACAAATTCGTTTATTCAATTTTCGCGTCAGATGAATGGTTTATTTGCAATTAAAATTACATTACAATGCCTTTTTTATATTACTAAATATCTAAATATTTTAAAAAGCGAGGTTCTGATCTCTGGTAGCCAGCAATTATGTCTCTAAAATTTGGTGCCGATCGGTTGAACGGTTCGACCTAAAAAATGGGAACACGTTACAGTCAGACAGACATCGTCAAATCGCCGTTATTTTACAAATATATCTGCAACGATGCAAGATATGAAAAAAAAAAACATAACAGAGCGAAGTTGTAGAGAATTGTCCTCTTTACCAATTAGGTTATTCAGTTTTCGTGTCAGATGAACGGTTCGTTTGCAATTACAATTATATTACAAGCGGCTTTTTTTGTTTTACTAGCGTATTTTTTGTCCGAAAAATTTGAAAAAGGGAGGTTTTGATCTCTGGCGGCCTACAATCTTGTCTGTAAAATTTGGTGCTGATCGGTTGAACGGTTCGTCTTAAAAACAGGGAACACGTTACGGGCAGACAGACATACATACATCCCAAAATCGCCGTTAATTTTGCAAATATCTCTGAAACGATACGAGATTATGAAAAAAAAAAAAGTTGTAGAGAATTTTCTCCTCTACAAATTCGGTTATTCAATTTTCGTGTCAGATGAATAGTTAAGTCGTTATTTTCATTTAAATTTCGAGCTGTCAATAGACGATCGCAACGGCCCACTTTTAGTGTTACTACCGTAACCTAAAGTGGGCCAAAAAGATAAACACCTGTGTGTTGAAGAAGGAAAAAATCATACGAAATTCAAAATTAGGCTATTGGGCAAATTAGGCAAGTGATCGTGATCATTAGATTTAATACTTCTTGCATAGGTAATGCACAATAAATAGTATTTAAAAATATTTAAGGTTTTCATTTGACTCGCCCTCGTACATCCCGAAATCGTCGAATTTGTCGTCCACAAGAAATGAGAACTACTAAGTAATGTAACTCTATGAGACGCAAACTTCAGGAATAATGAAACATTAGGTTTCATTATAGATTCTTTTTCCTTTTTTAAAAAAAATGTGGCCTTATTTATTTGTTTCGGCACTAGGGCAACATTACACTATCTTCCCTGTCGTAAATGTTGCGATTGGTTTTGAAGAGGATTCTGGACAATTCTGCTGCATCAAAAAGGGTATTTGTGGTGCAGAAATTGGAGGTTAAAGCAACGAGTGGTGTAAATCTCGAACCTCTTGACGACCTCAGTAGCCTGGAAATTCGGACATAAACCTCTCAATACATATTTTCCTTAATGTTGTTTGTTGTAACAATATCACCTTGTTCCCTTTAAAAAGCCGTCAGTAATAGACGGAAATCGAATCTCCATTTGGATCACACCTCCTTGGCTCTTGTGGACAAAGGCATGCCTTATTCTGTGAAACACTACATCGCGATCGTAGCAGTAGGATCGCCATTTTCCGTCATTTGTGAATATTTCATAATTTTTACGGGACAGATTATACGTATGTTTCTAAAATTTAAAGAAATCTATTACCATCTATGTAAATCAGAGTAATAAAGGCCATAGAATTAGATAGTCAAAACACTTTAAATTACGGTAAACTTTTGTCAGAATATTAGCATAAAATACCCGCAGTTGGGTTATTCTCCCTCTGTACGTTTAGCTCTCGTTGAGTTGAGCCCTCTCTGAGTACATTTATTGTAAATCATGTTATTTTGAAGAATATAGAAACGAGTGAGATTTTAAAATTGTCTTAAACCCATTCAATAATTAGAACCCTTCACAGCATTTGTGATTATTGTGGAAAGTGGCTATAGATAAGATCTTTGACTTTCAATAGATCGCTAAATGTATGTGGCGAAAATAATTTATCAGCTACGTAGTGAAAGAAACTTTACCTAAAATCTAATCTGCAAGATCAATCCCATGATAGAATCAGGCCTAAGCTATTTCTTTTGTAACTGGCTTCGACTAAATACCGAGACTTTAATAAAATATTTCAAATATTATCTTTTCAAATTAGAAGCCCCCGAGAAAAAGAATCTGCATGTTCAATCTTCATCTCCACATAAGAACGGCAACCTACATCTGTCTGAATCTGCTTACTGTATTCATCTCTTGATCTTCCCCTGCGGTTTTTACCCCACAGACTTTGTGTCCTACCAATCGATCCCTTCTTTTAGCTAAATTATGCCAGAAATTCCTTTTCTCCCCAATTCTGTTCAGTACCTCCTCATTAGTTACGCGATCCACCCACCTAATCTTCAGCATTCTTCTGTAGCACCACATTTCAAAAGCCTCTACCCTCTTCCTGTCCGCACTGCTTATCGTCTATGTTTCTCTCCCGTATAAGGCATCACTCCACACAAATGCCTTCAGAAAGGACTTCCTTACACTTAAATTAATAGTCGATGTTAACGCTTTTCTACGCATTACCATTCTGCCTTTTAAATCCTCTGTACTGCGACCATCATTTGTTATTTTACTGCCTAAGTAACAAAACTCATCTACCTCCTTTATTGCTTCGTTACCTAATCTAATTCCTTCAGCATCATCTGATTTTCTTAGACTGCACTCCATAACCCTTGTTTTCCTCTTGTTAATGTTCATATTATATGCTCCTTTCAGCACACTGTCCATTCCGTTTAACTGCTCTTCTAGTTTCTTTGCTGTCTCTAATTACAATGTCATCGGCAAAGCGCAATGTTTTTATTCCTTCCCCCTGAACTTTAATTCCTTCTCCAAATTTCTCCTTGCTTTCCTGTATAGCTTGCTCAACGTACAAATTGAATAATATTGGAGAAAGGCTACAAACCTGTCTTACTGCCTTGCCAATCCTTTCAACTCTGACAACCGCTGTCTGGTTTTTGTACAAGTTGTAAATAACCTTACTCTGCCTATATTTTACTCCTGCTTGCTTCAGAACTTGAAAGAGTTTATTCTAGTCAACATTGTCTAAAGCCTTCTCCAAATCTACAAAATCTAGATATGTAGGTTTGTCTTGTCTTAATCGATCTTTTTATATTATTCCTATACGATTCATTTTACCTGTTACTACTCTTCTGTTACAATTTGATGACTCATTCAATGATCAACTGCGTCCCGCAGAAGGTGAATATACCGGGTGGATATAATTAAAATTTCCCTATTTAACACTTTAAGACACGGAAACTAATTACCGTGCTAGTACCATGCTTGGTAGCAATAATCTCAAGATTATGGGGAGGAGAATCAATGCAGAATCAAATAAATTAAAAAACACAATTTTCTGTGTGTTTATAAACTGGTAGAACACACAGAAAATTGTTGTTTTTTTTTTAATTTATTTGATTATGTTCTACCAAGAAGCGACGGAAGAATCAGTCAAATGAATGCAGAATCAATTCAACAGAAACACTTTTAGTGTGCTGCTACGCTATATCATACCATTACATAGCATTGCCATTACTGCTACAAAGGGGGATAATATGGCGCCCTTCTGTGTCCAGAAGAGTCTGAAAAAGCAGGACTGATTCTGTTCAGCAGAACGAAGCATGTCCGTAGGTGTGCTGTTTACCTCTATTGAGATGATGCGCTTCATATTAACACGTGTGAACGGCCCCCTTGAAAGTTATCTGTTTTATGATATTTATTAAATGTAATTTATTTTTTGGATTGGTCGTGGAAATGAAACTGGATTTGCTATCTGACCGTGTGTATGTATGTATGTATGTATATGTGTGTGTGTGTGTGTATGTGTGACTTTGTCTGACTAGCAGTGATTTCTGTTGATAACAAACGATAGGTTACGTAAAATTGAGATTTTCCACACATAAGAAAAGCACATCAAATTCTTTGTGACTGTTCCACACACTGGATCAAAAACTAAGCCCTGATAGTAAATTATGTACCAAAAAAACAACAAATAAGTAAGCTACTTAAGGAGTTTTATGTAGCCTAATGTAAAAAAGGTATGTAAGAAATGTGATAATCATATATCTAGCCCTAATATTAACTAAAACTGAAATAGTTTATATAGTTAGATAACCTATGTAAAAATTTAAAAACGAATGAACCGAGAAGTAACTGAAAAGACTATTGTACAATAAACATAATTTCAGGACAAAAATAAATCATCCCACTGATGATAGCATAAAATGTGCTGAAACATGTTTGGGAACAATTAAAAAATCAGGTGTCTTGCATACGGCGGAAAAATCCAAACCAATTCAGTTGACAGTGCTAGACAAGCGATTTGGAAGCGATTGGCTAATAATTCAATCGTTTCAAGAAGCCTTTCCGAGAAGCAGTTGAACTTCACGAGCGACGTATGATAGGGCCCCGCCTTGCGCGAAAACATTTGAGTTCGATGCCCTTCTGAAGGGCAAGTACAACAAGCTGGCGAAGCATATCGCAGCTACGCTGCCCGCTTACAATGCACGTCTTTGGACCTTGAGCACCATCCTGTTCAGTAAAGAAAGGGCCCATGATGATCGTAGTCGTGAAGCCACGCCGTACGGTAACGGATTCAGCATGCAGAGGAGCGTAATGCACAGTGATCGGGTGTGAGCATCCACACACTCGGCAGTTCTGTGTGTTCAGAGAAAGAGAGAGCTTCATCTGTCCATAGGATGTTCCAGGGTCCGCCATCGTCAACTCATTCCTTGTGAGAAAGTGGAGAGCGAACATTACATTTATATCTAAAATCACATTTAAGTGTCTGGCATAGGGTGCATTAACCACTTTCATATCCTTTCTCTACCGTTCCATTCTCTAATAGCGCGCGGGAAGAAAGAACACCTAAATCGTTCCGTTTTCGATCTGATTTCTCTTATTTTATTGGGATGGTCATGTCTCCCTATGCATGTGGGTGCTAGCAAAATAGCCAGCCGCAGTGGCCGAGCGGTCTGCGGCGCGCCAGTCACGCTCCGCACGGCCACTACGGTCGGGGGTTCGAATCCCCCCCCTTGACCCCGTAGTTACGTCCCATAAGCTCTACAAACATTAGAACATTTTTTAGCTAGTAAAATATTGTCACATTGTAACATTGTAACATTTGTTAATGTTAATGGAACTAAACTAGTAATAGTTGTTATTTATAGATCCCCTGACTCAGATTTTAAAATGTTTCTGACCAAGCTGGAATTGGTTCTGGGTTCACTGTATAGGGAGTATAAAAATTTAATTGTGTGTGGAGATTTCAACATTAATTGTGTAGGTGATAGCTCAAGGAAAAGTCAGCTGTTAGATCTATTTAATTCCTATAACATGATGCAAACAGTATTTTTTCCAACGAGAGTGCAAGGAAATAGCAGTTCTACCATTGACAATATTTTTGTTCATTCTTCATTATTAGAGGGGCACTCTGTCAGCAGAATAGTAAATGGCCTATCAGACCACGATGCCCAACTTTTAATTCTAAAAAGTATTTGTTCTCAAACAAATGTTAAACATAAATATCAACTACACAGAAAAGTTAATCCAGTTGCAATTGAGACCTTTTTAAGCCTAATTAAGGAACAAGAATGGCAGGATGTTTATAGTGCTGATAATGCAGATGATAAATATAATGCTTTTCTGAACACATTTATTATGCTGTTTGAAAGTTGCTTTCCGCTAGAACGCTCAAAACAGGGTACTTTCAGTAACAGACAGCCAGGGTGGCTGACAAAGGGGATAAGAGTATCATGTAGAACTAAGCGGGAGTTGTATCAAAATGTTAGAAGCAGTCAGAATGAAGATGCAGTAGCTCATTACAAACAGTACTGTAAGGTTCTGAAAAACGTCATTAAGAATGCAAAAAGTATGTGGTACGCAAAAAGAATAGCAAACTCTCGGGATAAAATTAAAACTATCTGGTCAGTCGTGAAGGAAGTGTCTGGTCAGGAGCAGCAGGTAGAAGATATAACGTCAGTGCGTAGTAGGAATGTTACTGTTACTGACAAGTTAGATATATGTGCAATATTCAATAATCACTTTCTGAATATAGTAGAGGAACTAAACAAAACTCTAGTTTCTACAGGTAATCATATAACGTTTTTAGAAAATGCGTTTCCGAGGCTGTTGCCTGAAATGATCCTTCATGATACTTCCATAGGTGAGATTGAGTCAATAATTAAATCACTAAAGACTAAGGACTCTTGTGGATATGATGGGGTATCTAGCAGAATTCTAAAGTACTGTTCTCCATATGTTAGCCCAGTACTAAGCCATATTTGTAATTTTTCCTTTCAGAATGGTCAGTTTCCTAACAGATAGTACTCAGTAGTGAAACCGCTTTATAAAAAAGGAGAAAGGGATAATGTAGACAACTATAGACCTATTTCTATGCCATCGGTTTTTTCCAAAGTTATTGAAAAGGCTGTATATTCAAGATTAATTGATCATTTCAGTTCACATAATTTCCTGTCAAACGTACAGTTTGGTTTTAGAAGTGGTTTAACGACCGAAAACGCTATATTTTCGTTTCTCTGTGAGGCACTTGATGGGTTAAATAAGAGGCTACGGACATTAGGCGTCTTCTTTGATTTAACAAAAGCGTTTGATTGTGTTGATCACAAAATATTGTTGCAGAAGTTGGAACATTACGGAATACGGGGAGTAGCCCACAACTGGTTCACCTCTTACGTTAATAACAGAAGGTAATTCTCCGCAGTGTAGAAAATGGCTATGACGTGCAATCCCAATGGGGCACAATTAAGTATGGGGTGCCCCAGGGGTCTGTTTTGGGACCATTGCTGTTTCTTATTTATATAAATGATATGCCTTCGAGTATAACAGGTAATTGTAAAATATTTTTGTTTGCTGATGATACGAGCTTGGTAGTGAAGGATGTTGCTCGTAATATTGACACAGTATCTAATAATGCAGTTCAAGAGATAAGTTCATGGCTAATAGAAAATAAGTTGATGTTAAATCACAGTAAAACTCAGTTCTTACAATTTCTAACACATAATTTGACGAAATCTGGCATTATGATTACACATAATGGGCATGTGATAAGTGAGACTGAACAGTTCAAATTTCTAGGTGTTCATATAGACAGTAAGCTGTCATGGAAAGCCCATGTTCAGGATCTTGTTCCAAAACTAAATTCTGCTATGTTTACCTTAGAACAATATCTGAGATAAGTGATTTTTCAACACGAAAAGTAGTCTATTTCGCTTACTTTCAATCACTTATGACGTACGGCATTGTTTTTTGGGGTAAGTCGCCTGATGCAAAAAGGATATTTCTGGCTCAAAAACGGGCGGTTCGAGCAATATCTGGTGTAAGTTCGCGAACGTCATGTCGACCCCTTTTCAGTAGTCTGGGAATTTTGACTCTGGCGTCACAATACGTTTTTTCTTTAATGTCGTTTGTTGTTAATAATATCAGCTTATTCCCACGAGTTAGTAGCTTTCACTCGGTGAATACTAGACAGATGTCTAATCTACATTTGCACCACACCACCTTAACACTTGTGCAGAAAGGGGTGCAGTATTCTGCGGCATCCATTTTCAATAAGCTGCCACAAGAACTTAAGAATCTTAGCACTAATCCACATGCTTTCAAATCTAAATTGAAAAGTTACCTCGTGGCTCACTCCTTTTATTCTGTCGAGGAACTCCTAGAAAAGTTAAACAATTAAGCTAATTCATTTTTCTTTATTGATTCTTTTCACTTTGTCTTAAGATTGTCGTGTGCAAAGGACTACTTAAAATTTTTTCTATTACCATTCTTGTGTAACAATGTATTGACTTGTTCCATGACCATGGAGTCTTACTCCTGAAGTGGGTCCTATGGAACAGAAAAAACAAATAAAATAAAAAATAAAGAAATAAAAGTTGGTGATTGAAATTTCGCAATTAGATCTCGCCGCATCGAATAACGTCATTCTTTTAATGATTTCCACCTCAAATCGTGCAACATTTTCGTGACGCTTCCCCCCCCCCCCCACCCCGTAACGTGATAAAACAAAAGGAGTTGGCCTTCTCTGAACCTTCTCAATATCTTCCGTCAGTCCCACCTGGTGAGGTTCCCACAAGGGGCAACAGTACTCCAGGAGAGGACGCACAAGTGTGATGTAGGCAGTCTCTTTGGTGGAGCTGTTGCATCTTCGAAGCGTTCTGCCAATCAAACGTAACCTTTGGTTCGCCTTCCCCACAACATTTTCTAAGTGTTCTCTCCAGTCTGAGTTGTTCGTAATTGTAACTCCTACGTATTTGGTAGAATTTGCGAATTTAAGGTTTGACTGACTTATCGTGTAACTAAAGTTCAGCAGATTTCTTTTAGTGATCATGTGTATTATTTCACACATTTCATTATTTATTGTTAATTGCCAATTTTCGCACCATATAGAAATTTTGTCTAAATCGCTTTGCAGTTGCTTTTGATCCTCTTCACTAACCGATAAACGACAGTATCATTCGCGAACAATCTGAGAGAACCATTCAGATTGTCTCGTAAATCGTTCATAAACACATAGAAGAGCAGGGGACCTATAACGTTTTCCTCACTTCTGTTTTACTCGATGACTTGCCGTCAATTACTACGAACTGTGTGATAGGAAATCGTGAATCCAATCGCACAATTGGGGAGATATTCCATAAGCACGCAATTTCATTAGAAGCCGCTTGTGGGATACAATATCAAAAGCCTTCCTGAAATCCAGAAATATGGAACCGATTTGGGATCCTTTGTCGATGTCACGTATCACTTCATGTGAATAAAGGACTAGCTGTATTTCGCAAGAGCGATAGTACTGAATCCGTGTTGACTAATGATCAATAGGTCGTTCTCTTCGAGATAGTTCATTATGTTCGAACAAAGTACATGTTGCAAATTCCTACTGCAAATCGACGTCAATGAGATAGGCCTGTAATTTTGGGGATCACTCCTATTGCCTTTCTTGAATATTGGAGTGACCTGGGCAACTTTACAGTCTTTTTTTGTACGGATCTTTCGCTGAGTGATCGGTTGTATATGATAGCTAAGTATGGAGCTATTGCATCAGCATAGTCTGAATCTAGTTGGTGTACAATCTGGCCCGGAAGATTTGTCTTTTTTTAGTGACTTAAGTTGTTTCACTACTCCACGAAAAAACACTTACTTCTAAATTTCGCATGCTGTCAGCTGTCCTTGGTTCGAATTCTGGAGTGTTTACTTCGTCTTCTTTCGTGAAAGAAATTCGGAAAGCCGTGTTTAGCAAATCAGCAGTAGTGATCGGTAGTATTACCATTGCTATCGCGTAGTGAAGGTATTGTATGTGTTTTGCCCTTAGTGTACTTCACATGTTGTTGTTGTTGTTGTCTTCAGTCCGGAGACTGGTTTGATGCAGCTCTCCAACCTAATCTATCCTGAGCAAGTCTCTTCATCTCCTCATAAGAACGGCAACCTACATCTGTCTGAATTTGCCTTACTATATTGATCTCTTGGTCTCCCTCTGCGAGTTTATCCCACACACTCCCCTCCAACGCTAAATTCACAATTCCTTGATGTCTAAGAATGTGTCCTACTAATCTATCCCTTCTTTCAGTCAAGGTATGCCAGAAATTTCTTTTCTCCCCAACTCTGTTCAGTACCTCCTCATTAGTTACTCGATCCACCCACCAAATCTTCAGCATTCTTCTGTAACACCATATTTCAAAAGCCTCTATCATCTTCCTATCCGCACTGTTTATCGTCCATGTTTCACTCCCATACAAGGCAACACTCCGCACAAATGCCTTCAGGAAGGACTTCCTTAGGCTTAAATGGCTTAAATTAGTGTTCGATGTTACTTCACATATGACTAGAATTTCTTTGGTTTTTCTGCAAGATTACGAGACAGGATTTCGTTGATTAACAGGGAATAATAAATAAATAAAAATAATTCGGCCTCCAAGATCAACCGACGTCAGTTTCATCGCACATTTATGGGACATAATGGGTGGGTCAGGTAACGCACGAACTCCCGCACTTACAACCAAGGCCGGCTGCAGAGTGTGAGAGGGGCACAACTCCGCCGCTTCCAGGACTTAATTCAGCATTTATGCCCGCAGAATTCGTCCTTACGAAGGCGCAGAATGTTGTCCAGGTGGTGTCAGCTGTAAGCTGCCAAACTGTTTATGTTGATTGGCAGAGTCGACCTGTCACAATATCTCGCTATTTGTAGTTGCGAGATATGGGACTATTTCTAGTTAATGGCAACGTGGTCTATGGAGTACGATTCTCATTTGTGATTAAAATGCAGGAACATTGGAAGCACTGTTAATTCATAAGTGAAACAGACGATGAACTTTTGAAAATAGCACCGGGTTTAATAGAACTTCAAAACACTTTAGTGAACACAAGTAATGGATACGTCTCTCTGCGCCGCCATCTTATCACATGCAGTGGCGTAGCTATCATAGGGCTAGGCGGGGCAGTGCCCCGGGGCCCCCGAGCTCCAGGGGCCCCTTGGCCTACGTGAGCGACGTCCGAAAAAAGTTACCGTACATCCTTGAACACTTTCATCTCCCCCAATTACTTCGGATAATCGAAATTCTACTGTATATAATAATTTAGCTGAATGAAGGTTTTCCGACTTTGAACTTTTTGAACCCTGACCAACAAACCTCAAACGCACGACGTGAAATCCAAAAATTATTCGCACCCGAGAATATAAACATAACAAGGTCCTTTGCTTGACCACTAAGCCGTGGACCCTGCCATCGTCAGCGTATTGTCCGTTGAAGACGGAGTTGCCGTGCCTGCCAATCTTTGCGAAATAACAGTGAATGCTGCTGAATTACTAGCACAGCGTTTGACAGTAGACAGTGTGACCACACTTGAATATGAAGTCTCTACAATGTATTATTATAGAACGGTATTATTATGGTAACTCAACTGTTTGCATAGTGAATTCCCCAAGGGTGTGCTCCATAATCATAGATCCCAATGAAGTGCTGTAACTAACTGCACTCTGAAATTCGTGCAAGAAGAACAGAAAATATGGTTCCTTTTTCACATTAGTATATTATGCATTCAAGACGCTGCCCTCTACCCCACTGCCATGATAATAAGCGAAAATGTCAACTAGTTATTTTACTTATTACTTTTTCCTGGCCAGACAATATATACTTCATAAAGCCTGGTAGGGGCATGGCTCAAACCAAAGTATTCCATCAAACAAAATCCGGCAACTTTCTTTTCTGAAACCATCCTACACGGATATTTCCCCTGTTTTCCATCTTTGATTGGGATATCAACGAAATTAGGCTGATCGGTACGGAGCAATGACCTAACAGCGAGGAGTTTAGCGACAGTGAGATGTCGGTACTGACAACAGTCCGCTTGCTGTCAGCGCGGACTGACAGTTCCCGGTTTGCTTCGCGGCAGGGGGCCATGTTATGATGGTTATGTAATGCTTATTCCTTATTTTTACCAGCTTATGCCTGCGACCTCATTCACCTAGTATGGACCAACTTTGGAAACTATCCCAAGAGGTCATTTATCTTTATGTCCTACCCAGGTCCAAATCTATCCCTCTGCAAAATTTCATTCAAAACTGCCCAGTAACTTACGCGTGAAAGCATAACAAACAAAAAACTTTCACAGCTGTAATTATATTTGAGACTAGAATTACGTATTATCTGCTGCGTGACACATAATTTACTTAATAGTATTTAGGTTTGCCTTATTATGTCTTCCAGTGGGTGGTAAGGAGCTGATGATGTAGTTTTGTATCTGTATAGTATTAGTGTAAAGAGGGCCCCAATGTCATTTTTGCCCCGCGGCCCTTGGTGACACAGCTGCGCCACTGATCACATGCCCTTTTTACACTGATATATCTCTCCAAGCAAGTGCTTTGGACTGTCTATACACAAACCAGACTGACTCTGTCAATACGTCCTCTCTCCACGAAGCCAAAATCTGAAGAACCTAAGCCGTTCTACGTCACTTAGTTTTATACATCGGCAAAAATCTCAAATAATTTCTCTGGAGAAACTACTACTAATACATACACAATTCTCTAATTTTACAAATACACAATTTCAAGGTAACGTAACACTATGACGTTAAGGTTCATAATCGACTATCAACAGTGTAGTTCAAATGTTCAAATGTTTGTATAGGTTATGGGACTTAACTACGGGGTCATCAGTCCCTAAACTTACAAACTACTTATGAACTGGCTAATACTAAGGATGACACAAATATCCATGCCCGATGGGGGATTCCAACCCCCGTCCGTAGTGGCTGTGCAGAACGTGAATGGAGCGCCTCAGTCCCCTCGGCCACCGCGGCCGGCAACAGTGTATGATATTGATAGTACGAAACGAGTGATTTAACAATTCTTAATAGTATCGATCTTGATTAAAGTGGTGAACATAAAATTTTATTTAAAACTTCAACTTTGCAAATATGCGACTGTTTCGACCTAAATCAACATTGAAACTTGAATCAATCCTTTGTTATTGTCCTAGTGAGATAATAGGCTTAAACATCTTTTACGGAAATAAAGAGATCACAAATAGTGCGTCACATATGATTTATAGTGTGATTTTTACCTTAACGAACAATTAATACAAGAGTGCTACATCTACAACATGACATAATTACGTAAATAAACTGTTTATCTACATTTTAAGTGAAAATATACTATGTGTATGGTATGTGTCAGTCCAGAAGATATAATAGGTTAGGTTCTCAACCCTCGCACTGCACACTGGGACCCCAGCGTAATTGTACTGTGTATTACAGAGAGTACGTTGGCTAAAAGTTTTTGAAACTTTGTGTATATTAGGTTGGTAACACTGCCTACACGTACGTGATGTTAACTCAAACATCCGCATTGTTGTTGCACTACTGTCAAGCTGTAAAGATGGCCGAACGCCCGTGGGGTCTTGATTAGCCCAGTGTGCATTCCGTGTAGCTCATTTATGGTTCACTATATTCGAGAAAAAGGAACACAAAAACCGAAATGTGTTGCCAGGATTGTAAAAGGGCGATCTGTGATGATCATAGAGCCATAATTTGTACCAAATGTACCCACTGACAATGTCAGTGGTGATGTTTATTAGTTAGTTTTTGACTTCATTCCAATATACATTATTTTCATCTTTCTTATATGTTTTTGCCCAAATATGCTGCAATAGTAATTTTGTAAACATCCTATACCAAAATATACTGTAAATATCAAATATGCCATTATATTATATTATAATATATTACTTTGTACATTGAAGTTCAGACTCAGGTTGAATTTATACATTATGTTGAAGTGTAAAATGTATCAAATTTGTAAATACCATAAGTTACTCATTGTAATAACTAAATAAAGTGATTAAGATATTCTGTTGCATTATATACTTTCAAATTTAAGAAGGCTAAACATATAGAAATACAAAACATTTTTTATTAATAATACTATGCACATTTTATTAATATCATTCGTGACTCATAGTTTTAATAATAAAAATCGCTACAGGTAACTAAATAGTTATTTACAATGTTCCAGATACATAAGACATTCCCATGTATATATTAATGAGCTTGGAACACTTGATATATGATTAAAATTTTTCTGGGGTCTAGTAGGCCCCAGTGTGCAGTGGAAGGTAAATGAAAACAAGTGTGCGGAGCGAGGCTTAAAACACTGTTTAAAAGGTTTGCTTAAGATGAAATGAAATATTCTGGATATTAAGTGACTGGTATCGAACGAGTCAATAAAACAGGGTGGTATCGGGTTCTGGAATTGAGTGTCAAATAGCTCGTTCCGTTAAGAGACAGACTGTCTTGGTACATATGCAGACTCCTCCCGGTGCCTCCTTGGGTCTTTAAGCCAGGCGAGTTGCCTCACTATGCCGGACCGGCAGGATATTACGGAGGTCGCCGTGACTTTTGTACAAGTGTGTCGCTGACCGGTTACACTGGAAGCGGGAGGTGTCGAAAGCCCCAAATCGTGTCGAAATCACTTCTGACTCGCCACGAGTCACAAATTGAGGATGGTCCACGGCGACAGTGCCACTCGCTGGCCGGACTACACACCAGTTTGTGATTCGCCTCGTCCGCCTCAAGGGATTCCTTAACAGCAGCGTGAGAGACTGCTGGGTTCGGCATTTTCAGCACTAGAAAAGGGGGCGACAACAGAGCTGCACCTAAAAGGGATCGCGGGTTCACGGTGTTCTCTGGGATTGTGAAGGTGTACTGCGTTTGTCCACCCCCATGAACCACAGACATTGCCGAGGTGGGGTGGCTTGCGTGCCTCAACGATACAGATAGCCGTACCGTAGGTGCAACCACAGCGGAGGGGTATCTGTGGAGAGGCCAGACAAACGTGTGGTTCCTGAAGAGGGGCAGTAGCCTTTTCAGTAGTTACAGGGGCAACAGTCTGGATGATTGACTGAGCTGGCCTTGTAACATCAGCTAATGTGGCTTTGCCACACAGCTACTGCGAACGGCTGAACGCAAGGGGAAACTACAGCCGTTATTTTTCCCGAGGACATGCAGCTCTACTGTATGAACATATGATGATGGCATCCTCTCGGGTAAAATATTCCGGAGGTAAAATAGTCCCCCATTCGGATCTCCGGGCGGGGACTACTCAGGAGGATGTGATCATCAGGAAAGACAATACTGGCATTCTACGGGTCGGAGCGTGGAATGTTAGATCCCTTAATCGAGTAGGAAAATTAGAAAATTTAAAAAGGGAAATGGATAGGTTGAAGTTAGATATAGTGGGGATTAGTGAAGTTCGGTGGCAGGATGAACAGGATTTCTGGTCAGGTGAGTACAGGATTATAAATACAAAATCAGTTGGGGGTATCACAGGAGTAGGATTGATAATGAATAAGAAAATAGGAATGCGGGTAAACTACTATGACCAGCACAGTGATCGCATTATCATTGTCAAGATAGATACGAAGCCAACACCGACAACAGTAGTACAGGTTTATATGCCAACTAGTTCTGCCAATGATGAGGAAATCGAAGAAATATATGAGGAGCTAAAGGAAATTATTCAGACAATTAAGGGAGAGGAAAATTTAATTGTTATGGGAGACTGGAATTCGGTAGTAGGACAAGGAAGTGAAGGGAAGATAGTAGGTGAATATGGTCTGGGCAAAAGGAATGAAAGAGGAAGCCGCCTGGTAGAATTTTGCACAGAACATAATTTAGTTATAACAAACACCTGGTTCAAGAATCACAAAAGAAGGTTGTATACGTGGAAGAGACCAGGAGACACCGGAAGATATCAGATAGATTTTATAATGGTAAGACATAGATTTCGGAATCAGGTTCTACAGTATAAGACATACCCAGGGGCAGATATAGACTCTGACCATAACTTGTTGGTTATGTACTGTAGGCTGAAACTAAAGAAACTACAAAAAGGTAGGAAAATAAGGAGATGGGACCTGGATAAATTTAAGGAACCTGAGGTTCTTAAAAATTTCAGAGGGAGCTTTAGGGAACAATTGACAGAAACGGGGGGAAATAAAACAGTAGAGGAGGAATGGGTAAAATTGAGAGATGAAATAGTGAAGGTAGCAGAGGACAAAATAGGTAGGAAGGAAAGACCTACAAAAAATCCTTGGATATCACAGGAGATACTAAATTTAATCGATGAAAGGAGAAAATATAAAAATGCAGTAAATGAAACAGGCAAAATGGAGTACAGACGACTAAGAAATGAGATTGTCAGGAAGTGCAAAATGGCTAAGCAGGAGTGGCTAGAAGGCAAATGCAAGGATGTAGAAGAATGTATAAATAGGGGAAAAATAGATACAGCCTACAGGAAAATAAAAGAAACATTTGGAGATAAGAAAAAGAGCTCTATGAATATCAAGGACACTGATGGAAAACCAGTTCTCAGCAAAGAAGGGAAAGCTGAAAGGTCGAAAGAATATATAGAGGGGCTCTACAAAGGAAATGAACTTCGAGACAATATTGTAGGAAGGGAAGAGGATGTAGATGAAGATGAAATAGGAGATACTGTACTGAGAGAAGAATTTGACAGAGCCCTGAAAGACCTAAGTCGAAACAAGGCCCCTGGAATAGATGATATTCCCTCAGAGCTACTGAAGTCTCTGGGAGAACCAGCCATGACAAAATTGTTTCACCTGGTGTGTAAGATGTATGAGACAGGTGAAGTACCCTCAGACTTTAAGAAAAATGTTTTACCCCCATCCCTAAGAAAGCAGGTGCAGACAGGTGTGAAAACTACAGAACCATCAGTTTAATAAGTCATGGCTGCAAAATATTAACGCGAATTATATACAGAAGGATGGAAAAGCTGGTAGAAGCCGACCTCGGGGAATATCAGTTTGGATTCAGGAGGAACGTAGGAACCCGGGAGGAAATACTCACTTTACGTCTTATCTTAGTAGATACATTAAGGAAAGGCAAACCTACATTTTTAGCTTTTGTAGATTTAGAGAAAGCTTTTGACAATGTTGACTGGAATACACTCTTTCAAATTCTGAAGTCGGCAGGGGTAAAATACAGGGAAAGGAGAGTCATTTACAACTTGTACAAAAGCCAGACCGCAGTTATTAGACTCGAAGGGCATGAAAGGGAAGCATCAGTTGGGAAGGGAGTAAGACAGGGTCGTAGCCTTTCTCCGATGTTATTCAATTTGTACATCGAGCAGGCGGTGAAGGAAAGCAAGGAAAAATTTGGAATGGGGATTAAAGTTCAGGGGGAAGAAATAAAAACATTGCGTTTTGCTGATGATATTGCAATTCTGTCAGAAACAGCAAAGGACCTGGAAGAGCAGTTGAATGGTATGGATAGCGTGTTGAAGAGAGCGTATAAAATGAACATTAACAAAAGCAAAACAAAAATAATGGAATGCCGTCTTAGAAAATCAGGCGATGCTGAAGGAATTAGATTAGGTAACGAAACAATGAAGGTGGTAGATTAGTTTTGTTACTTGGGTAGTAAAATAACATGGTCGCAGTACAGAGGATATAAAATGCAGAATGGCAATGGCAAGAAAAGCATTTTTGAAAAAGAGAAATTTGCTAACATCGAATATTAATTTAAGTGTAAGGAAGTCTTTTCTGAAGGCATTTGTGTGGAGTGTTGCCTTGTACGGGAGTGAAACATGGACGATAAGCATTGCGGACATGAAGAGAATAGAGGCTTTTGAAATGTGGTGCTACAGAAGAATGCTGAAGATTAGGTGGGTAGATCGCGTAACTAATGAGGAGGTACTGAACAGAATTGGGGAGAAAAGGAATTTCTGCCATACCTTGACTAAAAGAAGGGATAGATTGGTAGGACACATTCTTAGACATCAAGGAATTGTTAATTTAGCGTTGGAGGGAAGTGTGTGGGGAAAAATCGCAGGGGAAGACCAAGAGATGGATACAGTAAGCAGATTCAGACAGATGTAGGTTGTCGTTCTTATGTGGAGATGAAGAGGCTTGCTCAGGATAGGGTATTGTGGAGAGCTGCATCAAACCAGTCTCCGGACTGAAGACCACAACAACAACAACAACTGCGTTTGGAATTCGTGCCTAAAGATACCGCGATAATCTCATTAACAAGCTGCTAGGTGATTCCTTAATTTGTCCTGGCGAATAACAACTTCGAAAAACTTTCGGGTATGCTGCCAGGTATCAAAATCGACGACGGCCGATATTTCGGCAGGAGACCACCCTGACATTTTCAAGGCGAAACTGCAGTGAGGAAGCAATGAGCAACCATCTTTAATACCTCGGTTTTCAATGAGTGAACAGGAAACACAACACACACCGAGCAAGCAAGCACACAGCGCCGACACGGCGAAGATGAAACCGGTTAGGATATCGATAATAAACGTCAGTTCTCGACGGATGAGGTCGGATTAGTTTTGTCCCTCTGTTTTTTGACAACTGAGAGAGCAGGATCCCAAGCGGAATTTAAGCAGAAGCCTCCATCCCTATTCATAACGCTGTCTGCTAGTTTTATTTCTATCGCTTCCTTGATAACACAGTCCCAGTAGTTGGAAGTGCGTGCCAGAATTTCCGTTTTGTTGTATTCCATAGGGTGACCTGTGTCAAGACAGTGTTCGGCCACAGCAGATTTGTTTGGCTGTTGTAAACGTGTGTGGCGTTTATGCTCAATACAACGGTTCTCAACAGTCCTAATAGTTTGACCAACATATGACATGCCAGAGCTACATGGGATACGGTAGACACCCGCCTTACGCAAACTGAGATCATCCTTAACGGATCCCAACAGTGCCTTAATTTTAGAAGCTGGACGAAACACATTGTTTTTACGCAAAATGAGACCAATCTTATTGGAAGTGCTGCCAACGTATGGCAGAAAGGCCACTGACGTGGGTGCCGACTCAGTGTTATCATCACTAGCTCGTTGCACATGTGGTCGGTAGCATACTGCAGTTTCGCCTTGAAAATGGCAGGGTGATCTCTTGGCGAAATATCGGCCGTCGTCGATTTTGGTACCTGGCAGCATACCCGTACGTTTTTCGAAGCTGCGAGGCATTTAGCTTACTGAAACCACCGCGAATTCCAAAAGTTAAGGCATACCTGAACACATAATCTATGAGTGGTTTTTTTTATTTATTTTCGATGACGCCTCTGAACTACGCACCCTGCGCCCAACATTAATATGTATAAGCTATTACGCTCGGAACAAACTTTCAATGTCCCCAATAAATTAGCTCAAGACATTTCCCAAACAATTTTAGGACAGACTTCTTGAGACACAACCTACCATGACGTGACACCAGAACCAAACTTTGACTGCCATGTTCAACCCTGTCGACGGATAACAGACTGGTCACCGTTACTGGCTGCGATAATCTGTCCCCTGGATCTGGGGGAAGGTACGGCGATCAAGACATGGCGTACTGTAGACAGTAGATTAATTTGTAGCTGCAATAAGAAGGCGTATAGAGAAGGAAGACGGATTGCTGTGTGTATCATCCCAGGCTGCCCACTGCCCACTAAATTCAGCCCGGTGAGCTGGCCTGGACACTCTGCAGTTTCATATTCCACCCCTGGCTCACCTGTAGCGCTGCTTATATACATAACCCAGAAGTAAGTGTAACTTACAATGACAAGCGAGGTGAAGTGACATAATTGAAATGTACGAAAGGTGTTGAAATAAAAAGGTACTGGCGAAAATAAAGTTGTTTCATATCAGCACACACTCCGCTGCAGAGTGAAAGTTTCATTCTGGAAACATCCCTTAGGCTGTGGCTAAGGCATGTCTCCACCATATCCTTTCTTCCAGGTTCGCAGGAGAGCGTCTGTGAAGTTTGGAAAGTAGGAGGCGAAGTACTGGCGGAAGTAAAGTTGTGAGGCGTTATCGTGAGTCGTGTTGGGATAGCTCAGTCGGTAGAGCGCTTGCCCGCGAAAGGCAAAGGCCCCAGGTTCGAGTCCCGGTTCCGGCATACAATTTAAATCTGCCAGGAAGTTTCATATTTTTTCCCTATTTATACATTCTTCTAAATTCATGTACATACTTGCAATTTGCTTACTAGCCACTCCTGCTTAACCATTTTGCACTTCCTGTCTATCTAATTTTTTAGTCGTCTGTACTCCATTTTGCCTGTTTCATATAACGCATTTTTATGTTTTCTCCTTTCATCGATTAAATTCGGTATCTCGTGTGATATCCAAGGATTTTTTGTAGGTCTTGCCTTTCTACCTATTTTGTCCTCTGCTGCCTTCACTATTTCATCTGTCAATGCTACCCATTCTTGTTCTAATGTCCCCCCCTCCCCCGGTTTCTGTCAATTGTTGCCTAAAGCTGCCTCTGAGATTCTCAAGAACTTCAGGTTCCTTCAGTTTATCCAGGTCCCATCTTATTTTCCTAGCTTTTTGCAGTTTTTCCAGTTTTATCCTACAGTTCATGACCAACAAGTTATGGTCAGAGACTATATCTGCCCCTGGGTAAGTCTTACAGTTTAAAACATGCTTCCGAAAGCTATGTCTTAGTATTATAAAATCTTTCTGGCATCTCCGGTGTCTCTTGGTCTCTTCCACTGTAGCGTTACCATAGGGGTAGGAGGAAAAAAGTATACGTTAAGAGCGTTAGAAGAATTAATTGTCTTCTTATCATTTTTTTTTCACAATTGATGTAACGAGTGTACATCTTTACTTTCTGTATATTCATGTATATATTAATTAATGCGTGATAAAAAAGCAAATATTAATGTATTTTCTTCAAAGAGGTTTCATTTGTAAAGTCAACAGTGTAAGAATTACTTTCAGATGTTAGTGAACAGAACAAGCGAAGGAAGCTAATGTAGAGACAGTCTATTTTTTGCGCTCGCCAGTATCAGTGTGTCTTTTCGTAGCCGTTCGAGAATGTAAGAAGTGCAAATGAACAAAATAAAAAGGTTTCTTTCTTTAAAAATATATGTGAAGTTTTAACCGGAGTTGTGCTGAGTTATTTCAGATGAGGAGGAACTACGCGAGTTTTAAATCTGGACTTACGCCTGAGATTTTCTACGTCTGCTGCAGCGCCGATACTACAATGCCAGGAGAAAGAAAGAAAGAGATTTCCTTAAAATAGTATCATATTACTAATGACTCTTTTACATAGTGTTTCAAAATGAGTCAGCCGCTGCTGAAAAAGGTATACAAAACACGCCCAATAGAGACTCAACTTCGTAATTATAACCCAAATTTTCCATTAATTACCTTATAGAAAAAGATCTTGAATATTGTAGGAATTTCAATTATTTACTTGCCGGCCACGGTAGCCGAGGGGACTGAGGCGCTCCTGTCACGGTCTGCACGGCCACTACGGTCGGGGGTTCGAATCCCTCCTCGGGCATGGATATTTGTGCCGTCCTAGTTCGTAAGTAGTTCATAAGTAGTTTGTAAGTTTAGGGACTGATGACCCCGTAGTTAAGTCCCATAGACTATACAAACATTTGAACATTTTTTGAATTATTTACTTAGTTATTTCCAAAGCGATTAGTTGAAATGAAAATATCATTATATTTACTACCATTATTTTTATTATTTAGTGTTCTTGTAATTGTCCACTACATATACAACCTTCTTCCGTAATTTTTAAACCAGGTGTTTGTTACAACTAAATTATGTCCCGTACAAAATTCTACCATACGGCTTCGCAGGAAAATACCTATTAATGAAGGAATATGAGAAATTATAACAAACTAAACCTTTCTGTGTATTAGTAAAATCTGTTTGTTGGCCAAGAACCGCACATAATCAGCTCTTTCCACTTTCTGCAATATCTGCGGTGCCCGGTTGCAGGTGATTCGGCCTGTATACACGGTCCTGTGTGGCCGCCTCTACATCTACATCTACATGGGATACTCTGCAAATCACATTTAAGTGCCTGGCAGAGGGTTCATCGAACCACCATTATACTATTTATCTCGCAATCCATTCTGGAATAGCGCGCGGGATTAGAACACCTGAATCTCTCCGTTCGAGCTCTGATTTCTCGTATTTTCTTCTGATGATCATTTCTACCTATGTAAGTGGGAGTCAACAATATATTTTCGCATTTTCAGGAGAATGTTGGCGATTGGAGTTTCGTAAGTAGCCCACGCCGCAGCGATAAGCGCCGTTGTTGTAATGATTCCCATCCCAGATCCTGTATCATTTCCATGACACTGTCTCCTCTGTATCGTGACAATATGAAACGAGCTGCCCTTCTCTGGACTCTTTCGATGTCCTCCGTCAAACCTACCTGATAAGGATCCCACACTGCGCAGCAAAAAGGACGGACAAGCGTAGTGTATGCAGTCTCTTTAGTAGTTCTGTTACATCTATTAAGAGTTCTGCCAATAAAACGCAGTCTCTTGTTCAACTTTGCAACGACTTAATCTAAGTGTACTTTCCAGTTTAAGTCTGAAGTAATAGTAATTCCTAGGTATTTTGTGGAGTTTACGGCCTTCACATTTGATTGATTTATCTCGTAAATACACTTTAAGGATTTCTTTTTGTACTCATGTTGTCGAGTCCACATTCCGCATTATTTAGAGTCAATTGACAATTTTATACCATACTGATATCTCATTCAGATCGTTCTGCAGTAGTTTTTGAACTTCAAATGATTTTACTATACGATAAATAACGGCTTCATCTGCAAACAAGCTAAGAGAGCTACTTAGATTTTCCCCTAAATCGTTTATGTAAATAAGGAACAGCAGAGGACCAATAACACTACCCTGTCGATCGCCCGATATCACCTCTGTTTTAGTCGATGCCTTACCATCGATTACTACAAACTGTGTCCTGTATGACAGGAAATCCCCTATTCAGTCGCAAATTTGGAGCGATATACCGTAACAGCGAAATTTTATTAAAAGTCGTCTGTGAAGTACGGTATCAAAAGCCTTTTGGAAATCGAGAAGTTCGGAATGAATTTGAGAACCCTTGTCGGTAGCATTCATCACTTCGTGTGAGTAAAGAGCTAGTTGTGTTTCGCATCAACGATATTTTCTAAAGCCGTGTTGACCTTGGGCCAATAGATCAGTCTGTTCGAGATAATTCATAATATTTGAATACAGGATGTGTTCCAAAAACCTGCTGCAAATTGACATTAATGAAATGGGCCTGTAGTTTATTGGGTTACTCGTACTGCCTTTATTGAATATAGGTGTGACCTGTGCAACTTTACAATCTTTTAGTACAGGCCCTTCTTTGATAGAGCAGTTGTATATGGCTGTTAAGAAAGGAGCTATCGCTTCAGCATAATCAGATAGAAATCTAATGGGAATACAGTCCGGACGAGAAGAAATGTTCAAATGTTTGTAGAGTCTATGGGACTTAACTACGGGGTCATCAGTCCCTAAACTTAAAAAACTACTAATGAACTAGCTACCACTAAGGACGGCACAAATATCCATGCCCGAGGGGGGATTCGAACCCCCGACCGTAGTGGCCGAGCAGACCGTGACTGGAGCGCCTCAGTCCCCTCGGCCACCGCGGCCGGCCCCTAGTTGTTAAGTGATTTAAGTTGCTGCAGTACTCCGATGGTATCTACTTCTACGTTGCTCGTTACGGCCTCTGTTTGTAATTTGAAATCTGGAATATTGGTTTCGTCACAGTCTAACACATACAGTCACGACACTCACTGCTGTAAAAGTTGTTACCAACTGACAGTTGCTGCGACACTAGCGCTCCTAGCGGTGGGCAAGCTGCCGCAGTAGTGACGTTTGTTTATAATCGCTTTTCTACGTAGTTAACGAAATACTTACTATAATTTTTACGTTACAAGCATTATTAAGATATCGAGAGACAAACATAATACGGAAATTAATATAAAAACAGCCTCATTTAAATGATTCAATGGAATAAAGAACAACTCTGTCATAAATAATTACTTACGAATATGTGTATATTTGCAGCTTATTCCGCTGAAAGTAAGTTGCATATAAACATAATGGTATATAAATTTCTATTATGGTCTGTTCTTACTTTGACAGCCGGTTGTTGACGTGTATCAATTCGGTACGGAGTCTAATGATTCTCACATTTTTATACGTCACTCGTCTTTCTTATTCGTGCATATTCTTTTAAGTGTAATTACTTTAGCTTTAAAATACCAATGTTTTGAAGATTGTTGCCGTTTGTGGTTCAGATGTAGCAACAATTGTGGAATTGGGTTCTTCTTTGTTGGAAAACAGTTTGGTTGCTCTTATCGTTATATTACCATGTCTGTGACGTTTTCCCTTAGGCTACTGCTGAGATGGTTGATTTGGTATGTTAAATACTGTATTTATTGCATTCTATATACGTTTCCTATATTCCACCCTCACCGATTTTACTGGAATTGTAATGAAGAATACTTAACGTTCCTGCGTATAAATTGACGTCTCTTTGCTGAAGGGTATGTCTCCTGGTGTTTCCGAAGCATTTTTATTTTGTAATAGAAAATGAAATTACTCATTTAAAGCCCGTATGTTACAGGATGAGTGTAAATTAACTGTCCTGTAATATACCGTTTCGTACCTTATCAGGAATCTTATGAAACCTAAGAAAGACAAATGGGGAGCTATTTTTAAATTATTACCTATTTATAAGGCACTACATACGTTTTCTAATGTAAAAAAGTATGCTGAAGTCAATCTAAACGATACTATTCGTACTCATCAACTATCGTATTCAGAAACGTAGCTTACCGGCCGCTTGGAGCGCTGCTATCGCAGCGTATAACAAAAATCTGTGGGAGTGTCGTGACTGTATATGTTAGACTGTGGTTTCGTCTTCTTTTTGGTGAACGAGTTTCTAAAAGTTCATGTGTCGAGGCGAAACTCGCAGCTGTGGTCTTCCCACTGGGCGTGCAGATGTCTGGCGTCGTGCAGCTGCGTCGCAGGCGAGAATGTACCGTGGCGACACTGCACTGCGACGCGCCGGCAGTCGGGTTGGGCTTTAGGGAACCTGTTTGCGGGTCGTGCACAGGTCCTACCTTGTCGCCGTGAGTTTCCCGGGCCATTACTCTCGCCGGGCAGTCGGAGAAACGCATCGCCCGTTGCAGTTTCGCCCACACCCTAAAGGCCAGCGGGGAATACCTCTGCAAGGAGACGTCCTCAAATTATGGCCCACCCGCCGAATTTTCCAGACACCCGTATGCGCAGTAGAGCTTCGCCCGGACGACTAATAAGGGAAGTAGGCTCTCTCTGAATATCACGTTACAACGAATGCACGTAAGTAATGGGAGTCAGGAAAACAGACGGCATTTCAAGACCGTGAAGTGATGAGACACGGTAACCAACACGTGCGTACCCACCAGTGGTTTCTTTATAAAGGATAAAGCGGGAATATTAGTTGCCTAAAGACGACCACACCCTGTTGTAGTTCACAAAATGAATATTCCTCTTAGACCGATCGTTAGTGCCATCAATTCCCTAACGTATGAAATTGCAAGATACCTGGCAACTTGTCTACAGCCATACATTGGTAAAACTGACTCTTATATAAAAAATTCAAGTCATTTTATCGGAAAACTTGAAGGACTAACTTTACGTCCTGAAGATATGCTTGTAAGTTTTGACGTGGTGTCATTATTCACCATGATACCAGTTAACGAAGTTATGACTTTTATAACGGATTTTTTCCCAGAAGATCTACCTATTCTTTTTAAACATTGCTTGACGTCTAGTCAGTTCCAGTGGGGCGGTGATTTTTATGAACAAGTTGATGGTGTTGCCATGGGAAACCCATTGGGCCCGGCGATTGCTAATTTCTATATGGAGAAATTCGAACAATTAGCTTTAGGAATGGAAAAAAAGAAGCCAGTTCTATGGTATCGGTATGTGGACGATACATTCGTGGTATGGTCTCACGGTAAAGAAGCATTGGATGAATTCTTTTCTCATCTCAATAACAAAAAATCCAGTTTAGAATTGAAATGGAAAAAGAAAGCGCAATATCCTTCTTGGATGTTCTAATCATGAGACAGGTAGATGGAAAACTGAAACAAAGTTTTTCGCAAAGCTACACACACAGACAGATATTTACATAAGAACTCTAATCATCACCCACAGCAGAAGAGAGGCGTCATCAAAAGTCTCGTTGACAGAGCCAAAAAAATCTGCACTCCGGAAACACCTGGATGCTGAATTAAAACACCTGGAACACCTTTCAAGAAAAATGGATATTCAGATAAAGAAGTAAACAGGGTTCTGCAACGAAATAATAATAGTATAAAAATACGTGATAAAACAAAGCGATGGAAGAACACAGTTTCCCTGCCATTTATCGGAAAAGTAACTGATCAAATAGGAAAAATATTACGCAAACACAACATCAGACCGGTTTTCAGACCAACTAAGAAAATATGTCAGGTACTACGTTCTGTGAAGGATAAACGACCTACTCTTTCTGCTTGTGGCGTTTATAAAATTCCGTGTACATGTGGTAAAGTTTATATTGGAACCACAAAAAGAAGTATAGAAACTAGGCTGAAGGAACATAAAAGTCTTTGCCGACTAGGAAAAACAGAGAAATCGGCTGTGGCAGAGCATGCTCTTCAATCTGGAAGTCATATAGGGAGGCTTTCCGAAACATCAGTTTTATCTACTATGACGAATTATTATCCACGACAATACAGGGAAGCAATTGAAATATATAAACATCAAGAAAATTTTAACAGGAAAGAAGAAGCTATGAAACTTAGCGACATATCGACAGTAGCTTTGAAAGATCGACAGGTTTTATCTCTGATCGATTGCAATCGATAATGATGTTTTATCTTTGACAAGGACTGTCTCTGCTGATAACGTGACAGCTTGACCACGCCCACTTTCCACAGTATATATGGCGCTCTCAGACACCCGACTCATCAGTCGGCAAGACTCATCGCAAGGAAGAAGACCTCTGAGGATGTCCGGCGCAGCTCTGGACGAAACGTAAGGTGAAACTGAAACGTTTTATGGACCACGGCCTTATAACCCGGAAGTTCTACCAGCAACTATGACATCCGGTCGTGAAAGCCTTCATTGTACACCCTGTTGTGTTAATGTTTTAACAAGGTACCCTGAAAGCTGCATGCTGTTCCAATTAATATGTAATCATTTTCTTATGTCATCCACCTGAAGATGCATCTTTGCTGATGAGAAACCGGTAGTGTCGGAGTAAAAACATCTTGACAGCTGTTGCGATTTTATTCTTTACACACCTCCACCTAAGACATCATCGAAGTCAATTTTAATTTTCAATCTTTATGTTTTGTGGTGATTTTGTACAGAATTCCATAAATAAGAATTAGATTGCGTACAGCAGAACCCCTGTGATCCGAATTCCGGTTAGCAGTGTTGTCAACTATCAGTCAGAGAAAATGGCAAAACAGTCCAACAAAAATGGCCAGAAATGGCTAAATTATAATTTATATGTTTTATGCATAAAAATTAAAATGTGAAAAACACCGACCTAGCAAAAATAAATATCATCGTCCTCATCCTCATTTTCGTTGCTACTGCTGCTGCAGATTTCACTGGTCTCCCTAATATATGTAGCATTCGTATCAACAAGCTTCAGTATTTCTTCTGAGATTTCATATGAAAAACAACACTTATGTTCGCGTCTCAATCCATACCTTACACTCAGGATAGTAGAAAGTGTATTCGTTTTAAGTCTGTTTCTAAAAATTCTCTTGACTTTCGAATTGAAGTATGTAAAGTTAATTGATGAAAGGAGAAAATATAAAAATGCAGTAAATGAAAAAGGCAAAATGGAGTACAGACGACTAAGAAATGAGATTGATAGGAAGTGCAAAATGGCTAAGCAGGAGTGTCTAGAAGCCAAATGCAAATCTGTAGAAGAATTTATAAGAAGGGGAAAAGTAGATACCGCCTACAGGAAAATCAAAGAGACATTTGGGGACAAGAAAAGCAATTCTACGAATATCAAGAACTCAGATGGGAAACCAGTTCTCAGCAAAGAAGGGAAAGCTGAAAGGTGGAAAGAGTACATAGAGCAGCTCTACAAAGGAAATGAACTTGGAGACGATGTTGTAGGCAGGGAAGAGGCAGTAGATAAAGATGAAATAGGAAATACTAGACTGAGAGATGAATTTGACAGAGCTTTGAAAGACCTAGGTCGGAACAAGGCCCCAGGAGTAGATGACATACCCTCAGAGCTACTGAAGTCTATGGGAGAGCCAGCCATGACAAAACTATTTGAACTGGTGTGTAGGATGTATGACACAGGCTAAATACCCTCAGACTTTAAGAAAAATGTAATAATCCCCATTCCAAAGAAATCAGGCGCAGACAGGTGTGAAAATTACAGAACCATCAGTGTGATAAGTCATGGTTGCAAAATTTTAACACGAATTATCTACAGGAGAATGGAAAAGCTGGTAGAAGCTGACCTCGGGAAAGATCAGTTTGGATTCAGGAGGAACGTAGGAACCCGGGAGGCAATACTTACCTTACGTCTTATCTTAGAAGATAGATTAAGGAAAGGCAAACCTACATTTTTAGCTTTTGTAGATTTGGAGAAAGCGTTTGACAATGTTGACTGGAATACACTCTTTCAAATTCTGAAGTCAGCAAGGGTAAAATACAGGGAAAGGAGAGTTATTTACAACTTGTACAAAAGCCAGACCGCAGTTATTAGACTCGAAGGGCATGAAAGGGAAGCATCAGTTGGGAAGGGAGTAAGACAGGGTTGTAGCCTTTCTCCGTTGTTATTCAATTTGTATATTGAGCAGTCGGTGAAGGAAAGCAAGGAAAATTTTGGGATAGGGATTAAAGTTCAGGGGGAAGAAATAAAAACATTGCGTTTTGCTGATGACATTGTAATTCTGTCAGATACAGCGAACGACCTGGAAGAGCAGTTGAATGGAATGGACATTGTGTTGAAGAGAGAGTATAAAATGAACATTAACAAGAGCAAAACAAAAATAATGGAATGCGGTCTTAGAAAATCAGGCAATGCTGAAGGAATTAGATTAGGTAACGAAACAATGAAGGTGGTAGATGAGTTTTGTTACTTGGGTAGTAAAATAATAACATGCGATGGTCGCAGTACAGAGGATATAAAATGCAGAATGGCAATGGGAAGAAAAGCATTTTTGAAAAAGAGAAATTTGCTAACATCGAATATTAATTTGAGTGTAAGGAAGTCTTTTCTGAAGGCATTTGTGTGGAGTGTTGCCTTGTACGGGAGTGAAACATGGACGATAAGCAGTGCGGACAGGAAGAGAATAGAGGCTTTTGAAATGTGGTGTTACAGAAGAATGCTGAAGATTAGGTGGGTACATCGCATAACTAATGAAGAGGTACTGAACAGAATTGGCGAGAAAAGGAATTTTTGGCATACCCTGACTAAAAGAAGGGATCGCTTGGTAGGACACATTCTTAGACATCGAGGAATCGTAAATTTAGCATTGGAGGGAAGTGTGTGGGGTAAAAATCGCAGAGGGAGACCAAGAGACGCGTATAGTAAGCAGATTCAAGTGGATGTGGGTTGCCGTTCTTATGAGGAGATGAAAAGGCTTGCTCAGGATAGAGTAGGGTGGAGATCTGCATCAAACCATTCTCTGGACTGAAGACCATAACAACAACAAAGTTAAAACTGAAAATGCGAGTGAGACTAACTCCGCAAAAGGATTTTCTCCTCCTGCATCACTGTACTGACTAATCTCTTGCCAGAATGTAAAAGTCGATGTCTGATTCGTCCATTTTATGGTTTTCAATTTTGTCGGCATTTTGCTGACAACCCATTGCCAATACCAAACCAGTAATAGGCTGTTTCACTGTTTTCAATGTTTCTTTCACACTTAGTAGCGATATTTGTTGGAGTATTACAAAGTTATCTGAAAGTCTATTCTGAAGCTCTTGAACCAACTTTTTTTCTGAAACTGACACATCCGTCACGTAAAGATAATTAACTATCACAGTCACAAAACGCTGGTACAGCACACGGTGTTCTTCCAACACTCAATGTTAACACACGTTAAAAAAGAGACACTACACTGTTGTAACTTGTACAGCGTTTCCAAGCAAGTGCAACTACAGTACTCGCAATTTTTCTTGGCCCCTGAGCAGAGTACGCTGGAGCGGAAGTTTGTATTCGGGTTGCAGCGCATTGGCTGTTACGACAAGCCCCGCCCCGTTCCCGCAGTGCAGCCAGCTTTTACCGCGTAGCTTACTGCTTTCAAAAGAGTTGGCTTAATGTTTCGCAGAAGTGGCACGAAATTAAGCATAGCTTTAATTTGTAGTATACTTCAACGTTTGAGTTGTCGAAAATAAACTTATTTGTACGAATTATGAACAATATAACTTACCGAAATTACGAGATGCTTCCATTACATTCATCCATGGCTGTCAGTCCGAGACTTTTCCTTCTGTTTGATAACGGAAACTTATTACAATAAAGTTGCTACAAAATAACTATTACTTATGGAACTATAAGAAGCGAAATGGTGCTAGTAAAAACTTACGAAACTACCAGTTGCTTCCACTGCCATCGTCCGTGGCTGTGTCTGTGCTTGAGTTATCCGATTCGGCGGTGCTTCCTGGACCCGCGTTAATTACAAAATTGTCAATTGCTATTTGCATGACACCATCACGCCTCCAATAATCCTCCTCCAGTTCTTGGACCTTTCGACAGTAGCCTTGCCAGTCCTCAGTTGTGATGGATTGGTAAGAAGCCTCGGCGAGATTTACAAGATGTGCGGCGGAAATATCCCGTGTAATATTTCTTTCCCTGAACAATTGCTTGAATTTGGCCCATGCGAACTCAATTGCATTCAGATCGCAATTGTATGGTGGCAGTCTGTCCACTTTGTGGCCTTTACTTGCAGCCAAGTGGTCAATGACATAGGATTTTTGCGAGGGCTTATTTTGGACAATTAATTCGTACAGATCCTCTTTGCGCATGCTCTCGTCGCATTCCACTTCTTTGATTTGTAACCACTCGACCATAATCGCCTTTGTGTCATATTTGGTCGGTGGTTTATTGAGCTGCCTGCAGTAGTATGGTGCATTATCGAGCACAATCACAGAGTGAGGTGGTAAGTTTACAAGAACCTTCTCTTGAAACCACTTCTCAAAATTAGTACAGTTCTTCTGTCCGTGGTAATCAAGTATCAAGTATTTCAAGTACAATACGCGCACTGTAATTTTGCTCTACGTGCCTTATGCTGAAAATAGAGGGCGCGACGGGATAGTTGGAATTCAAACTTTCACTCCATGACCTCATCTCACGAAGCTATAAGGTACGGTGCTGCGAAGAGACATGTTTTATGGCTTCAACTATCGGACAATAGATTTGTATTTGCTACGTAAAATTTGTTAAGAACTAATCGATTTCCGCCTTTACGCATCTCGCACAGTAAAATAATATTAGAGTAAAACTCTCAACAGCACCATAAGAAGTAAAATTGTTGAAATGGATGTTGTTAAATAGAAATATTAAAGTGGTTACCAGTAACGGGTAATACTGATTTAATAATTCTATTTATTGAAAAGGAAACTACTTTTGTACTTTATACATATTACGCAATAAATAAATACATTTGACAAATATATGAAACTTACCGCTTCTTGCCAGGAGTAGCAGGTGATTCGCCAGGACGAGTTCTCATAAAATTTCGTAGCCTTTTTAGGCTGCGTTCGCTTTTGCCTGTATATGTTGCCGCTCGTTTTAGAGATTTATTAAGCGGGTGTAGCAGCGCTTTCTGTGTCTTCTCCCTGTCGCAGCACTGAATGACGCTCATTATCACTCTCCTCGCACCACTCTGAATAATAGCCCTCCGTTTTCTCATAGGAGTCGTCGGTGTCCGTGGAGTACGTGGTGTACAGCCTCCTCGCTCATTTTTACGAATAAGAGAATAACTCTACAAGAACAATACCAGACACGAATCAACAGTACACCGTGGCTACGGCTCACAACTCTGTTACGTCGGCAAGGTTGGCAGAGATTGTAAACATTCCGGAGCTGCCCGAGCTCAGCCGACATCCGCCGATCACACAGGGGCCAGGAAATAGTGCGCGAACTATACATAGAGTTGGCCATTGTTTGTATCAATCGATATGCAGAACTGTTTCATTGTCTCGAAACTTCCAGGTATTACTGTTTCGATACAGTGGTGTTTCATTTGTCGTTCTTTGGAGGAACGTTAAAAATAATAAACCAATAAACACATTTCTATTCATAATAAAAACTTCAGAGTTTTGCATTTTTGTTGTAAAAATTATCGAATAATAAAAATGGCTAGAAATGGCTATATAATATCGTCAAAGTGGCTAGGAATGCCAGCAATAGCTTTTTTTCAAAATCAGTGGCTAGACGCCACTTCAAAATGGCCAGATCTAGCTATAAAATGGCTAAATTGGCATCTCTGCCGGTTAGTCCGACCATGCTTCAGGCTCGCGAGCTTGTGCCCACTTATCACCGACTGGACGCCTGTCGGACCATTGTTGCGGAATCTGTCGCTGTACATATTGTTATACTGTACGTTATTCTGTACTTTTATCCTTTGTTGGGATTAAAAAAAACGTCGTTATTTGCTTTATTCTCTTCAGTACTTATTACATTCATTGTGTGTAAGTTTGTCTGTTTTTCAACATGTCTCTATTCAAACGTAAACACTTAACTCTTTCACTAAATAAAAGTTTAGCAGTGCTACGAAGACTGGACAAAGGAGACTCGCTCCTAAAAAATTGCAAAGGAACTGAATGATTTAAGGTTGTGGGAAGAGTTGGAAAGACATTGAATACTATACAGTTACGGTTGATGGTGAAAACACTCTGAACAATCGCAAAACATTAAAAAAGCGTAAACTTGAACTGCTTGATAACGCACTGTGGATGTGGTATTGTCAAGAAAGAAGGAAAGGAACTCTAATATACGGGCCAGTTCCCAAAGAAAAAGCGATAGTTTTGCACAAAAAACTGGAAGCCGAAAGTAAATTTTCTGCCAATGAAGGCTGGATTGATCGTTGGAAAACTCGGTCATGGTGTGCAATATGTTTCTACAGTAAGTACAGTGCAGTACTGTAATTTGATGTCGTTTTTCCTTTCAAAACCGAAGCTTATTATAGTGTGTGTGGACTTTTTTTAGTTACTATATTGTTTGACGCTGTCTAGAAAACATATTTTTGTATTACTACAGACGTCTTTTATTTCTTAAATCTTTTTTGCCTTTTTTTTTTTTTTAAAGTAAATGTCTTTTTATATTTTTTGCGATAAGCATTAGATTTTTCGGATAATCGGACCTTTTTCTTTTCAGTTCCGACCATGCTCCCGATCCTGAACGTGACGGATTAGAGGCGTTCTACTGTAGTGATACAATAAAAATAGTAGATGAGTTTTGTTATTTGGTTAGCAAAATAACTCCTGATGGCTGAAGTAGAGCAGATATAAAATGCAGAATGGCTGTGGGAAGAAGAGCGAAAGTTTTTAAAAACCAATATCAATTTAAATTTTAGGAAGCCCTTTCTGAAAGCATTTGCCTGGAGTGTAGCATTGTATGGCAGCGAAACGTGGACGACAAAAAGTTCAGTCAAAAAGAAGATAGAAGCTTTTGGAATGTGGTGCTACAGAAGAATAATGAAAATTAAATGGGTAGATCACGTAACTAATGAAGAGGTACTAAACCGTATTGGGGATAAAAGAGTTTCTGGCATATTCTAAGAGAAGGGATAGGTTGGTAGGACAGATTAGATTAGATTAGTACTTGTTCTATACATCATATATACGACATTTCGTAAAGATGTGGAACGTGTCAGTGTAGTTAATGTTGACTACACTTGACAATCAATGTTTTAAGGATTTTTATTACAATATTATTTTTTTATTTTTATTTTTTTATTTATTTTTTTAGTTTTATCTAAAAATTCATCTACATTGTAGAAGGAGTTGCAAATCAGAAATTTCTTTTTAAATACTAGTTGCATATCTGTCAGACTTTTGATGCTACTTGGTAAGTGACCAAAGACTTTTGTGGCAGCATAATTTACCCCTTTCTGATCCAAAGTTAGATTTAACCTTGAATAGTGAATATCAAAATTTCTCCTAGTGTTGTAGCTATGCACACTGCTATTACTGTTGAATTGGGCCAGATTGTTAATAACAAATTTCATGAGTGAATATATATATTGTGAAGCTACAGTGAAGATCCCTAGATGCCTAAATAAATGTCTGCAGGTTGCTCTTGGGTGGGCTCCAGCAATTATTCTGATTACACGCTTTTGTGCAATGAATACTTTTTTTGCTCAATGTTGAATTGCCTCAGAATTAGATCCCATATGAAAGCAGTGAATGAAAATAGGCGTAGTAAGCTAATTTACTGAGACTTATATCACCAAATTTTGCAATGACTCTGATAGCATAAGTAGATGAACTCAAACATTTCAGGAGATCTTCAATATGTTTCTTCCAATTCAGCCCCTCGTCAATGCAAACACCTAAAAACTTTGAATATTCTACCTTAGCTACAGATTTATGTTCAAAGTCTAAATTTATTAATGGTGTCATGTCACATTCTGAGACATCAAATGTTCAAATGTTTGTATAGCTTATGGGACTTAACTACGGGGCCTGCCGCGTCGGGAGGTTCGAATCCTCCCTCAGGCATAGATGTATGTGTTGCCTTCAGTATAAGGTAGTTCATAAGTAGCTTGTACGTTTAGGGACCGATGACCCCGCAGTTAAGTCCCATAAGCTTAACAAACATTCGAACATTTGAATTTTTGGTTTTTTTGTTCTTTTGCTTTTTTTAAATGTAAACAACATTTGTAGGGAGGTGGTCAAAGCATTTAATTCTGTGATATTCAAATGTATAGTATTTTGGAAGGGAAATTGTATTTTAAAGATGAGGCGTTATGATGCGCGGAAGGATACAATTTTGGGAGCAGGGAGAGCACGCTTTCGAACGCTTGGGAAGGGACTCGTAACTTGGACGTGGAGGTGAAAGGTTGTGACGCTGGGCGGTCTGAAGCCGCGTTACGAACTTGTGATTTGAAGAGATGGGCATGTGTGGACTTGGAAAATTTACGGGACTGTGACTGCAGAACTTATTCTCTGCTTGAAAAGTGGTAAACTATCCACGGTAGTATGGCTGTGGAACTGTGATAATTCAGCAGTCGTATAGTCGCCTGATGACAAACTGTGTTTTGTAACAAATACTGTAATTAATCGCGGATTGATTTAGAACTGCAATGTTCCATGGACTTCATTAATATGAGTGACAATTTGGAAGTTTTACTCTCGACTGCATGTAACACTTATTGTGCCTCTCATAAGCAATACTTGAGGAAATATTCAGTTATTTACCGATGTATAAAGTAGGACCACCACCGCATTCTCATGTCCAAAAAGAGTAGTAAACACCATTCATAAAAAAAATACTTCGTGAGTGAATCTCTTCTGAACATTATCTTAGAATCCATTTTGTTGGTTATTCAGAGCTTTAATTTATGTTCGTTTAAATATATTATTCGCGTCATCATATGTAGATTGATAGACTGGATAAACTACAGACTAATTATTGATATTATTTAAACAGTTTGGGTACCTGTTTAGGCATAGAAGCTTATTGGTGAGTACCGACAGGAAGGTCAAAAAGATCTGTGACTATATAACAGCTGTGGTATTAGTAATGGGGTTGTATAAAAATGCCACCTGAGAAAATAATAAACAATTCCGTGTATTGTATGAAAAATAATTATTATTCCATTTTTTGTTACCTTTTATTTACATACTTCATATGGATATATTCATTTAGAAATAAAGAAAATAAACAAAGATTATAAACGTTATTGCTCGCTTACAGGTTTTGTTCATTCCGTGTTGAAAGGAACTAGGTCCAGATACATAAGTTACGTATAGTGTTAATAAAGCGTTAATAACTTACGGAAAGGGCAGTTTCACCTTTATTGCAACGGCATGTGCGTGTACTTATCACGTACAAAAAAAATTGTTTCTCATAGTACATTACAGGAGTGAAAAAAACAAAGATTTTTGTGTTTATCTCAAAACTGTAAAAATTGGACTTAGTGCCTTTCAACAACGAACGATTCAATTGTAATTTGATTCAAACATAGCTACTACGAAATGTTACTAAACAAGAAATTAAAATACGCTTAAATTCCACTGCCATACCAGCCAATTACATCGTGTATTGATATAAAGTTGAAAACAAGAGACAAGCAAGTAATTCTTCTCACGTACAAATTAATGGAAATTCGTTTGCTACATTCAAACGTGGCGAACGACGCGAAATCATGAGCAAAACATGTGAACGTGCTGGCAGGCTGCAGTTACATGTTCAAAGATATAGTTATACATCCAGGTTATAAATGTTATCTCAGCTCTTTGTTCGAGCAGTATATATACCGTACCGTTGTATACTCGGTAATCCTTTTTTGTTCTGTATTATTCTCGTCATGTCGTGTCTTGAAAGGGCGATACGATCATAATTTTGCGCGAGTCGCTGTTAGATTTTCTTCCTGCGAATACTATTCAACGTGTGTAATGTGAAAAGTCATCTATGACCTTAAACAGAAACGATAAAACGATTTTCGTGTTCTTCATGGTGACATCAGCATATCCAACATCGTCGCTCAGCTGCAGTCGCTGTTCGTCATTACGTAGCAAATTGAAATATATAAATATTCGTGGTTCAAGGACAAGAGATAAAATGGAACCTTTAACAATTATTTTTCAGCTTGTATTACGATTCTGGATGGAGTTGGAACAAAGTTTCATGACTCAGATATTAATGAAATTTGCGTGAGTAGGTCTACGAACAAAACCGATGGAAATTTAAATTATGTGAGACTTTAAACTGAGTTGGAATACCCTATCCCGACAACGTTAAATTTAGTGACTTGACTTCCCTGTGTTTCAGGAAACGCTTTAGCCATACACTTGAAACTTTTACAGGAGATTAAACTGTACGTTCTGAGTCTACCGAAGCACAATAATTGCATTTCAGCCACTGCTTTTAGAAATAGTTTTTTTTATTACACGGTTAAAATATTGTGTACCTTTTTGTACATTATTCTAAATAATTTTAATTATACATAACATTATGTTCTTCTTTTAGTTAAGTAAACTGAGGATATATTTGTTATTATTCCCTGAAAATTTAAATACTCTACTCGAAGTGATCTCTTAGATTTAGGGAAAAATGCGATAGAAAGTGTAAATTTTAAATAACGCCTTGAAAAATTTCAAAAGACTGTAACTCAATATATGCTCATATGCATTCTATATATCATCCTCTTAATGTTTTGTTAGTTTGGGAGCTAAAACCCTTCAAAGTTTGGGGAGCGGAGGCTACGACAGCGTAGCTGACTGGCTGGTGGTCATGAGACAGTGGGCCGTGCCCCAGGGGATAGCCACTCGGCCAGTCAGCTACGCTATCGCAGCCTCCGCCCCCGGAACTTTGAAGGGTTGTAGCTCCCAAACTAACAGTGATAGGAATGTAATTTAAATTGTTTTGGACGCAGCTGGTTTAAATGTATCCAATACACGATACAAAAAACTATTGTTCCGTTTAAAAAATTATATCTTTGTGGTGTAACTCTTTGGAAATGATACAATAAACTATGTTTATAGCTCCGCAGAAAGTGTAACATTTCTTGTGTTGACCTACCGCATTAAAATTTCCCGTCACCTATTATTTTATAAGTTAAAGAAGAAAACACACTTAGTGAAACACCTTGTATATATGTAAATTTTACCGTGTATAACAGGTGTAGAAAATATTTCCCATGTGAGTTTATGATACGTATTTATAAATTTTATAATGAGACTAGCTATAAACCCGGCGTTGCCCGGGTGTTTATTTATCCCACACTCTGGTACTCCACATCCCCTTCCCCCCTCTCTCTGCATCCACCTCTTTCTCTCCCATCTCTCTGTTCGTTTCCACCTTTCCCTCTCTCGGCAAAGTTTTCTACAAGGTACCCTCTACAATGTACCATACAACATGTATGTATTCAGCGATCTTCCTCTTGGTTTAAAGTTCACGTGCGCAAAATTTCATAAAGATTGGAGCAAAACTATGCATTTTGTAAAATTCCGTAAGTTAAGTACCCTCCCCATGCAATAAACGGAATTTTATACAGACAGTAACATTCCTCTTGATTTTAAGATATAGTGTGCAAAGTTTCATCAATATCGGAACAAAACTATAGACTTCTATGCACTAGAAACGCAGGGTCACATTGATAAACACACTTACTTTGTTCTCAAATATTCCAGTTTTATTTCATACACCCCTTGTTCTGAGAATAACGAAAACAACAAAAAATAAAAAAGGTCTGTGAAATCAGTCGAGCCGTTCTCAAGTTATGGCACGACGAAGGTATTTAGGGACGCAGTTTTATGTTGCCAAGTACCCTCCTCCATGCACCGTATAAAACTTAAGGTAGACCTTTTTGTTTTGAAGGTCAAGCGTGCGAAATTTCGTGAATATCGAATGAAAGTGTAGATTTCGTGAGTCTATAGAAGAAGAATGCTCCGCCATGCACCTACAACAAAATACTTCACTAACTGACGTTTTCTACCTTTAAACTATATTGCTGCCATATTTCAGCTTCATAGGTGAAGTAGTTTTCGAGATTTTTTGTAGTCGGTAAGTGTCTTTTCGCTTTTATGTAGAGAGAGATTAAAAATACAGATTGCTTAATTTTAGATGCAAGAGAATTAAGGGAGACTTGCAGACAAAAATAAATAGTAACATGCTAATCTGTAATGGTAAGTTTATCTGAAACAAGGTAATGCCTGATGCGACAGTTTTACGGCATCGACAGCGAAACTGTTGTGAGCGGTAGACTTCTTTTCACTATCTTGTGGGAGGGTCAGTTACAAAACACTTCATAAACATCCGAAATTACATGCTAACTTTGTTGCAGGTTTCTAACTACTCGCACTTTCCAATAATTGACGCAGAAATCTGGGTACCCTCACGCGGTGGCCTCTCATTATTTATGACGTCGTATCTCCTGAGCTCGTTTGTTTCTCGGTCAGAAATCTTCGTGGGCGTACGGTGAAGAGTTTACCAAAGTATCATTGCAATAGAATCACTACGTTTACATTGAACACATCTTCCGGAAGAAGAAAACCGTTTTTCGTAAACCGTTTTTCGCTGTCGTGTTTACATGGCGTAGCCTGAATCGGATTTCCTAGCCCACTTAATATGGCGGCTGAAAAACAGCTGAGTCAGTTCCTGATTTAGTCAGCACAATCGTTGTTTTTCTTTATTTAAATACACAGATTCATCTTCACTCAAATATTTATACTCTTATTTCATATTAGAAAATATCACCCTTTCAATATGTGCCGAAAATTCATAACAAGAAAACGCAATCTGACAAGTCAAGAACGGTTCAAAAACGGTTGCGTTTACATGGGCACGAAAATCGATTGTGGAACTGGAAAACCGCTTTAGAGAAGCGGATTTCCAGAATCGATTTTGGAGCGTTTACACGACCAATCAAAAGCGGAATTGGGAAATCGGTTTACGAAATTCGATTTTGAGAGCTGAGAGCCCACGCAAACGGGGGTGAATGAATTGTTTATGAATACATAGAAGACATACAGACCAACACACACACACAGACACACACACACACACACACACACACACACACACACACTGCAAATAATCAAATGTTCAAATGTTTGTAGAGTCTATGGGACTTAACTACGGGGTTATCAGTCCCTAAACTAACAAACTACTTATGAACTACTTACAACTAAGGACGGCACAGATATCCATGCCCGAGGGGGGATTCGAACCCCCGACCGTAGTGGCCGTGCAGACCGTGACTGGAGCGCCTCAGTCCCCTCGGCCACCGCGGCCGGCTGCAAATAATCCCACGGTTTGAAATACGGTTTGTGTAAAATTGCCTAGCTAAACATAGCTTAACTAACAACAATGTCGCGCGCGATAATTGATTGTTGTATGTATCTTTTCAGTTGTGCGCCGCATCGCAGAGAGGCGGCAGTAGAGAGTGCGTGATTATCGAGGATGTCTTGTACCGGTTGGTGTTCTAACGGACCGGTTTTCGCCGTCCCCAGTCCTACGACTCATGCCCGGCCGGTCCTTACGACCACCACGCCCAGTACGGGAAGCTGCAGAAAGTGTTATGGCTGGAGAGAGGCAGCTGTGGTTTAACCGGCACTTCTCAGCCGCGTCCACCGGCTGACCGCCCGTCCACGCAGTTCCGCCGCTGCCCGCTGCCACAACAGTTGCGCAACGTCAGTGGCGCGCCGCGCTAGTTGCGCAACAGCAGTGGCGCGGTGTCCCTCGCGCTTCCGCGCCGGGCCCCGTCTTCCTTTCACGCGCGCTTAGCGTCGCTCCGGCGCGCCCTTCCATTGTGGAGACCTCCCCTACCCTCCCGCCTTTCACCTCGGCTTGTCCTCCGCTGACGTCTGCCCCAGATACTGCACCGTCCGTCGCGGGCTACCGCCTTTCTGATCTGCGAGGGTTGTCTGTCCCGTCTGCACGAGCAGTTCCTCTCACCTTTCTGTGAGTTCTCTGCAGTGCACGACTGCCCTGAATGGAACCGGTTGTAAGTAGAGCCAGGATTTTCACGTATTACCAGATCGAGGCTAGTTTACACGACGACACTACGATTCATGAAACTGACAAACACCCGGCCGCGGTGGCCGAGGGGATTGAGGCGCTCCAGTCACGGCTACTACGGTCGGGGGTTCGAATCCCCCCTCGGGCATGGATATTTGTACCGTCCTTAGTTGTAATTAGTTCATAAGTGATTTGTAAGTTTAGGGACTGATGACCCCCTAGTTAAGTCCCATAGAGTCTACAAACATTTGAACTGACATACAGTAAATATAGGACAAATAAGGGAAACCAACTTCCAGAACGAGTCTGCGATCTTCAGTTTCTCAATAAGAATAAAAGCCGTCTACATCGCTAAATGTATAATTTGATCTGATGCCGGCAGATGCCGAGTCGTCGTAATCAGTAAATATAATTTTAGCGATCTAGACGGTTTTCGTGCCGGCCGCGGAGGCCGTGGGGACTGAGGCGCTCCACTCACGGTCTGCACGGCCACTACGGGTGGGGGTTCGAATCCCCCCTCGGGCATGGATATTTGTGCCGTCCTTAGGATTAGTTAGTTCTTACGTAGTTTGTAAGTTTAGGGACTGACGACCCCATAGTTAAGTCCCATAAACTCTACAAACATTTGAACATTTTGAGCGGTTTTCGTGACACATCAGCAGTTGCCAACACCCAAAACAAAAACACGACACAAATAAAATGGCATTTGCCTGCTGATGAAGAGCTTAAATGAAAATCAAAATGAAGTACAAAAAAAGGGGGGGAGAGAGAGAAATACATCGACAAACAGCACATGACAACCAGTGTCTACGAAAATTGTAAGTAATAACATTACAATATCATTAGCTGTACTTAGATAACGCGGCTCCCGAGGTGCAGCGGTCGGGCGTTCTAAGGCGTCTTGCTGCAGAGCGCGCGGCTGCTCGTCGTCGTAGGTTCGATTCCTCCCTCGGGCATGAATGTGTGTGTTGCTGCCCTTTAAGTTATTTCAAATAATTTGTAAGTCTAGGTACTGTTGACCATAGTAGTTTCGTCCAATAGGTTTACAAACATTTTTAAAGCGCCAGAATAACCTAAAAAAAAAAAAAAAAAAAAAAAAAAAAAAAAAAAAAAAAAAAAAAAAAATTAAAAAAAAAAAAAAAACAGGAAAGAAAACACGAAATATTGTAAAACATAACCATATAAATATTGCAGGCCACTGAAGATGGCTTTGGAAAGACAGATGAAATGCGTATGAGAAAGTAACTAATCTTATTTCAGTTGCAAGGACGCTTTATATAAATAAATATCTGCACATTAATGTAATTGTTTTAGCACAGACTTTATTCAAATTCATGTTCGTCCCTTTCAAGAGTACACTATTTGAGGATACGGTACTTTACTCTGCGCTTTCATTGGAGTTCCGTGTGACACTGCGCCCGGCACAAAGCGTAATGTTGGCAGCAGTGCACGAAACGCAAATCTTTGGCGAAACTAAACAGTTTCGGCTCCTTCCAACTTTGGCGAAACTGACTGCGCGTGTTTTTAGGTTACGTTATAACCAGTACAGAACAAAACACAATATATAAAGGTGGCAACGGAAGAAGTAATTCGGTTTTTGAACATCTATGCGATGCATAGGTGTTCGTGCGATTGTAACGATGAAAATTTCCGGAATAAGCAGCGGCGTGTTAGTGCTCTTTAAGCAATTGTTCGTGAATTAAATATTGATGGGTTGACGATTAGGGAATTGCAGACTAAAATACATTCAATTACTAATACCTACACAAACGAACTATGGCAAATGTGGATTTGGAAACACGGTACAGGTACTGTAGAGACAAATATCTACTTGTCAAGGAACGTAATGCAATTTGTAATTTCAGTTATGGTTACAATGCTTCACGCATAACAGTATGGTATTTCTTTATTGCAATTACTGACTCTGTTTAAAAGGAACGTAAACTGCTCTGGTGACATTCTAAGTTGATTAAAATAGCTTCTAGGGTCTTCAATTACAATTTCTCTCAGCAACGTCGCTAAGCAACCGAGGTGACGTCTTTTTTTAATCCAGTCACAAACCCAAACACGTTTCTTATTCTTTTTATGTCTTATGTAGTGACTTCACACAGACAGGCAATAGCTCCGCCACAAATCATACAGCTACCAAAACTTTCATTCTATGGCAACTACGGCACTAACAAAACAACGAAACTAGAGTGTATAGTATTGGCGCCGTGTCTACAGAGACATACACGAAACCAGTTGCGCGCTATTCATTTCATGAAACGAGTGTCGCAACCTAGTGTCGTCGTGTAAACTAGCCTTTAAGGCGTTTCATGAAACTACATTACTGGTCAGTGCGCATGCGCGGCAAGCGTACGTGCAATTCGTAGGCGAAACTAAACAGTTTCGGCACCTTCCAACTTTGGCGAAACTGTTTGCGCGAGTTTTTAGGTTAGAAGATAACCAAAACCAAGTACCTTAACCTCCTTGAACAAAATTCAACATTAAGTGGGAAACAGAAGAAATTGTTCGGCTTTTGGACATATATGCGATGCATAGGTGTTTATGGTATTTTAATGATGAAAATTTCTAGAATAAGCAGCGGCGTATTGTTGCTGTTTAAGCAATCATTTGTGAATTAAATATTCATGGGTCAACGATAAGTTTATTTACAACTTACACAAAAACCAGACAGCAGTTATCAGAGTTGAAGGGCACGAAAGAGATGAAGAGGTTGGGAAGGGTGTAAGACATGGTTGTAGGCTTCCTCCAGTGTTGTTCAATTTGTACATTGAGCAAGCTATAAAGGAAAGCAAGGAGAAATTTGGAGAAGGAATTAAAGTTCAGGGTGAAGAAATGAAAACATTGCGTTTCGCCGATGACATTGTAATTCTGTCAGAGACAGCAAAGAACCTGGAGGGGCAATTGGACGGAATGGACAGTGTGTTGAAAGGAGCATATAAGATGAACATTAAAAAGAGCAAATATAAGGGTAATGGAGTGCTGCCTAAAAAAAAACTAAGGTAATGGAATGAAGTGTCAGAAAATCAGGCGATGCTGAAGGAATTAGATTAGGCAATGAGACAATTTAATTGGTGGATGAATTTTGTTATTTGGGTAGCAAGATAACTCCGATGGCCGAAGTAAAGAAGATATAAAATGCAGAATGGCTATCGGAAGAAAAGGGTTTCTAAAGAAGCGAAACTTGTTAACATCCAATATTAATTTAAATGTTAGAAAGTTCTTTCTGAAAGCATTTGTCTCGAGTGTAGAATAGTATGGGAGTGAAACGTGGACGATAAGGAGATCAGATAAGAAGATGATAGAAGCTTTTGAAATGTGGTGCTACAGACGAATGATGAAAATTATATGGTTAGATCACGTAACTAATGAGGAGGTGCTTAACCGAAACGGGGAGAAAAGGAGTTACTTTCATATCCTGACTAAGAGAAGGCCTCAAGGAATTGTCAACTTAGCATTAGAAGGAAGTGTGTGAAGTAAAAATCGTAGAGGGAGACCGAGGGACGGACATAGTAAGCAGATTCAAAAGGATGTAGGTTGCCGAACGTATTGTCAGATGAAGAGACTTGTACAGAACAAGGTAGCGTGGTGACATGCATCAACCCAGTCTACGGATTGAAGGTCACAACAACAACAACAGGTTCAAATAAGTAATTTGCAGACTAAAATGCATTCCATTCGAGATACCTATACAAACGAACTTTGCAAAATGCTAGTAAAATATCTGGATGTGGATTAGTGCAATTGTACAAGACCAGGATCACATGGTTTGAACTGGCAGACTTTTTTAAGAAAAAATGTACACACAAGAACAGGCTGACACAAATCTGTTAAGCTGAATTGTTTTATTTTAGAATATTTGTATAAAACGTGACAGCTTTTACATCCACAATTCTTTCTGAATAGTTATTTAAAACGTGACAGGGATTTACATTGAACTTTTTTTTTTTTTTTTTTAATTACTTTTAAACATGCTAATATTGTCACGATACATATCCCTCTGTAACGAAATTGTTAGCTAACTATGTTTAAAAAAGTGAAGTGCTCCTGAGACATTGTAAGATGATTAAAGGATTTTTGTAGGGTTTTCAACCACAATCTCTTTCAGCGAGGTCGCTGACCAACCGAGCCGACATTTTTTTCTTCTTTTTTTTTCTTTTTTCTTTCTTTAATGCATCCATCAACCGAAACACGTTTCTTAGCCTTTTTATATTTAGGGTTATGAACTATGAAGTGACTTCACAAAGAAAAATAACAGCTCCGCCGCAAATCTTAACAGCTGTCAAAATTTTCGTTTTACGGCACTCATAAAACACCGAAACTGAAGTGTATAGTTCTGCCGCCGTGTCTACAGATACACACGAAACCAGCTGCGTGCAACTCATTTCACGCAACGAGTGCCGCAACCTGGTGTCGTCATGTAGACTAGCCTTAAAAGAAGCATGCAGTACCAAATCATCAAACACTACGTGACAGTAATGGTGATCCTGCCGATGACAGCGTTATAAAGCAGAGTTACTAAACATAGCTTTTAGAAACTCTTTCAACAAAGAGGACGAAACCAATACTCCAGATTTCGAATTACGAACAGAGGCCGTAATGAGTAACGTAGAAGTAGATATCATCGAAGTAGTGCAGCAACTAAAATCAATTAACAAGAACAAGTCTTCTGATTTCTATCTGATTATGCTGAAGCGATAGCTCCTTACTTAACAGCCATATACAACCGTTCTCTCATAGAAGGATCTGTACCAAAAGATTGAAAAGTTGCACAGGTCACACCTATATCCAAGAAAGGCAGTAGGAGTAACCCACTAAACTACAGGCCTATTTCATTGACGTCAATTTGCAGCAGAGATTTGCAACATATCCAGTATTCAAATATTATGAATTACCTCGAACATCTATTGGCCCAAGGTCAACACGGATTTAGAAAATATCGTTCATGCGAAACACAACTAGCTCTTTATTCACACGAAGTGATGGGTGCTATCGACAAGGGTTCGCAAATCGATTCAGTATTTCTTGATTTCCAGAAGACTTTTGACACCGTACCTCACAAACGGCTTTTAATCAAATTGCGTGGTTATGGTACATCGCCCCAAATTTGTGACTGGATGGGGGATTTCCTGTCAGAGAGGACACAGTTTGTAGTAATCGATGGTAAGGCATCAACTAAAACAGAGGTGATATCGGGCGTTCCACAGGGTAGTGTTATTGGTCCTCTGCTTTCCGTTATTGACATAAACCATGATTTAGAGGAAAATCTAAGTAGCTCTCTTAGGTTGTTTGCAGATGACGCCGTCATTTACAGTCCAGTAAAATCATCACAAGATCAAAAGCAACCATAGAACGATCTAAATAAGATGTCACTATGGTGTAAAAATTGGCAGTTGATTCTAAATAATGAGAAGTGTAAAGTTGTTTACAAGATAAATCAATCAAATGTGAAGGCCGTAAACTCCACAAAATACCTAGAAATTACTATTACTTCAGACTTAAACTGGAAACAACACGTAGATAATGTCGTGGGAAAGGCGAACCAGGGACTGCGTTTTATTGGCAGAACCCTTAAAACATGCAACAGAACAACATAAGAAACTGCATACACAACGCTTGTCCGTCCTTTTATGGAGTATTGCTGCCCATTGTGGGATCCTTATCAGGTGGGTTTGACAGAGGACATCTGAAGAGTCCAAAGAAGGGCAGCTCGTTTCGTAATGTCACGATACAGGGGAGACAGGGTTACGGAAATGATACAGGATCTGGGATGCGAATCATTACAACAACGGCGCTTATCGCTGCGGCGTGGGCTACTTACGAAACTCCAAACCCAAAAATCTTCTCCGAATGCGAAAATATATTGTTGACTCCCACGTACATAGGTAGAAATGATCATCAGAATAAAATACGAGAAATCAGAGCCCGAACGGAGATCCAGGTGTTCATTCTTCCCGCGCGCTAATCGAGAATGGAATGGGAGATAAATAGTATAACGGTAGTTCGATTAACTCTCTGCCAGGCACTTAAATGTCATTTGCAAAGTATCCCATGTAGATGTCACATTTATGTTAAGACCTGATTGGAGCAAATTCTTAATTTTGTCCATGTTAATATTCTGCAAATGTCTGTACGAGACTAAATATTTTATTTTGTTTGTATATATATGCACTGTTATATTCATATATGCTTAAGACGTCTTAGGTGAGATGCTGACCTAACGGCACTGAATAAATTCGATTTCAATTTACTTTTAGCTTTCGACGAATTTACTAAATTTTGTACATACATATGAATGCTACCAGTGTTTGATGAGTGGTCAGCCTCTACTGGCCATTGCGTTTTGTCTATACTTAAATGGGTAGTATGGTGGTGTGTATAATTTCTACCTTGTGTCAATTCACTTTTTGTATCACGTTTACTTTTAACTGTTTGACTGTACATGTATTATCCTAGTTTTTACGCTTAGCAGATACTCTGAAGAGTGACTCTCTGTCACACAAACACACACACACACACAGAGACACACACACAAACATACATACATACACACATTATTGTTATTATAATTTTCCACAATTACATCGGAAATACACACACACACTGACATAAAGAAATTTAGGGGAAACACACATTAAACAGTTGGCAACACGACCCAAAAAAATACAAAAGAAAAAAGAAAAAAAAAACAACAGACGCAAAACGTCGTGTGCCTCGTACTGAAGTGCTGCAATGAAACATCTAAATGAAGTAAAAGAACAAGAACCTGAATGAACAAACAGTACATGTGAACCACAATCTACGAGAATTGTAAGTAATAGAGTCAAAATATTATTAGCTGTACTTAGATAATGCGCCAGAATTTTTTATAATCTGACCTATTAAAAATGTTGTTGCTGTTGTGGTCTTCAGTACGGAGACTGGTTTGATGCAGCTCTCCACAATACCCTATCCTGAGCAAGCCTCTTCATCTCCACATAAGAACGACAACCTCCATCTGTCTGAATCTGCTTACTGTATCCATCTCTTGGTCTTCCCCTGCGATTTTTTCCCCATACACTTCCCTCCAACGCTAAATTCACAATTCCTTGATGTCTAAGAATGTGTCCTACCAATCTATTCCTTCTTTTAGTCAAGGTATGCCAGAAATTCCTTTTCTCCCCAATTCTGTTCAGTACCTCTTCATTAGTTACGCGATCCACCCATCTAATCTTCAGCATTCTTCTGTAGCACCATATTTCAAAAGCCTCAATCTTCTTCCTGTCCGCACTGTTTATCGTCCATGTCTCACTCCCATACAAGGCAACACTCCATACAAATGCCCTCAGAAAGGACTTCCTTAGGCTTAAATCAATATTCGAGGTTAACAAATTTCTCTTTTTCAAGAACGCTTTTCTACCCATTGCCATTCTGCATTTTATATCCTCTGTACTGCGACCATCATTTGTTATTTTACTGCCCAAGTAACAAAACTCATATACCTCTTTTATTGCATCGTTTCCCAATATAATTCCTTGAGCATCACCTGATTTTCTTACACTGCACTCCATTACCCTAGTTTTGCTCTTGTTAATGTTCATCTTATATGCACCTTTCAGCACACTGTCCATTCCGTTCAATTGCTCTTCCAGGTCCTTTGCTGTATCTGACAGAATTACTATGTCGTCGGCAAAACGCAATGTTTTTAATTCTTCACCCTGAACTTAAATTCCTTCACCAAATTTCTCCTTGCTTTAATTTATAGCTTGCTCAATATACAAATTGAACAACATTGGAGAAAGGCTACAACCCTGTCTTACTCCCTTCCCAACTGATGCTTCCCTTTCATGCCCTTCGAGTCTAATAACTGCGGTCTGGCTTTTGTACAAGTTGTAAATAACTCTCCTTTCCCTATATTTTACTCCTGCTTGCTTCAGAACTTGAAAGAGTTCATTCCAATTAACATTGTCAAAAGCCTTCTCCAAATCTACAAAAGCTAGAAATGTAGGTTTGCCTTTTCTTAATCTATCTTCTAGGATAAGCCGTAAAGTGAGTATTGCCTCCCGTGTACCTACATTTCTCCTGAACCCAAACTGATATTCCCCGAGGTCGGCTTCTACCAGCTTTTCCATCCTTCTGTATATAATTCGCGTTAATATTTTGCAACCATGACTTATTAAACTGATGGTTCTGTAGTTTTCACACCTGTCTGCACCTGCTTTCTTAGGGATGGGGATTATAACATTTTTCTTAAAGTCTGATGGTACTTCACCTGTCTCATACATCTTACACACTAGGTGAAACAATTTTGTCATGGCTGGTTCTCCCAGAGACTTCAGTAGCTCTGAGGGAATATCATCTACTCCAGGGGCCTTGTATCGAATTAGGTCTTTCAGGGCTCTGTCAAATTCTTCTCTCAGTACAGTATCTCCTATTTCAGTTTCATCTACACCCTCTTCCCTTCCTACAATATTGTCTCCAAGTTCATTTCCTTTGTAGAGCCGCTCTATATACTCTTGCCACCTTTCAGCTTTCCCTTGTTTGCTGAGATCTGGTTTTCCATCAGTGTCCTTGATATTCATAGAGCTGTTTTTCTTATCTCCAAATGTTTCTTTTATTTTCCTGTAGGCTGTATCTATTTTTCCCCTATTTATACATTCTTCTACATCCTTGCTTTTGCCTTCTAGCCACTCCTGCTTAGCCATTTTGCATTTCCTGTCAATCTCATTTCTTAGTCGTCTGTACTCCATTTTGCCTGTTTCATTTACTGCATTTTTATATCTTCTCCTTTCATCGATTAAATTTAGTACTTCCTGTGATATCCAAGGGTTTTTTGTAGGTCTTTCCTTCCTACCTATTTTGTCCTCTGCTACCTTCACTATTTCATCTCTCAATTTTACCCATTCCTCCTCTACTGTTTTATTTTCCCCTGTTTCTGTCAATTGTTGCCTAAAGCTCCCTCTGAAATTCTTAAGAACCTCAGGTTCCTTCAATTTATCCAGGTCCCATCTCCTTATTTTCCTACCTTTCTGTAGTTTCTTTAGTTTCAGCCTACAGTTCATAACCAACAAGTTATGGTCAGAGTCTATATCTGCCCCTGGGTATGTCTTACACTGTAGAACCTGGTTCCGAAATCTATGTCTTACCATTATAAAATTTATCTGGTATCTCCCGGTGTCTCCTGGTCTCTTCCACGTATACAACCTTCTTTTGTGATTCTTGAACCAGGTGTTTGTTATAACTAAATTATGTTCTGTGCAAAATTCTACCAGGCGGCTTCCTCTTTCATTCCTTTTGCCCAGACCATATTCACCTACTATCCTCCCTTCCCTTCCTTGTCCTACAACCGAATTCCAGTCTCCCATAACAATTAAGTTTTCCTCTCCCTTAACTGTCTGAATAATTTCCTTTAGCTCCTCATATATTTCTTCGATTTCTTCGTCGTCGGCAGAGCTAGTTGGCATATAAACCTGTACTACTCTTGTCGGTGTTGGCTTCGTATCTATCTTGACAATGATAATGCGATCACTGTGCTGGTCATAGTAGTTTACCCGCTTTCCTATTTTCTTATTCATTATCAATCCTACTCCTGTGATACCCCCAATTGATTTTGTATTTATAATCCTGTACTCACCTGACCAGAAATCCTGTTCATCCTGCCACCGAACTTCATTAATCCCCACTATATCTAATTTCAACCTATCCATTTCCCTTTTTAAATTTTCTAATTTTCCTACTCGATTAAGGGATCTAACATTCCACGCTCCGACCCGTAGAATGCCAGTATTGTCTTTCCTGATGACAACATCCTCCTGAGTAGTCCCTGCCCGGAGATCCGAATGGGGGACTATTTTACCTCCGGAATATTTTACCCGAGAGGATGCCATCATCATATGTTCATACAGTAGAGCTGCATGTCCTCGGGAAAGGTAACGGCTGTAGTTTCCCCTTGCTTTCAGCCGTTCGCAGTAGCTGTGTGGCAAAGCCACATTAGCTGATGTTACAAGGCCAGCTCAGTCAATCATCCAGACTGTTGCCCCTGTAACTACTGAAAAGGCTGCTGCCCCTCTTCAGGAACCACACGTTTGTAAAAAAATAAAAAATAAATTTTAAAAACGAAATATTGTAAAAATTGAAGATGTCTTGCAAATTTAGGTGAAATGCGTTAGGCAAAATAATTTGTCTTATTTCAGTTGCACGGACGGTTTATTTAAATAAAAATCTGTTTATTAATATAAAAATCAATTGTGTGAGGAACAATACAGAAAAGAATTAACAATCTTACAAATGATTCGAAAGGCAGACTTTGGTAATGCTTGAGCATTGAGTGTCTTTCGCACTGCTGTTGATGCAGGACAGCTCAAGTGCAGAAACTCCCACCGAGGAATTGGCAACAGTATGGGAAGTCGCGAAATATATTGACCGGTGCTGGCATCTACTGGACCGCAGCTGGTGAGATGAACAAGCGGTGCCAGAGACCAGAGACCAGCGCCCGGCAGCCATGATGGAGCACCCCGTGACGTCACGCACTCCATCAGAGCAGTGCCACAGACAGCGCCGCTATGCAAATGCCGCCTCTAGCGTAAAGTATACAGCGAGCGGTCCGCGGTCTCATATCTCAGCCTTATTTAATGGTGCGCTCCCAGCAGTTCGAATGAGCTGTTGTTCCCATTTTATGCGCAATAACTGCACGACCAACAAAACTTATTCAAATGCTGTGAGCTCTCGTGTGTACTCTGTAGCTGGCCTCTGTCAACGGCCGTGCAATTTAGACGGCTGAATCTGCCCTTCGGGGTCTCGAAGCCATTCATGCCACACCACTTTACTCCACTTTTCACCTTGACTCTGATTAAACTGTGAACTACTTTTGGTCTAAGGTCTATGGTTGCGTACTTTACAAATCAGAAAAATTTTTGTTCACGTTGTATTCAACCGGGCATTTTGCCCTAACAGTTGCAGTACCTATTTTAAGTACAAGGAACAAATTCGTTATCTTCTCTCTTTTACTGATAATCATTTAAAAAAATGTTTGTATAGTCTATGGGACTTAACTACGGGGTCATCAGTCCCTAAGCTTACAAACTACTTATGAACTAACTAAGACTAAGGACGGCACAAATATCCATGCCCGAGGGGGGATTTGAACCCCCAACTGTAGTGGCCGTGCAGACCGTGACTGGAGCGCCTCAGTCTACTCGGCTACCGTGGCCGGAATTCATGTATAAATAAGTGAAATATCGCTTTTGTGCAACCAAGATTGTTTTTACCGAAATATCTATTACGATTGCTGTGGCAGTTCCGCAAAAATATGGAGTGATTTCAGTATAAAAGACCTTTCTAAAGCACACTAAATGAGAGGCACAAACATAAGGGAAAAAAAAGAAAAAAAATCAGAGAAATCAGACGACTTCACCACAATATTTTTGTCACCTTCAAAAACTCAAAATCAGATTTTCACCCGGTGAAGTTTTTCTTTTAAGGCAACACCCACTTCGCCATAAGCAATTGCTAACAATTTTCAATTTATTGTCGGATCATGTCGTTCATGTTATGTAATTTGATAGTGCGTGAATGCACGCATATTTCTGGAATTTATAGTGCACGAAATTCTCTTCGCTAGTGAATTTTGCGCACTGCTGGCCACATACTTTTAATGCAGGACAGCTCGAGTGCAGAAACTCCCACCAAGGAATGGCAACAGTGTGGGAAGCCGCGAAATATTTTATGCACAATAACTGCACGACCAACAAAACATATCCAAATGCTCCGAGCTCTCGTGTGTACTCTGTAGCTTACCTCTGTCAACGGCGTTCCGCTAGATCACTCAAGTTAAGCGCCATCGGGCGTGGCGCGTACTTGTATGGGTAACCGCCCATGTGCGTCGTGTTCTGTTAACAATTTTCCCTCTGCCAGAGGGGACAGGAGAGATGGTGGTGCGAAGCAACAAGCTATATGAACTCAAGGTACGTAGGCTAGAAAGGTACGCCAGTCTGGGCTTATTCACTGTCATTGGTTAGCGCTGTATTACGTCACTCGGCAGCAAGCCGCTGTAATATAAGGCCGCCGTGAACACATTTTTTCCGTCTTTTCTTTTCTCATTCGAGAAAAAACATTTCTTTTAAGCGGTGGAACACGCTTGTGATTAATATATATGTATACTAACATACAAAGGAGTGAAAAAGAAAAGCTTCAAACATTATTAAGAACTAGCTAACCCGTCCCGCCCCGCGACTTGGCACGGGTAATATTTAAACGTCTTTATCTCGAGAACCACTGAACGTATCGTGATGAGGTTTGTTTTTAAATCGTAGAACTCATAAAGATCTAAAATAAAGTCCGTGAGAGCACATGTCTAACTTTTATAGATTTCCCACAATAACTATTTATGTAGTCTGACGCCATCCGGTGCCAGCGCCTTAGAAGAGAAAAATGGTACATATGCTTCACTCGTAAAAGTTAGACATACGCTCTCGCTGACTTTTTTTAGACCTTTGTGAGATCTACAATTTAAAAGAAACCTCATCACGATACGTTCAGTAGTTCTCAAGTTATAGGTGGTTAAAGGGACAATCAGAGAGAAAATGTGCTTCTGTTTTATACAATATCATGATTTCATTCCTTTAGAGTGCGAATTTCGAAATTTTACTATGCCTATAACCGTGACGCTAGCTCATGCAATAAGTTGACGAAGTTTTATCGCAATCGACTGAATGACAATGACAGGCATAGCATACGGACAGAGGCCTTCATTTTTATACATTAGATACAGAAAGTAATTCCTTAAACGCAAACTTAGCAGCCGATTTTCGCATTAATGCTTTTGTTATGCTCCTTTAATTACTATAAACACTGAACAGCATACTAGTTCCATACATACTTTTTTATCAATAAAATATCGATGATCTGAATCTTTACAATTCATTCTGCAAGTCTCTTTTTGTAATCGGCTCCACAAAAATGTTCGGAACAAATTCTGGCATTTTTGACATTTATCTCGTCTTGCCGATTACAGCGAGAGATCCATATGCACTGAAGTTGTTCAACTTTTGGAAACCGATGCAACGAAATGCCTTCCGTCTTGCGTCCACTGCTATTGCACTCCGCAACAGCACAACACGACTTATTCTTAGTTATAATTACGGAAAAAATATATAGAAAAATTGTTCCCTAATACAAGAAAGCTACTATCTATCCGAACACTTAACGAACACGAAACGTGCGAACGCAAAACGCAACTTCCTGCTGGCACGTTTCATAAGGGTACTGCGGCCTGCTGCCTGGTGACGTCACAGAAGCGAAGCGCGCGAGTCAAATTTACACCCCCCCCCCCCCCTGATATGAACTACATAGAGAGGCTATCTCTTAAAGCCCTGTATAGGGAAAGTATGGCCAGCATGCCGGCGGCAGCCATGCTGGTCCTATTCTATTCTATTCCGCTGCTGCTTATATACACACCGACCGCTACAACGTTCCCAGCGCATATCAATACTTATCAGCCGATTTTGAAAAAACTATTCGATAAAAAAATTAATTTTTTTCAGGTGTTATAGTGTGATATATTCTCTCGATAATGATCTCAATTTCTATTCATTATTACTTATAATTTCCGTATTACATGAAATTAAGTAAACTACTATGCAAAATTTTGAAGATTCTGCAGAGGAAAAATCGCATTGCGTAGACTTTACGTATGGTTGATTTTAGCACATACAATGCTGCGGATGAAATCTAGGTAAGATATCGAAATTTTATTTGAGGTTGAGAGCAGAACGATAACTCTTTCCATTCTCGAGATACAGGGTGTTATATTCGACGGACAGATGCGGGAACTTCGCGTAGTTCTGTCCATGCGGACCTGGCTGCTCTACGGAATACTTGGCGTCCGATTTTAAGAAAACTGTTTGGTTTAAGGTTCCAGATCTAAATTGTTCACCTGTAAATTCAGATTGACCTGTACCGCAGCCAAATATTCGAATAGACCACGAACATGTCGTCATCGGAGCTTAGTGTAAATGAAGAAAACAATTGAGATTATGGATAAGTCTTTGATGAGTATTTTCTTGCGTATTATGTACTTAAATCTCTCATGAACTAGGAAAAATGCAAGGAGATACCCACTACTTGACTTTCACCAGGAACAGAAATTAAAGGTGTCTTTACAACGCCAATTACATTTGAATGTCTAATACATGTCTTGCTTCAATTCTTTTTTTTTTTTTTTTTTCCCTGTAATGATACACTCTATCACATGAAAACGAATGAAAAAAGCTTGTTTCAGAAACTGTATAGTAATTTCATATCTAAACGGGAATCTAGTTCAGTCACTAATATGTCTAAAATTGGTGTATTTTCGGCAACTACCTGCAAATGAAATAAACGACGCGTGAATAATTTAACCTCACGACATTGTGCCGGAATTTTCTCCACAAATTTATTCAAGATCAAAATATATATGTATCTGCTGCATGATCCATTCGTCAGTGAATCTCTAATCTGTTAATTTACATTATGAATTAAAATCACCACAGTGCAAGAAGCGAAGTTCGCTTCTGGACTCCTAGTTTTCTCTGACGACTTACATCAGCCAGACCGTTCCTCTTCCTGTATTTCTGATACCTAATGGAAGTACTATAATTTTTATCTCCCTTCTTCGCTTCTTAAAAACACCCAAAGTACAACACTGTGGCATTATTCAAACCAAAACATACGAATATTCACAAGACTGCTTATGGCAGCCAAGCAACGTATAGGACCAAGATGGCGGAAAGAACCACGTGACTGGATTTCAGCCAATAACGAGCTGCAGACGGCGGCACGCGGCGCGGAAAAGGATGGCCGTACTTTCCCTATACAGAGCGTTAGCTATCTCTGGGTTAGCAGCGCTCCTTCTAGCAGCAACCAGAAACTGTGGCAGCCATTTTATTTTCAACGTCTAGTGCGCCCAATAGGAAAGTTAGACCGACGCTATTTACGTGTTTAGGTTTCACATTTTATGTATCGTACTAAGCTTAAAAGGTAATTTGTTATGCTGAAATCATGCCGAGTGTATGTGCAGCATATAACTGTACGAATCGCAGTAATAAGACTGTTGGAATATCGTACTTTCAGCAAGTATTAGCATGAACCTTACTGGCAGATTAAAATTTTGTGCCGAAACCGGGACTCGAACCTGGGACCTTTGCCTTTCGCGGCCAAGTTTGGAAAGTAGGAGGCGAGGTACTGGAAGAACTAAAGTTGTGAGTCAGCATCGTGAGTCGTGTCGGGATAGCTCAGTCGGTAGAGCGCTTGCCCGCGAAAGGCAAATGTCTCAGGTTCGGTACACAGTTTTAATCTGCCAGGAAGTTTCAATTCAGCGCATAATCTGCTGCAGAGTGAAAGTTTCATTCAAGTATGAGTATATTTTCCTTTCTAACATTTCGTGTACTCGTCTTTTGTACTTACCACATTTCTGCATACAATAGTCCTACGGGTTGTGTATGTGTTTAACTGTAACTAAAGTAAGCTGTAATTATATTTTTCAGTTTTCCTTTGAAAAAAGAGGAACTTACAAACTATGGTTAGCCAATATGAGGCGAGATAAGTGGAAACTTACTGCATACAGTTATATTTGTTCATCGCTTTTTCACGAGAAATACATGTAGACAACAAATGAAATATAGCGGCTTCTGGTTAATGCGATTCCGACGATCTTTTCGTTCCTTGAACATCTTCAAACAACGAAAACCCCAGTAAGGAGATCTCAAAGAAGAAGAATAAATAAATAAAGTAAAATAAAATAAAATAAATAATAAATAAATAAATAAAAATGTCAGATAGATGAATCAGCTATGTGATGTAACCAAGCAGGGACGAGGGACATCTTTTATTACCTATTGCAAATCATGATTTAAGTCATTCAGAGAGCAGTAGGCCTATTCAGTTTGATCATGACTATCTTCCAGAATACAAAATGCTGACATTATATTCCGAAAAAGTAGTTGAATGTACTTCCGGAAGCATCATTAGGCAAGTGAGTAAAAACCTTAAGTGTTTAGAGTGCTTGGAACTTCTCCTTGCTCCTAAAAATGAGAGTAAAACAGGATAAATCGAATTAAAAGGTGTATAAGACAGTCTGTTTAATCCCTCTAAAGAGCTTGTAAAACTTTTCGAAGTGTCAGAAAGGGTTCTGAGGAATTATGAAACGTCATTGGGAAAGAAAAATTTTATTTTGCGAATGTATGTAGATATATTTAGAATGTTGGCAAACAGGCCTACTTTTTTGCCAACTAAGAGCACCTAATGGTGTCCTCGGAATTTTGGGAATTCAGCATCATTCCTCGATAATAGTTGTAGTCGCGAAATAATGTTGTGAACAGCACTGTGAAGCATGTCCGGAGTTATGGTGAGGCATTGGCGTCGGATGTTGTCTTTCAGCATCCCTAGAGATGTCGGTCGATCACGATACACTTGCGACTTCAGGTAACCCCAAAGCCAATAATAGCACGGACTGAGGTCTGGGGACCTGGGAGGTCAAGCATGACGAAAGTGGCGGCTGAGCACACGATCGTCACCAAACGACGCGTGCAACAGAGTTTTCACGCTGTAGCGGTACCATAGGGGTAGAAAAAAAAGTATACATTAAGCGCGGTAGAAGAATTAATGTCTTCTTACAATATTTATTTTCATAATTGATGTAACGAGTGTACATTTTTTACTTTCTGTATATATTAATTAATACATGATAAAAAGAGCAAATGTTAATGTATTTTCTTCAAAAAGGTTCCATTTGTAAAGTCAACAGTGTGAAAATTACTTTCAGATGAACAGAACAAGCGAAGGAAGCTTAGGTAGAGACAGTCTATTTTTTGCACTTACCAGTAGTAGTATGTTTTTTCGTAACCGTTCAAGAATGTAAGAAGTGCAAATGTACAAAATGTAAAGGTTTCTTTATTCAAAATATATACGTGAAGTTTTAAAAGGAATTGTTCTGATTTATTTCTGATCAAGATGAGCTAACCCTTAAATCTGAGATTTTCTACGTCTGCTGCAGTATCAATACTACAATGTCGGTAGAAAAGATAAAAAAAGGTTTCTTTAAAAGATAGTATCATATTACTAATGACTCTTTTACATAGTGTTTTAAAGGAATAAGCAGGAGCTGAAAAACTATACATAAACAAGCCCAATAGTAACTGAACTTCGTAACTATAAAACAAATTTTCCATTAATTAACTTATAGACAAAAAATCTTGAATCTAGTAGGAATTTTAACTATTTATTTATTAATTTCCAATACGATTACTTAAAGTAAAATACCATTATATTTTCTACCCATTACATATATTTTAATAAATCATTATTATTGTTTAGTATACTTTTTGTTTTGTTCTAATAAAACCCCGTCATTCCCAGCAGTGTGTCAATTTTTACCTCTCTATCCGCATCATTCCGTGATTTATTAAGTTTTCAAATTTATACTGACTTTTTGATCACCCGGTATTATGAAGTGGTGGTCAAGCAATTGCGAAGTTTCGAAGGAAATGAACTGTTAAAGGTTTTCTTACACGCGTGAAATCAAATAAACACTTGCTATTCGTAACATCAATCTCTTACTTGTAAGCATCCTTTGCAAATGAGAGATTTCCGGATTATCCTTTCGATCGCTGCTACAGCTTTTTAGCGCTACAAAAGCTCTTTAATATTTTGAATGTGTTGATCCACTCCAAATACACATACAATACGCCACCGAATCGCGCTATGTTTTTTACAACCCCGCAGCTGAGAGTTGAAGATTATCACTGGGAGGGTTACGAGTCTTATTTTTGGTGACGCAGCCATTCGGGAAATCACCAAGAGTTGATCACATGGTACAGAAGCTCACCAGACGACTTCACTGGCGACAGCTATGGCTGCAGACAGCGTTTCCAGAAGAATCCAGGTGCTGTTTGTCTGAAGATAGCGGTGGTGTTTTGGTTCATCGCAGAGAGGGGGGCCGGCACCCCAGTGACTTCATTGTGTCGCGACACAGGGAAAGTGTAGTTGTAGCGTTCTCTCCTGGCGGCGTCGTGATTTGTGCAGGCTATTAAAAAGAACTTGGCAGTGAATTACACGAGGAGCAAAGAAAGAAGTACAGCCACACTTGAATACATCTGCATGAATTTGTCCCCGTGGCCAGAAACGAACGAGAGATGGCCGTTTAGATTGGCGGTGTCACAATTAGCTAGCCAACTGGTTACTTCGAGAGTCAGTCTTAATGATAATGCTATTTAAAAGACAATAATTGATTATCACAGTTAGCTCTGTTCGTTATTAAAGATCTAAATTGTCCCAGGATAGAACTATAAGGAGTTACCCAATTTGATCAGTTGAATATTACACTACTGGCCATTAAAATTGCTACACCAAGAAGAAATGCAGATGTTAAACGGGTATTCATTGGACAAATAAATTATACTAGAACTGACATGTGATTACATTTCCTCGCAATTTGGGTGCACAGTTCTTGAGAAGTGCCGCGGTGGAGTAGCTGAGCGGTCTAAGGCGCCTCGCTGCGGAGCGCGCGGTTGCTCGCCGTCGGAGGTTATAGCCCTCCCTGGGGCATGTTCAAAATGTTCAAATGTTTGTTAAGCTTATGGGACTTAACTACGGGGTCATCAGTCCCTAAACTTACAAACTACTTATGAACTACTTACGAACTAGGACGGCACAAATATCCATGCCGGAGGGGGGATTCGAACCCCCGACCGTAGTGGCCGTGCAGACTGTGACTAGAGCGCCACAGTCCCCTCGGCCACCGCGGCCGGCCCTGGGGCATGGGCGTGTGTGTTGTCCTTAGGTTAGTTTACCTACGTTTAAGTAGTTTGTAAGCTACGGACTGATGACCAAGCAGTTTGGTTCGTTAGATTTACAAACATCTGAACATGTGTGGCTTGAGAAATCAGTACCCAGAACAACCACCTATGGCCGTTAAACGGCCTTGATACGCATGGGCGTTGAGTCAAACAGAACGTGGATGGTATGTATAGGTACAGATGCTCATGCAGCTTCAACACGATACCACAGTTCATCAAGAGTAGTGACTGGTGTATTGTGACGAGCCAGTTGCTCGGCCACCATTGACCAGACGTTTTCAGTTGGTGAGAGATCTGGAGAATGTGCTGGCCAGGGCAGCAGTCGAACATTTTCCGTATCCGGAAAGGCCTGTGCAGGACCTGCAACATGCGGTCGTGGATTATCCTGCTGAAATGTAAGGTTTCGCAGGGATCGAATGGAGGGTAGAGCCACGGGTCGTAACACATCTGAAACGTAACGGCCACTGTTCAAAGTGCCGTCGATGCGAACAAGAGGTGACAGAGACGCGTAACCAATGGCACCCCATACCATCACGCCAGAATGGCGATGACGAATACACGCTTCCAATATGCGTTTCCGCGATGTCGCCAAACACTGATGCGACCATCATGATGCTGTAAACCTGGATCCATCCTCAAAAAATGACGTTTTACCATTCGTGCGCCCAGGTTCGTCGTTTCGTACACAATCGCAGGCGCTCCTGTCTGTGACACAGCGTCAAGGGTAACCGCAGCCATGGTCCCCGAGCTGATAGTCCATGCTGCTGCAAAGGTCGTCGAACTGTTCGTGCAGATGGTTGTTGTCTTGCAAACGTCCCCATCTGTTGACTCAGGGATCGAGACGTGGCTGCACGATCCGTTACAGCCATGCAGATAAGATGCCTGTCATGTCGACTGCTAGTGATACGAGGCTGTTCGGATCCAGCACGGCGTTCCGTATTGCCTTCCTGAACCCACCGATTTCATATTCTGCTAAGAGTCATTGGATCGCGACCAATGCGAGCAGCAATGTCGCGATACGATAAACCGCAATCGCGATAGGCTACAATCCGACCTTTATCAAAGTCGGAAACGTGATGGTACGCATTTCTCCTCCTTACACGAGGCATCACAACTACGATTCACCAGGCAACGCCGGTCAACTGCTGTTTGTGTATGAGAAATCGGTTGGAAACTTTCCTCATGTCAGCACGTTGTAGGTGTCGCCACCGGCGTCAACCTTGTGTGAAAGCTCTGCAAAGCTAATCATTTGCATATCACAGCATCCTCTTCCTACCGGTTAAATTTCACGTCTGTAGCACGTCGTCTTCGTGGTCTACCAATTTTAATGACCAGGAGTGTAATTTTATAAATGGATTCTTCCGTCACTTATTGGTAGGATAATTCCATATTTCAGGTTGAAAACAAACAATCTGTTTTTGTTCCACTATTTTTTTTTTTTGTTTATTTACGAACTAGTTGTCAGCTTATTAGAACAAACCTCAGGTAAACATTCGACAGTCGTCGATAAGAAACGCTAGTGCTTATGCTGCAAACATATTAAATAATGATATAACACACCAAAACTCTAGTTTTTCGCTTAAGGCATTAGTGGCAGTTGTCAAATTGATCTCTGACCATGCAGACTTGTGCTGTGTGATAACCGCCTTCTAATTTAGAACTGAAGTGAAACAACTTACATAATACTATATCATAATTTCACCGTAGCTTACAAAATGTTCAAATGTCTGTAAATCTATCGGACCAAACTGCGTGGTCATCAGTCCGTAGCTTACAAACTACTTAATCCTAGGTAAACTAACCTACGGACAAACACACACACACACCCATGCCCCAGGGAGGACTCGAACCTCTACGGCGAGCAACCGCGCGCTCCGCAGCGAGGTGCTTTAGACCACTCGGCTACTCCACCGCGGCTAGCTTAGAAAGATATGATATTAAGTATGTAACGTGTTTCATTGTGTATAATTCTATACTGCTCGCTGTGAGAAAAATAAGCTAAGGTGTAAACATGTGCGCTTTTGTTTTTCTTTTTCTACCCAGTCCTTTTTAACATAAAACAGGAAAGTTGTTTTTATGCCTACACTTATAATCATACCTGTTCGTACAATGCAACAATTAAACGTGCGGCCATTGAAGCTACTAACCGCACAGATAGAGCAGTTCGAAATGTCTCTAATAACCCGTTTCCAATTGATTTACCTGTCCATTTTGACTCCTATTCCCAATCAAGTTCCCGATTGCAATAACAATAAATAAGATCAGAGAGCTGGGAAGGAGAAAGACAGAGTATGGGGGAATGAAATGCATTTAGAAAGGGGAGATGATATAGACGCAGAGAGGAAGGGGAGGAGATGGATATGGTGTGGGGTAAGAGGGGGTGGTGTGAAGGTAGGGGGAGGAGGAGATGGACAAAGGAAGGGGAAGGAAGGGAGGGATAGACACAGGGAGAAGATACTGCCAAGCGTTGCCGGGTTTGCTAGAATACAATATACATATGGTAACGTGTTTTATTAAAACATTGATTATAACTGTAATTTGTGTGTGATACACTACAATACTGTGAGGTCTCAACTCTTTAGTTGAGGTTTTTATTGCGTTTACTTCGAGGCACCATGAGGCTATCGCAGTATTAAAAAGTCATTCTCGTAGCCCTCTGATGTGAAGTCTGATCACATTGGACGGCCGGTACAGTTGCAAACCTGCGCGGCATGGACAGGATGAGGTTACCATTCAGCTCATGAGGGATATCTGGCCATTCTTCCACGAGTGCAGTATCCAGCTCTGCCTTGTGGGAGGTGCTGGTCTTCCAAGTTCTCTCCCAGACAGGCTGAATCGGGTTTAAATCCTGTAAACAAGCTGGTCTCTCCATTCGTTCAGTTCCCTGAGCTTCAAGCGTGTTGTCGACCAGTGCAGCTCTGTGGGGACGAGCCTTTTCGTCCAACCAGGAGAAACCCATCTGCTAAGGCACCTACATAGGCCACAACAAAAGAAGACTCTAGTCTCTATACCTCTGAGCAGTCATTCTAAACGACACAGAGGTCCGTACCTCCTCCAATACTTCGCTCTGTATCTCTCCTACACCATTCGTCCACCACCGTGACGTGGTGATCTTTCTAGCACATATACAGAGTGTCCCAGCTATCTTGTCCACCCAAAATATCTCTGGAACATAATAGCTATTGGAAAACGGCTTTCACCGGTATCAACGTACGGCTGGGGCCCATGAATGTACATATTTGGAAACATTCTAAAACGAAAGCAAATATGTTTTTTAACACAAACTTATGTTTTTTGAAATGGACACCATATATTTTTTTCTTGGGTAATCCATAGCATGACAAATCATATAAACAATGGCGTTGATTGCATCGCAGTATTCCAATTACATCCGGAAATATTGCGACGCGAAGTTGACGCTTGAAAAACCCGAAATGCGCTGCTAGCGCACGTCCTGAGACTCAGGGGTGAATCCCATGCTGCCCGTAATCACGATGTGATTGACATGCGTAATCGTTTCGGACCTCTTGGTAAGTATGGAAGTCGTTTTCCAATAGCTGTTATTGTTCCAGAGATATTTTGGGTGGACAAGATAGCTGGGACACCCTGTATATAGTATATACACTTTCATACAGTAAATGGCATGACACCACTAATAAATTTAGACTTTGAACATAAATCTGTTGCTAAGGTAGAATATTCAAAATTTTTAGGTGTTTGCACTGACGAGGGATTGAATTGGAAGAAACATATTGAAGATCTCTTGAAACGTTTGAGTTCAGCAACGTATGCTATCAGGGTCATTGCAAAATTTGGTGATATACATCTCAGTAAATTAGCTTACTATCCCCATTTTCATTCACTGATTACATATGGTATCATATTCTGGGGCAATTCAACATTGAGTAAAAAAAGTATTCATTGCACAAAAGCGTGTAATCAGAATAATAGCTGGGGCCCACCCAAGAGCATCCTGCAGACATTTATTTAGGCATCTAGGGATCTTCACTGTAGCTTCACAATATATATATTCACTCATGAAATTTGTTATTAACAATCTGGCCCAATTCAACAGTAATAGCAGTGTGAATAGCTACAACACTAGGAGAAATTTTGATATTCACTATTCAAGGTTTAATCTAACTTTGGCTCAAAAGGGGGTGAATTATGCTGCCAGAAAAGTCTTCGGTAAATTACCAAACATTCAAATGTTCAAATGTTTGTAGAGCTTATGGGACTTAACTACGGGGTTATCAGGCCCTGAACTTACAAACTACTTACGAACTAGCTAACACTAACGACGGCACAAATATCCATGCCCGAGGGGGGATTCGAACCTCCGATCGTAGTGGCCGTGCAGACCGTGACTGGCGCGCCGCAGACCGCTCGGCCACCGCGACCTGCGTCAACTTACCAAGTAGCATCAAAAGTCTGACAGACAGTCAACTAGTATTTAAAAAGAAATTACACGAATTTCTGAATGGCAACTCCTTGTACATTGTAGATGAATTTTTAGATAAAACTTAAAAGAAACATAAATAAATAAAAAAAGGTAAATAAAAAATCTTTAACATATTGATTGTCAAGTATAGACAACATTTACTAAACTGACACGTTCCGCATCATTACGAAATGTCGTATATATGATGTATGGAACAAGCATTAATCTAATGAAATGTAATAAGCAAGATTATTTCGAGGTCCACGTTCTCTCCAGATGAGAGAACGACGATTGTCCGACTGGACACAAAATCATGATTCATCATTCGTTAAAACTCTAATGACGATGTTCCTCAGCTCAGGTTTTGCGGGCTGCACGGTGTCTCGGTGTTAATGGGGTACACCTCGTAGCCCACATTCCCGAAGGTGATTCCTGAGTGTCTGTGTTGATGTTGCACGTCCTCCTGTTGCCTCCTGTGTTGCAGTTGAGTTGCATTCAGCCTCCCGTCTCGACGGGCTGTTAACCGGATGATGTTCCTCGTCGACGACTTTGGCCATGCCTTCTTTTACAACGGTTCCTGTTGACTGAATTGGCGTCCATGTCCTGGAATTTAGACTTTGGGACACTGCAATAGCTGCGGCTACTTCGCTCTGTGTCTGTCCCGTTTCCAACCTTCGTTTCGCTGTGCGTGGCACAGCTTACGGTAAGTCACGTTCTTGTTGCATTGCACTGCCTGCTCACTGCAGTATCTGAATCCAGTTGCTCATGCCATTGGTTTGGTAGAGTAAACGCAAGCCGATACCAATCCCCTCTGCAGAAAGTTTCTGTTATTATCACCATCTCCGTTGCCGTAATGTTGTCGTCTCCCCTCCATGAAACCATTATAGTTCATTCTACCGATGAAAATACTTCAGAAGCTAGACATCAGAACTGATCCCTTAATTGTTTTGACTACTGATTTTTTTTTTTCGAGGAACACTGTGTATACAGTTATTATTTATTAAATGAAAGTGACTTTAAACACAACAATTTCTTTGATATACAGATACATAAAGCAATTTAATAATACGAATTTCGACATATTCAATAAAGTTTCATTTACGTCAGTATGCAGTTTATATGTCACGAAACGTCTACTGTAACACCTAAATCAGAAAGAAAAATTGTATTAGTCTTGGTTCTCAATAAAATTAAATTTTATTACGTTCTTCTCCATATTCTCCATTTCCAATCTGCTGTAGACTCCTCTTCTGTTATTTCTGGATTTTCTCAGGATTCTAGGGATATTACGCCAGTACTTAAAGGAAATGCAACTTCAATGAAATAAAGATCTCAACCCGTTTTGTTCACATGTATGTATAATTTTCAGAACTTTTTAATACCGTACATCTAGATACATCTACACATGCCAATGGCTAGTTACACACAGACGAATGTTTTTTTATTACTCTAGCTATCTTTTGTCTCTTGTCTCTTTTTTTTTTTTCTTTCTTAAAAAAAAGCACATCAGAGATCCAAAGTTCGTCTTTTTCTTAAGTCCATATAGTGACTAACACATCGTTTTCTCTGATTCATTAAAAATTTACTTCCTCTCACTTCTACAATATATATATATATATATATATATATATATATATATATATATATATATATATATATGGTGTTACAAAAAGTTACGGCCAAACTTTCAGGAAACATTCCTCACACACAAAGAAAGAAAATATGTTATGTGGACATGTGTCCTGAAACGCTTACTTTCCATGTTAGAGCTTATTTTAGTATTTCTTTTTAAATGTATATTGAAATAATTCGTGCAGACAATTGTCAAAATACCCAATTCTTTCGTTTGTATGTACTGTACTTTCTCGATTCACGTCATCAACACAGATTTTCTGTGAACGTTTGGGCAGGAATTGTTAGTGATGTCTTGATTGGGCCTCATGTTCTTCCAACTACGCTCACTGGAGCACGTTATCACGATTTCATACGGGACACTCTACCTGTGCAGCTAAAACATGTGCCTTTACAAGTACGTCACAACATGTGGTTCACGCACGATGGAGCTCCTGCACATTTCAGTCGACGTGTTCGTACGCTTCTCAACAACAGATTCGGTGACCGATGGATTGGTAGAGGCGGACCAATTCCGTGGCCTCCACGCTCTCCTGGCCTCAACCCTATTGACTTTCATTTATGGGGGCATTTGAAAGCTCTTGTCTACGCAACCCCGGTACCAAATGTACAGACTCTTCGTGCTCGTATTGTGGACGGCTGTGATACAATACGCCATTCTCCAGGGCTGCATCAGCGCATCAGGGATTCCGTGCGACGGAGGGTGGATGCATGTATCCTCGCTAACGGAGGACATTTAGAACATTTCCTGTAACAAAGTGTTCGAAGTCAAGCTGGTACGTTCTGTTGCTGTGTGTTTCCATTCCATGATTAATGTGATTTGAAGAGAAGTCATAAAATGAGCTCTAACGTGGAAATTAAGCGTTTCCGGACACATGCCAACATAACAAATTTTCTTTCTTTGTGTGTGAGGAATGTTTCCTGAAACTTTGGCCGTACCTATATATATATATATATATATATATATATATATATATATATATATATATATATATATATATATATATATATATATGCCGGCCGCGGTGGCCGAGGAGACTGAGGCGCTCCAGTCACGGTCTGCACGGCCACTACGGTCGGGGGTTCGAATCCACCCTCGGGCATGGATATTTGTGCCGTCCTAGTTCGTAAGTAGTTCATAAGTACTTTGTAAGTTTAGGGACTGATTACCCCGTAGTTGAGTCCCGTAAACTATACAAACTTTGAGAGAGAGAGAGAGAGAAATACAGAAAATATTGGAAATTGACAATTAAAAAATAAATTCAATAAATTTTGACCCTTACCTCCCCTGGTATCATATCACTCAACCCCCATGGTAACAGCACAACTGTCGAGACACATTCTCAATGTCCAAAACTACAATCACAAGACATATCTCGTAGTCCCAGTAGCTTTTTCTGTCAGAACTTTTGCCGCAATAATAACACCGATAGTAACCTGTATTTTTTTCTCTAAAGCCGCGTTCTTGTACCTTGAGGAAGTAATTTAGCACGCGACAACGAGACGTCCCTCGTATATCAGCACGCGCTCAGAAACGCGCGAGAACTTTTAATAACAGGACGACGTACGTAGTTTGTGTTGGAGGAGAAATTTCGCGCGGAAGACAGACGGCGATTACGGGGAAGAGCGTAGAAAGCGGCCTGGCCACCACGAGATGCCGGCGCGTGCTGGAAGCACCTGGAACAGGTGCTGGAGTGTGGCTGGAACAGCTGCGTTCCTCCAGTGTGGGCGCGTCTGAGCGCAGGAATTCACCACGCCAGCTGCCGGAGGCCGTAGAGGTACGTCAGCGTGGAAAGTCGAATATTTGTCGCCGGCCGGGACTCGAACCCACACCCTCTTAAAGCTCTGTATAGGGAAAGTATGGCCAGCCTGCCAGCAGCAGCCATATTGGGCCTGTTCTATTCTATTCCGCTGCTGCTTACACACCGACCGCTACAACGTTCCCAGCGCTTAACAATACTTATCAACCGATTTTGAGAAAACTATTCAATGAAAACATTTAATTTTTTCACATGTTATAGTGTTATATATTCGGTCGACAATGATCTCAATTTCTATTCATTATTACTTATAGTTTCCGTGCTATATCAAATTAAGTAAACTACTGCGCAAAATTTTGAAGAGTTTGCAGAGGAAAAATCGCATTGCGTAGACTTTGCGTATGGTTGATTTTAGCGTTGCGGACGAAATGTAGGTAAGATATCGACATTTTATTTAAGGTTGAGAGCAGAACGATAACTCATTTCATTCTCGAGATACGGGGTGTTATATCCGACGGACAGATGCGGGAACTTCACGTAGTTCTGTCAATGCGGACCTGGCTGCTCTACGAAATACTTATCGTCCGATTTTAAGAAAACTGTTTGGTTTGTGGCTCCAGATCTAGAGAGTTCACATATAAATTCAGATTGACCTGTACCGTAGCCAAATATTCCAATACACCGCGAGTATGTCGTCATCGGAGCATAGTGCAAATTAAGAAAACAATTGAGATTATGGATACGTCTTTGATGAGTATGTTCTTCCGTATTATGTACTAGTATCTTAAATGAACTACGAACAGTGCAAGGGGATACCCACTACATGACTTTTACCAAAAACAGAAATTAAATGTGCCTATACAACGCCAATTACATTTCAATGTCTTAATATTTGTCTTGTTTCAATTCCTTGTTTCCTGTAATGATACACTTAACACATGAAAATGAATGAGAAAAGCTTGCCTCAGGAACTGTATATTAGTTTCATATCTAAGCGAGAATCTAGTTCACTTACTAATATGTCCAAAATTTGCGTGTTTTTGGCAACTACTTGCAGATAAAACCGACGACACGTGAATAATTTAACCTCCCGACATTATGCAGGAATTTTTTTCACAAATTTATTCAAGTTAAAAATGTATAGGTATCGCTTCTGGACTCCTAGATGTCTCTCGCGTCTTTCATCAGTCAGGCTATTCACCTTCCTGCATTTTTGATATTTAACGGAAGGACTATAATGTTTGCTTCTCTTCTTCGCTTCTTAAGAACACCCAAAAGTACACTACTGTGGCATTTCCCTATACAAACCCAAACATACGAATATTCACAAGGCTTCTCATGGCAGCCAAGCAACGTATAGGACCAAGATGGCGGAAAGGACCACGTGACTGGATTTCAGCCAATCACGAGCTACAGACGGTGGCAAGCGGCGCGGAAAAGGATGGCCGGTTCCCGTGAGAATGCGGGACTGGTGTACTCAAAAAACGACCAATGACCGTCTTCGTCTGAATCACAGAGTGTAACCAAATATGTGAGAACGTCATTAACATCAGCTTGCTGTAGGATACTCGAACATGTTCTGAGTCCTAATATAAAAAAACTAGCTAAAATCCCGGCGTTGCCCGGGTATTTATTCAGTTATTCCAGCCTTGAGTTAGTACTTTTCCTATCCCTTCTCAATCTCTCTGTGAATCTCTTTTTTCTTCTAAAAGCATGTTATGTTTATGGAAAAATATTTTTAAAATTACGGCTTTCTTAAGTGCAGTATCCAAACAAAGAAAGATTAAAATACAAATTATATATAAAATTCGTACCATCTCATTTTTATTGAGTTATATGTTGTACTATTTTTCAGGTATATATTCATCTGTTCCGAATACAATTAGTAGTAAAGAAGTAACAGATTAAGACTTGGCGCGTGACGGGGCGGTTTACCATTAACGTTACTGTTTATGTGCTCATGTCACATTAACTACGTGTCTTACTATGGTACAATATCGAAGGTACATTCACATGTGCCGGCCGCGGTGGCCGAGGAGACTGAGGCGCTCCAGTCACGGTCTGCACGGCCACTACGGTCGGGGGTTCGAATCCCTCCTCGGACATGGATATTTGTGCCGTCCTTAGTCTAAGCTAGTTCATAAGTAGTTTGTAAGTTTAGGGACTGATGACCCCGTAGTTAAGTCCCATAAGCTTAACAAACATTTGAACATTTGATTTTCCTCCAGTGTGGGCTTGTCTCAGTCTGGCAGGGCGCAGGAATGCACCACGCCAGCTGCCACGGGCCGCAGAGGTACATCAGCGTGGAAAGCTGAATATTTGTCGCCGGCCGGGACTCGAACCCGCAACCCTCCTGCTTACTGGGCAGTCGCGCTGGCAACACAGCGAGAACCTCGCCTCTCGCGTCACGCAAATCCTCAACTCGTCCACACATCTGCTCCGATTTGGTCTCACAAACAGACTTATGTGGATGCGGCGCCCCGAGAACTCTAGAACATGTAATATTACAGTGTGAGAGACATGGTGCAGTAAGTCCAGAAATCGACCGTGACCACATTAAACACTTCATATGACAACCAAACAGTTGGTGTACTTTCAAAAGATCAGCAAATAAAACATCTACATCTTTACTGAACAAATTCCACATTTAGAACACAACAAGAAACACAACAAAACACCTGGAACACTTCAGACACATCGGCCGCGGTGGCCGAGGGGACTCAGGCGCTCCAGTCACGGTCTGCACGGCCACTACGGTCGGGGGTTCGAATCCCCCCTCGGGCATGGATATTTGTGCCCTCCTAGTTTGTAAGTAGTTCATAAGTAGTTGGTAAGTTTAGGGACTGATGACCCCGTAGTTAAGTCCCATAAACTATACAAACATTTGAACTTCAGACACAAATACAGATACTGAAACAAATACTGAAAAATGACACCATGAAAGCGATGAACACCTTGTTCAACAAACAGAAAACAAGGAAAATGAGCCGGCCGCGGTGGCCGAGGGGACTGAGGCGCTCCAGTCACGGTCTGCACGGCCACTACGGTCGGGGGTTCGAATCCCCCCTCGGGCATGGATATTGGTGCCGTCCTTAGTCTTAGCTAGTTCATAAGTAGTTTCTAAGTTAGGGACTGATGACCCCGTAGTTAAGTTCAAATGTTCAAAGAGGACATTTTGTAGAATTTTATAAATTTCGGCCGGACACATTTTCTTGGCTCAAAAAGAGGAGGTGTCCGGGAAAAAGAGGACGTATGGTAGACCTAACTACACTGGAGATTAAGCAGGAGGGTGCGGGTTCGAGTCCCGGCTGGCGACAAATTCAAAATGTTCAAATATTTCTATAGCTTATGGGACGTAACTACGGGGTCATCAGTCCCTAAACTTACAAACTACTTATGAACTAGCTACAACTAAGGACGGCAGAAATATCCATTCCCGAGGGGGGATTCGAACCCCCGACCGTAGTGGCCGTGCAGACCGTGACTGGCGCGCCTCAGTCCCCTCGGCCAACGCGGCCGGCTGTCTAGCATTCCATTCTCGAATAGCGCGCGGGAAGAATGAACACCTGAATCTCTTCGTTCCAGCTCTGATTTCTCGTATTTTATCCTGATGATCATTTCTACTTTGCCGGCCGCGGTGGCCGAGGGGACTGAGGCGCTCCAGTCACGGTCTGCACGGCCACTACGGTCGGGGGTTCGAATCACCCTCGGGCATGGATATTTGTTCCGTCCTAGTTCGTAAGTAGTTCATAAGTAGTTTGTAAGATTAGGGACTGATGACCCCGTAGTTAAGTCCCATAAGACTTACAAACATTTGAACATTTCAATACGATGCGAACTCCCCTTCTCTGGACTCTTTCGATGTCCTCCGTCAAACCCACCTGATAATGATCCCACACTGGGCTGCAATACTCCAAAAATGGACGGACAAGCGTAGTGTAAGCAGCTTCTTTTGTAGTTCTGTTACATCTTTTATGGGTTCTGCCAATAAAACGCAGTCTCTGGTTCGCATTTCCCACGACATTATCTACGTGTTCTTTCCGGTTTAAGGCTGAAGTAATAGTAATTCCTAGTATTTTGTGAAGTTTACGGACTTCACTTTTAATTGATTTATCTTGTAGCCGGCCGCGGTGGCCGAGGGGATTGAGGCGCTCCAGTCACGGTCTGCATGGCCAATACGGTCGGGGGTTCGAATCCCCCCTAGGGCACGGATATGTGTGCCGTCCTTAGTATTAGCTAGTTCATAAGTAGTTCGTTTTTATAAAGACTATTCTGCGGCATTGGCCCCGTACTTAGCTTGCATTTATCGCGAATCTTTAATTCAGCGCAAAGTTCCTAGTGATTGGAAAAAAGCGCAGGTGACTCCCGTTTATAAGAAAGGAAAGAGAACTGACCCACACAATTACAGGCCAATATCGTTGACATCAGTTTCCTGTAGAATTTTAGAGCATATTCTCAGTTCGAATATAGTACATTTCCTTGAAACGGAAAAGCTTCTTTCCATGAATCAGCACGGGTTTAGGAAACATCGTTCATGTGAAACTCAGCTTGCCCTTTTCTCACATGACATCTTGCGAGCCATAGACGAAGGAAAACAGGCGGATTGTTTTTTTCTCGATTTCAAAAAGGCGTTCGACGCGGTGCCACACTGCAGACTGCTAACGAACATACGAGCTTATGGAATAGGTTCACAGATTTGTGACTGGCTGGAAGACTTCCTAAGTAATAGAACGCAGTACGTTGTTCTCGACGGCGAGTATTCATCAGAAACGAGTGTGTCGTCAGGCGTGCCACAAGGAAGTGTGATAGGACCGCTATTATTTTGTATCTATATAAATGATCTGATGGACAGAGTAAGTTGTAATTTGCGGCTGTTTGCTGATGATGCTGTTGTATTCCAGACGGTGTCTTCAGTGTAGTATAAAGCAGGATTACTTGGACCATATATAATAATATTATTATTATTGATTCAAATGGGCACATACAATATCTATGTCTTTCTGCATATCAGTTCTTCATGTACCATTTACTTATTGACTCTTCTGAAACCAGTGTGGACATGTATGCTGTAGATCGAACTTCACCATCAATGTATACATCTACTCCATAACAAATGTAAAGAACGGATGTAGGTAAAACCATATAAGATATGAGATTGTAAAATATAGGATATCAGAAGATGACATCTGTGGACGTCGAAACCGGTCATCCATAAATAAATAACGAGATTTTGGCTGGAGACTTGTATAAACTTGATAAAATTGTAAAACTGTTCTACATCTACATACATACTCCGCAAATCACCGTAAGGTGCGTAGCGGAGGGTACACTGTGCCACTACTAGGCATTTCCTTTCCTATTCCACTCCCAAATAGAATGAGGGAAAAAAGAATGTCTCTATGCCTCCGTACGAGCCCTAACTTCTCTTACCTTGTCTTTGTGATCACTACGCGAAATGTAAGTAGGCGGCAGCAAGATCGTACTACAATCAGCTTCAAATTCCGGCCCTCTAAATTTCCTGAAGAGAAATTCACGAACCTACCAGTAACAAACCTACCTGCTCGCCTCTGAACCGCCTTCATGTCTTCCTTTAAACTGATCTGCTGCAGGTCCCACACACTTGAGTAATACTCAAGACGTGGTCTTTCATGCGTTTTATACGCGGTCTCCTTTACAGGTAAGTACATCTTCCCAAAATTCTCTCGATAAACCGAAGTCGGCTGTCCGCCTTACTCACAACTGTCCTTACATGCTCGTTCCATTTCATATCGCTCTGCAATGTTACGCCTAGATATTTGAACGACGCGACAGCATCAAGAAGCTCACTACTAATACTGTATTCGAACATTATGGGATTGTATTTCCTACTCATGCGCGTCACCTTACATTTTTCTACATTGAGAGCTAGTTGCCATTCTTCGCACCAACTAGAAATTTTTTCTAAGTCATCCTGTATGCTATTACGATCAGTTACAGACGACACCCTCCCATACACCACAGCATCATCAGCAAACAGCTGCAAATTACAACTTACTCTGTGCATCAGATCATTTATATAGATAGAAAATAATAGCGGTCCTATCACACTCCCCTGGGGCACGCCTGACGATACACTCGTCTCTGATGAACACTCGCCGTCGAGAACAACGTACTGCGTTCTATTACTTAGGTAGTCTTCCAGCCAGTCACAAATCTGTGAACCTGTTCCATAAGCTCGTATGTTCTTAGCAGTCTGCAGTGTGGCACCGCATCGAACGCCTTTTTGAAGTCGAGAAAAACACAATCCGCCTGTTGCCCTTCGTCCATGGCTCGCAAGATGTCATGTGAGAAAAGGGCAAGCTGAGTTTCATATGAACGATGTTTCCTAAACCCGTGCTGATTCATAGAAAGAAGCTTTTCCGTTTCAAGGAAATTTACTATATTTGAACTGATAATATGCTCCAAAATTCTACTTGAAAGGGTGCACTAACCTTTTAACTCTCGTCCTCGGCACTGAACCTTCTCAAAGTCTACAGTACGTGCTCTCAGTGTGAAGGAACGTTTCTTTTCAGCTGGAGGTAATGGCGGGCTACCAGTGCCCGTTTAGCGCTGAATCCAGACTTCCAGAGGTTGAGCAGTTCCGCATCCGATAGTATCTGCCTCACTTTCGCCGCTCGGCAGAATAATGGCTGCATTGTTTTAGCGGATACTGGGGGGCGGCCTCCTTTCCTAAAAGCCGATTCGTTGTCACCAGGGGCTCAGATGGGGGAAAGTGTCCCGACTGAGAACGTCTTATTTTGTTTAGGATCTGAAATAGCTGGAAAATTAACAGACGACGAACTCCAGAATCTTTATTCTCACCAAGTGATGGGTGCTATCGACAAGGGTTCGCAAATCGATTCTTTTGTGTCCCAGCCTCGTCGCCGCTTTTGTGTCTCGTTTCCGTCGTAGGTGTCGGTGACCGAGTGGAATGAGACCGACACAGGAATAAAGATAGCACGCTTGTTGCAGGTACGGAGGGGAGCAGCCAGAAACTAGAAACACTAGAGTAAATTAGAACGAGATATATATTGCACAGAATTTATACATAGTACTTCAGAAGGCTGATACATAGTTGAGTTAGAGGCCTGCCTAGTGCCTGTTCTATAAAAGTCTTCTTCACTGGTGCCTATCTGATTCCGAAGGTCTTAACTGGTTCCTATCTCAGTCCCAAGTGAACGATGTCGTTCAGTAGTGGCCACGAGCGGAGTTGTAGCAGAGGGCACTCGTGGCTGTCGTCGAAAGAACGCCGCGCCGTGCGTGCATGGCGGCGCGCGGAGAAAGTAGGTGGCGCGCACTTTGGACTTGTGCGACACCACAGATTCCGTATTTCTTAATTTCCAGAAGGCTTTTGACACCGTATCTCACAACCGGCTTTTAATCAAATTGCGTGGTTATGGTATATTGCCCCAAATTTGCGACTGGATAGGGGATTTCCTAGAGGACACAGGTTGCAGTAATCGATGGTAAGGCATCCACTAAAACAGAGGTGATATCGGGCGTTCCACAGGGTAGTGTCATTGGTCCTCTGCTGTTTCTTATTTTACATGAACGATTTAGGACAAAATATAAGTAGCTAAATGTTCAAATGTTTGTAAGTCTTATGGGACTTAACTACGGGGTCATCAGTCCCTAATCTTACAAACTACTTATGAACTACTTACGAACTAGGACGGCACAAATATCCATGCCCGAGGGGGGATTCGAACCCCCGACCGTAGTGTCCGTGCAGACCGTGACTGAAGCGCCTCAGTCCCCTCGGCCACAGCGGCCGGCTCTAAGTAGCTCTCTTAGGATGTTTGCAGATGACGCCATCACTTACCGTATAGTAAAATCATCTGAAGATCAAAACCAACTGCACAACAATCTGAATAAGATATCACTGTGGTGTAAAAATTGGCAATTGAGTCTAAATAATGGGAAGTGTGAAGTCGTCCACATGAGTACCAGAAGAAATCCGTTAAACTTTGCTTACAAGATAAATAAATCAAAAGTCAGGCCGTAAATACCACAAAATACCTAGGAATTACTATTACTTCAGACTTAAACTGGGAAGAACACGTAGATAATGTCGTGATAAAGGCGAACCAGAGACTGCGTTTTATTGGTAGAACTACTAAAGAAACTGCATACACTACGCTTGACCGTCCTTTTTAGGAGTATTGCTGCCTAGTTGTGGGATCCTTATCAGGTGGGTTTGACGGAGAACATCGAAAGAGACCAGAGAAGGGCAGCTCGTTTCGTATTGTCACGATACAGGGGAGACAGCAATACGGGAATGATACAGGATCTGGGATGGGAATCATTACAACAACGGCGCTTATCGCTGTGCCGTGGGCTACTTAAGAAACTACAATCGCCAACATTCTCCTCCGAATGGGAAAATATATTGTTGACTGCCACTTACATAGGTAGAAATGATCAGCAGAATGAAGTACGAGAAATCAGAGCTCGAACAGAGAGATAGAGGTGTTCTTTCTTCCCGCGTGCCAGGGACTTAAATGTGATTTGCGGAGTATCCCGTGTAGATTTAGATGTAGAAATCGTAATATTAGTACGAATATACGAAAATTGAAATACTGATTTTTAATTTTAAGTAGTTGTACCTGGCACGCGTTGGATTGCTGCCGTTAAAACGCAACGAAGTGACAAAATCTCAAATCATTAAGACGTCGAGAACTTTCAGGCATTTACTATTTAAAAAAACTATCACAAAATGTAAATATGTACTTACTCACAAATCTCCGAAACTTGTTGAGCAATCGCTTTTAAATTTTGAAACAACGTTGACTTAGAATCCATCCGCGGCGCTATATATAAAAAAACCGTGGTATCTGATTGGGCATTTTAATTAATAAATATTTATGACATCATAACTCATGATGTATGTGTGTGTCATACAGTGATAAAAACATCCCGGCACATTTAATTACATATGTGAATATCGTATACGAAATATTTTGCCAATGGAGGATAATAGTAACGAAGTAATGCGTTAAAAGTCAGGTCTGATAAGTCAGGTAGGTCATAAACGTCTTTTCGTTATCATTTCATGTTAACAAACTTTGGTGCACATATGCACAATTTTTAGATAAAACTAAAATAATAATAATAAAACAATGAAAAATGTAAAAAACCTTCAAATTTTTATTGTCATGTGTAGACAACATTTACTAAACTGACACGTTGCACATCATTACGAAATGTCATATATGTGATCAATGGACCAAGTATTAATGTAATGTAACATTGGTTACTGTGAGATAGAATTTCCTGTAAGGCTGAGACCAGCTGCAACATGTTGTTCAGGAGATACGAAGCGAATCTACATATACATCTATACATTTAATTCCATTCCATGATGGTGGTGGTGGCGGCTGGTGCAGCAACAGTGTTGAATAATTAAAAATTTTCAGCCTCTGTTGCAATATTTTATTATCCAATGACGCGTTTCGCGCTGTTAGCGCATCGTCAGATGGGGCGGAGATGGAGCCACAGAGCTATCTATAGCTGTGGAGGAGGAACCTTAACCAATTGTTAAGGTTCCTTAACAATTGGTTAAGGTTCCTCCTCCACAGCTATAGATAGCTCTGTGGCTCCATCTCCGCCCCATCTGACGATGCGCTAACAGCGCGAAACGCGTTATTGGATAATAAAATATTGCAACAGAGACTGAACATTTTAATTAAATATACATCTACATCGGATACTCCAGAAATCACATTCATGTGCCTGGCAGAGGGTTCATCAAACCACCGTTATACTATTTGTCTCCCATTCCATTCTCGAATAGCGCGCGGGAAGAAAGAACACCTGAATCTCTCCGTTCGAACTCTGATTTATCGTATTTTATTCTGATGATCATTTCTACCTATGTAAGTGGGAGTCAACAATATATTTTCGCATTCCGATGAGAATGCTAGAGTTTCGTAAGTAGCCCACGCCGCAGCGATAAGCGTCGTTGTTGTAATGATTTCCATCCCAGAGGCTGTATCATTTCCGTAACGCTGTATCGTGACAATACAAAATGAGCTGCCCTTCTTTGAACTCTTTAGATGTTGTCCGTCAAACCCACCTGATAAGGATCCCACACTGGGCTGCAATACTCCAAAAATGGACGGACAAGCGTAGTGTATGGAGTTTCTTTAGTAGTTCTGTTGCATCTTTTAAGGGTACTGCCAATAAAACGCAGTCTCTGGTTCGTCTTCCCGACATCATCTACGTGTTCTTTCCAATCACCTCAGGTTCGGCTCTGGACAATTTACAGTTTCATTCCGGCTTTATTAAAATTTCCGCACTTGACCGTCAAAACGAAAACGAAGGTCACTGCCTATGTAATATTTTGTATGTTGCTTTTAATTCGTCCTCGATGAAATTTTACACACTTGACTTTGATAACAAACCGGAGGTCGCTGTCTACATAAAACGTCGTATGGCACACGGCGGATGATACCTTACTTTTCGAATTAGACTAAGTCTACGGTTTTTATTTGGATACCAGTGTAATCTCGGCCGCCATATTGGCGGTGGTGAGTACACTCGAGAGGAATCTGTCCATCGTATGTTGTTGCTGAAAGTGAAGTCATGTGTGTATTGCATTTGGTGTATATTTTCTGTACAATTTTTGCTTCTGGAATATGCCTAAAGTGTGTACAACATTTAAATACACAAGTCGAAGTGTTAAAATCACAAATATTTCGATCAATAAAACCAGTTATTTTGGCTTGTTTGATCTCTGTCTTCCTATACACAAACAAAATTCCTGGCAAAGGGCACAAAGCTTTCAATAGAGTGAAACTTCAGATGACCTATCTTGCAATTCCCTTGAAGTACACTCCATAAAACGGGCTTAGTTTCCTGCCTAGCATCTGTGTGTTTCTTCTGTTGCTGTTGTGATCGATAATAATCTCATCTGTTGAGTAATAAAGTAGAATAAAATTCTTTTGGATGTCTACACCTTCTTTAAAATATTGTCTTTTGTTGTTGACAATACTTGATCAAGCACGGTTTAGATATAATCATTGCAAATCGTGAAAGCAATACTAACAGCCGGAATATTTTCACTTGTTAAACGTTTGTGTTATTTGTAACAAATATTTACGTATATCAGAGTGGCAACAACGTATGTTATTAACGATAGATTATTTCTGTGTAGAATGCTTTTGTGGTAGCTAACCCAGGCGATTTTTTAATTGCAGTATTTGTTGGTTACTTTCGTCTTTGTATTCAAATTTGTCACACAAAATTTTATTTGTTCCAGTAAAACGAGAACGAAAGTTATTAATAATGCCTTATTTCGGCTTGGAATGCTTTTGTGGCAGTTGACCGAGGCGCAATATTTTGTTGTCACTTTCGTGTTTGTATTCAAATTTTGTCAACCATACTTCCAATCAAATCCTTTAACAGCAATGTTATGAGTACGTGGACTTAATACGTTTAGTAAGCACCAGACAAATGTGGACTAGAATTTATGAAAGCAGTTGTTACAAAACAGTTTCAAATCCATGATCATTGTTCACAAAAAAAATTACTGTTCACTGTATAAGTTCCGGAGTACTTTTGGACTATTAACTTGCATTATAACTAACAGAAATATTTTCAAAGTGGCAGTTTCGTTGTTTGCTCAAACCTCAGCTGTTATACGTTGAAATGAAAGACTATTACCGACATTAGTGAGATTTCATTAGCGCATTTTTAGGAAATACACTATCTGGTTCATCAGTTCGCAGCTTTGATAAAGTCTAAAAACACCGACGGAACTACATGTGCATCTGTACTCCATAGTCAGTCTTTATTTAAAACGCGGAACTGTAAATTGCTAAAATTCTCGAGTGTGTGTGGCATACGAGCTGTGAGCTGATACCCCACATAACATGGCAGACGGCAGTTCAATTTGCCTCAAACATGGCGGGCCTATCGCCACTATGAAATTCTAGCTCGTTGCATGGAACAGTCCAGCCACGAACTTCGCAGCGTGAATCACAGAGAAATAAAGCGAGCAAAACGAGAACCTCACGGTTGTGCGTGCAGAGCCTGAAAGGGTTGTAGGACTCAATAGTTTGGAATAGTTCTGGCATTTCAGGACTTGGCGGCCACTTTGCACTTGAGACACGCCGCTGCTGTGTGGACCTGGGCAGCAGGAGTTAGGACGCGGTGTAGAGTGTTGAGGCGAGTCGTGGCTGGTGCCCGCTCGGCTGCACCAGTCGGGGCGTTGTCCGCACGAGGCGAGGTTCCGGGTTCGAGCCCGGCGCGGCCCTCGACTTCACACCGCCACAGTAGGTGCATGGTGCAGGGAATGGTAATTAAAGCTCAATGTAGATAAGTGTAATGTGCTGCGAATACACAGAAACAAACATCCTGTTTCATGTAGCTACACTATAGCAGGGCAGCAACTGGAAGCAGTTAATTCCATAAAGTATCTTGGAGTAGTCATTAGGAGGGATTTAAAATGGAACGACCATATGAAATCAATCGTCGGTAAAGCAGATACCAGACTTAAATTCATTCTGAGAATTCTAAGGAAAGGCAGTCCGAAAACAAAGTAGGTTACAGTACACTTGTTCGCCCACAGCTTGAATACTGCTCACCGGTGTGGGATCCGTATCAGGTGGGGTTGATAGAGGAAGTGGAGAAGATTCAACGGAGAGCAGCGCGCTTCGTTACAGGATCATTTGGTAATCGTGAAAGCGTTACGGAGATGATGGATAAACTCCAGTGGAAGACTCTGCAGGAGAGACGCTCTGTCGCACGATACATCTACATCTACATACATACTCCGCCATTCACCGTAAGGTGCGTGTCGGAGGGTACACTGTACCACTACTAGGCATTTCCTTTCCTATTCCACTCCCAAATTGAACGAGGAAAAAAAAGAATGACTATATGCCTCCGTACGAGACCTAATTTCTCTTATCTTGTCTTTGTGATCTTTACGCGAAATGTAAGTAGGCGGCAGCAAGATCGTACTACACTCAGCTTCAAATTCCGACCTTCTAAATTTACTTAACAGAAATTCACGAAAAGAACGTCGTCTTTCCTCCAGCGATCCCCAATTGAGTTGCCGGAGCATTTCCGTGACCCTCGCGCATTGGTCGAACCTACCGGTAACAAATCTAGCTCCTCGCCTCTGAACCGCCTCTATGTCTTCCTATAAACTGATCTGTTGCGCCGACTGCGGCCGCCGAGGGGACTGCGGCGCGCCAGTCACGGTCTGCACGGCCGCTACGGTCGGGGGTTCGAATCCCCCCTCGGGCATGGATATTTGTGCCGTCCTTAGTTGTAAGTAGTTCATAAGTAGTTTGTAAGTTTAGGGACTGATGACCCCGTAGTTAAGTCCCATAGACTCTACAAACATTTGAACATTTGATTTTTTGTTGTATGTATAGTCTATGGGACTTAACTACGGGGTCATCAGTCCCTAAACTTACAAACTACTTATGATCTACTTACGAACTAGGACGGCACAAATATCCATGCCCGAGGGGGGATTCGAACCCCCGACCGTAGTGGCCGTGCAGACCGTGACTGGAGCGACTTAGTCTCCTCGGCCACCGCGGCCGGCTGATTTTTTGTAGTGTTATGTAACAAGATGTGAACTTATGTTTATGGTCTAACTCAAAGGAAGGTTGTATAATCGAATGGATGAAAATACTTCCAAAATTCCCACAGCAGTTTACAACATAAAGGGGGACAAGTCGCTATTCAAATTTCCGTGCTGTTCACAGACGGCCACTGACGCGAAATGTGAGGCCTTGGCTTGGCCTAAGATTACAGCCATCTTGTATTCTGCCTGCAGGTCTGATATATTGTAGTTGGTCTTGGTTGAGACGAGTCCTGGCTCGTGTCTGGTCGGGGCGTTGTCCGCACGAGGCGAGGTTCCGGGTTCGAGCCCGGCGCGGCCCTCGACTTCCCACCGCCACAGTAGGAGCGGGTAAGCCGTCAGCTGTGAGACGCCCCGTGTGACTCATGGCGGACTTGGGCCTCTGCTATTACGGCCGGCAGACAGAGCCACCGTCCGCTGGGCCACGCCCCCTGCCAGTGTGTAAATCAACCGGCTGCCTGCAGAACGCGCGGCCGCTCCCTCCCACGCACAGCGGCTGCCGTCTCACTGCCCTACCTCTGCTTCTGTTCTGCTGTTGCACTTTCGCCGAGAGAAAGGACCGCTAATAGACGAGTGCACCCCAGACCGACGCTCCGGCCGAAACGAAAACCGGTGCACCCTCTCACACTTTTCCCTGTCACTCACGGTTTATCATCGCAGCAGTGCGTATGGCATGGTTACAATATTGTAACTCGCTGGATCGACCGCTACTGGCGTATCCACGATCCAAAGCGGGCGCCGATTCTGGCAGCTAGCGCATCTTACAACGCGGTGGGATGGCCGAGCGCCCTAAAGCGCCTTGCTCCGGAGCACGTGGTTGCTCCCCGTCGGAGGTTCGAGTCCTCCAACACGCAATATTTATTTCTTCGCCCTGAACTTTAATTCCTTCTCCAAATTTATCCTTGCTTTCCTTTATAGCTTCCTCAATGTACAAATTGAATAACATTGGAGAAAGGCTACAACCCTGTCTTACACCCTTTCCAACCTCTGCATTCCTTTAATGCCCGTCTGATAACTGCTGTCTGGTTTTTGTACCAGTTGTAAATAACCCTCCGTTACGGCAGTGAAACATGGACGATAAACAGTGCGAACAGGAAGAGGTTAGAGTGTTTTGAAATGCGATGCTACGGAAGAATGCTGAAGATTAGGTGGGTGGATCGCGTAACTAATGAGGAGGTACTGAACAGAATTGGGGAGAAAAGGAATTCTGGCATACTTTGACTAAAAGAGCCGCGGCGGAGCGGCCGAGCGGATTGAGGCACTATGCTCAGATATGCGAGGTCGTTCCCGGTCGGGGGTTTGAATCCCCCTCGGGCATGGGTACCGTCTTTAGTACAAGGTAGTTCATAAGTAGTCTGTACGTTCAGGGACTGATGACCCCGCAGTTCAGTCCCTTAATCTTAACAAACATTTGAATTTTTTTTTTTTTTTTTTTTTTTTTTTTTTTTTTTTTTTTTTTTTTTTTACTAAAAGAAGAGATAGACTGATAGAACCGAGACATAAAGGAATTTATATCTACATGGGATACTCTGCAAATCACATTTAAGTGCCTGGCAGAGGATTAATTGAACCACCGTTATACTATTTAGCTCCCATTCCATTCTCGAATAGCGCGCGAGAAGAAAGAACACCTGAATCTTTCAGTTCGAGCTCAGATTTCTCGTATTTTATTCTGATGATCATTTCTACGTATGTAAGTGGGAGTCAACAATATATTTTCCCATTCGTAGGAGAATGTTGGCGATTGGTATTTCGTAAGTAGCCCACGTCGCAGCGATAAGCGCCGTTGTTGTAATGATTTCCATCCCAGATGCTGTATCATTTCCGTAACGCTGTCTCCCCTGTATCGTGACAATACAAAACGAGCTGACCTTCGTTGGAGGGAAGTGTGTGGGGTAAAAGTCGCAGAGGGAGACCAAGAGATGAATACAGTAAACAGATTCAACTAGATGTATGATGCCTTTCTTATGAGGAGATCAAGAAGGCCGGCCGCGGTGGCCGAGGGTACTGAGGCGCTCCAGTCACGGTCTGCACGGCCATTACGGTCGGGGGTTCGAATGCCCCCTCGGGCATGGATATTTGTGCCGTCCTTAGTCATAGCTAGTTGATAAGTAATTTGTAAGTTTACGGACTGATGACCCCGTAGTTAATTCCCATAAGCTTAACAAACATTTGAACATTTTTTTTAGTTGTAGAATACTGTCTTTAGATACTCTATTGAACACCTGCTCGATCGGTTCACTTACCTAGTACTACTATCGTTACTTGCTTTCCTGTTCCACTCCAATAATACGAGGGAAAACGAATTCTCGTGTGCATCTGTACGACCCCTAATCTCTCTCATCGTATCTCTGTGATTCTTACTCGACACGTAAGTTGGCGGCAGTAAAGTCATTCTTCAGTCCGCTTCAGATCCCGGCCTTGAACAGTGTTTCTCGAAAAGTATGTCGCTTTTCCTTCAGCGACTCCCATTTGAGTTCCCAAAGCTGCTCAGTAAGACTCGGACATTGATCGAACCTCCCAATGAGAAACCTAGACACCAGCCTCTGAACTGCTTCTGTGTCTTCCTTTAAACTGATCTTGTGGGGATCCCTAACACTTGAGCCATACTCAAGACGGGGTTGCACAAGGTTTCATTTGCGGTATCCTTTAAAGACGAAACCCCCTTTCCCACAATTCTACCAATATAGCAAAGTTCACAATCCGTCTTCCCCACGACTATTTTTATATGATCGTCCTATATCTACACCTACATCTACATTCATACTCCACAAGCCACCCGACGGTGTGTGGCGGAGGGTACCTTGAGTACCACTATCGATTTTCCCTCCTATTCCAGTCACGTATTGTTCGCGGAGAGGTAGTGTCGGCGTGCCTCTGTGTGGACTCTAATCTCTCTGATTTTATCTTCATGATCTCTTCGCGAGATATTCGTAGGAAGGAGCAATATACTGCTAGACTTCTCGGTAAAGGTATGTTCTCGAAACTTCGACAAAAGCTCGTACAGAGCGACAGAGCGTCTCTCCTGCAGAGTCTTCCACTGGAGTTTATCGATCATCTCCATAACGCTTTCTCCATTACCAAATGATCCTGTAACGAAGCGCGCTGCTCTCCGTTGGATCTTCTCTACCTCCTCTATCAATCCCACCTGGTACGGATCCCATACCGGTGAGCAGTATTCGAGCTGTGGGCGAACAAGTGTACTGTAACCTACTTCCTTTGTTTTCGGACTCTTCCAATGAATCTAAGTCTGACATCTGCTTTACCGACGATTGATTTTATATGGTCGTTCCATTTTAAATCACTTTTAATGCCTACTCCCAGATAATTTATGGAATTAACTTCTTCCAGTTGCTAACCCGCTACAGTGTAGCTAAAAGATACACGATCTTTCTATATACTACAGCGTCATCTGCAAAAAGTCTGCCGCGGTGGAGTAGCCGTGCGGTCTAAAGCGCCTCGCTGCGGAGTGCGCGGTTGCTCGCCGTGGAGGTTCGAGTCCTCCCTGGGGCATGGGTGTGTGTGTTTGTCCTTTGGTTAGTTTACCTAGGTTTAAGTAGTTTGTAAGCTACGGACTGATGACCACGCAGTTTGGTCCGATAGATTTACAGACATTTGAACATTTTGCAAAAAGTCTCAGTGAGCTACCGATGTTATCCGCAAGGTCATTTATATACATCGTGAACAGCAACGGACCCACGACACTCCCCTGTGGCATACCTGACATCACTCTTACTTCGGAAGACTTCTCTCCATTGAGAATGATATGCTGCATTCTGTTATCTAGGAACTTCTCAATCCAATCACACAATTGGTCTGATAGTCCATATGGTCTTACTTTGTGCATTAAACGTCTGTGGGGTATCGTTGTGCAGCATGATGACTAGATATTTAATTGTGGCGACTACTAATGCTGTATTCGAACATAACAGGATTGTTTCTCCCATTCGCATTTAGCGCTAGTTGCATTCCTCACACGGCCTAGAAATGTGTTGCAAGTCATCCCGTATCCTGCTACAGTCATTCAATGACGACACCCTCCTGCACAACACAGCGTCAATTGCAAACAGCCACAGACTGCAACTGTCTCTGTCCGTCAGATCATGTATATAGACAGAAAATAATAGCGGTCCTATCACACTTTCCTGGGGTACTCCTGACGATACCTTAATCTCTAATGAACAATCACCATCGAGGACAACGTACTGGGTTTTATTACTTAAGTAGTCTTCGAGCTATTCACATACAGTAAGTAATCGAAAGTATCCGCACACCTGGTGAATATAACTTGCAAGTTCGTGGGGCCCTCCATCGGTAATGCTCAAAATTCAAGATAGTGTTTGCCCACCGTTACCCTTGATGACAGCATACGTTCAACGTTTCTTAGCGAATGGTAGCCCAGTTTTAACCGAATGCTGAACTGAGGAGAGGTAACTATGCCTGGCATGAAGTCGGCATTCCAAAACATCCCACAGGTGTACTATACGATTAGTCAGGACTCTGTGCACAAGAGTCCATTACAGAGATATTGTCGTGTAACCACTCCGCTACAGACCGTACATCAGGAACAGGTGCTCGATCGTGCTGAAATTTATTTATTTTATTTGTTATTCGTGTTCCATGCATCCGCACATGCGAGTGTTTCTCTTGGATGTGGAAAGTGTCAATACAATTGTGGAAATACAATGAATGCTACAAAATTATAGCATAGCACAATAATATAAATATTGATATGTACAAAATTTTATTATTTACTTGTTAACATTTAACTAGTATTGTAAATCGATATTTACGGTTGATATAATGATGTAACATACATCTAATAACTAATAACAATATACTTCTTTTATTGAAGAAGTGCATTATTTCAGTAGATGGTCAAGCAGGTATTCCTTTAACGTACATTTGAACAACTTTTCATTTTCTCGTTTACTTTTAATATAATTAGGCAGTGCATTAAAAATCTTAATGGCACCATACTTCACTCCATTCTGCACAAGTGACAGTTTTTTAGTTCAAAATGGAGGTTTTCTTTACCTCTAGTATTATACTTGTGGATTGAACAATTGGATTCATACTCAGCTTGGTTTTTAGTTACAAAATCCATCAGAGAGTATATGTACTGACATACCGTTGTCAGAATTCCTAAACGTGTGAAAAGTTTTCGTCGAGGAACCGCACACATGATTCTGACTGCTCTCTTCTGCGCTATTAAGATTTTTTTAGGCTGGTGAATTCCCCCAGAAGATTATATCATAGGTCATTAATGAGTGAAAGTAACCAAAGTAGGTTGATTTTAAAGTACTGATGAGTGATTATTCTTAGAGGGAAAGTTGCTGATGAAAGCCTTTTTAGAGTCAGTGAGACATGATGTTCCCAGTTGAGCCTATTTTTAATGTGAACCCCTAGGAATTTGGAGTGCACCTGTTGTAGTACGTGATTGTCATGTACAACAACCATTTTGTCTGTTTTTTTTATGTTTTGTGTGGAACTAAATAAAATTAGTTTTTTAATATTCACTGAAATAGAATTAACTGAGAACCAAGCTGTAACTTCTTTCAGTATATCATTAAGATCAGTCTCTAAATCAGTGACAGGCTTAGTATCTACCACAATGCTTGTATCATTGGCAACATTGTGAATTGACATTTGTTACTAATGGGTATGGATAGATCATTAACATATATTAAAAACAGCAAAGGCCCAAGGACAGATCCCTGGGGAACTCCATGCTGTATTTCTCCCCATTCAGAAGCCACTGTATTGGAAGATCCATTGTTGCAGCCAGGTAAGATCACCTTTTGTTTCCTGTCTTCAAGATATGATTTTAACCAGTAATGATAAACTTTCTGTAAGAGTATCCTGTGGTTTACTCAATAAAGACTTGGAAAGGTCACAGAAGACACCAACTGGTGACTTCTTAGTGTTAATAGACTCCAAGACCTCATTTGTGAGCGAGTATATCGCACGCTCTGACGAAACCCCTTTTTGGAAGCCAAACTGTCTATAGTTAATAACATTAAGGCTATCAAGATGTGTCAAATACTACTAGACACAGCTTTTTCACGAACTTTTGAAAATGTAGTTATAAGAGAAACAGGGCCATAATTTGTGACATCTGTGGCATCACCAGACTTGTAAAGAAGTCTCAAAATGGCATATTTCATCCTCTTAGGAACAATTCCTTCATAAAGAAATGTGTTACAAATGTGAGCAAATACTTTATTCTCTCCATTACTGCAAGCTATTAACAGTTAACTAGAAATGTCATCTATGCCTGAAGATCTTTTACATTTCAATGAGAGAATATATATTTTTTTTATTTCATTGACAATTATGGGTGGTACATTGATATCATTAAAAGATGCAGTCGCCATTCCCGAATTGCTCTTCAACAGCAGGAAGCTGGAAGGTCCCTGAAACATCAATGTAAGCCTGTGCTATGAGAGTGGCGCGGAAAACAACAAGGGGTTGAAGCCCCCACTATGAAGTACACGACCACACCAGAACACCACCGCCTCAGAATTTCATTGTCGGCACTACACACTATGGCAGATGACGTTCACTAGACATTCGCCATACCCACACCCTGCCATCAGATCGCCACACTGTGTACCGTGATGCGTCACTTCCCACAACTTTCCCCACTGTGCAGTCGTCCGTTGTTTACGCTTCTTACACCAAGCGAGGAGTCGTTTGGAGTTGACCTGGGTGATGTGTGTCTCATGGGCAGCCATTTGACCGTGAAATCCAAGTTTTCTCGCCTCCCGTCTGTCATACTACTTGGAGTAGACCCTTTTGGAGTTTGGAATTCCTGTGTGACGGTCTGGATAGACGCCTGTCTATTACACTGTACGAACCTCTTCACCTGTTGGCGGTCTCTGTCAGCCAACAGACGAGGTCGGCCTGTGCGCTTTCATACTATGCGTGACCCTTCTCGTTTCCACTTCACCGTCACATTAGAAAGAGTGGACCTAGGGATGTTTAGGAGCGGGGAAATATCGCGCACAGACCTCTGTCGCACATCCATCACGAGACCACTTTGGATAGCCGTCAGTTCCGCGGATCTCTCACGATGCCTGCTGACTACTGAGGTCACTGATGTGGAATACCTGGCAGCACACTGCACCTAATATGAAACAAGTATGGTTTTGGGGGTGTCCGGATACTTTTCATCATATAATTTGGGTACCTATGCTATATGATGGTACCAATGTCAGCATTCTGCTGTGCGGCACTGTTCCAAACACCTTTCGAAAGTCGAGAAATATGCGGTCAGTCTGTTGCCCTTCATCCACAGCTCGAAAGACGTTATGACAGAAAACGGCAAGTTGAGTTTCGTAGGATCGATGTTTCCTAGAACCTAGATGATGTATGGACCGAAGATTTCTGTCTCAAGGAAATTCTCTCTCTCTCTCACGTTCTTGTTCTTCTTACACTCTCTTTGTCTTTCTCGCCTTCTTCTTCTTGTCTCTCTCTTTCTCCCTCACTCCTTTTTCTTCACGCTCTCTCTCTCTCTCTCTCTCTCTCTCTCTCTCTCTCTCTCTCTCTCTCTGCATCTCTCTCTCTCTCCTTCTGCCCCCTCTCTTTCTCCTCCTTCTTCATCTTCATCTTCCTCTCTCCTTCTTCTCCTCTCTCTCTTCCTGCTCATTCTTCTTATTTTCTCTCTCCTTCTGCTCCTCATCCTTCTTCTTTTCTCTTCTTCTCCACTCTCTCTCTCCTTCTTGTCCTCTCTCTTTCTTCTTCCTTCTTTCTCTCTTTCTCTATCTCTTTCTCTCTTTCTCTATCTCTTTCTCCCCTTCTCTCTCTCTTTTTCTCCTCCTTCTCTCTCCCTCGTCTTTCTAATTCTTCTTCTTCTTCTCTCACTCCCTCCTCATTCTTCTTCCACTCTCCCTCCTTCTTCTCCTCTCTCCCTCATTCTTCTTGCTCTCACCCTCATTTTCCTCCTCCTCCTTCTTCTTCTTCTCTCCCTCCTTCTTCTTCTTCTGCTTTTTCTCCTCTCTCTCCTTCTTCACCTCTCTCTTCCATTGTCTTTCACCTTCTCATTCTTCTCCTCTCTCCTCTTCTTCTCCTCTCCTGCTATTTCTCTCTCTCTCTCTCTCTCTCTCTCCTTCTTGTTTTTCTTCTTATCTCTCTCTCCTTCTTTTTCTCTCTCTCTCCTTCTTTCTTCTTATCTCTCTCTCCTTCTTTTTCTCTCTCTCCCCTTTTCCTCCTCCTTCTTCCACTCTCTCTCCTCTGCCCCTTCTCTCTCTCCTTCTCTCTCCCTCTTCTTGTTCTGTCTGTCTGTCTCTCTCTCTCTCTCTCCCCTCCTCCTCCTTCTTCTCCCCCCTCTCTCTCCTTCTCCTCTCTCTCTCTCTCTCTCTCTCTCTCTCTCTCTCTCTTCCTTCTTCTCTCTTCCTCTCTCTCCTTCTTCTCCTACCTCTCTCTTTCTTCTTCTCTTTCTCTCTTTCTTCTCTGTCTCTCTCTCCTGCTTCTTCTTCTTGTTCTCTCTCTCTCCCCTTCTTCTCCTCTCTCTCTCTCTTTCTCTCTCTCTCTCTCTCTCTCTCTCTCTCTCTGTGTGTGTGTGTTTCTCTCTTGGTGGGCCCCTTGCCTGTCGTCGTGTGTCTGCTGCTGGAGTGTTTATGTGTTTCCCATGCTGCGGCTGGGTTCTCTCCTGTTGTCGGCCTCGTTAATAGCCCCCAGTACATATTAATGGCAGCGGCTAGCAGCGCCCCCTTACTCGTCCATTACACGCGGCTGGGCGGAGCCCGCCCGCCATAACCATCCGTCCTGGGCGAGCGCGCCAGACACTCAGACGGACGCCGACGACCGCCGGCCAGCAGACTATAACAGCAGAGGCTGCCACCCATTGGGCGTCAAACTGCTGTCTTTACGGCTATTACCTCGCAGTCGCTCGTATCTTCATTACCACTGCTAATCCTCTGTAGCGCCATTCACAGACGACGCCAATCCGACCCACTGTTTCCCGTACGCGAAGCTAACACTTTTCCACGGCGCCACGCACATTATTATTATTATACAAGTAACTGTAACAGTACACACGCAGTAACGACACTGGATTGTAAAAGTCTTATCATTCCATTTTTGTCGTATGCTACAGCAGCCGCGTGAAGTCTAGATTCTTGAATAAAACACTGTCTTGGTTGCAAAAAATCTGTTATTTGCAATGAAAGCATCACTCTGCACCGGAGTGTGCGCTGATATGAAACTTCCTGGAGGATTAAAATTGTGTGACGGAACCGGGACTCGAACCTTGGACCTTTGAATTTCGCGGGCAACCCCTCACCGACTCTCCCGACTCTCCCAATATGACTCACGATGCTGCCTCACAACCTTACTTGCCCGGTGAAACGTTGTTGTGATGTCTCGTGTAAGGAGGAGAAAAGCGTACATCACGTTTCCGACTTTGATGAAGGTCGGATTGTAGCCTATCGCGATTGCGGTTTATCGTATCGCGACATTGCTGCTCGCGTTGCTCTGCGATCCAATGACTGTTAGCAGAATATGGAATCGGTGGGTTCAGGAGGGCAATACGGAACGCCGTGCTGGATCCCAAAGGCCTCGTATCACTAGCAGTCGAGATGACAGGCATCTTATCCGCATGGCTGTAACGGATCGTGCAGCCACGTCTCGATCCTTGACAAAACAGATGACGACGTTTGCAAGACAACAACCATCTGCACGAACAGTTCGACGACGTCTGCAGCAGCATGGACTATTAGCTCGGAGACCATGGCTGCGGTTACCCTTGACGCTGCATCACAGACAGGAGCGCCTGCGATGCAGTACGCAACGACGAACCTGGGTGCACGAATGGCCAAACGTCATTTTTTCGGATAAATCCAGGTTCTGTGTACAGCATATGATGGTCGCATCTGTGTTTGGCAACATCGCGGTGAACGCACATTGGAAGCGTGTATTCTTCATCGCCATACTGGCGTATCACCCGGCGTGATGGTATGGGGTGCCATTGGTTACACGTCTCGGTCACCTTTTGTTCGCATCGACGGCACCGTGAATAGTGGCCGTTACATTTCAGATATGTTACGACCGGTGCCTCTAGCCTTCATTTGATCCCTGCGAAACCCTACATTTCAGCAGGATAATGCACGGCCGCATGTTGCAGGTCCTGTACGGGCCTTTCTGGATACGGAAAATGTTCGACTGCTGCCCTGGCCAGCACATTCTACAGATCTCTCACCAATTGAAAACGTCTGGTCAATGGTGGCCGAGCAACTGGCTCGTCACAATACGCCAGTCACTACTCTTGATGAACTGTGGCATCGTGTTGAAGCTGCATGGGCATCTGTACCTGTACACGCCATCCAAGCTCTGTTTGACTCAATACCCAGGTGTATCAAGGCCGTTATTACGGCCAGAGGTGGTTGTTCTGGATACTGATTTCTCAGGATCTATGCACCGAAATTGCGTGAAAATGTATTCATATGTCAGTTCTAGTGTAATATATTTGTCCAATGAATACCCGTTTATCAATTGTATTTATTCTTGGTGTAGCAATTTTAATGGCCAGTAGTGTAATTTAAAAGCGCTATTCCAAGGCAGTGATACAAAGTCATTTAACCCTCACACAATGATCTTTCAAATAAAAAATATATATATAAAAAATCAGATTTGATTGCATTATGGCTCTTGTGCTCAAAGACTGTTTTTCGATTTGTAGAAAATTGTTAGCAATCTGTCGTAAATATTTTGTGTATTCACCAGACCTAGAATAGTTTTATATGGTTTAACTGTTTGTTTTAAGCATTGATAATGATCACACAGTAATCGAAATCTAGATCTGGTGAATAACTAAAATATTTACGACTGATTGCAAACCATTTTTATACAAGAACAAAGAAAACCATATGATCTACCAAACGAAACACACTTTGCGAAGAAAAAAAAAAGTTATGTCCCACTGCGACTGTCTCAAAGGTAAAGTTCCGTCCATAAGCACTTTCAACACAATAACCAGACTGCCCCACCACATAAAATTGCCACCCTTACTCTAGACACTGCTACTATGAAGACAAATTAAGTTTATTTCAACACGAAATTCGTCTTTTTGTAACAAAAACTCATGTCACCCCTCTATTTAAATGCAGATTTTTCTGTTGAGTTTGAATAAGTTCATAGTTTTTCTGAACAGAAATTTTTTGAATTATTGAAAATACGCATTCTTAAAATAGAATTTTTCGTTCATTATATTGATTTCCGGTACTAATAAATTTATTTTATTACTGTATTATCTATTTTCTTATGTCTACTTTATCGTACTGTTGCTACTTTTATAGTTACAATAGTTGTGTGATTTTTTCAAAAAAATTTCGGACAAAACAAATGTCATCGTTAGAATGAACTAAAATCGTTGAACGTCTTTCTTAATTTTGAGTGAAACACACGAGATAATTGTGCAATATTCTGCAAATTTTATTTGTTACTAACCGGTTTTCGGCAGTTACGCCATCGTCAGGTAAACACTACTGAGATATAGTTATGCAGCTTAGAAGTTCACAGGTCAAAGATCTTAAGTTGTTGTACAGATAGTATGTACACAGAAATTTCTTAAGGAAGACTAGTGTTATAGGTGTAATTACTTCATTGAACTTGTAGAACTTTGATAAAATATGTGACACAAAATATAAATTACAACACAAAGAAATAATTAGTAACATTTAAAATTGAACAAAATTGTCTATTGAGTAACTGCACAAATATTCAGAATATAGAACAGTGAGTATAAGATGAATGAAACGTGTGTGAATATGTAGATTCCGTTTTATGAGCTATTACTGGCATAAATGCCCGTTAATAACAGAATTAACCACTTAATGCCTGAATTATTTTCTACTGCAAGAAGAAAATCAAAAATCATATATTGTGCTCAATATTGGGGTCGTAGACCATTTATAATATCAAATATAAGAAATGTTATATATAGTTGGTATAATTAGGTATGTGTCAAATTTGCGACAACAGGCATTTGAGAAATAAAACGCTTACAACTCCTCATTGAGGGAAATTTTTTTATTGTTCTCATGAGATTTAATGAAAAAAATGAACATGCGTTTGAATTACAATTATGGTTACTTATAAATCTAATGCAGAGGATCAACATTTTACTCGTGAAATTGCCTAAAACAATTGGAATTTTTGTTTAGGCAAAGGTGAAGTTAGCATTTCGCACACATAACGCCTGTCTGCCCTTTACAGCTGGGTCTTTTGCATCTTTGCCTTCCTGTTACACAAGGCCAGTGACCTACTTCATCGTTGCGGGTAGATTTATCAGGGACTGGTTTCATTGGATCCCGACGCTTCTTACGTTGAATTTCCGTTTCCATACTTAGTGAGGCGTCAAAAAAGCTGCGAAAATAATGTATGGGAGCTTTTACACCATCTGCTTTTGGCAAGGAATTATTCCAAATAGGCGCAACTCTTTCGCTACAAGTAGCTGGTACTGTCTTCCATGGGAGACGTCCCTTCGCAGTACTGTTGGCACTTTCAGTTCTGGGACCAGCTCCTGGATCTTTAAAAATGTTACCAGTCTCATTTTCAGCATCAGCATCTGAAACAACAAAAGAGTAAGAAATATAGGGGATACTTACGTAAAGAGCAGGTCAAGGTATACAGCTTTACAATTTACCGGAAGCGTCTGAATTCTCATCTGTGGATGACGTCTTCTACGCAGGTTGGAGTATATTCATCGGCAGTTTCTTCAGAATCACTTAGGCAGCTATCATCACTTTCGGCTGCAGATGGCATACCTGTTTTCAAACGTGTGTTTACTTTCTTTGTGGCATAAAAGGACTTCGGATCCATTGCTAAAAAAAAAAAAAAAAAAAAACTGTAGAGCGACGATAATTCATTAGAACTTCCTCAGCACGCCAGTACTGAAGTGTAAACAAACTAAATCGCATTGAAAGATTTCTTTTGCCTCATAAATCCATTGATAGTTGTTATAAATAAAGGTGTAAAAACGCAAAAAAAAAATCTGTCAGTGAAGGAAGTTAGCGCTAAAGACGAATGGAAATTATCGTCCTTTCTTCGTTTTATTTTATGGCTTGCATTTGCCCATAGAGGTGCCCAGGTGCCTGATGATGCATCTTTTACACAAACCGTATTTACTTTTTCACTGAAAGTTTTATCTGCTTTATCACATGTAAATATGATATATAATACGTAAACGATATTAGAAAAACAAAATGTAATTTTCAAAATGAAAGTGACCTCTGTATTTAGCTGTATTTCGCGGAACAATGAACACAAACTCAGGTCTTGGTTAGGAATACGCACACAATACACAGATGTTGTCATAGAAAGACAGTCAATGGTCGGTAGATGGTAGCACATGTCTCACGCACTGCGCCGGTCCCTGTAGAATCTGATACAACCGGAGCTGGGGTCTGAAAACACTCACTATATATATATGGGGGTCACAACGGTATGAGGCGAATTTGCGACAACCGGCATTAAGTGGTTAATTTATATCAGGCAAGTAGGCTATGGAACTGTGGTAGGGATGTGGGTCCATTAGATTCTGCAGACAGAAGTGGTGAGTAGGGAAACTGAGTTTGATCATTCAGCACAAGGTGTGGAGAAGTCGTTCTGTTTGTTCTGTGTAGTGGAGACCACAACATAACGGCAACCGAGATAGTGGTGATAACATACAGTTGGCGCAGAGGGGCTGGCGTTGACGAGTGTGTTTAACAAACGAATTACACGAGCGGTCTGGTTCCCCAGCTAGACCGATGCAGCAATCAACGTGAAGTTATGGCGTCGAGAGCCACAGAAAGGTGGAAGCGCGAAGGACACAGAAGGGGGGGGGGGGGGTTAATTCTTTATTATGACTTTTGGTTACAGTGACCATACAGCCAGCGGTTATTACATTGACAACATTACAATAGAATTGATTCTTACAATGTATAGCACAATATTAATAAGTATCTTACATCATACAGCCTTAGAATAAAAGTAGAAAAATCATATGTACAAGACATAAAACAATACATATTTAACAGTACGACTGACATTTGTGATACAACAAAAGTGCACACAGCATAGGACCATATGAGAGGTGCAAAGACGAATAAAAGTCAAAATATAATATAAAATCACTTATGCAGTTTCACGCTGTGAGTGTTCAAGGTAAACACACTAGCTCTAAAATTAGAGCTGTATGCCGGTGACTTTGAGGTAGTCCTTCAGTAAACTGTGCTTAAACTTGTCGGATCCACGAAGGAGGACGGTGACACTTGTGGGGAGGGGGTAACCCCTCGCGACCAGCGTTCGGTAGAGTACACTTTGTGCGGCCGTGTACTTGGTGCATGCCAGTATGATGTGGTTGAGATCCGCCACTGCCGTTACATCTTTGTCGCAATGTCGAGAAGCGATGATTTTCAAACGTTGTAGGTGGGCAGGGTAACATCCATGTCCCAGTCTCATCCGAATGATGGACGTTGCATGACGTCTACTAAGCGTCATCGATGAAAACCATGGTCGTGAGGAGACATTTGGTTGTATAGCTGCCAGGTGTCCTCCCTTAAACGCTTGAGACAGGTGCCATTCGTGGTCCCAAGTGCGATAGGCAGCTTTTCGAATCGTCGTTCGGAAGTCTGTATATGGAATAGGCGTGGGGCAGTATTGTCCTTCCGTAATACTTCTCTTGGCGATGCGGTCTACTATTTCGTTATGGTGTACACCTTGATGTCCTTTAATCCAAAGTAAGTGGATGTCTATGCCCACTGTCTGTGCATTTCTTATTGTCTCCAAGACGTCCAATATATATCTATTCGTTCGTTTGTCAAACGTCGGATGTTGTAATTTTTTCAGGGCGCTTTGAGAGTCCGTGAGGATCAATACAGAGTCAAATGTTTGTGTGCCGTAATAAATGGCCTCCCTGATGGCCAGTAACTCTGCCGTGTAAATAGATGACGCAGGCGGAAGCGCAAACATTCGGTAGGTGCCGCTGGAGGGGCAAAAGAAGGCGTATCCCACCCCTGCTTCAGTTTTAGAGCCGTCAGTATAGATGTGAGCATGCTGTGGCCAGTTGCGGAGAAGAAACTGTTCCACGTCGAGAGTGATGTTGGTCGGGGGGGGGGGGGCGGGGTTCAGCTATTGGAGTCAGGGCCGGCGCAAGCCCAAGTGCCACCCCGTGCGAGCTGCTACATTGCCGCCCCCCACCCCACCATTTTTGTTTTGTTTTTCAAAACGTTTGTGGAATTTCATTTAAACAAATCTATAGGAAATGTCAGCAATCAATCGCAATTTTTGTTTTTACTTTTCAGATCTACCTAGGTTTCGGCCGCTGAGTGGCCAGTCTCAAAAATGTTCAAATGTTTGATAATCTAGCGGACCAAACTGCGTGGTCATCAGTCCGTAGCTTACAAACTACTAAAACCTAGGTAAACTAACCTAACGACAAACACACACACCCATGCCCCAGGGAGGACTCGAACCTCCGACGGCGAGCAACCGCACGCTCCGCAGCGAGGCGCCTTAGACCGCTCGGTTACACCACCGCGGCCTGTCTCAAAAGCTTTTAATATGTGCTTACATGTAAACTGCCAGGTTGACAGTAACGTTCAGCATGACGGTATAGATGTAAACATAAAGCCTTGAGAATAGCCACACTGTACCCCAAATATATGTAAATCTGGAAAATAAAAGCAAAAAGTGCGACTGATTGGTGACATTCTCTACAGATTTGAACGAAACAAGCCGGCCGTGGTGGCCGTGGGGACTGAGGCGCTCCAGTCACGGTCTGCACGGCCACTACGGTCGGGGGTTCGAATCCCCCATCGGGCATGGATATTTGTGCCGTCCTTAGTTGTAAGTAGTTCATAAGTAGTTTGTAAGTTTAGGGACCGATGATCCCGTAGTTAAGTCCCATAGACTCTACAAACATTTGAACATTTTGAACGAAACAGTCGCTGGGCACCAGCTCAAAAATAGTCAAATCTGACTGAAGAACTACAGCTAATTTGAACAAGCCTTGTTAATTTACGAAAATGTTCAAATCTGTGTGAAATCTTGTGGGACTTAACTGCTAAGGTCATCAGTTCCTAAGTTCACACACACTACTCAACCTAATTTATCCTAAGGACAAAACACACACCCATGCCGGAGGGAGGACTCGAACCTCCGCCGGGACCAGCCGCACAGTCCATGACTGCAGCGCCTTAGACCGCTCGGTTAATCCCGCGCTACATGAACTAACAAAGTTAACGTAAATAAACATTTTTCAATTGTTGTGAACAGATAATGTATTCAACGGAAAACCGTACACAGTAAATAAATGTTGGTAAAGCGATAGTGTGCGGGTAGTATTGTCAAACAAAAGTGCCGGTCACAGTTTAATTGTTGTTCATGCAGGTGCAGACAGGTGTTTCATGGCTCAAAAACCAAAACGTTTGACTATCACTCAGAAAAAGATAGCAAAAATTTTGAAAAATACGTCGAAACCCAACTTATGCCATGCTTACTACCAATGGCTTTATCCCTTGTAATTACTCGCTGCGTATTTACCCATTCGGAATACATCTAGTCATTGTAGGTGTTGGACATGTTTGACTAGTAATGTTCAACCATTTGTATCCATAATGCAGGAAGAATAAAACACTCGGAAACTGCCATTGAAGGGCTTAGCAAAATTGCTTGAGTTTTAACACATAATCGCAGTATCGGACATTGCATTTGAATTTCCAAATCAGATTTCATCTTCTGCAATATTAGTTGTGAGTAAACGCAAGGCGCGTAACAGACTGGCAACGCTCTATAAGAATACTGGCCGGGCGTGTACGCCAGACTGCTTCCCCCTCTCTGTTCCTACGGCGTAAACACGACGGCGCTGCCACAGTGGCGAGCAAGAAATCAGTCCTCCTCCCTCCCCTCTTGAGCATGAATGTTGAGTTTGGCCTACAAAAAAAAAAAAAAGGCCGCACGTTTCCCACGTGCCTTGCGCCGGCCCTGATTGGAGTGTCCCAAAGAGTAATTTCCGGGACCTTCTAGTGACTTCAGACAACAGGGACCGTTAAAAGAAGGCAAGGCCGAGTTCATCCACGGGCAACATCAGCCAGAGATGACCGTTATCTTCCGTTAACGGCCCGTCGAGACAGGAGGCTGAATGCAACTCATCTGCAACACTCCTTGCAGCAACAAGACGTGCACCCAGGTTTGTCGTAGCGTATAAGATGCCTGTCATCTCGACTGCTAGTGATACGAGGCCGTTGGGATCCAGCACGGCGTTTCGTATTGTCCTCCTGAACCCACCGATTCCACATTCTGCCAACAGTCATTGGATCGCGACCAACGCGAGCAGCAATGTCGCGATACGATACACCGCAATCGCGATAGGCTACAATCCGACCTTTATCAAAGTCGTAAATGTGATGGTACGCATTTCTCCTCCTTACACGAGGCACCATAACAACATTTCACCAGGGAACGCCGGTCAACTGCTGTTTGTGTATGAGAAATCGGTTGGAAACTTTCCTCATGTCAGGACGTTGTAGGTGTCGCCACTGGCGCCAACCTTGTGTGAATGCTCTGAAAAGCTAATCATTCGCATATCACAGCATCTTCTTCCTGTCGGTTAAATTTCGCGTCTGTAGCACGTCATCTTCGTGGTGTAGCAATTTTAATGGTCAAGAGTGTATAATAATACAGGTTAGTATCAAGTAGTTTTGTTATCTTCTTATTTATCGTTAAAAATAACACTTCTTTTTGCCTCCATTCAGGTACTTAACTGACTGTATCCCTACAAAAGTTGAAGCTCTGATAGACGCCAATGGCAGACTCACCAAATTATCTGATGTGAAATGTTGTACACATCCAGTTACATCTGAATAATTTAGCAAGTTGTGTTCGTATGTGGACGTATCAGAAACAGCAGGAAAAACCTGGCGATCTCAAAGGGACCTATACATCCAGTTACATCTGAATAATTTAGCACGTAGTGTTCGTATGTGGGCGAATCTGAAACAGCAGGAGAAACCTGGCGATCTGCACGGCACCTATACATCCAGTTAGAAAGGTAAAGCAGTCAACAATAGGAAGATTGGTTTGAACACGACAGTGCTTTACTAGGCATGGTCCCGTTTGGAGGTGGTATGCCGTTGCCTTCCTCCGACCTTCGAACTACAGTTTAACTTGGGTTCCGAACCACGGTGCTACTCGGTATTTTTCACGTCAACAACACTGCCAGAGGTGAAAGAAGTAGAAAGTGACAGATAAAAATCCTAGGACCTGGCGGGGATCGAACCCGCGACCTCTGGATTTGTAGTCTGGCACTCTACAACTGTGCAACCGAGGCGCACTATCTGAATAATTTAGCAAGTAGTGTTTGTATGTGGACGTATATGAAACAACAGGAAAAACCACGGCGGCTGTACATCAGTGATTGCCTTCATCTGGATATGTCGTACGCGAAAATAGCTACCGACTTCCTTTCTCGGCAGACGGAGGCGGTTAACGAGCCTGGAGGCGCCGTCACACGTTATTACCGCGCCTTCTCCTGCCAGTGGACTGGACTGGTTTTTTCTGTTTAATGGTCAGTGCGGTGTGCTGGAACCGCGTCCCGCATAGGAAGCGTCGCCAGCGTCTAGAGGCACGCAGCCGCCGGTCTCCAGTCCTCAGATGCCGGTGCGTGCGCGCTCTTACTGGCCAGGACTGCGTCTGCCACGCACGGCGCGGATGCCGGCCTGAGTGGACTGGGGGCCGTCCTTTTACGGACGTCGCTTTGGCGACCCGCGCTGGTGCATTCCGGCGCGCTGTTCGGACGCTAGTCGGCTCAGCTCTCGGATCGGAGATCCTCGACCGACTGGCGCCGAGTCTGTTGGAGGTCACTGACCAGTAGCGAACGCCCCTCCCCCTGTTCTAGTCTGACCAGAGCGTCTGCACAGCAACCGGTGTTAACACGGCTTCACCTGTCTCCAACGACGAGGTCGCTCACGCCGGCAGCGAAAGTGTCTGCAGGCGTAACTGGCAAGTCACGCGTCCCAAATGATACTTGTCGATTCCGACGTTGGGCTATTGATGAGTGAGAACATGTTGCCCGTTTTCACAAGTCTCCTAGCCAGTTGTATCGAGCGGACGGACGCGTATGCAGACAACCTCATCAATACATGGAGCCAGCGCGTCAGCAGGGGTTCTGTTGATGCTGGCTCGGCTCGGATCACAGATTCTCGTCCGACTGGCGCCGAGTCTGCTGGAAGTCACTGACCAGAGGCGAACGCCCCTCCCCCTGTTCTGGTCTGACCAGAGCGTCTGCAGGGCGACTGTTGTTAATACAGCTTCACCTGTCTCTAGCGACGAGGTCGCTCACGCCTGTATCGAAAGTGGCCGGAGGCGTAACTGGCAAGTCACGCGTCCCAAATGACACTTGTCGATTCCGACGTTGGACTATGGATGAGTGGAAACATGTTGCCCGGTTTGACGAGTCTCATTGCAGTTGTATCGAGCGGATGGACGTGTGTGAGTATGCAGACAAACTCATCAAGCCACTTCGTCAGTATGGGTTCTGTTGAAGCTGCCTCGGCTCGGATCATAGATTCTTGTCCGACTGGCGCCAAGTCTGCTAGAGGTCACTGGCCGCTCCTCCCCTCACCAGCAGCCACTGTTCTGGTCTGACCAGGGCGTCTGCACAGCGGCCCGTGTTAACACAGGTTCACCTGTCTCTAGTTACGACGTCACTCGCACCGGCAGCGAAAGTGGCTGCAAGCGTAACTGGTAAGTCACGCGTCACTCGTCGATTCCGACGCTGGACTATGGATGAGTGGGAACATGTTGCCTGGTTTCACGAGTCTCGTTTCCAAGTGTATCGAGCGAATAGACATGTGTGGGTATGCAGACAACCTCATCAATACATGGTGCCAACGCATCAGCAGGGGTTCTGTTGAAGCTGGCTCGGCTCGGATCACAGATTCTTGTCCGACTGGTACCAAGTCAGTGGCCGCCCCTCCCCTCACCAGCAGCCCCCGTTCTGGCCTGACCAGAACGTCTTCACAGCGGCCAGTGTTGTTAACACGGTTTCATTTGTCTCTAGCGACGAAGTCGCTTACTCTGTCAGCAAAAGTGGCGAGCCACGCATTCCAAATGACACTCGTCGATTTCGACTCTGGACTGTTGATGAGTGGAAACATGTTGCCTGGTTTGACGAGTCTCGTTGACAGTTGTATCGAGCGGATGGACGTGTGTGGGTATGGAGACAACCTCATCCATCCACCGATCCAGCGAGTCAGCAGGGTTCTGCTGGATCTCGTGTAGGATCTCTGATGCTGTGGAGCCCGTGCAGTTTATAAGTGGCCAGAGTACCTCAGTTCAGAGATACACACGCGCAGCAAGAACAAACAGATCGAGAGTGGGCCTCGATAGCGCCATTTATTGACAGAGACATACACTGCGCTTGTCCGTCCATTTTTGGAGTATTGCAGCCCAGTGTGGGATCCTTATCAGTTGGCTTTGACGGAGGACATCGAAAGAGTCCAAAGAAGGGCAGCTCGTTTCGTATTGTCACGATGCAGGGGAGACAGCGTTACGGAAATGATACAGGATCTGGGATGGGAATCATTACAACAACGGCGCTTATCGCTGCGGCTGGGGCTATTTGCGAAACTCCAATCGCCAACATTCTCCTCCGTATGCGAGAATATAATGTTGACTCCCACTTACATAGGTAGAAATGGTCATCAGAATAAAATACGAGAAATCAGAGCTCGAACAGAGAGATTCAGGTGTTCTTTCTTCCCGCGCGCTATTCGAGAATGGAATGGGAGATAAATAGTATAATTGTGGTTCGATGAACCCTCTCCCAGGCACTTAAATGTGATTTGCAGAGTATCCCATGTAGATGTAGATGTAGTGAGTCAGTGACGCCGAGGTTGTGTTATTGCGGGAGTGATTGATGATAGAATGAGTACAGTAGCACAAGTAATTGATGAAGGAAAGATGAAAGCTATGGTGTTCGCGGACGATCTGATGATTTTGCGAAGTTGTATGTAAAAATAGAAACATAACCTTCTACCACGCGTATGCAAGTTGAATTTGCATCCATATGGTTTTGTTTTGACACCACTGCCACCTATTGGCAACCTGTAGCAACTCTGTTGTGCAATGTTTCCCTGTTCAGTCTCCTGCTTGCTTGGGCCAAGACCACATTTTATTCATTATGACGAACCACCCTGTGATGAAAAACTTTAACAAGATGTTTATGTGTATTAGAAGGTTATGTTTATATTTTTACATACAACGCTAAGGTAGTGTACATGTTTTGTTAACTGTCATTTTATTTGTATACCACAATAACATTGCAGCTTCTAGACATTGTATAACATTTTGCTGTGATTGCACTGGACTTTCTGAAGATGGTGACTGAGCTCACCGAAACCGGTTAAGGGGCGAAAATACATATTTAGCGATCTTAGCTGAATGGAATGTTTTAAATAAACTGTTGATCGCTCTCCAATGTCGTAAAATGCCTTTTAACTATAATTTTAAGTAATGTTAATATGTTTTACTTGTGTCATTTTATATCACTCAAATATTTATTATTTTTGTTCGAGATATTTGCAAAACATCCTAGATCTTGTAATATATTTAGCCAGGAGGGTCCGGTTTGTTTAAATAACTGAATTATTCGAAACCATAGTTGGTCGTAGTATTGTAACGTAATATTCCATGTTTATATTACATAAGCATTTTATAGCGCTTCTGTCAAGCCATTTTAATCATCTGCATTACTAGGGTCTTCTAATAAACTTAATTAAATTATTGAAGCTTAATGTCGAACAATAATGGAAACATATTCACACTAATCTAATTGTTGTTTACTTACGATCTTTTCTATTGTTTTGTCTTGATAGGAAATATTATTATTACATTTGTCATAATATTGTGTATCTCCATGTGAAGCAAAATATGCGAATGTTTCATGAACAAATTGTTAAATATTTAAATGTTGTACTTCCGTGTTCTAGATGGTTCTAGAAATGTGATTGTGTATTTATACGCGCGAATTGGCGCGAAATAGGGGAGTCTCATGGCAGTCTTAGAGTAACATCTTAGTTAGTATGGAAGTGTGTTGCGAAGCAGTCTTACTCTTGCATCACTTTTGTGCTTTATCAGGAATGGATAAATAAACATACTTAAAAAATGAAAGTGTCACAAATGTAGTTTTCTGAAAACCCAAGAACCCGACGTCATAACATAATTTTGTGATGTGTTAATGGCAGGCGAGCTACAAGATCTTCGAGACCACTGAACATCTGCAACAGGTGATGTATAGAAAAATGTGGCTTTGACATGATTTTTTTTTTTTTTGAGGGAAGCCAAAACAGTGTTGGTCCAACCTGCCACTGCCCGCACCGAAACTGAGTTTATTTTGCGGTATCGCTCCCTGTATATCTAGTAAAGCCAACGAATGCCCTTGAACAGTGCAAGGAGTCCCTTTACCAGTTCTTTATTAGACACAATTTCTTCTGGACTGGTTGTCCCAAATGTTCTGTGCCTTTTACTCTCCAATGCAATGCATTCGAAGATTAGATGTGATGCAGTTTCGTCACCGTCATCACAGATCCTACATTTAGGGTCCTCTTCTGTTATTCCCATTGTATGTAGGTGTTTTTTGAAATTCCCATGGCCTGTCAGCAACCCAACCATGAGTCTAATCTCTCTCCTGTTCAGACCCAGGATTGCAGAGCTTCTTTTAAAACATGGCTTTGGCATCATTACCTTGCCATGCTTTTGTTGATGGACTTTGGTCCAATATTCTACGTGCTGTCTTCTGAGCCAGTTACGTAGCTCCAATTTGATCATTGCCTTGGTGATTGTCAGAACAGGTTCCGGTCCAATAAATGGAGTCTCTGCCCCCATCCTGGCTAATCTGTCGGCATGTTCGTTGCCACTGATCCCAGAGTGGCCTGTGACATTCTGCAACAATTTTAGACCTTGTTGCAGGAGCTGCCAGTGATCTCAGGGCTGCCTGGCTGTCTGAATAGATATAGATGCTACAATCTTTGTAGCACCTACGCAATTTCTCCTCCACGCACGCCCCGATGGCAGTGATTTCCGCCTGGAATACTGAGGCCAGTTTTCCTAGAGAGATGACGCCCTCCTGTCTTGGCTGCACCCCATATACCTCAGCCCAACACCTTGGTCTGATTTTGACCCGTCAGTGAACCAGACAATATCCCCCGTACGGTGTCGAACTATTTTCTCCCACTGCTCCCTACTTCCAATTGTTATATTGAAAGGCTTGTTGAAGCAGTATGGGGTTATAATATAGTCGGCTGGCATTTCCCCAACCTTTCCTATATTTACCTCACTCACTATTTTAGTGTGTGATTCTGGATATCCCAAAGAGTTCCAGTTGTTGCCAGATTTGAGTCAGCATGCACCAGCCGCTGCCTCCATCTTGACCCAAAGGTGTAATGGGGGCATATCCAGCATGGTTTCCATCCCAGCAGTTGGTGTGCTGCTAATTCCACCTGTTATGGCTAAGCAGGCTAATCTCTGCACCTTACCAAGCTCCTTAGCAGCAACCTGCTGTTCTACCTTCTTCCACCACACGACCGCCCCATAGGTGATCCTGGGTCTAAACACTGTGGTGTATATCCAGTGCATACCCTTGGGGCTCAGGCCCCATTTTTTGCCACAAGCTCTCCTGGTACTCACAAGAGTACCTTTTGCCTTGGAGAAAAAAAAATGTGGTTTTAATGTATGTCCAGTAAAAAGAAATGCGCCACAACCTCCAGGAAAACCTAAATTGGGTCGGGATCCACCGGTGCATTTTCACCTGGTCAGAATGTAATCTGGTGTGGCCCTTTTCCCGAAAGTCTAGCTGTTATTTAAATAAACCAGTCCTGCTAAATGAACGTTCACCCGACATGAGCTACGTGCATGTAGCCCGTGCAGTTTGTCAGTGCCTGGTTATGTCAGGAGGGCGTTGCTGCTGTGACACTGAAGAATGCGCTGGCAGCGGCTAGGAACGCCCGCTTACACTACACCTGCTGTGGCAGGCGGCACTCTCCAAAACGACTGGCCGGCCAGCGATCCTTATCTGCACAGCAGACGCTGGTTAACTACGCTGCTTTAAAGACGTGTCCGACACCAGCCGCTATCTCGCCCAACATACGTCTCGCTGGTCCGTGTCAGCGACCTGCACATGGTCAGGAAAGAAAGACTGTGATATTCTTTCTGACTGACGGAGGGAAAGCTGTGTATTTCGTCTCATAAATGAAGAAAACCACCTTTTACGATAATGCTACGGCGCTTTATCAACAACAATAACTGCAAGCCGAGGAAGAACATCTTAGAACCACTTCTCGAAGGTCCAACTAGTCTCTCAAGCGTCTTTAAAGATGAACTTAAGAGATCCTGAAATCGCTGCTGTAGAGCACGCTCTAACGGGCTCACACCTGCAACTGAGATGGCCACGCTGACTGTACACCCCTTGTACACCCCTTGCTGTGGTCACGCGCCTTACCGTGTTTACAGTACGTCTCTCGTTTCGGCGATGGAGTATATATATATAAGACTGTGATATGGTGGTCTATGTTATAAGGCAAATCGTTTATTACCACAATGAAGAAAAAGGGTCCAAAAATAGATCCTTGTGGAACACCTGTGATGATTTCCATCAAGTAAGAATGTCTATTTCTGACTGAAACAAACTGTGAGTGAGTAGGTGTGCTCGGTATGCAGACGGTGGATGGAGTATATAGGGGAAGGTTGCCGATGTTGGACCACTTTCTTATTTTGGGATCCAAAGTCTACATTATCTATCTAATCAAAAAAAAATTACTTTAAAAGAAGCTATATTTTGTACACTTTCATCTGCTAGTTTTATACTGTGAATAATAACAAAGCATAAACGGATATCACTTAAAATTAAAAAAAAAAATGTATAAACGGTCCAAGTTAGGAAACCGGTTCCCTAATTTGGACCTTCAGTTGCTTAAATTGAACCGCGTGGTAAAACAATGGCTAAAAAGGAAATATGACCCGTAATATTAAGAAAAGCTTCATTTCAACATCTCGCCACTGATATTTCTTCTGGCTGACGAAAGGAAAGCTGTGTATTTCGTCTCTTAAATGAAGAAAACCACCTTTTACCAGCCATTTTCTTTTCTATGTTGAAAGAATGAGGCAGCTGATATTTCTGTGCTATGTCGAATGCAAGTTTACGAACATCTTTGATTGTGAATACAAAAAAACCTCTTTTCAAATAAAAAAAAAAGTGTTCTACGACAATTTTTTCCATCTCATTTGTAAAGGTTGATTGTCTTCCAAATAAATGAACTTCATCTGCGAACATGCTTTTACCATCAGCTTATATCTTTAATTGTAGCTTTTGGAACTCGGTATATACGAGCACACTCGTTAAGTTCATAGCTATCGTTTCTGCATGCTTCCACAGCTACCTTCAGTTCATCTTCTATCCATTTCCCATACATTCCCCTTATTGAATCTTCCAAATCTAAAAAGATTACAATACTTACTCCTTATTTTTTTAATTGTTTTGCAGCCTAGAAAAATAAACCTAAAAACGTAACATCTACCTATTACCTATTGTTAAATGACATTAACTGTTATTTGTTACGATTGACCCCTAAATTGGACCGGTCCAAATTAGAAAACAGCCTTTGAAACAACTTGTCACGTTAATTCTTTTCACCAAAATATAATATACCCAACACAGTAGAACAGCTCGTCAAATCTGACTACACATAAGAAAAATGTAAGGACAGCCATATACAACCGCTCTCTCAAAGAAGGATCTGTACCAAAAGATTGGAAAATTGCACAGATCACACCTACATTCAAGAAAGGCAGTAGGAGTAACCCACTAAACTACAGGCCTATTTCACTGAAGTCAATTTGCTGCAGGGTTTTGGAACATATCCTGTATTCAAATATTGTGAATTATCTCGAACAGACTGATCTATTGACCAAAGGTCAACACGGATTTCGAAAATATCGTTCATGCGAAAAACAACTAGCTCTTGATTCACACGAAGTGATGGGCGCTATCGATAAAGATTCGCAAATCGATTCCGTATTTCTTGATTTCCAGAAGGCTTTTGACACCGTACCTCATAAACGGCTTTTAATCAAATTGCGTGGTTATGGTATATCGCCCCAAATTTGCGACTGGATAGGGGACTTCCTGTGAGATAGGACACAGTTTGTAGAAATCGATGGTAAAGCATCGACTAAGACAGAGGTGATATCGGGCGTTCCACAGGGTAGTGTTATTCGTCCTCTGCTGTTCCTTATTTACATAAACGATTTAGTGGAAAATCTAAATAGCTCTCTTAGGTCGTTTGCGCATGACGCCGTCATTTACCATTTAGTAAAATCATCTGTAGATCAAAACCAACTGCAGAACGATCTGAATAAGATATAAGTATGGTGTAAAAATTGGCAATTGACTCTAAATAATGAGAAGTGTGAAGTCATCCATGTGAGTACGGAAAGAAATAGGTTAAACTTTGTTTACAAGATAAATCAATCAAAAGTGACGGACGTAAACTCTACGAAATACCTAGGAATGACTATTACTTCAGACTTAAACTGGAAAGAACACATATATAATGTCCTGGGAAAAGCAAACCAGAGACTGCGTTTCATTGTTAGAACACTTAAAAAGATGCAACAGAACTACTAAAGAAACTGCATACACGACGCTTGTCCTTCCTTTTTTGGAGTATTTTCCCCTCGGGCATGGATATTTGTGCCGTCCTAGTTCGTAAGTAGTTCATAAGTAGTTTGTAAGTTTAGGGACTCAAATGTTCAAATGTTTGTTAAGCTTATGGGACTTAACTACGGGGTCATCAGTCCCTAAACTTACAAACTACTTATGATCTACCTTATACTAAAAACGGCACAAATATCCATGCCCGAGGGGGGATTCGAACCCCCGACCGTAGTGGCCGTGCAGATCGTGACTGAAGCGCCTCAGTCTCCTCGGCCACCGCGGCCGGCGTTTAGGGACTGATGACCCCGTAGTTAAGTCCCATAGACTATACAAACATTTGAACAAACATTTGGAGGATTTTTGTGCACATTGTGCGATCCTTATCAGGTGGGTTTGACGGAGGACATCGAAAGAATCAAAAGAAGGGAAGCTCGTTTCGTATTGTCACGATACAGGGGAGACAGCGTTACGGAAATGATACAGGATCTGGGACGGGAATCATTACAACAACGGCGCTTATCGCTGTGGCGTGGCTACTTACGAAACTCCAATCGCCAACACTCTCCTCTGAATGCGAAAATATATTGTTGCCTCCCACTTACATAGGTATAAATGATCATCAGAATAAAATACGAGAAATCAGAGCTCGAACAGAGAGATTCAGGTGTTCTTTCTTCCTGCACGCTATTCGAGAATGGACAAATAGTATAAAGGTGGTTCGAGGAACCCTCTTCCAGGCACTGAAATGTGATTTGCAGAGTATCCCATGTAGATGTAAAATAAACACACACAGCTACGTGGAGTAGCCTAGCGGTCTAAAGCGTCTCGCTGCGGAGCGCGCGGTTGCTCACAGTCGGATGTTCGAGTTCTCCCTGGGGCATGTGTGTGTGTGTGTGTGTGTGTGTGTTGTCCTTAGGTTAGTTTAGCTTAGTTTATGTAGTTTGCAAGCTACGGACTGATGACCACGCAGTTTGGTCCGATAGATTTGCGAATATTTCAACGTTTGAAATACACATAAATTACGAGCTAACGCTGTCAGTGAGATTTACTTCTTCACTAGCTATCTTGACGGATTTTGTAACTCCATTCATTGGATGAGTTTTGTGATAACTTTTAGCTTCAGGTAATTAAGGATTTCATTAACGTAACAAAATTAATTTAGTTATATAGCTTATTTCGCAAATATATACAAAGAGTATAAGAAACTAATATTACTCAGTGTGAATTTTATATAATTATTATTTGTATCACATTATACGTATAGATTTTCTATATATATTCCACTAATGATACTCTTTCTATATATAGATAACAGTAAGAAAGAGTGAAAATTTGCGGTATCTAGTATAACTTCAAAAAGGGGGAGGAGGGGGTCCTCTTGGGCTTACCCATCGCGCGACTCTGCAACCATTATTATATATTAGGAAAAAAATTGTGTGGTTATCTTGGATCTCAGCAGCGGGTGGACCAATTTACTTGCGGTTTTCGACGTCAGATAAAGTGGCCGCTGGGAACACAGGGAAAAGTAAGAAAAAAGTGAAATCGGAACATTTCGCGAGGTAAATTGCAAAATTTAAAAAAACTTAAAATACAATTTTGAATAGGTTTTCAGCGTTATTAGGGCAATCAGAACCCCAGGAATCGGAATCCGAAGTCTGTTTTTGGAAATATCCAAAAACAAAAAGGGTGTCATTTTTGGCATATTTCGTTTTTTTAAACAAATCTAAGCGATGAATTTTTCTCATTTTGAAATATACTATAGAGAATTTTCTCCTCTGTCGAATGGTGTGGGAAAAATCGGAAACGGCACATAGAGTTCGGCAAACATTTACCTGTTCAAAAAATGTTGTCAACTGACATGGAACTTGTATAAAATTCGTAGAATGTCTATAACTCCTTTTAGTGGGTAAATTTAAATTCAGTTAAAACCTGTATCTCTCGCCTTCCTTAAATTAGACTCCAGAGTGATTTCCTTCTGTACATTTCTTATGGAAATGTCTTGCTGTGAACATTTGAATACGTTTGTTTTACGATATCTTTGGTTCTAATTAAAGTAAGCCTGTCCAGCGATATCATTAACATACGCATAAATCAATACACTTGACAGTTGACAACCTTACAGACGAAATTTGAAACAATAAATTACCGAGCAGGTGCATCACTCACAACTATACAATTTCACAGGCTGTTTATGCTAACATCGGCTTGAGAATGACCGAGTGAAAGAAACCGGTTCCTTTCAGCTAATAAAGAAACGGCTGATTGTCATCATTATGAATTTTATTAATCATTAGACAGCTGTAATGCCACAGTCAACTCACTTTTCTCAGGTTTTTTCGACTCGGCTGTCTAAAGTTTGTTGGCAATTCTCACTGTTTATTTACGTTACTCGAAAGAAAAATAGTTACTACACATTTATAGCTTGATCAATAGTATCACTTCTAGCCGTAACAAATTGTGAAAACGGTCTTAAAAAAAATCAGTGAAAAGTATGAAAAAACTCTGATGAACAAGTTTCGAGAACTTCTATAAAAATCAAAGAAAGTTTATAAGTGCCTTTCGTAGATAAATTACAATGTAGCGTTTACAGGGTTGTGGCGGGTTGTACGATGTCAAAATGTTCAAATGTTTGTATAACTTATGGGACTTAACTACGGGGTCATCAGTCCCCAAGCTTACAAACTACTTATGAACTAGCTAAGACCAAGGACGGCACAAATATCCATGCCCGAGAGGGGATTCGAACCCCCGACCGTAGTGGCCGTGCAGACCACGACTGGAGCGCCTCAGTGTACGATGTCACACAGAAACACAGAGAAATGCGAAATAAATTATACTGGCAAATACTGACCCGAAAGCACAAGAGATGTACCGCTTCTTTGCTTGTCTATCGTCGGAGTGGACAGTGGTTTCTTTTTAATTATGTATCAGTTGTCTGATTTGCTTCAAGACGCAAACTTGATTTTTAAAACAACGTTTTTGAGTCAAAAAGATGCCATAGTGGAGAAAATTTCCGAACTACAGCGCCAAAAGATCGTCGTATTAATGCCAATGAAATAAGTGCGTTATCGGCAGATAATGTTTTGAATGGTGATGGTATTTCCTTAATCCTTGGAGTTCTTGCAGCCGCTTTGAACGACGCACTTTTGTCAAAGTTCCAAACGTTTGATGAAAAGACAACCAGTATCTTGCTTCCTCCTAAGTGTATCTCGCAAAGCGATCACTAGGATAAGAGCAGAGACATCAGGGCCCACAAAGAGGTATACAGGCAATCATTTTTCTCGCGAACCATTCGCGACTGGAATAGCAGGAAGTGCTAAATACCCTCAGCTACAAACTAGGGATGGGAAAAACCGACCGGTTAAAACCGTACCGGTATTTTAGTTTTGAATAACCGTTTTTTTTCGGTATTTATTTGGTGTCGGTTGTACCCGGTTTCTTTTAGTTATTGCCAAGAACCGGGTAAAAGAAACCGGTACGACTACTTCCTGTAGTACTGGTTCAAAAAGTGTTTTTTGTAAATAATTTAAAAAAATAAAAAATAGTAGACCCTAATATTTAGGGATATTCCTAAAATTTCCACTGCTGTGAAATATTAGGTCATCGCAGAAACTAAGAAAAGCGATCAGTGATAATTTAAAAAGAATCCCGGCAGTCAGAAACGCGCAACAAACGCGTGGCATAAGAACTTACGAACTGGTGCAGCTACTGAGGCATCGACGCACCTGTTGCCGTGTGGCGTGGCCTATTAGACGACGCGCGTGCACCGGCAGTGTACGAGACTTGCCTCCGTCTGGTCATGCGGCAGTTCCTTGCTGTCGTCGCCAGACATCGGTTGTCTCAAATGGCACCATCCCGAGTGTGGAAGTATTTCACGAATTATGGGAGCTGTGGGATACAATGCTCCATTTGCTTTTAAAGCTGAAAACGGGTGGAGGTACTACAAATATGCTATGTCATTTAAGGAGAAAACATCCAAAATGTTCCTTGGAAGAGAAGGTAAATTCGATTCATATACCTATTATGTAGGTGATGTACTCTAAACTTGGAATACTAACTTTTAATGTTATTATATTGTTATGCTAACAAGTTTTATTGATGTGATTACTTCAAATGGAGGGGTTTTATAATAACGAATATGGGTTTAGGTAACATTGATCATGTGGTGCGTCGCGAGGTAGCCGTGCGGTCTGAGGCTCCATCTCACGGACTGCACGTCTGCTTCAGACGGAGGTTAGAGTCCTCCCTCCTCCCTCGGTCATGGATGTATGTTGTCGTTAGCGTAAGTTAGTTTAAGTTAGATTAAGTAGTTTGAAAGTCAAGGAACAGATGACCTAAGCATAGGTGTCATAAGAACTCACACCCATTTGAACATTCTTTGATCGTGCGGTACAGAGCTTTCCTAATTCAATTTGCGTAAATTTACACTGACAACACTCATACAGTTAGTCGGAACTGTGACTTTATTCTTCGAAATACTTCTGCAGGACTGATTGAAGTTTATTTACTGACTGTAACTTATATAGGCTGTGTATATAACGAGATATTCGTATGCGCTGGCTCACAAGTCCAACTTACGGACTGGTTGGCTCAATATTCGCAACTGCCGGATGGAAATACTAGGCCAGTAAATCTGTATGCTTCGTATATCGTCTTCTACGGCCTCCTGGCTAGGATTACACACACTCAAGAAGGCGTAGTATTGGGAGGGGATCTTGCAAAATATGGAACGACTAGAGATTTGTCGTATAACGTAAATTTACCTAAATTTTAACTACATCTCGTAAGTTTCGGTTTCGGCCGAAACTAGAAGAACCGAAAATTCGATTACGGTTTCTGTTTCGGCCGCAAAATATGTTTCGTTCGAACTCTACTGGAAATAATAGCAATAAAAACCGAAAACCGGTTATTTAAAAAAAAAAAAAAACGGTTATCTTGAGCAATTATTACGGTGCGGTTACACTGGAGATGAAAATACCGGTATAACCGAAAATCGGTTGTTTCAGCGATAACCGCCAACCCTACTACAAACCGTGATATGCCATGCCGAGTATGGTTATAGGTGTAGATGTAGATTGACGCCTGCTCTTCCACGACTGCACGACACATTTACAAGAATTCCGATACGACAGAACCTCGATAAGCTACAGTGAGCAGGAAGGGAAACATCAGATATTGAAACTGCGCAGAGATTCGTGTTCCGCTTCTCACTTGGCACAGACGTGTTCAATGAAGGCAGCCCTTGCTGGTCGCGTTCCTCTGCCGTCTGCCGACTGGTTTGCCACCTCGACTTTCTTTTCCTCGCTCCGCCTACCTCGCTCGGCCCCTTTTTTTTGCGCACCTCTGCTATTTGCTGCATGTGTGCCTCTAATAAAGCTGACACGGCTGGGCAGATAAGCCGTTTAGCCGCAGAATCTGCCACTTACTCACCGCTGCCGCTAAGCCGCCAGGACACCGGGCCATTAGGAGCGTGGCCTGGCTCTTAAGAGTCTTCTGTTGTACACCAGACTCTGAAAGCCTCTGAATGCCGCATTGTCCTCCGCTCTTCCCGTCTGCATACCGAGCAGCGCTCCTACTCACTCACAGTTTGTACCAGTCAGAAATGGTCATTCTTACCTGATGGAAATCACCACAGGTGTTCCACAAGGATCTATTTTTGGACCCTTCTTCATTGTGACAAACGATTCACCTTTTTTTTCTTTACTCTTGTACTTATGTACAAAGATTACATCAAACATATTGGCATTATATTTTGCAAAAAATAATTTCGGACAGGAAGAAAAAACTTAAACCAAATCTACAGTGCATTAGATGGATGTCAGCATTTTAACATTATCGTGCTTATGACGTACTGTTTCAGCCACGATTTAGTGCATGGGCTACAGAAGTAACATGAAATACCGTAATTGCTTTCCCAGCCTTTATCATACATGGGATAATATCGATTAGCAACAACAGAACCCTTTTTCGTTTTAATGTATTGGCCACAATCTTCCTAAAAATATCAGTCTATATTACTTTTTAAAACACGAAGTACAGTCTGCAAACGTTTTAACAAGCCAATTGACCTATTTACATCCTTATTGCAACACGAAAAATAACCGACTGCAACTGCAGTTCCCAAGAATTCCTTTCCTGCGATCCATTTTGACACACCGTCTTTTCCATTAGTCCTAAGGTGTACTGCTGAATCTCCGCTCAGATCCCAGTCGGTATAGTATTCGGCCGCTTTCCTTTCCTTTCTCAGAGACGATACAAATAAGGACTTGGAGAACGGGTGAGAATTTTAATGCAGCGTGGCCCAAGTGCAATAGCTGGCACCTCTCGTCGTATATAGCTAGCACTGGCAACGGTGAGAGATGCCGCGAAATATACTGACTGGTACCTGCCAACATTTGTTGAGTCGAAACGTTGCACATGAACGCAGTATCAAGTTTACAGGCAGTACGAAAAAATTATTAATGTTCTGCTCTTTCGCCGTAATTTGTATGATGGAAAACCAATAAACCCAAGTTTGCACACAGGAAAGACGATACAACATGCTATAAAGATTGCCAAATCATGCTGTTATATCGAACAATTTTAGAAACATGCATTTACTACTCAAATGGACAAAAAACATGGAAATATACATTTGCATAAAAATCCGGTCTCTAGTAATTAGTAATTTCGACTGTTTTTACGGTGTTGTAGGAATGTTTATGGAATTTGGCTTATTATAAGGCTTGCCCATAAGTAGATATTGAATTTTTTTTTTTTAAGTCGCTACTATAGAAATAGTCCGTTCAGAAGTGTTGTGGATAATATACACGCTAACCATCGACTATCAACAGTACTTGAAAGTTTGAAGATTGCCTTGTACGTCGTAAAGCCGGTTTACTAACTAGAAATAAACTTATAGATATTCCTTTACGTATTGTCTCAGAGGCGATCTGTAAGTATTTTTCAACTTTCTATATATCACACCTGAAGTGTTAAACGCAATTTCTTATTCAGTATTACTAGTTTCAGTTCATTTCTGAGCCATTTTCAGATCTAAAAGACAGTAAGTAGCAATCTCTATCTCTATAAAAGCGAAAGGAAACTCATTCAGACACTCACTCACTGACTAAACACGAAATCTCGAAAACTACTTCACCTATGAAGCAGAAATTTGGCAGGACTATAGTTCATCGATAGAATACGTCAGCTAAGAAAGGATTTTGCGATAGGGCCTATACTTAAGGAGATGTCACGTCACAAACAATGAAAACTTCACCGTATTGCGGCACGTAATAGTGTGACTTTATTAGTCCACTATTTGAAAAGGAGAGAACTTAGCGACTTCCAACAAACTTCAAACATAATTTCAAACCTTTTTCTCGTTGACAACCCCAGTAAAAGGATGATAGGAAAAAAGTTTGTCGCTTACTACTTTTTCGGCGGTCATGAAGTAAAATTACGGCATTTGGCATGACTTTACAATTTATTACTCGTACACTGTTAATTGTATTCGCGAGAAATGTTACAGACAGTACACACATACACCACTGAACTTACATTCGAAATTTTATCATAGTACGACACACAGTTCATGAGATATGGAGTAATAAACAATTACGTTAATGAAAAACCGCCACATCACTCATGAAGTTTTGATTTGTTACGATTTTTCTACTAACTCTATTCGCGACGTATTTTGCAAAAGTTTTACACATGCACCACTGGATATATCTTCGAAATAATATCGTATTACGACATATAGTTCAAGTTCTGTGACGTCATAGATACTGAAATACCTGAAACTTCGCCCTAAAAAGCATGAGGTTGTAATTTACTACGTCTTTACTGTACTTAACATACGAACTTTGACAAAATTAATAAGTTTTCTCAGATCTTGCACAAGGTCAGAAAATACATACATGTTGGTATGGTACATGACAGATGGTGCCTTACATAAAACATTGCCCAGAAAGGGGAAGGTGGAAACGAACAGAGACATGGGAAAGAAAGAGATGAATGCAGATAGAGGAGGGAAGGGGAGGTGGACTAGGAGACTGTACAATAAATAAACACCCGGGCAACGCCGGGTTTACAGCTAGTTTAATATATGAACCGTTTAAGTATAATATTTTTACAACCGAGTACGGTAAATGAATTTTCTAATTTCTCGCCACTTTAACGCATCACTGTTTCTGGGAAAATATGCCTCATCTGAGCATTTGTCCAATTCAACAACTGTCATACGTTACGCATCGCAACATCCTTGAAAGATTACCAACAGTTCCATCGAACTTCTCCCAAAGGTATCACACGTTACGGTGATAACGCAAACTGTAAATTAGCAACAACCGCAGAACTGGGAATTAGCTGCAGTATCTCCTGTCGACGAGAGAGTAGAAAGAATTAATTTCTAAAACTTTAAGGACCTCTCTCTACTAAACATTGGGCATCAATTATGTTATTCTTTGGAAACATGAGAGTAGCAGTAATTACTGAAAATATTCTATTAGAACAAATGGATATTAGGAAAGTTAGATCAAGCACAGAAAAACGCAGAGAAAAACAACGTGAATATTTCCCATAAAGTAGCTGAAGGAAAGCTGCGGAACAAAAGAGAGATTTTTAATACTTTCAAATTGACAACAAGGTGAGACAAATTACGTTTTTATACTCAACATCCACAAATTACTCTATGGCGTTACTGTTTACTGCTGATACAATATTGTTAACAGCTGATGATGAAACACACTGCAAACGGCATATTTTACCCACAACAGCTAAGTTATAGAAACTGTCAGTATGTCAAAGAACAATAAAATTATGGTTTTCGAGGCCAACGGGAGTAATAAACGATCAGGAAATAAGAAGGGACAGTAGAAGCAACTGAAAGAACTATGTCACAAGAATGGAAGACGTCAGAATACATAAATTAATCATGCGTATTACCCAGTGCGCAGAAGATCGTAAGGAGGACCGAAAATGTCCACTACTTATTTATGAAAACATTCTGGAGAATAACGATCTTGTATAATTACAATTAGTTTAAAATCCGTCTAGGTCGCATTTATTTCTTTTGGTGATCGGTTTCGACCTTTTTAGCAAGTCATCTTCATACTACTGAAGACCAGTCGCCGCTGGAAATGACCGGGTAAAATCGTCGAAACGGTCAGAAATGCGATCTAGAGCGATTGTAAATTATTTTTTGAGACCAATAATTGTAAACAAGTTGGCATAATAAGCTCAAGCCTAATATGTGCTGAGAGGAAAAAGACGACGACGTATGATATTAAGAATATATTGATTTTTTTAGTAAACGTTACATAGTAAGTATACTGACTATATCTGTAAAAATCGATGAGTGTACGTATGTATGTTTGTTCCCCCAGCTGGGGACCCTGTGGAGTTTGGTAGCGATCGGATCAACATGATTATTAATTTAAAGAAGTTAACACGAAATATGCAACACTAATTACTCTTTCAAAAGCTATTTACTCTTTGACTTTTCCAACTTTACCAAATATCAGAAAAATGCTTCTATTGTGCGCTATGTTCTAAGTAATATGATTCAACATAATGAGTACCATGCCTCAAATCACTAGGTATGTATTATACCAGCTGCAAGTATCCGGCTTTGCCCGGGTTTAAAATAAGGTTTTCTGTAGAAGCGTACAAAAATGCGTCTTACATGTATAGAGATTGCAATCGAAGTCTGTAAGTAGAGTACTCTCCCCCATGCACCGAACGAAATTTTATGTAGACAGTGCCCTTCCTGTTGTTTTGAAGGTCAATTGTGCAAAATTTCATCTAGATCAGTGCGAAGATATTGATTTACATGGACACGTTGAAAACGCACTTCCATTTTTTCTCAAATTTTCCGGTTGGTTTTCTAAAATATCGAACGAAACTTGCTTAAGAACCTTCCCCATGTAATTTTGTGTACGTCTACCAAATTTCACGTTATTTGGTTGTCTGGATCTTGAGTTATAAGAAAACACACAGACAGAGAACAAATGCGTCTTATAAGTATAGAGATTTCTAATGAAATTGTGTTGGACTGCTATTCATTGTTAATTTTTCCGTGGACATAGTGCGTTATAAGCGTTTGTAAACCAGCACTTTTGTATACGTCACAATGAGTGATTTTAGTTTCATATGTACGAATAATCATTTCATTCCCAGCAACTTGATTTGTTTGTCATTAAAATATAACTTATCATATGTGATTTTACTTCTTTCATAGCTGAGGAATGTCTTAACAAAATTGTATTAGGATCTGAATAAACAGACAACTTTTGAAAGTGTCTTCTGTTGCCAGAAACCTCAGGGTAATGACAAAGCACACATTCGGTGGAATCGCCCTTCACTATCGTGAAGTTCTGTAACGAAAGACAATGCTACGTTTATAGCTTCTGTGCATTTGGAAAAATGCTTTTGATAATGTTGACTGTAATATAAATTCCGAGGGTAGCAGCGGTAAAATGTAAGGAAAGGAAAAGTTGTACGACCTGTACAGAAACGAGACAGCAGTTTTGAGTCGAAGGGCACTTGTTCGGAAGGGAGTAAGACAGGTTTGTAACCTTTCTCGACGTTATTCAATCTGAGAGAGCAAGGAGAAATTTGGAAACGGAATTAAAGTTTGTCGATGACGTACTTAGTAACTGCGTCGGAGACAGCGAAGCACCTGGAAGAACAGTGTATTGAAAGGAGGGCAGAAGATGAACAAGGGTAATGGAACGTAGTCTAAGAAATGAGGCGATGCTGAAGGAATTACATTAGAAAACGAGGCAAGGGTGTAGATGATATTTATTGTTTGGGCAATAAAATAACTTATGATGGTCGAAGTAGAGAAGGTAAAAAATTCAGAATGCCTATGGGAAGAAAAGTATTTATGAAAAGAACTTTGTTGTATCTAGTATTTATTTAAATTTTAGGAAGTCTTCTATGAAGGCGTTTGCTTGGATTGTAGTCTTGTACGGACGTGAAACGCGCACGATAAGGAGTTGAGACAAAAAGGTGATAGAAGATTTCGAAATTTTATGCTACAGGAGAATGCTGAAAATTAGATGGCAAATTTTGTTACTAATGAGGAGGTACTGAAAGGAATTGGGAAGAAAAAATATCTATTTTTTAGTGTTACATAGATTGTAAAACATTAGTGTGAGAGTGAAGTAACAGTAAGATTATGGACGCGAAGTGTCAGAGATATTCTCTACCTGTTTGTGCGCAATGCTGTGAACAGTCATAAAATTCGTGGAATGTTGATTATGATATTGTAGGAAATATTTCTCTTGTTCTGGTTTATCTCAAAGTACGATAAAGTACTGATTTATACGCTGGATTTAGGGTAAGTTGTAATTCTCACCGAAGCAACGAAAAATTAAGAGTGCAATGAAGAGAGGCCGCGTAATCATTTGATGGCAAACGTAGACGCATACATCAAGATGACAACTGGGTTTAGCTTTGTGTTATGAATGGCCCTCTTCAAGATGAACAAGTTTTATTGAAACTCTTTTAAAATCCAGGTTTTATTTTTCCAAGTAAACAGTTTTAAGTGCGTCACTCTGTATACTAATCAGGGAAAAACAGTAAGTTGCAGAAGCCGACGCCAGTGGCGTAAAGTGTAGCACTGAAACGAAGATCTCCGAACCTGGAGTAAAAATGAGAAAACATTTTTCCTGAAATTGTTTGCATGTGATTAACATTCTTCTGTCAGCCTACAACTGAACTGCACACTGCTGACAACGAATATTGGTATTTGTGTGTGTGTGTGTGTGTGTGTGTGTGTGTGTGTGTGTGTGTGTGTCTTTGTGCTTCAGTACTGCTCGGAAAGTAGAGAAGATCCAACGGAGAGCAGCGCGCTTCGTTATAGGATCATTTGGTAATCGTGAAAGCGTTACGGAGATGATCGATGAACTCCAGTGGAAGACTCTGCAGGAGAGACGCTCTGTCGCTCGGTACGGATTTTTGTCGAAGTTTCGAGAACATACCTTTACCGAGGAGTCTAGCAGTATATTGCTCCCTCGTACGTATATCTCGCGAAAAGATCATGAAGATACAATCAGAGAGATTAGTGCCCACACAGAGGCATACCGACAATCCTTCTTTCCGCGAACAATACGTGACTGAAATAGGAGGGAGAACCGATAGTCGTACTCAAGGTACCCTCCGCCACACACCGTCGGGTGGTTTGCGGAGTATGGATGTAGGTGTGTGTGTATTTTTTGTGTGTTGTCGTTAGTGTAAGTTAAAGTAATTTGTTTACGTCTAGGGGCTGATGACCTTAGCAGTGTAGTCCATCAGGTACATAAATATTTTATTGAAGATAGACACTTTAGCTAATAGTTGGATCTCAGTGAAAGTTTCGAGACATTTTTGATTAGACTCCAAGCTTGAGTTTCTTATACAAGATGCTTTCAATCAGTAGTGCACCAGTATATCTCTACTAAGAGAAAGAATTAGTTGATACCAAACATTCTAACAAGGAAAGTACTTGGGCTCGAACAAAGACATATACACCAAAATCGTATGAGAGATAATGTAAAGGTCCCTCATTGCACTAATGATACGCCCGCATCTGCAAAACTCTGCAGTCGTCCGTTAGAGGCCTCTGCGTGTGCCATGCCGCATTGCACTTTGACCTGTCGGTTCGCCAGTAAGGACGGTGCAGTGTGCCTCTGAAGTTGCGTTTTGTGACGTTATTTGTGTGGTGAAGCGTCAGATGGGGCTGCGATTGCTAATCAATCCTGCTAAAGTATTGCGATTGGTTGACATGAAGTTACAAAGAATCCTTCTTCGTGAATATGGTATTAGTGTAGAAGATGAATCATTTGCATGCTTTCTCGTATCTGTTATGGTACAGAAATATGAGCATAAGTTAGATACTGTTGTAACACTAACACATAATCATGATAATAGGGATGATAATGACGAAGAACTCATTGCAAGCGGTAGTGCTACGGTAAGTGCTGGAAGAGGCGATGGAAGCAGTGGCAGTGAATACCAACAGTCTTTCGGGAAGGAGGTTAAAGTTGCAACTATCATCACGGCTTTTGATGACAATTCGCTAGAGAACATGTACGATGAGTATTACATACGTTATAGTTAAGATATCTGCATCACGTATGGCGTCTACAATTACATCTACAGTGCTATCTAGAGCATGATTGCAGAGCTTTGCAGAAAAACGACACCCACCAGCACATTGAGGTGTACGTAGAGATCCTGTAACCAAACGGTCATACAGATATGTTTGTTCGAGCCCATGTACTTTCCTTGTAACACATGAACGAATCGCTTAGGGAGACCGAGACACGAATACAGTAAGTAGTTTTCCGTTCGTACTCAGAGATAAAGCGGTCTGCACAGGTCAGGGTAGGGTGGAGTGAAGGCTTAATCATAACATTTTATCAAGAGTACTCGACACCAATTTTACTTTTCAATTTTTTCTCTCCATGAATGAACGGTAACCACCACTTTTCGTCATTAATAAATTTTATTAGCAACTATTTTTCTAGCGTGCAAAATTGGCAAGTAAATATCTGGAACTAAATTCTGTCAATGAAAAAACATTTTCAGACAGTCAAATGCATGCGGTAGCACAGTTTCTCGGGCCACGGAAGGTCGAGTCACTCCGTCTCCAAACAGGGGTGATTCCGTTATTAGCGAACGTGCTATTGCTAGTAAAAGAACCCTTCTGAATACCCATTCTGTTGCATCAGCCATGTGTGAAAGTAGTATAGACTTTCTGCTACAGTAGCAACGGTAACAAAAGCGAAGAACTGAATGAAATTGACACATGACTTGCGACGTGCAACGCTGGACACATTACTAAATATAAAAGCATACATCTTCACAGCAAGCGCCGAATTATTCTTTTCTTGTTGCACTACATTTACTTTACCCAGAGGCGTTTCAAGGCATCAGTGAGTTCTAGAAATTATATTTGTATTTTAAATGATGGATTATTAACAGTTTACGTATTTAAAAAAAATGATTACGAGTTTAGGTTTTGCTGTTCTTCCGATACGGACACGTTGAAATCGCACAATTCTTACATTTATGCGATTTTTTGTTTTTTTATTTTATTTTTACTTTTTTAAATGTTGCAAAAGTAATGAACTGCAAAGAAATTACACAAATGCAATAATTTTGCTACTCCAACCAGCGACCATACAGGAGCAACGACAGAATCAAAAATCGCAACCTGTAAGTAACGACTCATTTATTTTATGTTTATAATCTGTAATCTGTATTTTATGTTTATAATCTGTAATCACTGCATCTAAAAAGTAAACTGAAATTTCTCTCAACCACTTATGATGCCTTAAAACCTAAAAATAAAAAAATAAAAAACGTGCTTTTGGGTAAAATAAATTATAGCACGAAACGCCCTTTTCATTTCCAACAATATATGAGAAAGGTTTGTTATAAATAAGCAAAATAATACACCTCACCGATGCCACATTTTTAGTCCACTTTAGGTTACGGTAGTAACAGCTCGAAATTTAAATGAAAATATCGGCGTAACCGAATTTGTAGAGGAGAAAATTCTCTACAACCTTGCTCTGTTATGTTATTTCCAGAATTCGCACTGTTTCACAGATATTTGCAAAAAATACGGCGTTTTACATTCTCACTTCATTTTTCGTAAACCAAGATAGGCAAAGAAAATAAACTTGAAAATGAGGAAAACTGTCACTGCAAGATAGGTGATATTATTTTAAAGGAAGAAAATAATGAAAATATGGGAGATATATTAAAAAATAGATTAAAGTGATAAATTTTAACAAAAAAAAGTGGAAGGAGTATTTCTGTCAGAGATAAACTCAAATATCAAATAATATTAGCTGTTTGTTAAAATACGTACTTGTCGAGTGCATAGATACTACCACAGTAATAGAGTCGTAATCATATCGTCCAGAATTTTTAATTATTTATATTTTCGATCAAAATGTTTGCAATAAAATTGTAAAAATACAGGATAACCTAAATCACGTCAGTGCGATTTTTTTTTTGGTGTGGTGAAAAAGTAGAGAACGTGTTTTTTGGATTTCAATCGATCGTCACTTTAAAACAGGAGTGTTAATTACAATTTGATGTTTAATTAGGTCGAAAACTTTATTCAGGTTATTCTAAATCGTATGTCCTCGTTCAGTGTTGATGGTATCACCATAGACTCGCAAATTTCGACTGATTGTCAAAATGTTCAAATGTTTGTAACTATAGGTCCTCACTAGAGTACTCTGGTTGTTAGTCGCTAGGCTTACAAGCTGCTTACACTAACTTAAACGGGAACACACACACACATCTGAGGATCAAACAAAGCACAAATACACCCGAAATATTGCCTCGACACAGCTGATGGTCAAAAATATTAAACACCGCACACGAAAATAGTGCACGGACGTTTTTCTGCCATCACTTGTTTCGTGCATTTACTGCTACACCAGTGTGAAAGAGTCTCACACAAAATGAACATCTGTTGTTCAATCAAGGGCGATAATGAACGAACCACGAAGTTTTTCATTTCCAATTACACCATAAACCGATACTCCGGCACGCTTTCGAGCAAACATTACAGCGCAATAACGCTACCACCATACGTCAACTTAGTATTTTGGTTTCGAGCAAATTTGTTTAATTTCTTTATTAGATATTTCCGCAGGGGATATTATTTATAAGTTTTTTAACGAAATATCCGCCATTTGATTGTTTTCGTCAATTTATTGCTATACAATTAGGTTTTCGGCAGTGTAATCATTTTCAAATATTTTCAGGCTTAATATCGTCTGATACGCCTAAACTGGCATATCATCGTCATATGAATGTCCGTTTGGCTTTACAAAACCAGTAATCAGTTTGCAAAAAAATAAAATAATAATAAATAAATAAAAACCTGAAAATACTTTTCGTAGCAATAAATCTATTTTCAGTTTTTAATAACTCTTATAAACTGACAACCGGTTTTGTTAAACCAATACAGCAACACAATTTATTCTCAGTTTTAAATTATTTCTTATAAACTGACAACTGCTTTTGGAAAAGCCAAACGTACAGCGAGTCTAAAAGCGCGAAATACGTATTACTTGAGCAAATTCACGGACATCCGGTAGAAGCCTCTTAAAAAAACACCTGTATGCTGACTCTGCCTCTCAGTTTATTTATTTGTTAATGAAATTTGTCATAAATAATATATCCCCGTTTCTACAAAAAATAGTACATGCAGTACTACGAACAAATACGATCTATATAATTTGCTCATGGCAGGAAGACAAGCTGAACAAGGCATTAAAAGCACTCACTTTAGTTCAAAAAGGGGTCCCCTATTCAGAAACATTTTCAATAATTTAACAGCAACCATGAAAAATTTAGCTACAAATAAAGATCAGTGTAAGAGGATCCTGAAAGACATTAGTGACGAACTGCTTCAACTCAGCTGACGAATTTCTGAATAGAACAAAATGATGTATGTGTTTATATTATTAGTGTTATTATATCAACATGTAAAATAATAACAATAATATTTTCACATGTTGCACATCCACGATGATCTCTTCAACACGGATACATGGTACGGTCTAATCTAATCGATGATATACGGTTTAAAAGTTTTTGTTCTTTGGGGCCTGAAGCATAATGAAGGTCATATAATGACATTTTACTAAAGAAATTCCAATTTGCTGATAAGTTTAGATATTTTTATTAAGTCACAACAGACTGTTTCGGCACATTAATGCCATTTTCAAGTGACCCGCAGATATTTGTAATAATTTTTACATAGTTTTCGTACTTGTAATTATAAATCTTATTCTTAAAGTAATAATAACAAAGGTTTTTTACTTACGTGTAGATGCAAGGACGTGCATATATCATCGAATCAGACTGTCTTCTGGTGTAATGAAATTGTTATAATATTTTAAATTACGTTTGACAGTTTCGATGATATACATGTTTACATACTATCTTTTAATGGTGACAAAGATGATCTTTTTATCGCAACTACAACTGATAGCAATAAAAAGATCGTCTTTGTCACCATCAAAAGATAATATGTAAACATGTAAAAATTCAAATTCTGTAAATCTATCGGACCAAACTGCGTGGTCATCAGTCCGTAGCTTACAAACTACTTAAACCTAGGTAAACTAACCTAAGGACAAACACACACACACACACCCATGCCCCAAGGAGGACTCGAACCTCCACGGCGAGAAACCGCGCGCGCTCCAGAGCGAGGTGCTTTAGAGCGCTCGGCTACTCCACCGCGGCTGTAAACATGTATCATCTAAACTGTCAAACACAATTTAAAATATTTTAACAATTTTATAACACCAGAAGACAGTCTGATTCGATGATATATGCACGTCATTCCATCTACAACTAATTAAAAAAACTTTTGTTATTACTTTAAGAAGAATATTTATAATTACAACTACGAAAACTATGTAAAAAGTATTACCTATATCTGCAGGTCACTTGAAAATGGCATTAATGCGCCGAAACAGTCTGTTGTGACTTAATAAAAGAATCTAAACTTAGCAGCAAATTGGAATTTCTTTAGTAAAATATACAGTTCAGGCGTATCAGACAAACTTGGCTAAACCCGAAGACGTAATTGTGCAGTAACAAATTAACGAACAACAGTTGACGGTGTAAATTTCCTTTAAGTACGAGTCCCGTTGTACTGTAACAAGAAAAAGTCGTTCGTTGCGTATAACTAGAGGGTACGCAGTAGCGATTAACCTTCGCGAAACGGCAGCACGAAAACTCGCGGTGACGTCCACAACGCATCAGACACCCACTGCAGTGTTGAAACAAACGACAGTCGCTACTACGTCCTGCCGGCTTCGCGACTCACGACGTACTGAGCTCAGCGCGGCTCTCGCAGTGGCCGTTCCCCCACCACGCGGTCGCCGCGCTCTCCGAGACCTGCCGAGCGCGGCCGAACGTGCCCGAAGTCCACTGCGCCTTATTTATCGTGGAAAGCGGCGCTCTTTAAAACGCGCCATAACTTCCGTGTCGCATTGACTTTTTAGTGCAGCGCGTGGAAGTCGCGAGCAGTAAAATAAAAACAATAACGTGCTAGGCGGGAGAGAAGAAACTTTCGTTTCGAAATGACGTCCGCTTACAGTTCTAAACTACGAAAGGAGCCGACGCGTCATAATTTCCTGCTAGCCAAAAGCAGCGACGATTCGTTTGCGGAAAAGTCTTGCGTGAAATGAATGGGAGAGTAAGTGAAAGAATTATTGCTAAAAAGGACGCACCGAGAAAGTAAATGGTGATCAAAAAGCCAGTATAAATTTGAAAACTTAATGTTCAAATGTATGTAAATTTATCGGACCAAACTGCGTGGTCATCAGTCCGTAGCTTACAAACTACTTAAACCTAGGTAAACTAACCTAAGGACAAACACACACACCCATGCCCCGGGGAGGACTCGAACCTCCACGCCGAGCAACCGCGAGCTCCGCAGCGAGACGCTTTACACAGCTCGGCTACTCCACCGCGGCGAAAACTTAATAAATCACGGAATAAAGTAAATAGAGAGGTATAAATTGACACACCTGATTGGAATAACATGGGGTTTTATTAGAACAAAGGAAAAGAAATGTTTTAAATGTTTGTTAAGCTTATGGGACTTAACTACGGGGTCATCAGTCTCTTAACTACTTATCAACTACCTTATACTAAAGACGGCACAAATATCCATGCCCGAGGGGGGATTCGAACCCCCGACCGTAGTGGCCGTGCAGACCGTGACTGGAGCGCCGGCAAATATATATATATATATATATATATATATATATATATATATATATATATATATATATATATATGTGTGTGTGAAAGATCTCTTGCGCGCGTCGTTTGGTGATGATCGTGTGCTCAGCCGCCACTTTCGTCATGCTTGGCCTCCCAAGTCCTCAGACCTCAGTCCTTGCGACTATTGGCTTTGGGGTTACCTGAAGACGCAAGTGTATCGTGATCGACCGACATCTCTAGGGATGCTGAAAGACAACATCCGACGCCAATGCCTCATCATAGCTCCGGACATGCTTTACAGTGCTGTTCACATTATTCTTCCTCGACTACAGCTATTGTTGAGGAATTATCGTGAACATATTGAGCATTTCCTGCAAAGAAGACCATCCTTGATTTTTTATGCTAATTACGGCTTTTCTGATCAGATGAAGCGCCATCTGTCGGACATATTTTGAACTATCGTTTTTTTTTTTTTTGTTGTTTTTTTTTTTTTTTTTTTTTTTTTTTTGTTTTTTTGGTACTAATAGAACCGCATGTCATTCCAACATTCCAAGCATGTGTCAATTTTTACCTCTCTATCTACATTATTCCGTGATTTATTAACTTTTCATATTTATACTGACTTTTTCATCATCCGTTACGTCAATCATATCACTACCATGCTTCTGTGCCTATGAGGAGTGGCCACTCCCATGAACCACAGACATTGCCGAGGTGGGGTGGCTTGCGTGCCTCAACGATCCAGATAGCCGTACCGTAGATGCAACCACAGCGGAGGGGTATCTGTGGAGAGGCCAGACAAACGTGTGGTTCCTGAAGAGGGGCAGCAGCCTTTTCAGTAGTTACAGGGGCAACAGTCTGGATAATTGACTGAGCTGGCCTTGTAACATCAGCTAATGTGGCTTTGCCACGCAGTTACTGCGAACGACTGAAAGCAAGGGGAAACTACAGCCGTTACTTTTCCCAACGAAATGCAGCTCTACTGTATCAACATACAATGATGGCAGCCTGTCGGGTAAAATATTCCGGAGGTAAAATAGTCCCCCATTCGGATCTCCGGGCGGGGACTACTCAGGAGGATGTTATCATCAGGAAAGACAATACTGGCATTCTACGGATCGGAGCGTGGAATGGTAGATCCCTTGATCGGGTAGGGAAGCTAGAAAATTTAAAAAGAGAAATGGATAGGTTGAATATAGATATAGTGGGGATTAGTGAAGTTCGGTGGCAGGATGAACAGGATTTCTGGTCAGGCGAGTACAGGATTATAAATACAAAATCAGTTGGGGGTATTACAGGAGTAGGTCTGATAATGAATAAGAAAATAGGAATGCAGGTAAACTACTATGAGCAACACAGTGATCGCACTATCGTGGTCAAGATAGATACGAAGTCAACACTGACCACAATAGTACAGGTTTACATTCCAATTAGATAATATTTTCAACGCCCCTCATGAACTGCAAACATTGCCGAGGTGGGGTGGTTTGCGTGCCTCAACGATGCAGATAGCCGTACCGTAGGTGCAACCACAGCGGAGGGGTATCTGTGGAGAGGCCAGACAAACGTGTGGTTCCTGAAGAGGGGCAGCAGCCTTTTCAGTAGTTACAGGGGCAACAGTCTGGATAATTGACTGAGCTGGCCTTGTAACATCAGCTAATGTGGCTTTGCCACGCAGTTACTGCGAACGACTGAAAGCAAGGGGAAACTACAGCCGTTACTTTTCCCAACGAAATGCAGCTCTACTGTATCAACATACAATGATGGCAGCCTGTCGGGTAAAATATTCCGGAGGTAAAATAGTCCCCCATTCGGATCTCCGGGCGGGGACTACTCAGGAGGATGTTATCATCAGGAAAGACAATACTGGCATTCTACGGATCGGAGCGTGGAATGGTAGATCCCTTGATCGGGTAGGGAAGCTAGAAAATTTAAAAAGAGAAATGGATAGGTTGAATATAGATATAGTGGGGATTAGTGAAGTTCGGTGGCAGGATGAACAGGATTTCTGGTCAGGCGAGTACAGGATTATAAATACAAAATCAGTTGGGGGTATTACAGGAGTAGGTCTGATAATGAATAAGAAAATAGGAATGCAGGTAAACTACTATGAGCAACACAGTGATCGCACTATCGTGGTCAAGATAGATACGAAGTCAACACTGACCACAATAGTACAGGTTTACATTCCAATTAGATAATATTTTCAACGCCCCTCATGAACTGCAAACATTGCCGAGGTGGGGTGGTTTGCGTGCCTCAACGATGCAGATAGCCGTACCGTAGGTGCAACCACAGCGGAGGGGTATCTGTGGAGAGGCCAGACAAACGTGTGGTTCCTGAAGAGGGGCAGCAGCCTTTTCAGTAGTTACAGGGGCAACAGTCTGGATGATTGACTGAGCTGGCCTTGTAACATCAGCTAATGTGGCTTTGCCACGCAGTTACTGCGAACGACTGAAAGCAAGGGGAAACTACAGCCGTTACTTTTCCCAACGAAATGCAGCTCTACTTCGTGAATACATGATGATGGCGTCTTCTCGGGTACACTATACCGGAGTAAAATATTCCTCGGATTCAGAAAGTATCGCTCTTGCGAAACACAGATCGCTCTTCATTCACATGAAGTGTTAAGTGCCATCGACAAAGGATCTCAAATCTATTCCATATTTCTGGATTTCGGAAAGGCTTTTGACACTGTACCCCACAAGTGGCTTCTAATGAAATTGCGTGCTTATGGAATATCTCCCGAATAGTGCGATTGGATTCACGATTTCTTATCAGAAAGGACACAGTTCGTTGTAATTGACGGTAAGTCATCGAGTAAAACAGAAGTGATATCTGGCGTTCCCCAGGGAAGCATTATAGGTCTCCTACTCTTCCTTGTGTTTATAAACGATTTAGGAGACAATCTGAATAGCTCCCTTAGACTGTTCGCGGATGATGCTGTTGTTTATCGGTTAGTAAAGTCAACAGAGTATCAAAAGCAACTGCAAAGCGATTTAGACAAAATTTCTGCATGGTACGAAAATTGGCAATTGCCACTAAATAAAGAAAAGTGTGAAGTAATACACATGACCACTAAAAGAAATCCGCTGAACTCTAATTACGCGATAAATCAGTCAAACCTTAAGGTCGTAAATTCTACCAAATACCTAGGAGTTACAATTACGAACAACTTAGACTGGAGAGAACACACAGAAAATATTGTGGGGAAGGCGAACCATAGGTTACGTTCGAAGATGCACCAGCTCCACCAGAGAGTCTGGCTACATCACACTTGTGCGTCCTCTCCTGGAGTACTGTTGCCCCTTGTGGGACCCTCACCAGGTGGGACTGACGGAAGATATTGATAAGGTCCACAGAGGGGCAGCTCGTTTTCTTTTATGACGTTACCGGGGGGGGGGGGGGGAGCGTCACGGAAATGTTGCACGCTTCGATATGGAAATCATTGAAACAAAAACGTTATTCGTTGTATGAACAGCAAGGTGAACGCATTATCGTAGCAAAAGTAGATACCGACCACGGTACAAGTTTGTATGCCAGCTAGTTCTGACAGTGATGAGGAGATTTAAAACAAAAATGATGAGATAAAAGAAGTTATTCAGTTAGTTAAGGAAGAGGAAAACTTGATTGTGATAATGGAGAAGGAAAGTAGTAGGTGTATATAGACGGGGGAAAATGAATGAAAGAGGAGATTGCCTGGTAGAATTTCGCACAGGGCACAATTTAATCACCACGAAACTCTTGGTTTAAGAATCATGAAAGGAGGTTCCATACGTGGAAGGGACCACGAGACACTGGAAGGTACCAAAATGATTTTTAATAATAAAGCATAGATTTAGAAACGAGGTTTAAAACTGTAAGACATATCCAGGAGCAGATATAGACACTGCCTATGGCTTATTCCTCATCAACTGTCGAGAAAAACTCAAGAAAATGCAAGAAGGTATAAAAGTAAGGAGAAAGAACCTGCATAAATTGAAGGAATCTGAGATTTTCGAGAGTTTGAAGGATTGACTGAAATGTGCGAAAGTAATACAGTAGAAGAATGGTTAGCTTTGAAAGATGAAATAATGAAGGCTGCAGAAGTTCTAATTGGTGGAAAGACAAGGCATAGTAGAAGCCCTTGGATAACAATGAGATACTCAACTGATGAAAGGAGAAAATTTAAAAATGCACGTTATAGCATTAATAATATTTCTTTGACAGGGTCGCATAGTATTTTATAATTCCTTTTCTTTCCACGTAACCTGTTTCAGATCTCGTAGAATAATTTATAAAATATTTATCTTGCCCTACAACATGTGCAGCTGACATAAAAATGCAACAATGAAGGAACCAAAAACAGCACAGACGACTAAAAATGAGATTGACTGGAAATGCAGATGGGTGAAGCAGGAGTGGCTATGGGGCAAATGCAGGTCCGTAGAAGAATGTATAACTGGGAGAAAGACAGATACCGCCTGCATGAAACGAGAGACGTTTAGAGGAAACAAAAGCATGTGCGTGTATGTCAAGACCTCAGATGGAAAACCAGTACAGCCGAAGAAGGGAAATCTGCGAGCTGGAAGGAATTATAGAGCGGCTACACAAGGGAAATGAAGGCAGCATCGTAGAAATTTAAGAGGACGTAGTTGAAGAAGGGGGTGATATTGCGAGAAGAATTCGACAGACTACAGAAGGCCAATGAAAGTTACACAATTCGAAAGATTGTTAGTCGTAGATTTCACGAATATAAATATTATGTGTGCATTTAGCCATTAAAAGTGGTAAAAGGAAGTAGAAATTTTCCTAACTACAGCTGGGATCAAGTTCTACATTCTCCAACAATCAGCTCACTGATTGGCTATTAGCCTCGACCAAAGACGCTGTAATGCAGCGCATCTGCAGTATTAAAATAACGTATAAGTGTATATCGAAACATGGAGTGCTCCCAACTCACTTTCTTGTGCCGTTCAAATGCTTCATTTTCGCAGTGACTAAGAGTGGTTAAAGGAAATGGATGTTTTCATATGAATGCCGATATAAAGGGAGAGGCATCTAGCGGTGCTTGGGTGGAACTATGAAGTCGAAAATGCCGATATAAAGGATGATGCGCCGGGAGAGGCATGTAGCGGTGCACGGGTGGGACTACGAAGCCAAAATGTTGTCACCTATGGAATTCTGAATATCGCAGTATCGAAATAACATTATTTCTTGGCGTTGTATAAATATACAAACACCTAAATTGTAGTTCCATTTCAAATATTAGGCTAATGAAAGTTATATAATTCGAAAATGGCATGAGAAGTATATACTTCCGTTTTTATTTGTTGTTATTGTGTCAGACATTTTCCTTAATACGTAAAAGATACCGTTTCATACCTCCCAGTGCCGGTTAAAATTTACCAAATATCCCAGCGGCCTCCTATGATAATGTTAGCAACAGATGCTAAATAGTGAGAATCCTGTGAGTCTTCATTTTAGCCAATCGCTTGACAACGCTGATGATTTCTCATGGAATCTTCGCTTTACGAGGGCAATTATTTTTACTGAGCGGACGAGGGTACATACAAGAACCTGTCAACCATAAAGCAGGAACAGCATTATTTGTTTACTTCATGCTCTGTACGATACACTAATCGAGTCATTCTATGTGGTTCGAACAAATGGGCAAAGATTTTCTATCGTGTTGTTGATGTTGCCAACATAAACACGCGAGGCCACCGACATGATACGTAAAATTTTACTCCCAGTGACCATTGTAAACACAATTAGTTGATTTTCGACCACAGGCAATACTAGTTTTCATGAATGGGAAGTCAGTTTCCTTTCTTAAAATTTGGCGTTCAGTATGTTAGTTTTTGTGATATGTATTGTAAACACTCGAAAATGGCGTAGTAGTACGCCGAAACTAGTCGTGTGTCTAATAAATGCTTAAAGTGACTGTTGGCTTATAAGCATATTAATCATACGTGTAGCAAATTAATTATGTTTAATAAGTCGAGGTTGCAAAAAACTAACACGAATTATTTGCAGACGAATGGGAAAAGTGGTAGAATCCGACCTCGGCGATGATCAATAAGGATTTTGGAGAAATGTGGGAACACGTGAGGAAATACGATGTATCTTAGAAGATAGGTTGACGAAAGGCAAACCTTTTGTAGAACAGACCACAAACAACAAATGTTATGTAGAAATCCAGCTAAACGCTGATTTCACACTTAGTCATTACTGGGGGTCTTGGATTGAGGGTGCTGCTATGTTGTGAGAGAATTTTGACAAAATTAGAGAGTTCGGACTTTCTTTGGATCCAGCTGACGCAAGTGCAATTTCCGAAGCACAGGAACTTCTACTACTGGAGAAAATACAAACATTTCACAGACAACTGTATCGTTTCCATAGTTACATGTGCCCGACTGCAGCTATTAAACGATTAGAAGAACAAGTTCGGAAAAGGAAAAATAGCGGGAGGTTTACACTTATGGCAAGGAACAGTTAGATGACTTTGTCAGAGACAAACACGAGTCTAGTCTTCAAAACAATCCAGACATTGAGTAGCCATTGCTAGTGAATACAAAGTTTGCCTGATGATTTCTGTGTATGTCTACATCTACATCTACATAGATACTCTGCAAATCACATTTAAGTGCCTGGCAGAGGGTTCATCGAACCACCGTTATACTATTTATCTCCCGTTCCATTCTCGAATAGCGCGCGGGAAGAAAGAACACCTGAATCTCTACGTTCGGGCTCTGATATCTCGTATTTTACCCTGATCATCATTTCTACCTATGTAAGTGGGAGTCAACAATATATTTTCGCATTCGGAGGAGAATGTTGGCGATTGGAGTTTCATAAGTATCCCACGCCGCAGCGATAAGCGCCATTGTTGTAATGATTGATTCCCATCCCAGATCCTGTATCATTTCCGTAACGCTGTCTCCCCTGTATGGTGACAATACGAAACGAGCTGCCCTTCTCTGGACTCTTTCGATGTCCTCCGTCAAACCCACCTGATAAGGATCCCGCACTGGGCTGCAATACTCCAAATGAGGAAGGACAAGCGTAGTGTATGCAGTTTCTTTAGTAGTTCTGTTGCATCTTTTAAGGGTCCTATCAATAAAATGAAGTCTTTGGTTCCCATTTCCTACGATATTATCTACGTGTTCTTTCCAGTTTAAGTCTCAAGTAATAGTAATTCCCAGGTATTTTGTGGAGTTTACGGCCTTCACTTTTGATTGCTTTATCTTGTAAACAAAGTTTAACGGATTTCTTTTCGTACTTGTGTGGACGACTTCACACTTCTCATTATTTAGAGTAAATTGCCAATTGTTACACCGTATTGATATCTTATTCAGATTGTTCAGCATTTGTTTTTGATCTTCATATGATTTTACTAGGCGGTAAATGACGGTGTCATCTGCATACAACATAAGAGACCTACTTAGACTTTCTCCCAAATCGTTTATGTAAATAAGGAACAGCAGAGGACCAATAACACTACCCTGTGGAACGCCCGATATCACCTCTGTTTTAGTCGATGCCTTACCATCGATTACTACGAACTGTGTCCTCTCTGACAGGAAATACCCTACCCAGTCACAAATCTGGGGCGATATACCGTAACCACACAATTTGGTTAAAAGCCGTTTCTGAGGTACGGTGTCAAAATAAGCTTTAGCAAATATAAAGGCATTCCATCTCATAATGCAAACAGACATACTTTTAACAATGTGGATATGCTGTCTTGAAGAGCAAGAGCCTCGCGTTTTTTCTCCATTTGACGACTGACAGTTTGAGCTACTGGTTTGTAATTCAACACATTAGAATAAAGAGAAATCGTTGAATTACAAAAATAAACTAGCAACTTTTGTCTCTCTCTCTTTTTTTTTACATTACTTTATCCCCTTTTCGCTTCCTTTCCTCATCTGTAATTTTCACCTATAAATCGTGCTTAGAATACGGTAGTTGTAGAAATTTACGTTTATCTGAGTCTTTTTTTCCTTGCTCGCGGATTCTTGAACAGTGTTTTAGGGAAACTGAATGGACCTTTTTTCTACTCACTGTCAATCAGTGTGGCCTGCCTGACAGTAAATTATTGCGATGTCTCGTAGGTCTGTTCCCTTTTCGTCGCAGCGCAGTCACAAAGAGCGCCTGTCCGCCCGCAGCCCGCAGCACAGATGTGACGGTGAGGTTGCTGGCTTATCAGCTTACAACTCTTCACACACATACACACACACATATATATTTGCTGTTCGTTAGTCTCGCTAAAACTCGAGAACGGCTGAACCGATTTGGCTAATTTTAGTCCTGAAATATTCGTGTAAGTCCAGGGAAAGTTTAAACGGGGATAAAATACGGAAAAGTTGTCCGGTAGAGAGGAAAATCGGGAAAAACTGAAACAGCTTTTTCCAGAGAGCTATCAATACCGTTCGACGGTAAAATATTGTACTTTTCACGTTGAAAGCAAGAGGAAGGTTCGCATCAGATAAAAATTTGGAGAAGTCGCCCGGAAAGTAGAGAAGTTTAGGAAAAACCGAAAGCGATTTTTTTTTTCTATGTATGAAAATCAATTGCAACATGTTTGTAAAAGCATCACTTGAGTACGGCTTGACAGGACAAGGTTTGCATGAAATAAATATTTTAGAAAATCTACGGGAAAACTGGAAAAATTTGAGAAAAACTGAAAGTGCGTTTTTCAATGTGTTTTTGATTGAATTTAGCACTATAACTGACTATTCGCACGACGGAGAGGGGTAATTCATTTTTTTTTTTTTTTTTTTCGTTATAGTCTTGGAATAGTTTTCAGTAAAAAAAAAAAAAAAAAAAAAAAAAAAAATAGGGACCGTTAAAAAGGAAAGTTGCGAAATTCAAAGCGAGAGGAACGTTTGAGTGAAGTTAAAGTTTGGAATAGTTGGCCAGAAAATACGAAAATTTGTGGAAAACTGAATGAGCTCATTTCTTTGGATTATGAATATTATTCGTACGATTGCGATAAAATTTTGCACATTTGACGTTCACTGATACTGATGATGTCTTTATATAGCTACTAGGTCTAAAATACAGATGATTTGAATTAATAGGGTTTATATTAAGAGGTAAGTGATACCAAGTTCACCGGGTCATCTAGCAATTAATTAAAATTATATATATATATAATTATTTATATGGTATCTGTCCTTTTCAGACATGTCTGAAAGAACAGATACCACTTGATAACATTAACGGCCGTAATTTTACGAATTCAAAATATTTAAACATTTCGACCTTTTCAGGGCAATGCCACTGGATTTATTTCAATGCCCTCAAACGATCGAAATGTTTAAATATTTCAAATTTGTTATGTATATCTGGTGTTTGTTGTTTATGACATGTCCCAAAATACATACACAACATATACATAATGTATATGGCTCTTGTTAATCTTCCTCTTATATGCTCTCTTCAGCACACTGTCCATTCCATTCAACTGCTCATCCAGATCCTTTGCTGTCCCTGAGACAATTACAATGTCATCAGCAAAACGCAATGTTTTTTATTTTATTTTATTTCTTCACATCGTAGTTTTATTCCTTCTCCAAATATCTCCTTGCTTTCCGCGCAGCTTGTTCAGTGTACAAAATGAGTAACATAGGAGAAAGGCTACAACCCTGTCTTACTCCCTTCCCAACCACTGCATCCCTTTCATGCCCTTCAACTCTGACAACCGCTGTCTGGATTTTGTACATGTTGTACATAACCTTACGCTCCCTATATTTTACTCTTGCTTGCTTCAGAACTTGAAAGAGTTTATTCCAATCAACATTGTCAAAAGCCTCCAAATCTGCAAAAGCTACAAATATAGGTTTGCCTTTCCTTAATCTATCTTCTAAGATAAGTCGTAAGGTTAGTATTGCCTTCCGTGTTCCCACATTTCTCACGAATCCACACTGATCTTCCCTGCGGTTAGCTTCAACAAGATTTTCCATTCTTCTGTAAATAATTCATGTAAAAATTTTGAAAGCATGACTTTTTAGACTGATGGTTCTCTAATTTTCACACATGTCTGCACCTACTTTCTTTGGACTGGGGATATTACATTTCCCTTATAGTCTGAGTTACACTACAAGAGAAGAACGACACACACACACACACACACACACACACACACACACACACACACACGAGGGAGGACTCGAAGGTCCCGCGGGAATGGCCTTCCGGTGCGTAGCGCCTTAGACAACGCTTCTTCAGGTTCCTGGTTACAATTAGCACAAGCGAATCTAAGGTGCTTTCCCAACATCTTTATTGTCATTCCTGCATTGTTGACTGTCTGTTCTATGTCCGTAAGCGTGGCGAAATTCCTAGTTCTGAATCTCTATGTAAAAGCGAAAGGACACTCACTCACTCACTAAACACGAAATCTCGAAAACTACTTCACCTATGAAGCTGAAATTTGGCAGGAATGTAGTTTATAGGTAGATGACGTCAGCTAAGAAAGGATTTTGCGATAGCGCCGGTATTTCAGGAGACATGACGTCATAAATAATGAAAAGTTCCCCGTACTGCGGCACGTGATAGTGTGACTTTATCAGTCCACCATTTGAGGAGGAGAGCACTTAGCGACTTGCAACAAACTTCAAACATAATTTCAAACCTTTAGGGAACTTTTCCTCGCTGACAACCCCAACAAAATGATGATAGGAACAACGTTTGTCGCGTACTACTTTTTCGGCATTCATGAAGTAAAATTACGGCATTCGGCATGCCGTTACAATTTATGACTCGTAAACTATTAATTGTATTCGCGAGAAATGTTACAGACAGTATACACACATACCAATGAAAGTACGTTCGAAAATTTATCATAGTACGACGCATAGTTCTTGAGATATGGAATAATAAACAATTACGTTAATGAAAAACCGCCATATCACGTATGACGTTTTGATTTGTTACGTCTTTCCTACTAACTCTATTCACGACGTCTTTCGCAAATGCTTTACATATGTACCACTGGATGTACCTTTGAAATAATATCGTATTACGACATATAGTTCAGGTGCTACGACGTCAAAGACATTGAAATATACGAAACTTCGCCCTAAAAAGCATGAGGTTGTAATTTACTACGTCTTTCTACCAAATCAATTTAAAACACATTTCGCAGGAAGTTTCCTAATATTCCTCTCTATGAACCTGGTAAATAAGGTCTTGGTAGAAACTATAATTCAGGAGATATATATATAAGCTAAAGGTCACTCACTGACGAAACACGAAATCTCTAAAACTACTGCACCTATGAAGCTGAAATTTTGCCGGTTTGTAGTTTAAAGGTAGAAGATGTTAGCTAAGAAAGTATTTACGATAGGACGGAATGAAAGTGCATGGCGGAGGATACTTTTCCTTCAGACTGACGAAATCTACAGTTTCATTCAGACCTTCAGGTAACATTGCACGCTTCACCTTCAAAAGGAAGGTCACCGTCTACCTAAAGTTTCATACTGTGGATGGGGGAGAGTATCTTGCAAGAAAAAAACGGATCCTTAAATATGTTGGTAGTGCCATAACTTGAGAACGGCTCGACCAATTTCACAGATCCTTTTTTTTTTTTTTTTTTTTTCGTAATTCTCAGAACACAGGCTGTAGGAAATAAAACTGGAAAATTTGAGAACAACAAAGTGCGTTTTTCAATGTCACTCTGTGTTTCTATTGCATACAGGTCTATAGTATTGTTCTGATATTTATGACATTTTGTACACTTCACCATAAAAACAAGAGGAATGTCACTGTATGTATAAAAACTTAGTTAGGTGCATGGTGGAGGGTACTTAACATACGAACTTTGACAAAATGAATAGGTTTTCTCAGATCTTGATGAATTTTTGCACACACGACACTTATATCAAGAGGAAGGTCACAAGAATACATACATGTTCATATGGTACATGACAGAGGGTGCCTTGCAAAAAAAAAAAAAAAAAAAAAATGCCGAGAAGGGAAAGGTAGAGACGAACAGAGACATGGGAAAGAAAGAGATGAATGCAGATAGAGGGAAGGTGATGTGGACTACGAGACTGTAGAATAAATAAACACCCGGGCAACGTCGGGTTTACAACTAGTAGACTATATCGCTTTTGACGTGCTCGAGTCGTCACTGCATCGTCCCCGTACATAGCCGAAATCTCCTTCTGGCACTGTGAGTCAGTTTCGCCCTTTGTCGAAGATGTTGCTTTCCTTACGTTTCAAAAATCACAGTGACGCTCTTCCATACAACACTAGGCGAACACTGACTGGTAGATCCATTCGCGTATCGGGTGTAAGGCTCCTATAAACCCGAGCTGAACTGTCCGCCATTTTTTTCCCCAAGCTGTGTAGGAGTTGCCACGTTCCGGACGAAGCTCACGCGTTACCTCGCGTTTCATTCAACTCGCTCACACTCGCGAACTACTCACTGTATCAACGTGAAACTTTCATCAGTGTCTTAGTTAAGAACTACACTACACTTTCATTTTCATTTTATTTATCGCAATCTATATCTATAAATGTGAATGTCTGTTCGGTGTACGTTTATCAAAGAGCTAAAAATTTCTACAGTTACTAATGTCTACCCGCGGAAGGCTTTAGGCACGGTTTTATGGCGATCGGATACCCATTTATCTATATATATTAATGTAAATGTCTGTTCGGTGTACGCTTATCACGTCCGAACGACAAGACGCAGAGACTTAAATATTTGTACCGTTACTAATTTATATCTGAGAAAGCTTTTAGGCACGGTTTTATAGCGATCTGATAGATATTAACTAATTTCAAGAATATGACGCGAAATGCGGAATAATAATTACTCTTTGAAAATGGTTTTATTGGTTCCATTGTTGCTTGAGGGTTGATAATGACAAAAATGGAGTATATTTTGATGGAAAGTTATCGGTGTATATAAAATTCAACGTGTGTGTGTGTGTTAATATTTCGCTCTGCAGCGAAAACTACAGAACGCAAGCGAATTGTCTGTGTGTAATTGTTGTCCGAAGTCTCCCGTTGTACACCATAGCAGTTCCATGCCGATAGCTACAAGGGGGTGGCAGATATGGTGGTTGAAAGTTGTCACATTATTAAAAAAAATTAGACTTCACGCCAGCGATGACGTTTGCGACTCTATAGCAAGGAGGTTACATACAGCGAAATGTGATGCCACAGACCATATCTTTGGTCTATGCGTGCTACAATGTCTTCAGCTGTTTCTCTATAAGGATAAGCATACGAATAAGGAAATATAAGAATAAATAAAGCAGTAACAAAGAAATTTCTTTTAATACATCTCGTAAAAAAATCGATTTGACGTTTCGCACATTATCTATCATAATCAACCAACACGCAAGCGGAGTCGCGAGTTTAAGCTAGTAATTTATACACAGCATATCCTGATAGTTTACGACCATGCACTTTCTGACGACATTACGGAATTTTCGACATGCGAGGAACTTTTTTTCTGTCGACGTTAGGTGAACACATTAAGTGAATGAAATGTTCAAAATACAACAAATTTTCATCCCCTCTACAGAGCAACTCTGTGAGAAATGTATAACTTGAGATAATGTCAGTTAAATATGACGCACTGGGATCCGCCCGCCCGTCTAGTAGTAACACGTCTTCCGTATTAGAGCTCCTAATAATTAGGCACATGTTGTTACTGCATAACATCCATACTTGAAGATACTGGTACTGACTTCTTTTAACCCATTAAATTTAATAGTTGCACACTACAAAAGTGTTGTGTCTCTTTGTAATATGCTATTTCAATTTTTCAGTTATATGAAAAGGATATTCTAAATATCTCAATACAGAGTGCTTCAATATGTGAGGAAATGAGAACAAGTCAGTTCGTTAGCTAGTGAAGAGATCCTTGCTATCTGTCATTTTCAAGTATTCTCACATAAAATCCTCATTAGATCTAGTAACTTCTGTTCTGTTACTCCTAGGCTTAAAACTGAAGGAAATGTAACTCCTATTAGGTTTTGGAAACTGAGTAGTAGCTCTGAAACGCAATGGACAAAAAGCAAAGAAATAAATATTTGTGATTAACGAAGGAATATCTGAAAATCGAATAATAAATCACTAACTTTACTCTTTTTCATTCTACAACTATGTATTGCCTTGAATAACGCGACAGTTTATGAAGTTTTGCGTAGTAACTATGTGGCAAAATACTCCCCTCTTTGCATGTTGTCATTTGTCAAAATATCATTTTGATACCCCTAACAGTGTATGAGATACGCAATGATTCATTCTGGCCTTATCGCCATCGGAAAAGAGTGCACTAAATAAAATAAAGCTTAGCGGCACGAGTGAAACGTAAAGGTCTCCTGGTAAGTCGAAAATAAAATTCAATCCATTATGAAAGTTTCATCCGCAACAACATATGGTGCAACAAGCAGCAAACGGCATATCATAGCACCTTCTAGTTTTTTTACTGCAAACTTTTCCTAATGTAGCGCAGTCTCTTATTTCGAAGCCAATTTCTTATTAACTATGACTATTAACGAAATGACGAGCATTTCGACACAATGCTGAAATATAGAGATTTAAGTAGCGGAAAAATTAAATATTTCTAGCAATTAGTTTTTGCGAAATCGTTTGTGAAAGATGGCAGGGCATGAGCCTCTACGCTGATAGTGCAGCGCGATTCCAACCATGTTGGGGAAAACATGGCGGACGATTCAGCCTGGTTATTTAGGAGCTCTAGTCGTGCGGTCAACGTATACACAGCAAAGAGACTGCCTACATCACACTTATGCGTCCTCTCCTGGAGTACTGTTGCCCCTTGTGGGACCCTCACCAGGTGGGACTGACGGAGAATATTGAGAAGGTTCAGAGAAGGGCAGCTCGTTTCGTTCTATCACGTTACGGGGGGGGGGGGGGGGGGAGCATCACGGAAATGTTGCACGAATTGGGGTGGAAATCATTACAAGAAAGACGTTATTCATTGCGGCGTGATCTGTTTGCGAAGTTTCAATCACTGAATTTTAGTTCTCTATTTTGCTAACACCCACCTACTTAGGGAGACATGACCATCCCAATAAAATAAGAGAAGTCAGATCGAAAACGAACGATTTAGGTGTCCTTTCTTCCCGCGCGCTATTAGAGAATGGAACGGTAGAGAAAAGTTATGAAAGTGGTTAATGAACCCTCTGCCAGGCACTTGAATGTGATTTGCAGAGTATCTATGTAGATGTAGGAGCAGGTAGGCAACTCTGTGACACAGGGGCACGGCGAGTGCACGGTTTGCAGGCGCGGTAGGCGAAACCTCCAAAAACAACGTTCGGTAAATAGTCCTGTAACATCAAAGCATATGAACTATGAGCTACAGTTACTTTACTGTACAGCGAAACAGTCACCTTCCGTAAGTATACGCCGCTGATTCCTGCAATACATGTCCTGGAAACTTTGGACGAAGTCTTCCTTTGGATAGCGTTCAAAAGCCTCGTCACGTTTCATTGGATGGCCGGGATATTTGAGGATTAAAAATTACTAAAACTTTCCGGGCTGTAGATTTACTATTAAAACCCAACGTTTCGTCCCCGATTGCGGAGGACATTCTCAAGGGGGATCGTGGCACTTTTGTGCGTCCGATACACACCCTGGCTCGCTACTGACTGAAGCCAAACTCCGTTTACGAGGGCAGAGGTGTGACGTCACATGTTTTTGACATGCGCGCGCAATTCGTCGTTGCCAATTGCCTCCGTCCGTTGTTGTTATCGTCCCGTGGTGGAAGACTGTTACATTTCTTCTTGAACACCGGAATCCAGATTTCATTTAGTTTCACGCCCTCCTCCATCCTTTAATATTCATAGAAAATATGACATCAACTGCGGGGTGGGTACACATTTTCAGCTTTGCCCAATCTCAGTTGATGTCATATATTCTATGAATATTAAATAATAACAACTGCAGGATCAGAAGTGACGTCTGTTCTCTCGGAACAGATGCCACATGTATACTCCTCCATCCTATTGAAATTATTGGGGTGTTTTACACTTTCTATAGCCTCTCCGTACAGTCTTTCGTGGTATCCATTAGTGGCTGCTAAAACCTGAGTCTTATCAAATTGAATAAGGTGGTCCCCTGGTTGAAAAACATGTTCAGCAACAGCTGATCTGTCGATCTCTCCCCTTCTACAGTTCCCCTTGTGCTCATCTAGTCGTCTTTTGACTGGTACCCTCGTATACGTCTCCACAGCTTTTTCCTCCTGCTTTTTCCAGCGGTTTGCGAGCATCCTTCGCCGATTTCAGGTGATCCAGTATCTTCCGAGTAGGTTTGTAAATAACAGCAACATTCCGTCTGTCCCACCTCTTCCCTCGTAAACGGAGTTTGGCTTCAGTCAGTAGCGACCCAGGGTGTGAATCGGACATCCAAAAGTCCCACGATCCCCCTTGCGAATGTCCTCCGCAGTCGGGGACGAAACGTTGGGTTTCGACAATAAATCCACTAGACCACGGCATAATAGACCGGAATTTTTTAGTAATTTTGAACTTTCCGGCCGTGAAAGTTTACATTTTACAATATTTCAGGAGTCGCAGATCTCAGCGGTGAATAGTTATTATTTATTAATTTAATGCTCAGACATTTGATTCATAGTCATTAGTCTTCTAACTTCCCAATAAAATTGACCATCTGCCATCCCGTCACAATATTGCAGTCTTTCACAGTTTCTGAGATGCTCCCAATTCATAACAGTGTCTTCTCTTTCACATATCCTCTTCAGTCCCCATGTATCATATATGATACCTCCAGGTTTTACTTTTTTCTTGGGTGCCCACCCAGCTGAACGCTTTCTGGTCTGTGGTATCAGGTACTATAGACTTCATGCTTGCTGTAGCTCATTTGTTCGTCCTTCTTCAGACTTAAACGTAGATAATGTCGTGGGAAAGGCGAAGCAGAGATTGCGTTTTATTGGCAGATCCCTTACAACATGCAAGAGAACTACAAAATAAATTGCATACACTACGCTTGTCCGTCCATTTTTGGAGTATTGCAGCCCAGTGTGGGATCCTTATCAGGTGGGTTTGACGGAGGACATCGAAAGAGTCCAAAGAAGGGCAGCTCGTTTCGCATTGTCACGATACAGGGGAGACAGCGTTGCGGAAATGATACAGGATCTGGGATGGGAATCATTACAACAACGGCGCTTATCGCTGCGGCGTGGGCTACTTACGAATGCGATAATATATGACTTCCACGTACATAGGTAGAAATGATTTTCAGAACAAACTATGGAAAATCAGAGTTCGAACGGAGAGATTCAGGTGTTCTTTTTTCCCGCACATTATACGAGAATGGAATGGGAAATAAATATTATAACGGTTAGTTGAACGCTCTGCCAGGCAATTAAATGTGATTTGCAGAGTATCCCTTGTAGATGTACATGTAGAAAATAAGAAATTATGAGACTGGCACTACCCCAATATGAAAAGAACTTTGTATGATGGACAACCACAGCCAAAATATTTATACATATTTAAGAAACTTTCACACTGTGTGAAAGTTTCTTAAATATGTACTAATATGAAAAATTAACCAGATTACCCAATGACACATATTGGAACAACTACCAACGTCATGCTAGCTGGCTGAAAACACAAAAAGGCTTTTTGCAATGTATTGATGCGGTGCATAGTTATAGACAGTGACGGATCCAAGAGGGCACAAGCTGCCAAAATAGGCAAAAGCTTTAATATAATAATTATCGTTTTTGAAGAGACAATTAAATGAGCTAAATCAACTTTAATGTTAGCTATAGAATGAATTTCGTTATAATAGCAATAAGTAATTATTTATAAGTGCTTTTATTTGCATTCCTACCCGTTTGCAACTATTAATATATATTGTCTCGGTTGCCCCTGAACCAGTACTATTTAGATTACAAAAGTACTATCCAAGTTATCCTGAAGGCGCTGACCATTCAGTACGCTTATATAGTAGTATTGCGACATCCACACCACAGTGGCAGAAAGACGAACTGCTACTTTCTTTGTTGTAATCCACTTAATCGGTTCAGTGTTTTCTTTGTTGACCCTTCTATGTTATACTATTGATGAATGCATTTCAAGTGTTTTAGACTGAAAGAGTTCTGATGTAACTCTGATTATAAGTATCAAGTATTAGCCTATACTTACGTGTGAATTGTGGGAAGATGCCAAGAAAACTATCTGGAGCAGCTTTCAGGAGGAAAACCAAAGAAAAGGAAGAGGAATCTCAGAATTCTTCTTCGTTAATGTCAACTTGGTTGAGAGGAAATGTGGCAGATATGTTATTAGATACATAATTTTTAATTAAGCCAGAATCATGTTTTTCATTCGTCTGTTGTTTCAATTCCAAATTTTTATTTATTTGGCTCAACTTAAGCCTTCCTTAATTTATACTCTAACGCCATTTCCTTCAGTACATTTGTATTTGAAATTTCCTTGCCGTGATTACTTGAATCGCTTTGTTTTACAATACCTTCAGTTCTAATTAAGGCACACAGTTCTTTTTGGCCTCAGAACACTCTTTCATTTGCGCTTTTAAACACCTGTACTGATTTATTCTGAAGAAAAGTGCGATTTCAGATTCAACTTGCCATTCCAGCAAGTTCTAATTAAGGTACGAATATTAGGCAACTCTGGTACAAATATTAGCATTTGTATTATGATCGACAAAACGAATGGTCGAACACTTGATCAAATTGGAACAGTCCACAGGCGTACTGCCGGTTCACAGTGTTCAAATGTTCAAACGTTTGTACAACTTATGGGACATAACTACGGGGTGATCAGTCCCTAAGCTTACAAACTACTTAAGACTAAGGACAGCACAAATATCCATGCCCGAGGGGGGATTCGAACCCCCGACCGTAGTGGCCGTGCTGACCGTGACTGGAGCGCCTCAGTCACCTCGGCCAGGTTCACAGTGTCCTAAAGGCACTATGTTTCGGAGATCATACATGTCACCATCATCAGGCGCTCTGATGAAGGGCGGGGGCGGACGTCTTCTTACATCCCCCCCCCCTCCCCCGCCCGCTAGCATCTGCGTACACTGCTCAAAACAATTAGCGAACCAGCCGTTGAATTCATACACAATATAATTATAGTCTTTCGATCAACTTTGTTGTATGGGAGTGAAAGTTGGGTCGATACAGGTTACCTTATTCATAAGATAGAGGTTACAGATATGAAAGTAGCAAGAATGATTGCAGGTACCAATAGATGGGAACAATGGCAGGAGGGTGTCCATAATGAGGAAATCAAAGAAAAACTGGGCTGGAACACCATAGATGAAGCAGTTAGAGCGAACAGACTGAGATGGTGGGGTCATGTTACACGCATGGGAGAAGCGAGGTTACCTAAGAGACTCATGAGCTCGGCAACGGAGGGTAATAGGAGTCGAGGTAGACCAAGAAGAAAGTACTTAGATTCGGTGCAGAATGATTGTGAAGTGAAAGGCATAGCATCAGACGAGGCATCAATGTTAGCACTGAATAGGGGATCATAGAGGAATTTTATTAGAGGTACTATGCTCCAGACTGAACGCTGAAAGGCATAATCAGTCTCTAATGATGATGATGATATAATTATAGCAACGTATTTTATTCAGACATTTATTACAATTGTAATTTGTCTGCAATACAGTCCGATATTTTACTGTCTCAACTACCGTATATTTCTGCAGATAAGACTACCTTCAGATAAGACGAGGTTCAAATTTTCATCAAAATTTTATACTTTAAGCATATATCTCGTTTATAAGACGACCCCCAAGTTACCGTATTTACCCGAATGTGTGCCACACTTTTTTTCCAGTTTTCGGGATCTAAAAATTCGTAGGCAAAGCTTCAGGAAGGTCCGAAAAATGCCGTTAGAAGCCGCCATAATTAGTTTTCATGATTGGTACACCTGGATTTCGCCATTTGTTGCAGTGTTTTTTGCAGTCTGCTTTTGAACTTTCGTGTGTGTAGTGCTACGTTGTATCCGATCGTGAAGAAGGTTTTTTTTTTATGATTTCCTTCGCCGAGACGACATTTAATCGCGCCGATGCATATATTATGCGAGTGAAACCACACGTAATTGCCCGAGAACAGAAGATAAAGGATTTCGAAGAAAGCCACAATTGTTGCGTATAGCTCCGAAATATTTCAATCCCTTCGCTGCTCCGTACGTAAATATACTCTAATCGTTTCAGTGTGACTCTGGATACATTGAGAAATTATATTTGACAAGCGACATTGTAAAATCAAGCTGCACTGTAAATAATTAATTCTATTCCTGCCTTATGGAATGTAGGTTATCTTATGTACCCTTGTCCACTCGGTAAATTAATAAAGCTCGAAAAGCGAAATCTTACCTCCACGATGTAAATGTCATCACGATGTAAATGTGCTGCATAGTGCGGCTATAGCCAGGCTGCGACCTCCAAACAATGTATATTGAATCGATACATTTTGAAACGATTTGTATGGAATAAGCGTAGTTTCAGAACTGGAGATTCGCGCGAGAGTGCCCTCACGTACTTTTTTTAAAATCTTGTTCGACCTATATGTAGCTTAGCCGTAAGAAGGTTAGGTATAGGTTAAACAAGAAGTTTTTTTAGTACATGTAGGCGCATAGTGTCCGAACCTACAGTTCAGAAACACTAAATCGATCTACAGTTGTATGTTCTATATATATCATTTCACGCAGAGCTACTTCGCGTGTAAGCTTTCTTGTAAATTACCCAGTACGCAGTACTCTTAGGTTCCTGCCTAACCACATCTTATAAAATCACAACATATTCGTAAAAATCTAACATTCGCCTGCTCGATACGTATCATTTCGGTATTTAAGTTTCGATATATATAATTTGATGAAACGAAAATTATTGAAGGAAACTTTCCTGGTGGGATAAACAAACATAAAAAATAGAAATCGGATGACTTAGCAAAAGGACCGGTTCGTCGATAGGCACAAATAATCACACACAAACACACATACAAGCTTTCGCCACCACTGGCAGCTTCTTCAGGAAAAAAGGGGAGGAGAAAGGGAAGGATATGGGTTTTAAGGAAGTGGAAAAGGAGTCATTCCAATCCCAGGAGTGGAAGGACTTACCTTAGGGGACAAAAAGGAAGGTAAACAAATACACACACACACTCACACATATCCAAACGCAAACACACCTAGACAGACATTTTTCAAAATGTGAGAAATGTCTGTCTAGGTGTGTTTGCGTTTGGATATGTGTGAGTGTGTGTGTGTATTTGTTTACCTTCCTTTTTGTCCCCTAAGGTAAGTCCTTCCACTCCTGGGATTGGAATGACTCCTTTTCCACTTCCTTAAAACCCATATCCTTCCCTTTCTCCTCCCCTTTTTTCCTGAAGAAGCTGCCAGTGGTGGCGAAAGCTTGTATGTGTGTTTGTGTGTGATTATTTGTGCCTATCGACGAACCGGTCCTTTTGATATATATAATTTGGAGCACAAAGCCGCGCTATGCAGCACATCTGCAAAATTACCAATTTCAGACTAAATTTCAATCTAATTTTTTTGTACCATAGTATAAGAGGACCTCGGATTTTGGGGCCTGTTTTTCATGATTTAGCCATCGTCTTATCTCTGGAAATATATTGTACTTACTTGAGGTTTACAAGGCGTTTACTTAGAGGGAGGCACCATGGGGCTACCATAATAGTGGAAAAGTCATCCTTGTTGCCCCGTATCATGTTATGTGATCACCCAGACAGCCAGTACAATTGCACACGTGTGTAGCTTGGACAGTATGAAGTTATCAATCAGCTCTTGAACGATATTTGGCCATTCTTCTATTGAGTACAATATGCAGATCTGCAACCACAGTGTGAGGTTTTGGTCTGGCTGCAACGTGTCTGCTAAGTGCATCCCAGACATGCTCAATAGGGTTTAAGTCCGGTGAACAAGCTGCACACTGCATTCGTCCAGTTCCCTCATCTTCAAGCATGCTGTCCACCAGTGCAGCTCTGTGGGGACGAGCGTTATCAACCATGAGAAGAATGCCATCTCCTATGGTACCAGCATTGGGCACAGACTCTCATCTCTATACACCTGAGCAGAAAGAGTGCCATTCTGAACGACATAGACGCCCTTAAGTCCAGCAATACTAACTCCTACCCACACCATTCGTCCATCACCATGAAATGGTGAGGTTTCCTGTAAATAAGCGGGATTGTTCAGAGTTCCAGATGAGTGGACAATCACTGTCTGGCTGAACAAAAAATCTTCACTCATCTGTGAACAGAACCAGGCGCCATTCGTTACAACTCCAATCCTCATATTACTTCGCCCTGTTTCTGCAGGCTAAACAGTGTCATCGCTTTAATGGAACATGCACCAAAGGCCTCCCTGCATAGAGACTACATTCCCAGAGATGATTTTGGACTGTTTGTGTTGATACTGCACGTCCTGTTGCTGCCTGGACGGTGTGTTCAGCTGAGTTGCATTCAGCCTCCTGTCTCGACGAGCTGTTAACTGCAGGTAACGTCATCTCTTTCTGATGTTATCTGTAGACTATCTAGGCCTTGCCTTCTTTTGACGCTTGCTGTTGTCTGAAATCACATCCAGGTCCTGTAACTTACACTTTGGTACACTCCAATAGCCGCAGCCACCTCCCTCTGCATCTGGTCGTCTTCCAACCTTCCTACAATTCTCCAGCCATAGCTTTGGGTAAGTCACAGAGCCGTTGCTTTGCAATATTTGCTCACTACACTATCTGAACCCAGCTGCCTTTGTAATTCATTTGGTAGAGTAAACACAAGTCAACACCAACCCTCCTGCACCAACTTTCTGTTATTACCACTATCTCGGCTGCTGTAGTGTTGTTATATCCACTTCATAGGACTGAAACAAAGATGGTGAACCATTTTAGTTCATTCTGTCGATGACAATATTTCAGAAACTAAGACATTTCAACCAATTCCCTAATTGTTTTCATCAGTGTACAAATGGTACCAAACAAGCCTCACGAGGGGTACTGAATTGATTTAAAATTGTGTGTTAATCATGTGTCGATATCGCTTTGTTGAGTTTGAGGCAGTAGTACAAGTTTAACATGTTTGAATACAGAGGCCCTGACTTTTGAAAATCAGTGTGGGTGCTGTATGTCACATTTCACAAATGTTCAAAACCAACCCTCCTGAAAGTCATGTTCATGCATTTCTAATACTTGATGAAAGTAAATAGGCAGTTGTCTGGCCTTTTAAAGATAGAAGGACGAAGGAGGAGGAAGAAAAGGAAAGCTTGGCTGCATTAGGACACCACAATAAAGCGATCTAATTGGCCGAAGTGGATATTTCGATATAAGTAACACCCCAAAACTTCTACACGACCAATGAAATAATTTTTCACTGTACACTAATCTAACACTTTTTATGCGAAGCTATTCCTTCTGACAATAGCGTTTCGTAGAACACCGTTACCAAGGTTTAAAGAAATCTTTGAACTATTTTGAGATTTTCAAGTCCGACATCAAATTTTTTTGGTCAGTTCCAAGCAAGAGCTGTATACTTCATGAAACTTTCATCACTTTGAGATAATTTCATGATGTATGTGACAGTATTAATATAGTCCAAGGTTTGTTTAAGCCTGATAGAAAAGCATTACAAATTTCAACATAATCAATAATTTTAATAACACAAGAAGTTACAAAGATAAATGAAAAACGATTAACTTAAGCATCAGCATCAGATTCTTCGAGCTAAATTCCTGAAAGAACACAATTGAATGTTCATAAATACTGAGACGATACTGCTGGCCCCCTCATCTCAATGTTATCGTACGATACCGTCTGCCTGGTCCTCTCATCTCAATATCATCCTAGGATACCGTCTGCATCGTATCCGGAATCGTGTAGTTCAATAGTGGTAAAAGTTGCGTGTGAAGTTACAAACAAAATAGCCAGCCTAGGAATCAGTGTAGGACAGTGTCTCGGTGATACTGTGATTAAAACAAGTGATAGATTTCATTAATTAAGAGATTCATATATTTTCTTTCCAGACAGTTCTATAAACAATAGTTGCATCATTGTACATTATTTCAATAAATAGACAGACGAAGGGTAAAAACTTTTGTAAAACATAAAGAAATGAAAATAAATAGCATTGTATATATGTTAGGCTCATAAACAAGTTGTGTTGACCAGCTAATTGTGTTATTTCGACTATTACATTAATTATCAATATTGAATTCTTTGTATACCGTATATTGACTGACGTGAGATTTTGAGTATATTTTGTGAATGGTCATGAGATTTGATAGTTCAATATATGTTAGGAACATGTATGATGTACTCATTAACAAATTAATTGACATTTATCATCATTCTTTGTTGTGAAACAAATAGTACCGCGTTTTCGTCTTAAAAAGATGTGCCATCTAAAATTATTGTATGCATAGTTTTCATTTTATATTGTGATTATTCGTGTGTGCATGAAATGTTTTCTTTGTGTGTTTGTTCATTGTAAATTAGTATATTCAATTGTTATGAACAATGCATAATGTAAGGTCATTATGGCCGATGTTATATAATTGTCTCACCGCCTTGCGTGGGGGGGGGGGGGGGGAGAGGGTTCGAGTTTCAGTCGTTTGTCAAGTGCTCTGGAAGCTGTGTCACTCTGTGTTTTGAAATGGAAGTACTACCGTTCTGATGCTTTGTAATTTGTATATGTTCTGAAGTTGTTATGTTTTGGCGGAGAAGTTTGATTCAGATTAAAGAAGAAGTGAAAATTGTAAATATCGAGTATTTATTTCTACCACGACGCCCCAGGAGAATAATGTTGCAGCGAGCAGAACCTCCATACACCGTAATCTTGAAAGATGAGTATTCTGTTTGAAAGTTGTAGAATGAAATGTAATTATTGTAAATCTATTAAAACATTATAATACATACACCTGAAAGGTGAAAAGGGCTGATGTGCTTCAGGATGAATAAAGCTAGCATAGTGGGTAAATCACGGTCACTCATTACTACTCGCTTGGGGGCCCTCATACAAAGCTAATCATTTCTTTCACGTATGAAATATCGTCTCTCGTTATGGTCACATTTTACATTGTCACTTGAGTCATAAGGAAGGTTTTGATTTTTCCCAATTTTTTTTTTAATTATACAATTTTATTTTCCACCTCAATTTTATGTGGGTGCTCAGCACACCCAAAAAATTCTTGGGGGGTGCACGAGCCCCGGAGCATCCACGGAAGTGCTTTCTACAGTATGTCTGCCTAGGTGTGTAAATGTGTGGGTGTGTGTGTATATGTTTACCTTCCTTTTCTTTCCCCAAGGTAAGTCTTTCCTCTGCCGGGATTGGAATGGCTCCTTACCCCTTCCCTTAAAACCCTTATCATTTCCTTTTCCCTCTCCTTCCCTTCTGCCTGAAGAAGCAACTGGGTTGCGAAAGCTTGCGCGTGTGTGTGTGTGTGTGTGTGTGTGTGTGTGTGTGTGTGTGTGTGTGTGTTTTATTTATTTGTGCTACTATCACACCTGTGCTCCTTCACCTGGTGAGTAATCTATATATATATATATATATATATATATATATATATATATATATATATAAATAGACGAAGATTACTCACCAGGCGAAGGAGCACAGGTGTGACAGCATCACAAATAAATAAATGAATACACACACACACACACACACACACACACACACACACACACACACACACACAATCGCAAGCTTTCGCAACCCAGTTGCGTCTTCAGGCAGTAGGGAAGGAGAGGGAAAAGGAAATGATGAGGGTTTTAAGGAAGGGGGTAAGGAGCCATTCCAATCCCGGGAGAGGAAAGACTTACCTTGGGGGGAAAAATGGAGGGTAAACAAATGCACACATGCCCACACATTCACGCAGACACAAGTACACCTAGGCAGCTCATAAATCTATTATCCTTACTCTCCATTTGCAATGTACTCATACATAGAACAGACATTGTTGGTTGTCATGTGCATAACAAAATGACACTTACCAGAGTAAACAAATGTAAGCAATTTACTTAAATTTTTTTAAGGATTATTCCCCAATGTGAACTATTAGCTGATCATCATTTTAGGGATGAAATAATATGTGCACATTGATTATTGCTTAAATATTGACAGTACCAAACTGTTACTGAAAATTGCAACTTTAATTTACTATAATAATGGAAAGTCCAGGTTGGAATTAATAATATAGTAATAAGGACAGTTTACAACTCACCGCAAAGACGTGGCGACGAGCTGCGACAGGCACATACAAAAGACACACACATACAACACTTTCAGCTATCACCCACTGCCTTCTTCAGAAAATAGAACACTCACGCAATCACACAGGCACACAACACAGTCATACAACCATCACCTACAGCTGCTGCACTTTGAATCACACTCTACGGCATGTAAATCGGGGATGGGAGGAGAGAGGAGAGGGGATAGGAAGGTTACGTCATGGTGGTGGGGATGGGTACAGCACAACCTAGATGGGAATAACAAGATGCAACTTAGGAATGGAGTACGGAGGCGGGTGAGGAGAGAAAAATAATTTCTTTTATTCACTTTTATTTTATTTTATTTTTCTCCCCTCACCTGCCTCACCATCCATTCCTAAGCTGCATCTCATTATTCCCGTCTAAGCTATCCCCACCACCGTGACGTAACCTTCCTATCCTCTCTCCCCTCCCCTTCCCTTCCATCCTCAATTTACTCGCCGCAGAGCGTGATTCGAAGTGCGGCAGCCGAGGTGATGGTTGTGTGACTGTGTTGTGTGCCTGTGTGATTGCGTGAGTGTTCTATTTTCCCAAGAAGGCCATAGCCGATAGCTGAAAGTGTTGTATGTGTGTGTCTTTTGTACGTGACTGTCGCAGCTCTTCGCCACGTCTTTGAAGTGCGTTGTAAACTGTCCTTATTACTATATTATTAAGTTTAATTTACTGTTTGAAAGAACAGACACCACACATGTATTTACTGTATCTTTGAACAATGGAAACTCCAGGAAGGACTTAACAATATTTTTGAGAAGGATAGGGTACTACTAACCACAGAGACATCCAGTGAGCCACAAAAAGGCTCACATAACACAACACAACTTACTTAATAGCTTTTGGTCATTATGGGCTTCATCGATCAGAGAAACACAAACACACTCATACAAACACGACCGTCATCTCAGGCAGCTGAGGCCATAGCATTGTGTGTGCCTTTCTGTGGCTCATCAGACATCTCTGTGATGAGTAAGCAACCTATCCTTCTCAATAATACCGTATCACTGATTGAGACAGAGGTGTCAAAATGGGTACCGAACAGGACAGCAACATCACAATGATGAAGAATTAGTAATTACAGTTTTTGTTTATCTGACAGGCATACTTCAGAAGAGGAAATCCATGTTCAAAGTTTACAGGTTTCAATTAACACTTTTCAGAATGGCATGGTTGGAACAGTCACAATTGATTATGAGGAAGATTTTATTGTTAAATAATTGGAAACAATATACAGTACTATCTAAAAATCTACAGTGGCATGAAATGTATAACAAACTTCAGTTTTGTGAAAAATTAATTCCAACATCAATCCATTATGGAATTTCTCAACATTGTTTTATTTTTGTCACAATATTTATATAGAAACATTGGCCACAGAGAATATGCATATAAATGTTTGATTACAGGTAATTCTGTTTTACCTTTAATGTTATGCTTTACTGGTATGAGTGATGATGGAAATTATAATAAACCAATGGATGTACCTTCTTTTAGTATTTTTAATAATAGCAAACTGATTTTAGAATGAATAGAAACATTATTACAAATCTGGAGTATTCAATGGCTGTTTCTTCATTAAGCATGTGATGTGGGTGAGTATAGCAATTAAAATAAATAAATCTAACATTTACACCGAAGACATCAGCTGAGAACTTAAAACAATTTCAATAATGGGAAAAAATGCAATAATCCAGACAAAAATGGCTCAACCATACCCACTGAATGGACATGCAGCTACAAACCAATTAGCTAAAAATGTATAATATGAGCAAAGTGTACAATATAGGCTGATAAACTGCAAAAAGTTTTGTGAGAATAATCCTTTTCTAGAAGATTCCTTAAGTTTTGGGATATTATGGGCGACAGTATCCTGTCCTCAAATAATAACAAACATACTTTATTATTTGCACAAACTAATGGAAAATCCACTTTGGAAATAAACAATATAATATGGACAGTTTACAACTCACCACAAAGACATAATGACAAGCTGTGACAAGAACATAAAAAAGACACAGCATTGGCCATGGCCTTCCTCAGAATATAGAACACAGCATTAGTAGAGTGCTGCTTGACAGAGGTAGGTTGCTACATTTGTTAAGCCCTTTCTATACGAGACATGCAACACGCACAAGGAAGTTGTTGTCAGCTGCAGCGGCCCTTTTAGTAGAGTGCTGCTTGACAGAGGTAGGTTGCTACATTTGTTAAGCCCTTTCTATACGAGACATGCAACACACACAAGGAAGTTGTTGTCAGCTGCAGCGGCCCTTGTGATAGACCATCTGATTACAGAGAAGCGTTCAAACAGTACTAATTTGTTGAGTCGTCTGCTTCACGCTTCTACTTTGTTTGTTGTCAACTTACAGCAAATGAATGTTGGTTAACATCACTTTTCAAAACTGTATGATATATTGTGATGATTAAAACATTTATTTGTGTTTCAGACTGCCACTGTGAAACTGTATTTAACAGTTTTTGTGCAGTTCATGGGTAACTACGTTGCTCACATGTGTTAACGTCCTCATTATAAAAACGCGATTACATACTTCCAGCCCCTGCGGTTTGAGGCGCCTAGGTATATGATGAACAAGCTCAGGTGTGTACACATAAATCTTTCACTTCGATTAAGCTTTAAATAATGCTCACCAAAAACAAATATTTCAGCTGTTAACTACAGCATGTTTCAGGAAAAATAGCAAATATTTTAGAGGATGATAATAAAGACAATGTGCAGTTAAAATTTCATATAACGTGTGTCCAATTTTTATTGGGTACAGAGATACACCTCTTGGTATGTACAACAGACTGATTTGGATATTTTGACTGATTCTTTTGTCAGTTCTTTGTAGATGACCATATTGACTTTTATTTAAATAACCAGTTTTCGACGCAGTTTAAAGTCTGAATATGTCCTAGTACGCCGAAAACCAGGTAACTAAGTGGAAATGAATGTGTAGAAGATACACAAAATTCTACTTTTAAGTACGTGTGATGTTGTACTACCAAGAATTGACGGATAAATCAGTGAAAATTTCTTGATTTACATTTGCTCTATGTTTGTTTGGATTTCATGTTAACAGCTATATCTCTGTATTCAATAAAAATTGTTCACAGGTTATATTAAATTTTTTATGCAATTCCTCTATAGTATCACCTCCTAAAAACATATGACGGAGTCGAAAAACTACGTTCCTCTGAGCAGGAGACAAGTACACATTCTCAAACAAATTTCTGACTTGGCTTAGTTTGTCAGCTGGGTTCCCCATTCGGTCGTCTGCATATGCGCGAAGCACTACCATACGCGTGAGAATAGGATCCACCCTATTCCGTCTACTAGCGATCGTATGCATGCATCTTGTGCAAGTGGAAGTGCTTACACTGTATGCGGACGACGTAACCGGTGCATCATGGGTAATCCTGTAAGCTCCCACTTCCCGTGTAGAAATGGCTTTACCGGTAGGTTCGATCAATTTGCAAGTGTTACTGAGATGCTTCAGGAACTTAAATGGGAGATGCCTGAGGGAAGGCGACATTCTTTCCAAGAAACACTGTTTAAGAAATTTAGAGGGCTAGAATTTGAGACGGACTGCACAATGATTCTACTGTCGCCAACCTACATTTCATGTAAAGATCACAAAGTTAAGATCAGGGAGATTAGGCTCATGCAGATGCATACAAGTATTTGATTTTTCCTTCTTCTGTAAGGGAGTGGTACAGGAAAGCAAGAAACTAGTAATGATACTAGGTACCCTCCGCCATGTACCTTTCGGTGGACAGTGGAGTAAGTATGTAGATCTATCCATTGGGTGCTTTAGTTGTATCTGAGAGAGTTGCCTATGTGCTGGCATTGAGTTTCAACCTCTCCACATGCCACAGGAGGAATGTAATGGCAACCAACTACCACAGACTTTTGGAAGACTCTGGGACCGTTTTGACTTTGAGCCACTTCTCTTACTGACACAGTATCTTCCCATGGTAGGAAGACCCACATCTCTTCGAAACATAGATAAACCAAATAAAGTCCAAACAATGTGGAGGAAAACGAATTGGCAATCTGTAAATTCCACTGTAGAGGTACTCTCAAGCAAAAAAGAAAAACAAGAGGTCTATCATCGGAATGTCCCTGTAAAGACCCTTATGGTCCTCACAGCAGATAATGGCAGTACCATTCATTTGTCACTACTACTGGAGAATGTGATGGATACAATTTTGGTGGCTGAACAGTAGTAGGCCACTCATTTCACTGTGCTTAAGCCAATTACATAAATCACAAGGATGAGCGTCTACGACGTCTGTCCTGCTCTGCTTGCGGAGTGAGAGTCTAGGTTGAAACCGCCGCCAGTGAAGCGCGGCTTTATGCGGACCTCGCTGCTTATGAGGTGTGGTAATATTTCCATTGTTCTCGCCTCCTCTGCCATCTGTTCTTTCCTCTTCTGTTCCTTCCGCTTCTGTAAAAAGCGTTATACTTCTTACAAAAAAAAAAAAAAAAAAAAAAAAAAAAAAAAAAAAAAAAAAAAAAAAAAAAAAAAGGCTCTGCATAACTTTTAGCAACTGCAGTTACATAAAACAGTTCTTTCATTGATTCATTAGAAATGTGCCAAAAATTCATTGTTGCCCTATCTTCTCAAAAGAAAAGTAGCAGACTTGCATGTTATTGTGTTGGTTTATGAATGCATAAGCCATCTGTAATGGGACAGAACAGACTAGGTTCTCTCAGTGATGTTCTACAAATCTTGGCATTGCATTTTTCAGTAGAACAGAAAATACATGATTTATATTATAATATTTTTAATGTAGGCTTTGCTGATACAATGAATGGCTCGATTGTGACATATTGTTGTTGCAAATACTAAAATGTAATAACAAATTATCTAAAGCATCAGCAACTGGAATAAAGAGTGAGTAATTCAAAATTCTAAATTAACCCAGTTGTAAATAAACTAACCATATATTCAGTTTAGGAAGGACGATCTATCATGAATAATCTTGTAACACTTTAGCAGATACCGTACTTGACTAAAAGTCTATGGAAATGTTAGCATAGCAAAGCTATTACTCAGTAAAAAGTTAATTAAAATTATATAGCAAGTATTTTTGACAAAACATGTAATGTAAATTAGAATACTTTGAACTGTGTGTCCAATGATCACTTAATAACATTTTAAATCCCAAATGGAACAGCATTTATTTCTCCAAACTGTAACTGTAACCCATAAAATGTAGTTTTATTACAAATATTTTCAGAGAGTTTAATTGTTAACAATCTATACAAAACCACCCAGTTGGTGGAAGGAAGTTAGTCTGGGTCTCTGAAGTTGGTAATGCTGTTGGTAAGTCTATGGTGTTGAGAGTACATACAGTAAATGGAATGACACCATCAATAAATATAGACTTTGATCAGAAATCTGTAGCAAAGGTACAATATTCAAAAATTTTAGGTGTAAGCATTGATGGAGGGTTGAACTGGAAAAAACACATTGAAGATCTGTTGCAACTTATGCTATTATGGTAATTCCAAATTTTGGTGATATCTCAGTAAATTAGCTTACTATACCTATTTTCATTCTCTGCTTTCATGTGGCATCATTTTCTGGGGTAATTCGTCATTGAGTAAAAAAGTATTCATTGCACAAAAGTGTGTGATCAGAATAATTGCTGGAGCCCATCCAAGATCATCCTGTAGACAGTAATTTAAAGAGCTAGGGACCTTCACATTAGCTTCTCAGTATATATATTCACTTATGAAATTTGTTATTACCAATCTCACTAAATTCAAAAGCAATAACAGTGTACATAACTACAACACTAGGAGAAAGAATGATCTTCACTATTCAAGGTTAAATCTAGCTTTGGCACAGAAAGGAGTGAATTATGCTGCCACAAAAGTCTTTGGTCACCTACCAAACAGCATCAAAAGCCTGACAGATAGCCAACAAGCATTTAAAAATAAATTAAAAAAATTTCTGCATGGCAACTCCTTCTACAATATAGATGAATTTTTAGATATAAATTAGTAAATTTGAAAAAAAAAAAAAAAAAAAAAAAAAATACATGGCTAAATACTGTAATTTTGTATGTTGTACAGAAGTAAGGTGGCACAGTAAGGGCCAGACATTAAAAAGATTTTATATAATAAGCAATGAAAACATATGTTTCATGATATCAGAAACAAATTCAGTCTCAGGACTTGATAATGTCACCAGGACAGAAGATTAACATTTTTGGTACATATCATTGCTCATTTAGCATTAAACTGGTGTCTTCAAAGAAGGAACCTACTTATCATACAAAACAATAAACACATTCTAAATGAACTGGGATTAAGGCATACCCGAGTAAATGCAAAACTGTTGGCGAAACAAAATTCAAAATATGGAATGAAACATAGCCATACCATTTGATTTAAGGCAAGAATTTGAATGGAGGTTTAAGGAAATTTGAAAAAAAAAATAGTAATTTATGCAGCATCTTTGATGTTAGCAAAAGATTTTCAGATAGAATGTATAGAATTGCAGCTTAAAATCCAACTAAAAGAAAAATTTGATGATAAAGGTTTGTTAGACTTTGACAAAATTTAACCTACCCTGAAACAAATATCCATTTCTGCACAATTATGCAAGAAATATGGCACTGTTAGGAAGCACATACACTTGCAAACAGTTATTTTCAAGAGTAAACCACACAAAGAGTAAAAACAGAACCAAACCTCAGATGAACACATTGAGACCACCTTGAGAATTCAAAGCACTCTTATTGGATCTATATGGTACATTAATTTCCCAAATTCCAAGTGAAATGTCATATTAATTCTATAACACTCTAAATCACTTGCAACTGTATACCCATGACTGCCCCCATGTTCACAATACAATGTTATTGTTAAGCACATTAGATGTAACACAAAAGTACTTCTCCTCTTCCATTGCGGCCCAGGTAAGCTGAAATGTTGGACGTCCCTGGTACAGACTACCCACTTTGCTTCTATGTATCCACACTTCAATTCCTGACCTGCTGCCCACTTTATCTCTTGACACTCTGCAGCGCCTCCATCATGATAGCTAAAAGTAACCACGTATTCCACTTTCTTCCAATGACGTTCATATATGTCCTGATGCAGTAGCTTAGATAACAAATGTGTCTCATTTTTATCTGACTAGTTATATTGAATGCCAATCATCCCTTTAATTATTTTCTCTCGGATGATGCTTTGTTTAATGTCTATGTTCTGTCCTTTATTTATCTACATGATTTTTAGAGTGCATAATTTGCTGGGTGATTATCTGCCCCACATGTGTTAACCCTGTAATCAGTCTGTTCAGATCAAGGCTCTTCACTAACTCTCTCATACATACTGTGGAGGAGTGTACGGGACAAGGAAAAATTTAGACATTAATGTAATAAATCGAACAAGTGGTGAGTGGACTTTGGCAGTCGAACAGGGAAGTGTTACGATGGCGTAAGCCAGCAGTGTCACGAAGCAGAGTGGGTTGGGTGCTCAGAAAAATTAAGTAGCTTAAAGCAAACTTCAAGTGTAGCAAGTGTGTCGGCAGCCGCGCGTGCTACGCAATGCCTCCGAGCATCGGTGTTGCTTAAGGGAAGAAGCAACCACGGTCTATGTGACCGAAAAATAGGACTCGAGCACGTGCAGCAAGTCTGGTAGCCTACATCGATGAAATGCAAACCAATGGCGTCAACTCTGGCATATAAATATTGGAGGAAAAGGCAGGCTTGTCAGAGTCGGAGTCAGGGAGTCGGCCACGGCTAGAGAGAGAGTGTCAGCCACGGCTAGGCAGATATCTGCCACCCGGACTGCGCCACTAGTCGCTGCTAATGTTAATCTTGTTGAGCCGGGCGCAAGTTGTGAGTTCTGCAATGCGACGGCTTTTCTGGCGGGAAATAGAGCCTACAGTCTATTAGGACGGTGAACAGCGGGACCTTGACCTCATCAGGGTGCTGCTGGGCATCGAACCAGCACCGGGCACAGCATGGCGGTAGCAAGCAGCACAGCATTGACTCGAGAGCATAGTATGTATGCAAGGACGCAGCCATACTAGGAACACTCTCGTGACCTGTCCAAGGGCGGAGCAACAGCTGGAGGCGAAAGGTGACCGAGATTCAACACCCTGGCCACACCCCCATTCCATGATCATCAGGCGGCCATGAGGTTGGCGAGGCTAGGCTCGGCGTGGCGGAGGCGACGTCACTCCGCTGGGCTTGGTAAGCTGCGGCCAGCGAGCTGAGGTGTCAGCACCCGCCTCCAGCAGGGCAGAGCGGAGTCAGCGAGCCGCCAGCCCGGTGCGTGACAATACATGCACACTCTGCACTGGCATTCTGGTAGTAAGAATATTTCAATAAATGTTTTACTGTCGCCCTTCTCCTGGGTTGAGTAGAGCTCACAGCCCACAGATGCATCGCTAAAAAGGTAAAGCAGTCAACAATTCGAAGATTGGTTTGAACACCACAGTGCTTTACTAGGCATGGCCCTGTTTGGAGGTGGTATGCCGTTGCCTTCCTCCGACCTTCAAACTGACTTACCCAGCCAGTTATAGGGGGACCTACAGTTTAACGTGGGTTCCGAACCACGGTGCTACTCCGCATTTTTCACATCAGCAACGCTTCCAGAGGGGAAAGAAGTGGAAAGTGACAGATAAAAATCCTAGGATCTGGCGGAGATCGAACCCGCGACCTTTGGATTTGTAGTCTTGCACTCTACCACTGTGCAAAATAGCAGATGCCTCAAGTAAACACCCTGACAATACCTAAACAAGACTGTACAATACCACATTCTCAGAGAAGATTGGATATCTCTCCAGGTTTATTGCATAAATGTTAAAACTTCATTGTCAATTCTAGATAGGAAAAGTGATTACAGCCACGTGGTCTCAGCCTTGGTCTCAGTTTTGTATCACCCACAATATTCTCACCCTATCTCAGTTCATTACTTTTATGATATGCTCAGTACAATAACTTTGTCTAAAATGTAGTTTTCACATTCAGATATTTACCAATTTTTAATACAACAAAAACTGGAATTACTGGCAACCCAAGGCAACAATGTAGACCTCTACAAAAAAGTTACTACTGTCTAAAGAATATTGTTGTAACAACACGAATACTCAATAATCAACATTCATGACACTGTCAAGATGAGAAAAGGGCATCACACTTACAAGTGTGAATGTGAACTGCTGTTCCGTATACTGCTTTCATTGCTATTGATCAGTTGCATTACAAGATTCAAAGCATTTGGAGACTATGGTTTAGCATCTGGTGATATTGCTGCATGCATTGGTTGAACCTATTGTTAGCATTACGGCAGAACATTTGAATTCACGCACTTGATATAAAACAAATATCTCGTATGTTAATAAAATATTACGTAATGATAATCATAGGTTCAACCAATGCATGCAGCAATATCACCAGATGCTAAAACATAGTCTCCATATGCCTTGAATCTTGTAATGTAACTGATTAACAGCTGATGTTACTGCTTCATATTGTTCTTGTTGATATATTTAAAGGTATGAATTATTTGTTTCACTGCCTTGATTTACTGTGTGATAAAGACCACTTCAAAATTATAGTTTTTCATTTTGTATACTTTAATGATATTAATACATTTGTTCTAATTAATTACAGAAATTCTCTACTGAGATGTGAAAATAATGTTCAAAAGAGAGAGTGACTGGCCAGTACTTACCATAGTTTGATACCACTGATAGTACACACAAAAAGGACACAAATGGTGACGAAACTACATGTTTCTTCTAGCTTTCAGACATTTATATTTCCTTTGCCAGGTAGGAGAGGAGGGAAGAGACAGGGGACGGAAGGAAAAGGTTGCCCACAACCTAGGTCATGAGGTGGGGTGGGCGACATTTACCCACATCAAGCGCTTGAAACAACATTTATTGCTTACCAACTCATAGTACATCTTCTTGTATTCATTTAATTCTTCCTTCATCAGCTCAACTTTATGCTTGCACTCTTTTGCCTCATCTTTGTACATCATCATTTCTGTTTCTAAGCACTGTGGAAAGAAAAGAGATATTACAGTAAACATTCCTGACGAGTACTATAAGTAACTGCACGAAATCTGGACACAGAGTTTTCAAAAACTATGTATTCCTAAGCAGAAAGATTATATTATTAATTAAAAATGCTGAACATTTTGGCCATCATTTATCAACAATAGTTGTAGTTGGTGTGAACAACACTGTAGATGATATAAATACATAATGTGGTAAGTTGTACTGGATATTGCTTTTAGCAGACTCTATGAGGTGTGATACTCATGGTATATTTGTGATTCCAGGTTACGTCATAACCAATAATCACATGTATTAGTTGTTGGGACCAAGGCGGACATGGTTGATGAAAGTAGCAGCTTATTTCAGACATGATTCTCAACGTCAATAACATTACTGTCTAGGGCCGTCTGTTGCCCTTTATATCCATTTGCTATTTTCAATAAAATCCAATGTCATATCAATCTGGTGTGTTAATTTCTACCTCTCTTAACTACATTACCATGTGAGATATTGCATATTTAACTGTAAATGAACTTTGGGTCACCCTGCACTTAACACAATTGTTAACAACAGGCCACTGGTTAAATACACCTCATCTACATTCTCATCTTTCGGCACATCATGTATATCATACAGAGATAAATTTTAATGTTAAGAACAGACATTACTAATTGACTCAGTAGCTTAATATTTAAGAAACAATGAGAATTTTCCAGTATTAGTTGCTGTAGGGGATTAAAATACATCAATGGTGACCACTGAAAATTTTTGCATCCTGCTCAACCCATTTTCCAACTGCCATAAACTACTGACGCATTGTCCCATCTCCATTATTCTACTTGCTCGCAGCTTAAATTCTGTATTGTGTGCATCTCAAATAAGGCGGTTGATTGCTGCAGAGCATATAAAGGGTGAGTAACAAAGATATGCAAATATTTTAATATTATTATAATAATGACAGTTTACAACTCACCACAAAGACGTATCTCAAGAGCTGTGACAGGCACATAAGAGACACACACATACAACACTTAAGCTATTAGCCATGGCCTTCTTCAGAATATAAAACATTCACAGAATAACGCAAAAACACAACCGTTGTGGTTGTGTGACTGTATTTTGTGCCTACGTGATTGCATGAATGATCTCTATTCTGAAGAAGGCCATGGCCAATACCTTAAGTGTTGCATGTGTGTGTGTCTTTTCTGTGATCCTGTCACCGCAACTTCATTACATTTTTGCAGTGAGTTGTAAACTGTCATTATTATATTGTTAATTCCAAACTGGACTTTCCATTGTTAAACATTTTAATACACTATTTGATTAATGATGGAAATTCTCCTCAGAGATCATAAATTATTTTTCAAAAGAGATAGATTGGCTGGCCAGTACTTAACTTTATGCTGTGACACAAATGTAGAAAAAGAAAAAAAGGGCCAAAAAAGGACAAGCTTTTGGAACACAGTTTCTTCTTCAGGTGGGAGAGAAGGGAAGAAAACAGGAAGGGAACGGAAGGAAAAGGTAATACACGATCTAGATGAAATTGAAAAAGCTGTTCTGACGAGTACAGGTAACATGGACTTTCCTGGGAGGTTACATGATGTCGAGAATGTTGTGATCCCACCATTTACAATGAGAAGAGTTCCAGTCAGCAGCCGAGGTAATCAGTTAGATGGTGAAGTGCTTGTCAATCGCAAAAAGCTAATCAGTATAACAAAGGAAATCTTCATACCAGCAGCTGTCATAAGCATTACAGGTGGTGGAGGAGAACTTTGGATCCCTAATTTTCATGAGCAATTCCAACTCATTCCTAAAAGAACGTGTCTTGAAACAGCAGAACCATTCCAGGACAGTGAGCTAAATGTCATCGACAAAGTCTCACACTCTGCTGTTACTGCCAACAATGCAATAGAACAAACTACTGTGGCACTGCTGCAGCAGCTCCATTCCACCAGATTGTAATCGACCTTTTAGGTAGCTTCCCAAAGTTGACAGCCAGTAACCGATGGATAATACGAGGGGGGACCCCAAAAAAAAAAAGTCTTTCTAGAATGCATATACTTTATTGTTTTCAAATACAACCTTAATCTCCTTCTAAGTACTCCCCTTTAGCAATAATATACTTGTCCAAACATTCCAAGCACCTTTTAAATTCGTTCTCTTTGACACCTGCTAGCACATTCATGAGACTGCACTTTACGTCTTCCACATCTGCAAAATGCTTTCCTCTCAAGTCTCTATTCATCCTCGGGAATAGGAAGAAGTACGAGGGTGCTAAATCCGGTGAACAGGGCGCGCGTGTCAAGGTAGTCGTCTTCATTGAGGCCAAAAATTGGCGAATGCCGAGAGCCGTGTGCGCGGGAGCATTGTTGTGACGCAGGAACCGCATGCCAGAATCCCACAAAGCCGGAAGTTTTCGCGACTAATTTCTGCAAAGCCATTTCATAACCTCCAAATAGAATTGTTGGTTTACTGTCTGGTTTTCAGTGACAAATTCAGAGTGTACAATCCCTTTGATGTCAGAAAAAAACAGATCAACATCGGTTTCACATTCAATTTCACTTGTCGAGCTTTTTTTGGTTGAGGTGTGAGACAGGTGACTTCCATTCTGATGACTGTTGTTTACTTTCTGGATCGTACCCATAGCACCATGACTCGTCACCTGTAATGATTTTGTTGAAAAAGTGTGGATCATATCTGAACGCATCCTTCATTTTGTGACAGGCTCGAATGCGAGAATCCCTTCGATCTCCGGTAAGAAGCTTCGGCTCGAATTTTGCTGCCACTCTTCGCATCCCCAAATCAATGGTCAAGATGCACTGAATTGAGCTCCAGGACAACCCAGACAAGTTTTCCAGTTGGTCGATTGTCCTACGTCAATCTTCACTGATGAGATTACAGATTTTGTTGGTGTTGTCTTCACTTCGAGCAGTTGAAGTTCAACCAGAATGGGGCTGATCTTCGATCAGCAGTTCTCCCTTTCTAAACTTAGAAAACCATTCGTACACTTGCGTTTTACTAAGAGCAGGGTCTTTGTAAGATGTCTGAATCATTACAACAGTTTCTGCTGCATTCTTGCCGCGCAAGAAACAAAACATGACTGCCGCACGTTGTTGGTAAGATCTAGCCACTTCCTCGTGCCACATTTGCACTGTTCACACATGCAAAGAACTGCCAAATAAATCACACTTCTCACTGTTGGGTGACACCACATGGCAGAATGACTCAGCAGAGCTCCTACTACAACCCTCCGGTGGTGCAACCTGCTACTACAAGTACATGATGTGCAGAATTACAATTTCGGTCTGCACTGACTACCTCACCCAATACACTGTCACAAAACCTGTGCCAACAGCAGAAGCCCCAGAAATAGTAAAAGACCTCATTTTGAAGCATGGTGCACCAAGTGTGATGTTATCTGATCAAGGAAAAGAATTCATGTCAGAACTAGTATCAGAAGGAAATGTCACATTGCGACATTGTCCACAGAATAACAACTGCCTACAATCCTCATTCAAATGGTCTTACATAACGTTTTAACAAGACATTAGCAGATATGCTGTCAATGTATGTTGATGTTGAGCAGAAGGATTGGGAAACAACACTGCCAGTCATGACAATCGCTTATAATACCACAAGACAGGACACCACAAGCTTCACGCCTTTTTTCCTGCTCCATGGTTATGAGGCTGAAACGACAATGGATACACTGTTCCCATTCTAACCATATGGTAATGAGGAAGACTATGTGAAACAACTCATCACCAGGGTCGAAGAAGCAAGACAGCTGGCTCACATACGGACACTGGACGCTCAAGAGAGGGACCGCCAGTGGTATAATGACAAGCACCAACCTGTGTGTACATCCCAAGAGATCTGGTATAGATTTTTACCCCTGTATGGAAGGTTGGGCTATCGGAAAAGTTGCTAAAGCGATACTTTGGTCCATATCATGTCATATGCCTGTCAGATGCCACATACAAAGTCGAGGATTATGAGCCGTCCTCAAAATGACGAAATCGAAGAGACATGTTGCACGTCCTCCGTATAAAGCCTTACAACAATCCCTGAGAACAAATAGACACAAATGGACTCTTGTTCAAGGACTCTGAAGACCATTATGGTAATAATGAAGCCACGGCAGGAGGGTCTGGCACTGGTCATTGTCACCGCAAGGAAGGCGTGCACGCAAAAGGTAAGGATCCTCCGAAACTGTCATACAGGGGGCCCATGACAAGATCCACGACTCTGCAGCTGGCTGCAAAGGAAACCTAACAGCAGGTCTCTGTTCTTGCAAGAAAGGGGAGCACTGTCACGAGTCTTCTGACAGCATGTGCCCTGCAGTGGTTAGCATCACAGATTGCTGTGCTTGCAGTCCCCAGTTCAAATCCCGTCACAGGCAGGAAGAAAAATTATTTCTTTTTATTTACCATTTCTAGAATGTTCTACATGTTTATTATGTTTGCTTGACTTGTAAGTTCCAGAAAATTCTTTCTATGTATAAATAGTGGACCATCCCAAGCAGGAGTCAGTTTGTACTGAGTGTACGCTTATGTTAGCAATAAACATGATCTAAGTGTAAAGTGTTGTGCTCTATTACTGATCAGCCTTCGAATTCTGGACCACCCTCAGTTTTCAACGTGACAATATTTACTGTGTAAATGACATTTAATGGATTCATTTGGATAACTTTACACTTTTCATTATTCAGCGTCAACTGCCAATTTTTGCACCATGAATATATATTATCTCAATAATTCTGTGGCTTCTTTTGATCTTCTGGTAACTTTAGTAACCCATTACTGACAACATCATCTGCAAAAAATCTAAAAGAGCTGCTCACATTGTCCCCTAAATCATTTACAAAGACAAGGAGCAGTAAAGGCTCTATAAAACTTCGTTGGGGAATGCCACATTATGAGGAACAGTGTCAAAAGACTTTTGGAAATCTACAAATATGAAATCATTTTGACTTCCCCTGTCAATAGAACTCATCACTTCATGTTAGTGAGAGCTAGCTGTGTTTCACAAGAAAAACACATTCTCAAACTGTGTTGACTATGGGTCAATCTCATTTTATTCTGTCCTTTGTCTGCTTTTCATCTTGTAAAACCACAGAGCCATTTTCCTAAAGGCATGCTTCTGCCCTGCTTCCTTCTCTTTGGAGCCTTCTCACCCCTATCAGCTTTCAGTAATGAAGCATCAATAAACATCTTACTGTGGCAACAAGAGAGTACATTTGGGTGCATGTGTAGCTTTGTGTGTGAATATGTGTCATTCTGAAACTTCCCAACAGATTAAAACTGCGTGCTGCACTAGGATTCGAACCTAATACTCTTGCCTTTTGTGGCCAAGGACTCTTAACAACGGTGCTATTCTGGCACATTTCACAACCCATCCTCACAGCTCTAGGTGCCCCCAGTACCTTGTCCTGTACCTTCCAAACATCTGCAAACCTTGCAGCACTAGCACTCCTAGAAGAAAGGATATTGTGGAAACATGGCATACTCACAGCCTAGGGAATGTTTCCAGAACAGAATTTTCACTCTGCAATAGAGTGAGCACTGATATGGAACTTAATATCAGATTAAAACTGTGTGCCAGAGCAGAATTAGAAACCAGAACCTTTACCTTTTGCAGGCAAGTGCTCTTCCAAATGAACTATCTGTGCATGCCTCACAGCACATCCTCTTAGCCTTAATTCTGTCAAAATCGCATCCTCTACCTTTCACACCACTGCATGGCTCGCAGGGAACCTTCTGGGAAGTTGGGTAGGTAGGGGACAAGGTAGCAGTGGAACAAAAGCTGTGATAATGGGCCCTGAGGTGCAGACATGGAGCTCAGTTGGTACAGCTGTTGCCTGGTCATTGGTTCATTTCCTGGTCTGGCACAAAGTTTTAATCTGCCAGGAAGTTTCTTATTAGCACAGACCCTGTGCCAGAGTGAAAATCTCATTCCATATTTGGGAGGTTTCCAGTGTTGTGCTAGTGGGATGTGAATAAACATCTTGGTGACCAAAATTCCATCTAATTATGTAGATACTTTTGCTCCACCTGGACACTCCAAACTGTGTGAGCAAGCTAATTCTGGTTTTTCATGGTCACCTTAGGTTTATAGAGACCTGGTTCTGCTAGTCGGTACCAATTCTTGAAACTGAACATCGAATTTCTAATGATGAGCTGTTTGATGAACTAGAATTGTATAATAATATCTGTCAAGGTAGGAATTAACAATATAGTAATAAGAACAGTTTACAACTCACATAAAAGACATGATGACCAGCTGCAACAGGCACATAAAAAAGACACATACATACAATATTTCAGCAATTGGCCATGGCCTTCTTCATAAATAGAATATTCACATTATCACACGGGCACACAACATAGTCACACAACCGTCAGTTCCGGCTGCCGCAATCTGGAGCTGACAGTTGCGTGATTGTGTTGTGTGCCCGTGTGATAATGTGAATATTCTATTTTTGAAGAAGGCCATGCCGGTAGCTGAAGTATTATATGTATGTGCCTTTTTTATGTGCCTGTCACAGCTGGTCGTCATGTCTTTGCTGTGAGTTGTAAACTGTCCTTATTACTATAATAATATCTTTACGAACTATTGTGTATCATAATGCCACTTTGTTTAAATTAACTGTATTTAGGCTTCCTACCAAACAAATAGATTTACTACAAACTTAACATTTCTCACACCACCACTGTTTTAAAAGACATATTCTGCTACTGTATAATAATGGAATTATTATTATAATTGAAATTATTATTATAATTGAAATTAATAATATAGTAATCAAAGTGCAGCAGCCGGAGGTGATGGTTGTATGACTGTGTTGTGTGCCTGTGTGATTGAGTGAGAGTTCTATTTTCTGAAGAAGGCCATGGCCGACAGCTGAAATTGTTGTATATGTGTGTCTTTTGTATGTGCCTGTCGCAGCTCGTTGCTAAGTCTTTGTGGTGAGTTGTAAACTGTCATTATTACTATATTATTGTTCTGCTACTGTCTTGCAAGAAAATTGTGACCAAAACAAAAAATCAGTAGTTCATAATTTTATAATTAACAGCTCTTTGCTGACTTAATTTCCATATTCTCTGAGAGTTGTAGCCACTTTTCTTTCCTGTGTAGACTTTGTCCACAACTCTCCTTTGTATTGTAACCTGCAAAAAACATACACACCAACACAGTGTGATGTCTCCACATAACTCATCTTATTTAAATGAAATAAATAATGTATTTCTTTGAATGTTACATATTAACTGACATTCATTCCTGCATACAGTGAGGAACATTACACGATTTCATGATTTTTTACCTTAACCATGAAACACCACAGTATGTAGTTCTCCCGGGTAAAGAGCTACTGCTCAAAAGTTAGATTGAATTCTGTTATGTGTAACATGTTGCTGTGTTCCACACACACTGATCAACTATAGGCATGTGGCTGTTTTTCCCTTATTTTACATTATGTCATTGTTGTTGTTTATGTGGTCATAACTGGCCAAATATCCCAGCACGATTAGGTACTATCGTGTGCTCACTTGATATTAAGAGGGAAAAGACTGAGCAGAATGATAAGTTGTTTTGGTATCGCGATATTTCGTCTTTATTTACAACAGACGACCGGTTTCCATGTACACAGACATCATCTTCTGGTCTCTAAAGGTGAACATAAAAAATGTATGGTTAAAAAAAAAAGCACCAACAAAGGAACATGCCATATAACTGTATGTATAGCTAATCATATGTCAACAGTTTTTTTCACATACGTGCACTAAATAGTAACATTATTACATAAATGCATATTGTAGCCAGTTGGATTGTACAGGTGGGTTGTCACACATTAAAATATGCCGTTTGGTTGTCAGATATAAAACTCGTATAGTCATATATAAATAAAGAACCACCATATTGTACAGTTGTGAGTAACAACAAGCTACTAACAGGCGGCGTTGTGATTACTATGATGTCACTTTAACATGCCGCTAGAGTGCGCTATTGTATGTGAAGTCCTACAACTGTTATCATTTGTCGATAATAAAGTTTAAAATTGCAGGAGTATGTACTGAGGTTTCGTCACATTACATAAAATTTTAATTTACCTATAACCAAGAAAAGGTTTTGTTATTTAAAATTATGATAAACTGAAGAATAAAAACAAAACCCAGCACATTTGTAAGATACAGCATGTATAAAATCTACCACTGTGAAACCACAGTATACAGAATGATATGAGCGCAACAGTACGGCTTCCAACATAAACTGTTAGCTGAATTACAACTCTTAAGACTGGCCGAGCACATCACCAAGAATCTGAACGTGACTAAGGTGACTGCAACAGTCTTCCTGGATGTTGAAAAGGCTTATGATAAAGTCTGGAGAGACCTTCTCATTAGGAAACTCCACAAGCAGAAAACCATCCCAGACTGCTACGTGAAGCTAATTGAGAGTTACCTGCATGACCGGAAGATGATGGTGACAGTTGACGGACAATCTTCGGACACTCGACCTGCTTTAGCCGGAGTACCTCAAGGTTCAGTGCTCTCTCCCATCCTGTTTAATGTGTATGCAAATGACATACCTATGGTGGAAGGCGTACAGATAGCACAATTTGCTGACAATACAGCGTTCCTCACCAGCGGACGACACGTTCAAGCCAACATCAGACGTCTCCAAAGTCAACTGGATGCAATGGAGGACTGGTGCAAAACCAACAAAGTGCTACTGAATCCAGCAAAAACAACTGCCATCTACTTTACTAAGAAGCGTCCATGACCGCCAACCAACCTGAAACTTTATGGACAAAACATACCATTGGAAGATACAGTGACATATCTAGATAAGCACTTCTTCCTTCATAAACACGTCGACGGCTTGTGGAATAAAGCGTACGCAATGGCGAAGAGCCTAATGCCTTTCTTCTTGAGCACTGGCGCCAAATTACGCCTGTACAAAGCCATGGTTCTATCGAAGATGCTTTATGGCAGCTCAGTCTGGGGACTGGCCAGTGCTACCCAAATTCAACGGCTGCAGGAGATACAGAACAAATGCTTACGATGGATCCTCAGGGCAAAGATACATATGGAACACCGACATCCATGAGACACTTCACATGAATACTATCATGGAAGCCGTCCAAAAAGGAGTGACGAAGATCCACCACAAGATTGACCAACTACGGGATACTGTACACAACATTTGCACATTGGGGAGGACAATGCCACTTCCATGGCATAAATACAAAGTGCATGGGCCTTGACTACTTGATAAAGTCTTAAATTAGATGTAAATATGAAGTTTAATTGAAATTGTCTTTAATACATCGAGAGGGGTACCTTACGGACCAAAATAAAGGCCCTTACAAGTTAACCCCTAAAGTTTATTGTCATAAATGAAGTTTCAGTTAAAATTTTAGATTGCAGGTGTAACTGCCAGGGTTCGTCAATTCACACCTGTCACATCAGGTTCCGATTTACATACAGCCAGAAACAAAATCACACCATTCAAAAAATTATGACAAGCTGAGGAATGAAAACAGTTGTTTTGGTGTCATACTACACTACACCAAGAACTCAAGACAAAGAAATTTGACACATCTCAGTATCGTGCTCACGTTTAGTGTTCTTTTACTAGATTTATCAAGTTCTTACCCTGACAGACTGGGTTCTCTTTTGAAGACTGTACTTCATCTCAGCCAGTTTGTCGGACATTTCCTGCACCGGGTGCCTCTCCACCTTCTGGGCGAGTTCCTGGTAGCGGCGCTCCGTCTCCTTCGCCTGCACCTCGCGGTACGCGGCTGACTTGGACAGCTTCAGCACCCTCCTCTGCAGGTGCCGCACTTTCAGGATCAGCTCAAACTTCTCCGGGTCTGTTCCCTGTTTCAAAACAGTTAATTTCATCACAGCAGAAGAAATCTACATCTACATGGGATACTCTGCAAATCACATTTAAGTGCCTGGCAGAGGGTTCATCGAACCACCATTATACTATTTATCTCCCATTCCATTCTCGAATAGCGCGCAGGAAGAAAGAACACCTGAATCTCTCTGTTCGAGCTCTGATTTCGCATATTTTATTCTGATGATCATTTCTACCTATGTACGTGGGAGTCAACAACATATTTTCGCATTCGGAGGAGAATGTTCGCGATTGGAGTTTCGCAAGTAGCCCACGCCGCAGTGATAAGCAACTTTGCTGTAATGATTCCCATCCCAGATCCTGTATCATTTCCGTAACGCTGTCTCCCCTGTATCATGACAATACGAAACAAGCTGCCCTTCTTTGGACTCTTTCGATGTCCTCCGTCAAACCCACCTGATAAGGATCCCACAATGGGCTGCAATATTCCATAAATGGATGGACAAGCGTAGTGTATGCAGTTTCCTTTGTAGTTCTGTTGCATATTTTAATGGTTCTGCCAATAAAACGCAGTCTCTGGTTCGCCTTTCCCACGATATTATCTATGTGTTCTTTCCAATTTAAGTTTGAAGTAATAGTAATTCCTTACTATTTAGTGGACTTTATGGCCTTCACTTGTGATTGATTTATCTTGTAAACAAAGTTTAATGGATTTCTTTTCAAACTCATGTGGACGACTTCACACTTCTCATTATTTAGAGTCAATTGCCAATTTTTACACCATACTGATATCTTATTCAGATCGTTCTGCAGTTGGTTTTGATCGTCAGATGATTTTACTAGACGGTAAATGACGGCGTCATCTGCAAACAACCTAAGAGAGCTACTTAGATTTCCCCTAAATCGTTTATGTAAATAAGGAACAACAGAGGACCAATAACACTACCCTGTGGAACGCCCGATATCACTTCTGTTTTAGTCAATGCCTTACCATCAATTACTACGAACTGTGTCCTCTCTGACTGCATTAATACGAGGGTAAGTCAATTATTATCCACAATTTAGTTATATTTTTGTTTATGTTGGTAGTACTGTCATTTTACGTTGGTGTCGCATGCTTTGTTTAACAAGTAACAAACGTTTTGGTCTGTTGTGGCTATGAGCAGAGCTACAGCTACAGTCTTGGTGACATAAGATTCTACTCACACTACACAAGCAATGGTGACAGCACGTGGTCTATATCTCTGGAACTTTGTGTGACATATTAAAATCTGAGCTGCACAGAAAATCCTGCCACTTGTGAGATGCATTCAGTGATCGGGTTTTTGTGGCTAAAAACTACAAACTAACGGACTTTTATCATGAACTTCGTAATATATTTGGAAAAGAAACAATGAGTGAAAGCCAAGTGAGACAATGTCCTATTAATTTTAAAAATGGCTGTACCAATATTCATGATAAAGATTTCAGTGGTAGCCCTAACCTTGTGAGTGCTGAATTTGTGATGAAAATCAATGACAAAAATCATGAAAACTGTCATTTCAAATATTGAAAACTTCTGCAACATTTCCCCAAATTCTCCCCAGATATGAAGGCATGGCTTGCTAAAAAATTCTTTAATATTGATGTGGAACTGCAAGCTGGTGTAACCCAGTGGTTAAAACAGCAGGCAGCAGATATCTAGACATGGTATTGAAAACTTGTTTTACAGTATGATAACTGTGTCAATATGAATGGCTATTACATTGAAATTATCTAACAATGGAAAGTGCAGAGTGGAATTCTACAATATAATGAGGATAGTTTGTAATTCACTGCAAGATTTTCATCAAGCCACAATATGTGCATTAAAAAATAATTAAAAAGAGAGAGAGAGACTTAGCATTGGCACAGCCCTCGTTAGAAAGAGACACACACCTCATTCATACAATCAGCAGGCAAACTTCACAGTAATACAACAGTCATCTTTGGCTGCTGCATTCTGAGTAACACTGACGGGATGGGAGTATATGTTTTGATGTACTAAAGCACTACCAGTATAGCAGTATAACATTTTATTTTCAGTTGTGGTCTTCAGTATGGACACTGGTTTGATGCAGCTCTCCACCCTACTCTATCCTGAGCAAGCCTCTTCATCTCCTCATAAGAACGGCAACTCACATCCATATGAATCTGCTTACTATATTCATCTCTTTGCGATTTTTCCCCCACACAGTTCTCACCAATGCTAAATTTATGAGTCCTTGATGTCTAAAAATGTGTCCTACCAATTGATCCCTTCTTTTAGTCAAGGTATGCCAGATATTCCTTTTTACCCAATGCTGATCCATAACTCCTCATTAGTTATGTGATCTACCCACCTAATCTTCTGCATTCTTCTGTAGCACCACATTTCAAAAGCCTCTATCCTCTTTGTATCTAAACTATTTATCATCCAAGTTTCACTGCCATAAAAGGCAGCACCTTCAGAAAGGGCTTCCTTACACCTACATATTTGATTTTAGCAAATTTTTCTTTGTCAAAAACACTTTTCTTCCCATTGTCAGTTTGCGTTTTATATCTTCTGTATTCCAAGCATCATATTTTATTTTAATATCCAAGTGACAAAACTCATCTACCACCTTTATTGTTTTGTTACTTAATTGAATTCCCTCAGCATTGCCTGATTTTCTAAGGCTGCATTCTGTAGCAGCCTGGCTGCCTTACAGCAGAAACGTGTGAACAACTAGCAGCAGACAGCTAGCACAAGGCAATGGCATCAGATATCTGCCAATTACCACTGTTTCCGATATCAACAAAAACCCTCGCAGTGGCATGGCATGCACCGAAGGAGTTAGTGCGAGCACACCAACAGCAGTGTCTGGATTGCAGTTTTATCAAATACAGACCACATGGGTCGAGCACAAAGCACTCTCCCCATCATTGCACACGTGAATTGTAAAATCACTGCTGATGCCTCAATTTCCATTTCGCTGTGATTTAATCAAGACCCGCAATACAGTGTGGACGTACTGTGCAATTCCTGACACATGTCCAGCTGTGCCCAGTGGTCATGTGGTTGCTAGTGGACAAACATTCAATGGCCATAAACACTGTCTTATCAGAAGTGCTTTGTAATAATAGAGAAATAAAAAAGGTGTATCAGCAAAATGCAATGTTTTCCCCCCTCACACTGAACTCTAATTCCTTCTCAGAATTTCTCTTTGCTTTCTTTCAAAGCTTGCTCAATGTGCAAATTGAATAACATTGGAGAAAGGCTACAACTCTGTCTTACTCCTTTCCCAAGCAGTTTGTCCCTTTCACAGCCAACTCCAATAATAACCTTCCATTCCCTATATTTTACCCCTGCTGACTTCAGTGCTCTGTCAAATTCATATCTCAGTATAGTATGTCCTATTTCATCTTCATCTACTTCCTCTTCCCTTCTTACAATATTGTCTCAAAGTTCATTTCCTTTGTAGAGCCCCTCTATATACTCTTTCTACCTTTCAGATTTCTCTTCTTCATTCAGAACTGGGTTTCCATCTGAGTTCTTGATATGCATACCACAATTTTTCTTGTCTTGAAATTTCTCTTTTATTTTCCTGTAGTGTGTATCAATTTTTCCCCTATTTATACATTCTTCTACAGATTTTGCATTTTGTCTTTAGCCACTCCCACATAGCCATTTTGCACAGCCTGTCAATCTCATTTCTTAGTTGTTTGTACACTATTTTACTTGCTTCATTAACTACATTTTGTATCTTCCCCTTTTGTGAATTAAATTTATTATTTCCTGTGATAGTCAAGGATTTTTTTTTTTTTTTTTTTTTTTTTTTTTTTTTTTTTTTTTTTTGTAGGTCTTGCCTTTCTACCTATTTGGTCCTCTGCTGCCTTGACTATTTCATCTCTTAAACTACATATTCCTCTTCTTCTGTTTTATTTTCCACATTTTCTGTCAATAGTTGCATCAATCTCCCTCTGAAATTCTCAAGAACTTTAGGTTGTCCCTTCTCCTTATATTCGTACATTTCAGCAGTTTCTTCAATTGCAGTCTACACTTCTCAACCAATAAGATACAGTCAGAGTCTATATCTGCCTCTGGATAAGTTTTACATTTCAAAACCTGGTTCCGAAATCTATGCCTTACAATTACAAAATCTATCTGGTGCCTTCCAGTGGCTTCTTGTCTCTTCCACATATATAACCTTCTTTCATTATTCTTGAACCAAGTGTTTGTTATGATTAAATTATGTTCCATACAAAATTCCCATTCCATATTTGCCTGCTACTTTTCCTTCCTTTCCTTTTCCTACTACCAAATTCTAGTCACCCATTACAATTAAGTTTTCCTCTCCCTTAAATGTCTGAGTAATTTCCTTTACCTCCTCATACACTTCTTCAGTCTTGTCATCATCGGCAGAGCTAGTGGGCTAATGTCATAGACGTTGGCTTCATATCTATCTTGACTATGATAATGCAATCCCGGCATTGCTCATAGTAGTTTATCAACATTCCTATTTTCTTATTCATTATTAGACCTACTTCTGTAATACCCCCAACTGATTTTGTATTTATAATCCTGTACTCAAGTGACCAGAAACCCTGTTCTTTCCACCAAACTTCACTAATCCCTACTACATCTAACTTCAACCTATCCATTTACCTTTTTAAATTTTCTAATTTTCCTACCTGATTAAGGGATATAATATTCCACACTCCGATCCATAGAATGCCAGTATTGTCTTTCCTTATGATGACATCCTCCTGAGTAGTCCCCGCCCAGAGATCTCAAGGGGGGACCATTTTACCGCCAAAATATTTTACCCAGGAGGATGCCATCATCAATATTCAAACGATAGAGCTGCATGTCCTGTAATTTCCACTTGCTTTCAGTGTTTCACAGTGACTGTATGGCAATGCCACATTAGCTGATGTTACAAGGCCTTATCAGTTAATTATCCAGACTGTTGCCCCTGTAACTACTGAAAAGGCTGCTGCCCCGATCCACAGATAACCCTCTGCTATGGTTGTACTTATGGTATGGCGTATAAAACGCTTTTACGACCACCTCTTGAGTATCGCTCAAGTGTTTGGGACCCGCAACAAATCACTTTAAAGGAAGACATAGAAGCAGTTCAGAGGTGAGCACCTAGGTTTGTTACTGGTAGGTTTGATCAATGCTCGGGTGTCACGGAAATGCTCCGGCAACTGAATTGGGGAAGAATGGAAAGACGACGGTTTTTTTTTTTTTTTTTTTTTTGGGGGGGGGGGGGGAATTTCTGTTGAGGAAATTTAGAGAGCCGGAATTTGAAGCTGAGTGTAGTACGATCTTCCTGCCGCCTACTTATATATCGTGTGGTGATCACAAAGACAAGATAAGAGAAATTAGGGTTCATACAGAGGCATACAGGTATTCTTTTTTCCTCATTCTATTTGGAAGTGGAATAGGAAAGGAAATGCCTAGTAGCGGTACAGTGTACCCTCCGCCATGCACCTTATGGTGAATTGCGGAGTATGTATGTAGATGTAGATATCATTGAGGCACACAAGCCACACCAGATTGGCAATGACTGTGGTTCATGGGGAGAAGAAGGGGGGGAGGGGTCTTGAAATTAATATATGTGAAAAATTTTTTAGAAATTAATATATGTACCAATACAAGTCTGTTCTTTCGGACATGTCTGAATGAACAGACGCTGCACCTGTTCTTTAGACGGGTTTTAGTCTCAGTTGGTGGATGGGGTATAACATTACAACAAGGACATATGAAACTTCCCCATTTGTTTGAATCCTGACCCTGGCACAAATTTTCATTTCTCCATGTTGTAATATTACACAATCTTCAAGTAGTTCGCTTCGTAGTCCAGTGGACAGTATGACAGATTGCCATGCAGGAAGCCCATGTCCTATTCTCGGGAAGGTCGGAGATTTTCTCTACTTGGGGCTGGATGTTGTGGCGTCCTCATCATCATTTATGTGCAAGTCACCCAAGTGGTCACCAAAGACTTGCAACAGGCAGGCCAAGGATCCCAGCTGCAGTATAATGGCCAACAAATGACACACAATCATCCTCTTCAAGCACCTGAGACTAAAACCCAGTTAAAATGATTTTTACCTTACAAAAATCTCCTAGATCCACAACCGGCAGTGAGAGAAATTGCTAGATTTTCATGACCTTCAAACAGCCCTTCGCAACTCGGTGAAGAGTACCGTATGCTAAAGCAGAGGAGCAGCAGAGCCGGAGTCACCTCGAGCCTCCTCCAGCGGTGCACGTTGAGCGGCGTCTGCAGCTCCTCCTCCAGGGCTCGGCACTTGAGCTTCTCCTCCGTCAGGTCTCGCTGCAGGTGGACCACCTCCTGTCTCAGGTCGTTCATACTCTCGACATTACGTGACAGCAATATTTTCTCCTGCCTGGAGAAACAATACTGACACCGTAAAAATTATTGATACAAAAATACTGGTGTAGTTGGCTCGTCCAGAACAAAAGTGTTGTTTTATGTCACACAATTAGTAACCATGCTACTGTATAACAATTAAGATTACTTGCTATTTGACTTGCTTGGCGCTACAGTGTTGTCTTATAGGCAGTCAACTACTGCTCAGCTGTAGGTGACACACAAACACGGCGGATCACTTGAAAAATGCTGTTAATATTATTTCGTAATGTATTGTAATAAGCACAGTTTACAACTCACCGCAAAGACGCGGCTATAAGCTGTGACAGGCAAATACAAAAGACACACACATACAACACTTTCAGCTATCGGCCATGGCCTTCTTCAGAAAATAGAACACTCACGCAATCACACAGACACACAACACTATCACATAGGCGCACAACCATCACCTCCCACTGCCGCACTTCGAATCACCCTCTGCAGCGTGTAAATCGGTGATGGGTGGGGAGGGGAGGGGAGAGGGGATAGGAAAGTTACGTAACGATGATGGGGATGGGTACAGCATGGCCGATAGCTGAAAGTGTTGTATGTGTGTGTCTTTTGTATGTGCCTGTTGCAGCTCGTCGCCACGTCTTTACGGTGAGTAGTAAACTGTCCTTATTACTATATTATTAATTCCAACCTGGACTTTCCATTATTTTATTTCATAAAGTGGCACAGTGTTAGAAGAGGCAGTGATGCAAAAAACTCTTTTGTCAGCTAATTTTAAGTGATCAATCATTGAACTGCAGCAGAAGACTCATTTTGTAATTCTCAATTTAATTCAATGTTGTAACCACATGTGATGTATTGTGTATCCATCCAGCAAAATGGCATTCAACCATCTCCAAAAGAACTAAAATCGTGATTTAGTCTTTCAAGGCGAAACTCAATATGAAAATTTTAAACTCAAGTATAAAAATTTTAAAGTCAAATATAAATATTGGAGATACAGCACTAAAATCACACTGTTATTTCTTGCCGTCATTATTTAGCCTACCTAAAAACATCCTCACACTGTTTAGTGGTTAAAAGAGTTGCCGTAATACTGTAGTGGAACAAACCGCTGCATAGGCCTAAATTGCCTTGAGATAATCCAACATCTCCTATCCTATCAGTTTTTGGACAATTTCTGATCACACTTGAATTGCTACTGCCGCCAGTATGTCTGTGTGTTGCAGTTTCTGGTGATATGAAGTGCAGCAAAGTGGTCAGAGTGCCTATTTAATTGGTCTGCAGCAGCATGGAATGCCAGAAGCTATGGATGTGACTATGGAACATGTATATGCATTATTAAACAAATGACATTCTGTTTATTCCAAGAGTAACTCATTGCACTTTCATTAGATTTTTGTAAAAGGTTGCTCAAGAGTGAGCTAGAACTATGATTGTAAAAAACCTTATTGTTCAGTTATTTACAGTTAAATATGAATAAATATGCTCCTCAAGTGTAAATAGACTAGAATGCTCATTCAAGTAGTTTGAGTGAAACATATATGAAGAGGAGCGACTGTTTTAAGGTGGTTTTGTTATGCTAGACTACATACACATCATTTATGAAGAGAGTGAACTACCTCAATTGGCGACCTTTGACACCCAAACTGCAGAATACAGTCACATCTCAGAAGAAATGTATTAAGAAGTTTGACTGAGGCAAGAGAAGTACTCAATACCATCTGGATGTTACACAATAATACAAAAACTATTGGTTGTGGCAATACATCTAAAAAACCAAATATTCATCATTAAAGTCTGCACTTAACTAAGAAGAAACATATTGTGCACAAATATGTGCTAGAAGAAATGAAGATTTTTCCACATCAAGCAGAAGCAACAGGCAGCAACATCATCAAACAGCACGTCGAACTACTGCCATATGCACCAGTCTACTGAGCATACAAGTGAGAGTATTTTTCTTTTTCTTAGTTAATCTTTTAGTGAATACTCCGTGAAGTGTTGTGCCAGTGCATACACTAAATGTTATGCCTATAACGAGATATCAGGAAAAAATGGCAGAAGTAAATACAAGTGTACCGGACGTAGCTAACATGTTAAAAGCTATTCAGGACCAATTACTTAGCTTCAAAACTGATTTTTCTAAACAATTGTCTGATCAAAAGACAAGTTTAAAAAATGATTTTCCTAAACAAATACCTGATCAACTTTTCAACCATAAGTTTCAATTATATGATACGAATATTAAGACGAAAAATTCCTAGCAGGAAAAATAAAATATAAAAAATAGACGAAGATTACTCACCAGGCGAAGGAGCACAGGTGTGACAGCATCACAAATAAATAAATGAATACACACACACACACACACACACACACACACACACACACACACACACACACACACACACACACACAATCGCAAGCTTTCGCAACCCAGTTGCGTCTTCAGGCAGTAGGGAAGGAGAGGGAAAAGGAAATGATGAGGGTTTTAAGGAAGGGGGTAAGGAGCCATTCCAATCCCGGGAGAGGAAAGACTTACCTTGGGGGAAAAAATGGAGGGTAAACAAATGCACACATGCCCACACATTCACACAGACACAAGTACACCTAGGCAGACATACTGTTTGCGAAAGCTTGCGATTGTGTGTGTGTGTGTGTGTGTGTGTGTGTGTGTGTGTGTGTATTCATTTATTTATTTGTGATGCTGTCACACCTGTGCTCCTTCGCCTGGTGAGTAATCTTCGTCTATTTTTTATATTTTATAAGTTTCAATTACTTAGTTTCAAAAATGATTTTTTCTAAACAAATATCTGATCAACTTTCCAGACATCAGTTGGAAATATCAGACAAATTTGATCAGTTAAAGTCACAAATTAATTCTGAATTCAATGTAAAATTCGATTCTTTCTAAAATACCTTGAAATCTTATGCAGAAAAATGTGAGGTTAACTACAATAATTTAAATTTTGAAATTACATCTATAAAACAGATACTAGTAACTTAAGATGAAGTTTCTAATATAGTCACAGATCTTTTAAATGACAAATTTCTTCCCTACAAACAACATCTTGTTTCAGACGTGGTACAAACTATTAAAGATACTACTTCTGATACAGATCCTGTTCATCAAGAACTTGGTAATAAATTATTGTCAGTCGACAAGGATTTATCAATGTGTTGTAGTAAATTAACATCTCTTGAGAGGATTGAGATCACCCGGATTGGCGAAAGGGTTCGGGCTACTGAATTGGAATTAGAGGCACTTAAACAATCACAATCAGGTCATAGTGTAAAGGGTTCCCTTGGGTTGTCCAATGTTTGTGAACAATGAATTTAGGAACTAATTGATAAACAATTTCATGAACTTAAAACTGGTGATACTTTATCAGATGTAGATTTCCCTAATCATCGTTTTGATACAGTTTGTGAAGATTGAAATAGAGATAATACATCATGCTTCACAAATAAACCTGTTACTGCTAATAACAACCATACACAAACCTCAAAAAGCAAACTAGTAAATTTTTTGACAAATGGTGGGGTCCATTTAAGATTACCAGAATTTCTCATGCAAAAGCTGTTTGTGTCCAAGATCCGAACACTGGTATGGATAAAGATTTATATAACTTTAACAGCATTCGCCCGTACATCAAACCCCTAGGGAACTAACGCTTTGTGAGATAAGCAATTAACAAAGCAAAAGAGTTTTTATTGGCAATTTCTTTGAAAATTTATCAGAATAATTCAACTGAAGTACCTAATTTTGAGGTAAAATAGTCCATGTGTACTTTTTTCTAGTATAAGATAATAGACTGTTCCTGAGTCACCAAGTAAGGTTACAAAATAAGTGGCTATATTGACTGCGTGGGCTAATTAAGCCTGTTCTTGCACACTTTAATGTGTAGCCAAGAATGCTCTCATTCACAGTGGGTTTTATGAAACACTAGATGACCCTGTGAACTTTGTATCACTTACCTCTTAATATAAACCATAATAATTTAAATCATATGTGTTTTAGACCCAGTAGCTTTGTAAAGGCATCATTGGATAGTCTTAAGTATTGGTTCAATAGTGGGCAAATTACACACACACATGTCCAAGATAATGTTCATGTCACATTCACAGAAGTTCAGGGAAGGTTTAAGTTGTAATAAACGGACAGCAATTCATTTTTATCTTTGACAGTTCATATACGGGTACAGATCGTGTAAAGCGAACTTTACTCTTTCAAAGTATATTTCTGAACGCACCCAACACAACAACCAAGTCATTGTTTTGCATGTTTTAAATATAAATTTTCCTCAAAATTTTTCCACATCATAGTTCAAACCTACCCTAAACTTCCATGATGTGACATGATCATTATACTGGACATGTGTGCGTGATTTGTCCACTCTTTCTGCCCACTATTGAGCCGATACTTAGACTGTCTGATGATGCCTTTATAAAACTACTGGGTCTAAAATACATATGATTCTAATTAATATGGTTTAAATTCAGAGGTAAGTGATACGAAGTCAACCGGTTCACCTAGTCGATCCGGCAATGCTTCACAATTGCTAATATGTAAGTACACTTGCTTTGAAAGTCAAAAATGCAAAATTTTATCACAATCGTACGAATGATATTGATACCCCAAAGAAAAGAGCTCTGTCAGTTTTCCACAAATTTTCCTATTTTCTGGTCAACTATTCCAAGCTTTTACACCATTCAAACCATCCTTTTGCTTGAACGTAGAATGTGCAAAATTTTATTGCAGTCAGATGAATGGTTTTGATATTTAATAGAAAAATCAATATTTTTTCTGAATTTTCCATTTTTCCGGGAAGCTTTTCCTAACTTTCATGTCATAAGACCGTTACTGTTGCATTCAACGACAGATATGCAAAATTTTATCGCTATCAGATGAATTATATTGATATCCAATTGCAAAAAGCTCTTTCAGTTTCTCACAAATTTTCAAATTTTCCGAGTAACTTCCCCAAATGTTTAGTTCATAAGAATGTTCATCTTTCGCTGAATTTCAAATGATCAAAATGAACGGTTCTCAACTTAAAGTGTTGAGTACATTTAGAAACACAATGAAAAAGGAACTTGGTTCGAATTTTGCGACTTTTCTTTTTAACAGTTTATTTTTTTCTGAAACCTTATCAAAGACCATAATGAACAAAACAAAAAAGAATTCGCTCTCTCTGTACAAACCTTGTCCTGTCAAGCCATACTCAAGTGATGCTCTTACAACCATATGGCAATTGATTTTTTTTCATAGAAAAAAATCACTTTCGGTTTATCCTAAATTTTCCTATTTTCTGGGCGACTTTTCAGAATTTTTATTTCATGTGACCATTCCTCTTGCTTTCAACATGAAATGTATAAAATTTTATCGCAATTGGACGAACGGTATTGATAGCTCAGTGGAAAAAGCTGTTTCAGATTTTTCCCGATTTTCCTCTTTTCTGGACAACTTTTTCTATATTTTATCACCGTTTAAACCTTCCCTGGAATTACACGAATATTTCAAGACTAAAATTAGCCAAATCAGTTCAGCTGTTCTCAAGTTTTAGCGAGACTAACGAACAGCAATTACCTTCCTTTTTGTCCCCTAAGGTAAGTCCTTCCACTCCTGGGATTGGAATGACTCCTTTTCGACTTCCTTAAAACCCATATCCTTCAATTTCTCCTCCCCTTTTTTCATCTTATCCTGAAGAAGCGATCAACGGTTGTGAAAGCTTGTATGTGTGTTTGTGTGTGATTTTATTTGTATCTATCGACAAGCCAGTCCTTTTGGTAACTCATCTGTTTTCTATTACTTACCAAAAGGACTGGCTCATTGATAGATACAAATAAAATCACACACATACAAGCTTTCACAACCGTTGGTTGCTTCTTCAGGATAAGAGGAAAAAAGGGGAGGAAAATGGAAATGATGAGGGTTTTAAGGAAGTGGAAAAGGAGTCATTCCAATCGCAGTAGTCGTAGGACTTACCTTAGGGGAAAAAAAGGAAGGTAAACAAATACACACACACTCACACATATCCAAACACATACACAGATGATGTGAGAATGACTGAGTGTGGCTCTCCCACCTGAGAGTCTGGACCTCCAGCCTGAGCAGCCTGACGTCCTCCACGCACTGCTCGTACTCGGCACGGCCCCTGTTCAGACTCCCCTCCAGCAGTCTCAGCTTCTCTTGCAGAAGTAAGCGTTCATCGTTTCCCTGTACCAATTGTGAACTCAACATGTCCCTTTCGTGAAGAATCTGTAGACAGAGACAAATGCAAAATTTTAATAATACAATGTAAAATCCAACTGGAATGTTAATAACTGAGAACAGATAACACCCCACCATAAAGACATTCATTGAGAGACTGACAGGCACAAAAAATGAACAATCACATTTAAACAAATTTTTAGCTATAACGTTCATCAGAAAAAGAAACACACGCATTCACACAACCACTCAAATGTAGACAGGCACCCACTATCTCCGGCCACTCCATCACTACAAGCATTTAGACTGTGAGTGAGGAGAGGATGGAGGGGGAAGGATGCTGAGTAAGGGTGCAAAGCAGAACTTCGCAGCCCCACCCCTACCTGCCAACCTCCCCTCCCCACTTCCTCCCTCACTGTCGACATGTTTGTAGTGCTGGAGTGGTTGGACATGTTGGTTGTGAGTGTGTGTAGTTGTCTGAGTGAATGTCTTAATCTGTGTGTTTCTTCTTCTGATGAAGGCCATGACCGAAAATTTAAGTTATATGATTGCTATTTTCTATTACTTGTGCCTGCCATTGGCTCAGTGAATATCTTAACAGTGAGTTGTTATCTGTCCTTCATTACTGACATTTTAATAACACAATTATTCCAATGATGGAATATTAAGAAAAGTACGAAAAGGATGCAGAATGCAACTTCCACTCTGCAGCGAAGTGTGCGCTGATATGATACTTCCTGGCAGATTAAAATTGTGTCCCGGAACCGGGACTCGAACCTGGGACTTCGCCTTTCGCAGACAAGCGCTCTACCGACAGAGCTATCCCGACACGACTCATGATGCCGCCTCACAACTTTACTTCCACTAGTACCTCGCCTGCTACTTTCCAAACTTCACAGAAGCTCTCCAGCAAACCTTGCAAGACTAGCTCTCCTGGAAGAAAGGATGTGGCGGAGATATGGCTTAGCCACAGCCTAAGGGATGTTTCCAGAATGAGGCAGCATCATGAGTCCTGTCACGATAGGTCAGTCAGTAGAGCGCTTGCCCGCAAAAGGCAAAGCTCCCAAGTTCGAGTCCCAGTTCCAGCATAAAATTTAATCTGCCAGGAAATTTCATATCAGCGCACACTCCGCTGTAGAGTGAAAGTTTCATTCAGGAAACATCCCCTAGACTGTGGCTAAGCCATATCTCCATCATATCCTTTCTTCCAGGAGTGCTAGTCTTGCAAGGTTTGCAGGAGAGCTTCTGTGAAGTTTGGAAAGTAGGAGGCAAGGTACTGGCGGAAGTAAAGTTGTGAGGCGGCATCGTGAGTCGTGTCGGGATAGCTCAGTCAGTAGAGCGTTTGTCCTCGAAAGGCAAAAGTTCCAGGTTTGAGTCCCGGTTCCATCACACAGTTTTAATCTGCCAGGAAGTTTCACGAAAAGGATGGTTTTATAATAATTATGTGCTGAAAGCACTGAGTCGCTAACCAGTGCAATGAAAATCAACTGTCAATGTAATACTTGTTGTTAAAATACTCTTAAATAAAGTGACTGTGGTATTGAGGAGAACAGTTACCTTACCAAGTGTCTGAGGAAAGGACAGTTAATTTCTCTGCAATAAATCAACAGCTCATAAAAAAGAGTGGTAGTTGTATCTGCTGAGAAAATTATTAATCTGGGTCCAAACAAATTCCTGAACAGAAAATATTATAATCACAAATAAACAGTAACAAGGATAGATGCCTTTTTAACAATAAAATTGGCACCAGGCTTCTTTAGTTAGCCTTCTATGAGTACATCTGCTTGAGAAGTAAAAATAGATGATTAATCATTGGCTGCGAGATTTTACATCTGAATTATCATCGATATTCATTGTATGTGCATAATTCCATGGTGCCTGCCTAATATTTCACTTTCCAATGCTGGAGGTATCATCAGAGGATTTTGTGGCTCAGAATGCAGTGGTGAGTTCAAGACATTATCAGACCACTGTCTAAAAGTGTGGAATCATGCCAACTTATGCTATGGAGCTTGAATTATTGCAGAATTGGTGCTGTTCATTTTATTCAGCACTTCAGTGCACAACTTAGGTCATTTCAACCTGTCTTCTTTTCTGTTAAAATGTTTTTGTTACCTTGAACTTCTATGGCATTTGTGTACTTCCTAGAATAGTATGGTAATTATTACAGCTTGCCACCGTTTCAGCCATCAACCCATAAGTATAATCAATTGTGGATTCAAATTGATGAAACAAATATTATGAAGGAGGCTTTCCTGGTGGGAAAAATATGTATAAAAATAAAGATTGTTTGACTTACCCAAAGCACAGGCTCGCCGATAGACACAAAAAACACTAATGAAAACACACACACACAAACATTCAAGCTTTCACAACCTAGTTGCTTCTTCAGGCAGAGTATGGAAGGAGAGGGAAAGGAAATGATGAGGGTTTTAAGGGAGTGGTAAGGAGTCATTCCAATCCCGGGAGAGGAAAGACTTACCTTGGGGGGGGGGGGGGGGGGGAAAGGAAGGTAAACAAATACACATACACTCACACATATAGACACGCAAACTCACCAAGACAGACATATTGTAGAAAGCAAAGCAGTTGAACAGAGATACCACTTGAGGCAGAGGCTCTGTCCAGAGAACCGAGGCAAAGATGTTGCCTCTTTGCCTTGGTTCTCTGGAGAGAGCCTCTGCCTCAAGTGGTATCTCTGTCTAACGTCTTTGCTTTCTACAATATGTCTGCCTAGGTGTGTTTGCATGTGTGTATTTGTTTACCTTCCTTTTTTTTCCCCCAAGGTAAATCTTTCCTCTCCCGGGATTGGAATGACTCCTTATCCACTCTCTTAAAACCCTCATCCTTTTCTTTTCCCTCTCCTTTCCTATTCTGCCTGAAGAAGCAACTAGATTGCGAAACCTTGAATGTTTGTTTCTGTGTGTTTTCATTTGAGTTTTTTTGTATCTATCAGTGAGCCTGTGCTTTGCGTAAGTCAAACAATCTTTATTTTTATACATATGTAAGTATAACCATTTACTCAAAATGCTTTGTTTCTACAAAAATCTTTAGTGAATTGGAAAACTCTAAGAATATTTATTTTTAGAAGTGTAATGTTACCAAACAGTTTTCTCAAAATCTAACAATATTTTTGAGAACTGGTTTCTAACTAATGTGCATCACACTGCATTTTTCTACATTACAGCTAGCTGCCATACCTTGCAACAACAAGACATCCCGTTTAACACTAGAAGGACCGAGGGGCCAAATTGGCCCCTGTAACGATTTTTCCCTTGTGTCCTGAGCAAACCGTTAACTGATTTGAGTTGACATTTTGTGACTTTTCATCATTCATATAAACTATTGTGTACCCTCTTTTAGAGTGTTCTACTTTTATTAGATTCCGAAATATTAAAATTACTACCTAGAAGGACCGCAGGGCCTATTTGGCCCCTCTTAGCGTTTCTGTGTATTTTCAGCATTTTGCCTTGTAATAATGTGTAGCAAATAAAACCATCTGTTTTAGCTTTGTTGTTTCAATAAGCGACAACAATGCAATACATTCCAGCACTGATTGTTGGACTGTTGAAGCAATACTCTCGATTATTGTCTGTCACAGTATCTGATAGTCGTCCCTGCAAACATGACCTATAAATTCAAGAAAGGTCTAACGGACGCAGAAATACTAGAAGAACTAAGAAAAATAGAAGATGAAAGCTCAGGTGAAGAATTTGAGGTTTCTGATAGCGATAGTGATCAGGACAGTGAAGAACGTATGGTAGTTTCAGTGTCTGCAGATGAAGGAAGTGATTCTTCTAACGAAAGTGTTAGTTTTCTAACCAGTTTGGAACAAAATGAAGCTTCTACAGCTAGTCTCCCTTCTAGTGTCCGAAATCCTAACTCTGTAAGATCAACAACCCAGAAAAAGGCTTCTTCTTCTGGAAGTGAAGAGAAAAAAGAAACAGCAAAAGATGGAACTGTCTGGAAAGTTGTACCAGTGGGCTCTAACCCAGGTCAGTAATATGTCTGGTCTTTAGATAGAGTTATACATGGTAAAATTGAAATAAACACTAGTTAAATACAAAATATGTATGATAAATAACAGTAACAACAAGTTGATATAGCTTTGCATAATATAACTAGATTTGATAGCATATAAGAACAAATATATATGTATAATACTATTACAATACACATTACAAAAATATAATTCTTCTGTACATTTTCAGGTCATCTGCAAAATTGTAACATTCTGCGAGAGAGTCCAGGACCAACATCATATGCTAAAAGGAACATTCAAAATGGGAAACTCCTTAGTGCTTGGCGACTTATTTTCAGTGCCTCCATGATGCGCCACATCAAGCTTTGCACTGAAACTGAGGCTCGTCGTCGAACACAAGACGATTCCTGGACAGTAGACATTGAAGAATTGGATGCCTTTTTCGCCATAATGTATGCAAGAGGGGTGTATGGGGCAAAGAATTTTCCTCTGAAAGGTCTTTGGTCAACAGTATGGGGTCCTCCGTTTTTCAGACAAACTATGGGGCGCAATAGATTTGTTGAAATACTGAAGTATGTTAGGTTTGACATAAAGTCCACTAGATCTGAACGTCTCAAGACTGACAAATTTGCTCTTGCCTCAGCTATTTGGAATTCTTTCATTGAAAACAGTAGGTCATGCTATAAAGCAGAACCTTACGTTACAATTGATGAACAACTTTTGCCCTCGAAAACAAGATGCCCTTTCACACAATACATTGCTAGCAAGCCAGACAAGTTTGGTATAAAATTGTGGTTACTTGTATGTGTTTCTAGTAAATACATACTGAATGGATTCCCGTACACTGGTGCCGATCCCCTTCGACCAGCTGACCAAAGCATAGGTGAAAACGTCGTTCTTAGGCTTATGGAACCATACCTAGGCAAAGGTGTGAATATTACTACTGATAGCTACTTTACTTCGCTAAAACTTGCAAAACGTTTGAGGGCAGCATCCACAACTTTAGTAGGTACACTGAACCGTAATCGAAGGGAGGTGCCTCCTACAGCAAAGACACGAAAACAACCACTCCACTCGACTGTTGTGTATAAAAATGATGATGGTACAACCCTAACAGTTTATCAAGGGAAAACAAATAAAAATGTCTTATTATTGAGTTCACTTCACTCTCATGTATCTGTGTCTGAAAGTCAGAAGAGGACTCCTGAAACAGTGCAATTTTATAATGAAACAAAATTTGGGGTCAACGTTGTGGATCAAATGGCAAGAATGTACTCCACAAAAGCTGGGTCAAGACGTTGGCCAATGCATATATTCTACATTATTCTTGATTTGGCTGCCATAAATTCATGGGTATTTTATAAGGAAGTGACTGGTGAGCGAATTAGTAGACGGGAGTATATTCTGGATTTGTGTGAGGAGCTTCGAGCGCCATATACGGAAGCAAGAAATAAAACGTCAGATCGAGATGATGCAGACAATAAAGGTGGACCACAGAAGGCAACAAAGAGAGAGAAGTGTAAAATTCGTACCTCATTCAAAGGAAATCACACAGCTACTGTTTGTTCAGGTTGTGAGAAAGCAGTGTGTGGGAAATGTGAGAAGAAAAGACGAGTGTGGTGTGACAAGTGCAGCAACGAACAGCAGTGAGTTCTTGTAGAGAGTGTTTGTGTAAAATCAATTGTTGTGAAATATATATTTAAAGCATTTATTCTATTAATACTGAATGTATGTGAAATCTTCTTCACTATTTAGACATTCATGCAGAAAACAATTCTAAAATTCGTAAGTTGGAGTAGATAAATTTTTTCTAGATTTTGGTTACAAGACAGTAAGTGTCGTCCATATATTGCACAAATTCATGTAAATTATACTCAATAAAAGTGTATATGAAGATTACATTGCATTATTTTTCACAATCTGGCCATATAAGAAATAAAACTGCATGGGGCCAATTTGGCCCCAGCGGTCCTTGTAGGTAGTAGCCTGCATGCGGTCCTTCTAGTGTTAAGTCATCTTGCACCCTACTACAATCACTCAATGATAACACCTTCCAGTACACAACAGCATTATGAGCAAACAGCCATAACTCTGTCTGTCAACCATATGTAGATATAAAATAATAACAGTCCTGTTGCTCTTTCCTGTGGCACTCTTGTTGATACCCTCATCTCTAATGAACAATCACTGTTGGAGACAATATACTGGATTCTATTGCTTATGAAGTCTTCAAGGCACTCATACTCACATATCCATAAATCTACCCCATATGGCCATACCTCCATTAACAGTCTGCAGTGTGACACCATGTCAGACACCCTTTGGAAATCTGTCCATTGCCCTTCATGCATGGCTCACAAGATGTCATGTAAAAACAGGGCAAGCTGAGTTTCACATGAGTGATGCTTTCTGGAACCATGTTAGTGCACTGACAGAAGCTGTTTCTGTCTCAAGGAAATTGTTATACAGGGTATGACAAAGAGGTACGGCCAAACTTTCAGGAAACATTCCTCACACACAAAGAAAGAAAATATGTTATGTGGACATGTGTCTGGAAACGCTTAATTTCCATGTTAGAGCTCATTTTATTACTTCTCTTCAAATCACATTAATCATGGAAACAGCAACAGAACGTACCAGCATGACTTCAAACACTTTTGTTACAAGAAATGTTCAAAATGTCTTCCCTTAGCGAGGATACATGCATCCACCCTCTGTCGCATGGAATCCCTGATGCACTGACACAGCCCTGGAGAATGGCGTATTGTATCACAGCCATCCACAATACGAGCACGAAGAGTCTCTACATTTGGTATCGGGGTTGCGTAGACAAGGGATTTCGAATGCCCCCATAAATGAAAGTCAAGAGGGTTAGGTCAGGAGAGCGTGGAGGCCATGGAATTGGTCCGCCTCTACCAATCCATCGGTCACCGAATCTGTTGTTGAGAAGCGTACGAATACGTCGACTGAAATGTGCAGGAGCTCCATCGTGCATGAACCACATGTTGTGTCTTTCTTGTAAAGGCACATGTTCTAGCAGCACAGGTAGAGTATCCCATATGAAATCATGATAATGTGCTCCAGTGAGTGTAAGTGGAAGAACATGAGGCCCAATCAAGAAATCACCACCAATTCTGCCCAAACATTCAGAGAAAATCTGGATTGATGATGTGTTTGCACAATTGCGTGCGGATTCTTGTCAGCCCAGACATGTTGATTGTGAAAATTTAGAATTTTATCACGTTGGAATGAAACCTCATCTGAAAATACTAAAATGTGCTCTAACATGGAAATTAAGCGTTTCTGGACACATGTCCTGAGAACATATTTTCTTTCTTTGTGTGTGAGGAATGTTTCCTGAAAGTTTGGCCGTACCTCTTTGTCACACCCTGTCAGGGATTCCATGCGACAGAGGGTGGATGCATGTATCCTCGCTAAGGGAAGACATTTTGAACATTTCTTGTAACAAAAGTGTTTGAAGTCATGCTGGTAAGTTCTGTTGCTGTTTCCATGATTAATGTGATTTGAAGAGAAGTAATAAAATGAGCTCTAACATGGAAATTAAGCGTTTCCAGACACATGTCCGCATAACATATTTTCTTTCTTTGTGTGTGAGTAATGTTTCCTGCAAGTTTGCACGTACCTGTATATCTGAAATGAGAATATGTTCAAGAATTCTACACCAAACTGATGTTAATCATATTGGTCTGTAATCAAATGGGTCTATTCTTTTAGCTGTCCTATAAACAGAAGTCACTTGCACTTTTTTCCAGTCATTTGGGTCTTTCCTCTGGATCAAAATTTTGTGATAAATGTAAGCTCAGGAAGGGGCCATAACTGTGGAGTGCTCTTTGTAAAACCAAATTCAATTCAATCTGGACCTGGTGAGATATTTTTTTACAGCTCTCTCAGCTGCTTCTCTGCACTGGGAATGCCTATTACTATATGGCGCATTTGGGAGTTGATGCAAGACTGAATGATGCTGTGTTTGTATGGTCTTCCAGCGTGAATGATTACTTCAAATTTAATACTTCAGCCTTCCTTTTTTCTTTCGTCTGTCACCATCCCAAAATGATCATCAAGTGAATAGATAGAGGTCTTTGACCTGTTTATTGATTTTACGTAGGAATATAATTTTTTTGGAGATTCTTGGCAAGATCCTTTGTTATATTTTAAAAAACACTGTCTCGACCACAACAGAATTTTTATTGTTCTTAGGCAACCGGTTTCAGTTTGCTTGTGAGACATTCTTCAGGCCGACCGCAATACAATAATATTACAAATATTAAGAATATTTAATATTATGGCAATAAACAGTAAAATAATAACAATGTGAAAAGTTATTTTACTGTTCATTGCCATAATATCGTATACTGTACGTCCTTCTCAATATTTGTAATATTACTGTATTGCAGTCAGCCTGAAGATGGTCCCACAAGCAGACTGAAACCGGTTGCCTAGCAACTATAAAAATTCCCTTGCTATCAAGACTGTGTTTTTTAAAATATAATTTCATTAACGACTGCTGTTTCTCCAGAAATTTATTCTAAAATTATAAGATCTTTGTAATGGAATGCTGGTGGTGGTTACTGTATGCTTCACACATAAATCTTTTTATAGACAGGCAAATCTCTACTAGCATTTGCCAGTCTTGATTTTCTTTTTTTGGACTGAGAATGCAATGTTTTAATCAGATAAATCAGTTCACACACCACTGCAGAGGAAAAATCATTTATGTAAACAATCACCAGTGGGTAAGCTATGTATCTGCAATGCCTTTTTAACATGAGTATTAATTGCACTTGGCATGTGGGACATCATCTGGTTAATTTGGGAGATGGAAGATGAAGTACTGGCTAAAGTTCAGCTGTAATGGCCAGTCACGAGTTGTGCACGAATATGTCAATTAGTAGAGCACTTGCTCTCGAAACAAAAGGTCTCATGTTTGAGTCTCAGACCAAACACAGAGTTTTAATGTACCAGGAAGTTTGAAATCAGTATGCACTGGGCTGCAGAAAGAAAATTCATTTTGGAGCGTTAAGACCGTTTGGAGATTTGTGACGACACATTCGAGTAATCTGTCTGTGCTCGGCACCTTGTCCATCTCCTTCTGCAGGCGGCTGCGCTCCGTCTCTCCCTCGCGGACGGTCTGCTGCAGGTGGCGCATCTCCTGGTGTAGGGTGGTGACGTCCTGGTGGCACGTCGACACCGTCTCCCGCATCTGCTGCAACTCTGCTCTGAGAGTCTCCCGTTCCTTCTCCACTTTCATCAGAGCTGCAAGAAAAACCACACTTAGCATCTAACAGGAACTAATTCTTCATTTTCAAATCTATGTTGAGATCAGTTCTCCATATGAAAGAACAGAGTAATACCTCTTATACATCCCCCCCCCCCCGCCACACTCCCACCCACCCCATAAAAACTTAATTAATATTATACAAATAAAGATTGTTTGATTTACCCAGAGTACAGGCTCACCGATAGAAACAAAAACACACACAAACATTCAAGCTTTCGCCACAACTGGCAGCTTCTTCGGGAAAAGAGGATGGAAGGAGAGGAGAAAGGAAAGGATACCGGTTTTAAGGAAGTGGAAAAGGAGTCATTCCAATCCCAGGAGTGGAAGGACTTACCTTAGGGGACAAAAAGGAAGGTAAACAAATACACACACACTCACACATATCCACACACAAACACAGTGTGTGTGTATTTGTTTACCTTCATTTTGTTCCCCTAAGGTAAGTCCTTCCACTCCTGGGATTGGAATGACTCCTTTTCCACTTCCTTAAAACCCGCATCCTTTCCTTTCTCCTCTCCTTCCTTCCTCTTTTCCTGACAAAGCTGCCAGTGGTGGCGAAAGCTTGAATGTTTGTGTGTGTTTTTGTTTCTATCAGCGAGCCTGTATTTTGGGTAAGTCAAACAATCTTTATTTTCCCACCAGGAAAGTCTCCTTCTATAATGTAATTAATATTAAAGGTAAAGCAGTCAACAATCCGAAGATTGGTTTGAACACCACAGTGCTTTATTAGGCATGGTCCTGTTTGGAGGTGGTATGCCGTTGCCTTCCTCTGACCTTCGAACTGACTTACCCAGGCAGTTATAGGGGGACCTACAATTTAACGTGGGTTCTGAACCATGGTGCTAGTCAGTATTTTTCACATGAGCAATACTGCCAGAGGTGAAAGAAGTGGAAAGTGACAGATAAAAATCCAATGACCTGGCGGGGATCGAACCTGCGATCTTTGGATTTGTAGTCTGGCACTCTACCACTGTGCAACCAATTAATAAAATGCAGCAACCAGTTGCTTGTGATTTTTTGTTTTTGACGACCAGTTTTGGGCGCTTGAGTGCGCTTCTTCTGGTCTCTATACAGGCAAACAAGTGCACTTGTATACAGTAAAGGCTATAAAACGTACACAAGTCGGTTACAGAAATTCGAAGCAGTTTTGAACCAAATAGATTGTAATAAAAGATATGTTCATAAAATGGTATAAAATTAACACTGACATTTTAGTATTGTTGCTTAATAAATGTACATGCTAGAAGGAGAATGAACGCTAAGTGCAGAGATTATGCAATGAATAACCATTACCTGCTAACAAAGTATCTATGGATGAACCTCATAGTAAAAGAGTAAAAATAAATAAGGAAAAAAAGGCTATGGGAAAAAAACAGTAATACTCTATGTAGTTGAAAAGAAAAGCGTAAAGAGAGGAGCAGGTGACTGATAAATCAGTCGCTTAACAGATTAATATTCAGTAGTATAAGAAGTACAATGATAAGTGGTGTCATAGGCGGAATATTTCGAAACTAGCAGCTGACACAGTAGTAGGATGCTTAGAATGCCACTGTCAGGGCATCTGTCAACATAAAGAAATTGTCATTGTGTCTATGGCTTCAAATATTAATGGGGATAGATTGAGAAGTGATTCTCATACAACAAATAAGTTAAGGATGTGGGTTATAAGTTTTAAGATGTGTGAAGTAAAGTGCAAAGAAATGTAAATGGTTACAGTAATATTAACCTAGTGTTACAATTGGTACATTTAGTCAGACAACTAAAGAGAGTTAAACAGTCAACTTGCTAGAAATATACCAAAGAGGACAATAATGTACAGCAGATCATGGTGCTCTAAGACACGATAAGAGATAAGAGTATGTGGTGGCTGGTTTTCTAAAATTAAACAAGTCACTATCATAATGGTAGTGACTATTACATAGTGCAGTTTAACAAAGTAGAGGCATAAAATAGCCTATCTTTAATCTGAGGTGGGAGGGGGGGGGGGGGGAGGAGAGGAGCGAATAGTTACCAGAAATTACAACTGGCACATGTATCCAATTAATCAATATTGTATTGCTTACTGCAGTGGTGAATTATTCCTCTTGTTACTAGCTATTTAATTAGGAAAAACAGAGCACAAGCAAGAGAATCGTCTTCATTGAATATGAGAATGTCTACTAATGTAATTACAAGGACATGAACTGTATTGTTGAATATGCTGGTCAGGCCGACTTATCAGTAGCAACATTTATAACATAGCAAGCTGCACCCACCTTGCATGACATGGTTACAACCCTTTATAATAGTTAATTTTTCTTTTCCTTAAGTGTTACCTAAATATGGCTGTTCATATAATGTACACATGGCGTATGCCCAAGACTGGCCAAACATTATTTGCACTATGTTTACTGCTATTTCATTACTCTTATGATAACTTTTGATCTACTGACTGCAAAGCCATATTTTGTTTTACTGAAAAAATTATGTATTAAAAGTAATGACATGTAAGGATGGATTTTGAGGGATCTAATCAATCATATTAAAAAATTCACATTTACTAGGAGAAAGCCAACATTCCACACTCATGTTCTTATCTTCTTGAAATAATTAACTTAACACTTTGGAGACAAGTGATGTAGCTTTTACATCATTCAGACTAGAAACCAAAAATACAAGTGACATATTAACTACGTCAGCTGATTTTCTGTTTTGTTAATGACTTCCTGGGTGTGACTCACATCTTTTGTCAGTATAATAGTACTCTCTATCATTGTAGCACCAAGGAAAAAAAAATACAGAAAGCAATAGGTGTCACTATTTGAGGTGGGAATAAAATATATTGGAAGTCACTTGGTTTCCCACACTCACGCTCGCCTATTTCACATGTCGCGACAGTGCAAAGCTTTCGTTGTATTGTTGTTTTTGGCAGTAAATGACGAGTTTTATTTTCATCATGGCCTTACAGGATGAAGAAATAAGAGTTACTAAAGAAAAATTCTGGTTCTCAACTTAACGAAGAACTCTCTCATTTCGACAGCAGTGTTTGACTATTTTGTATCAAAACAACATATTTCCATTATAATATAAAATCTTTCTCTCTGAAGTAAATGTTGGTTTGTCTATAATTCTACTGTATTCTGGGTGGAAAAGACCTATCTTTCAAATAAAAACTAGCAGCTTACTTCCTTTTCTGTATATTCTATTGTGCAAATCTAGAACAACTATGAAAATGTACAGTACCAGCCAGTTGAATGACACCTATTGTGCCCAGTCCTCAAAGTGTTGAAAGGTCTGGTAACACATAAAACTACTGTTATTTTTTATGACATTATGACAGATATGATATTCTTCTCATGTTAACTGCCAGATTAGGACTTCATCTGAACACCATATTTCAACAGTCCAACCGGTTGCCATTCTTAGGTATGAGTACTGTCTCACCAACCTGCCAGGAAAGCCTTCATAGTCACATTATGACAGTTAGATTCCCAGTACACTTCTTTCTCTAACTTTTTTGACTGAATGACACCTACGAATATGCTGAAATTACTGTAAATGATTGTAAGTGCAAATGTGGTTGCTGCGCTCACAAAAAGGTAATTCACAGCACTGACACTCAAAGTAGTTCTGCAACCTTGTATATAAAACTAAATGTCTATTTTGCAAACCAAATTACTGCTCAAATTTGTATCTCAGTTCAATTAGTAAAATCTACTCTAACAGTTTTTCACACCATTATGTAATTTTCAAAACATTAACATATTCATATTCCTTTTAATAAGGTCCTCCCAACCCCAAAGCCTTAACTCTGCATTCTGAGAGTATCTTTACAACATTTACATGAGGGTTGCATGTGAGATAACACGAATATCAATTTAGAGTTATGTCCAAAAAAATCTGAAACATTATCCAAAATTTTTCTCTATGCATACCTTTTACTTATTGTGCATAGTATCTTCCACAGCTGATACACTGCTCCCAATGCCATTTTCCTCTAGCAGAAGCCTCTTGTTTAATCTCGTGAAAGACTAACAGTGAATATTTTTTATTATTATTATTATTATTATTATTATTATTATTATTTTTTTTTTTTTTTTTTTTTTTTTTTTTTTGTCTGGTTAAATTTTAGTTATGGTGTTGGCCACCTAGTGTGTCGATGTTGACGGAGCATATGCAAACAGCCAATTGGAATTCAGACAGTTTCAAATGTTAAATGAAAAAGTAATTATAAGAAACAAAAGGACATAAAAGAATGTTTTATGCATCCCCTATTTCACACATTATGATGAATTGTGACATGGTTAGTTTTATGTAGAGCGGCGATGGTGCAGTGGGCTAGTTTTGAAAATGAAATATTGGCTTCACAAACATATTTAATTTACTTAGTGGATAAGAGTACATACGAGATCCGTCAACTGTAGATCAGGAGCAGCATTAATTATTTACTTCATGGTCAATGGAAAAGATTGTACCCCTCATTGTATGACTTAGGTACAATTTATGTAAGAGGGAATTAACCCTTTGTGTTGACATTGAAGTAAATAATTAATGCTGTTCCTGCTCTATGGTTGACAGGTTCTTGTATATACACTTGTCTGGTTACTAAATTAATTATCAGCATAAAGGAAACACTTAGTTGGCAACATTAGCTCTCGTGACTTATTGCTTTCTACAAATGTCTACCTCGTTGCGTTTGCGTGTGTGGCTGTGTGTGCACTTGTTTACCTTTCCTTTTTCCCCCTAAGATAAGTCCTCCCACTCCCGGGATTGGAATGACTCCTCTTCCACTCCCTTAAAACCCGCATCATTTCCTTTTTCCCCTCCTTCCTTCCACATTTTCTGAAGAAGCGGCCATCAGTTGCGAAAGCTTGTATCTTGTGTTTGTGTGTGTTTTTATTTGTGTATTTATGTCTATCTACAAGCCTGTGCTTTGGGTAAGTTATTCGATAGGAAAAATATTCTCAGGTATTGTTGAAAGTTAGATGAAACTCAGTGTGGGTTTAGGCCTCTTAGACGCTGTCAGGACCAGATCTTTAGCCTATGGCAGGTAATGGAAAAGTGCTATGATTGGAACAGGGAATTGTATCTATTTTTCATAGATCTGGAAAAGGCTTATGAGTGTATTCCTAGGAGGAAGCTACTGTCAGTTCTTCAAGATTATGGTGTAGGAGGCAAACTTTTGCAGGCAATCAAAGGGCGTTACGGAGACTGTCAGGCAGAAGTTAGAGTAGATGGCAAATTAAGCTCATGGTTCAGGGTAGTTTCAGGAGTAAGACAAGGCTGTAACCTGTCACCACTGTTGTTCATGCTATTCATGGATCATATGCTGAAAACAGTAGACTGGCAGGGCGGGATTAAAATAGGTCAAAACAAAATAAGCAGTCTCGCCTACGCGGATGACTTAGTTGTAATGGCCGATTCAACTGAAAGGTTGTAAACTAATATTTCAGAGATCGATCAGAGGTGCAAGGATTATGATATTAAGATCAGAATCTCCAAAACGAAAGTAATGTCTGTGGGAAAGAGATTCAAACAGATTGAGTGCCAGATAGGAGGAACAAAGATAGAACATGTAGACAGTTTCAAGTACCTGGGATGTATTTTCTCACAGGATGTCAACATAGTGAAAGAACTGGAATCGAGGTGCAGCAAAGCATGCAGTGAGAGCTCAGCTAAGATCTACTCTTTTTTGCAAGAAGGAAGTAAGTACCAAGACTAAGTTAGCAGTGCACTGCTCTATCTTTCAACCAACTTTGTTGTATGGCAGTGAAAGTTGGGTGGATACAGGTTACCTTATTCGTAAGATAGAGGTTACAGATATGAAAGTAGCAAGAATGATTGCAGGTACTAATAGATGGGAACAATGGCAGAAGGGTGTCCATAATGAGAAAATCAAAGAAAAACTGGGAATGAACACCATAGATGAAGCAGTTAGAGCGAACAGACTGAGATGGTGGGGTCATGTTACACGCATGGGAGAAGCAAGGTTACCTAAGAGACTCATGAGCTCGGTAGTGGAGGGTAAGATGAGTCGAGGTAGACCAAGAAGAAAGTACTTAGATTCGGTGCAGAATGATTTTGAAGTAAAAGGCATGACATCAGACGAGGCATCAATGTTAGCATTGAATAGGGGATCATGGAGGAATTTTATTGGAGGTACTTTGCTCCAGACTGAACGCTGAAAGGCATAACCAGTCTCTAATGATGATGATGATACATATTTAACCCACCAGGCAAGTTTCCTTCTATAATATTCTTTTGAAGAATAATTTTACAATGCTTATAAATATATAGAGAGGAAACTAATTACTAAAATTGCATTATGCCAACCAAAACCTACTCGACATGTCAGGTAGGAAACAAAACTCTAATGATCAGCCCCAAAAAATCGTGTTTTGTTTCTTTTAAATCATTTAGTGACATAGATTAAGGTTTCTGGAACCAGGTTGCAGATTTTAGCTGTGCTAATAAATATGGTACAATATAATAGCCAGCTTTGGCCACCACCTTGCTGAATGAACCTTCCCAATGTACTATCTATATAAGATGATGTCTGAGAAGAAGAAGAAGAAGAAGAAGAAGAAATAAATAAGAAGGGATACTCTACCCACAAAATGTCTTTCAAATTTCACTGCATGTCGGATAAAAGAAATCAAAGAATCAAGAAGTTTGTAGATTATATGTTCAGCAGAAAAGACACATTTTTCTACAGGTGTCATGCCATTAGCAGTGCTTTAAGCCACAGTATACAAAAGAGTTGCCACTGGAGATGAGACATACCTGACTGTTCCTTCCGCAGTTGAGCTTCTGCAGATGCCACATACTCCTTAAGCTGTTCCACCTCACGTGTCGTTGCTTCCAACTTCTGCTTAAGCTCATTGATTTCATCCTGAAAAACCACAATGTGGTCCATATTTTGAAAAAAGGCATGTAATCTCCACAGCTGGAAAATATTGAAATATCTGATACACCATTTTACTGATAATAAAGTTGAATAATTGAAATATCTTATAACATACAGGGAATGAGCAATAATTTAAATGATGTTTGATTAAATTTAACATAAAACAATAAAACGCAATCTTAGAACAAAAAATTATGTTATTCAATTATTTTCACAATGCCAGTGGCAAAGACCTATTTTAATTAACAGGAAGGGTGAGATAAATAAAGAAGTGTGATAAAAAATGAAGGGGATTAGTCATTGATTGAGCTAGTGCCACGAGTGTGGACAGAAAGAATTTTCATCATTTACATGATGTGATTAACCTCTTGGACTTCTTCTTATATTTCAGACCTTTTTTTTTTATGCATTTCATTTCTGCAATACACCGACCTCACATCTTGGTGCAGAGTGAAGGCAATTGTTGGTGCTAGTAGCAATTCCATTCATGGAATATAAAAGAGATTTTTTTTTAATTTATTAGTTGTGTCCGTGAAATATACCAATTTATTTAATTTTGTCAAGTTTGTGACTCTAGTATCTGCATTAATTTTTGGGTTCAGTACTTAATAGAATTTGCTCTGGCACATATTTTCTAAATTACTTTAAACAAACGACACCAAACAGGACAAACGACACCAAACAGGACATGTTACATACTTGGGGAGGGTTACTGGATGTGGATAGTCAATAGATTGCAGTACAATAAAGCGTCTGAGCCAGATGAAATTAAGTCAGAACTGTATATGTTTGTTGGCCTATACAAAATATGTCAGTTTCATGCCACGGACCTATCCACTACAATAACAACAGGAAACAATGAACTGGGGGTGTGAACATACCTCAGAAACAGCTGGATGACATTAGATAGTATTAAAACACATGATGATCAGCATTTAAGACTAGATAAATTACTTGGATTTTATCTAGTATAAATGCAAATCATCGTGTGTTTTAATACTATCGAATGCCATTCAGCTGTTTCTGAGGTATCTTATCCCCCAATTTATTGTTCCCTGTTGTTACTGTAGTGGATAGGTCTGTGGCATGAAACTGACATTTAATACAGTGGAATGCCAGGTCTCAAATCATTACACAGGATAAATGAAATGGCTTGGGATGATAATCATTAATGATAATCATTAATCAATGCGGGTTTAGGCCTCTTAGAGGCTCAGGTCCAGACACATGACAAATAATGGAGAATTGCTATGAGCTGGATAGGGAATTACATCTACCTTTTATAGATCTAGGAAATTACGAATGAAATACATAAGATAACTGTGAGATATTCTGCAAATTTATTGGTTTACGAACCAGTTTTTGGCTGTTACACCATCATGATAAATTTGCAGAATCTCTCACAGTTATCTTGTGTATTTCATTCATAATGTATCAAATATTCTGTCAAGAACTGACAGAACAGTCAGTGAATAAGATCTAGAAAAGGCTGATTACCATGTTCCTTGGACAAAGCAACTGTCATTTCTACAAGATTATGGATTAGGAGGCAAACTTCTGCAGGTGATTATAGGTCTTTACACAGAATGTCAGGCAGCAATTAGAGTTGATGACAAATTGAGTTCATAGTTCATGTTAGTTTCAGAGGTAAAACAAGGCTGTAACCTATCAGCGCTGTTTTTCATACTATTTATTTATCATATGTTGAAAACAATAACTGGCCGAGTGGCCGTCCTCCAGTGCGCACCTCACCAGCGGCAGCACATTTTTGGTTGTAAGTGTAACCGGCTTCTCACCAGAAGCCACATATTTTGAATTTTTCTGTGTGTTTTCCCTTAAGTTCATTAAATTTACTATGTGCTCACATTTATATTTGATTCATATTTGCATTAAATATCTGATTAGTGTATTTTTTCTCCGTGTGATTTGGATCAAGACAGTATTTTGCTTTCATTTTAAAACCAAGTTTCTGTTTCATTACTACTGTCAGTTCACACGTCAGCAGACAACGCTTTCGGTGTTCTCCAGTTAAACCGGCTCCTCGATAGAAGCCACTTATTTTGATTTTTCTCCGAGTTTTTCTTTTCTTAAATTTTTGTGTGCTAGCAACATTATTTAGATTCAGATTTGCATTAATAATTTGCAGTATATCCTCCTGCTTGCTTATTATTGTTTTGAAGGTAGTGTGGGTTTGTAGTCCTACACTTCACTTGTTGTTTGGGCTTAGTATGGCTAGGGACTGTGATTGCTGTCTGCAGATGCAGGCTGAATTGGTGACTGTTTGTTTCCAGCTTCAGGCGGTGTTGGCTGTGGTTGCGAAGCTTGAGGCTGTTATGGATGGGTGCATCTGCCGTTGGTCAGTCCCGGGGGACCAACAGTCGCCCTGTGCATCTGATGTGCCCACCGATTGGCTAGTCTGGTCACTGAAGCATTGAATTGGGAATATCCCTGGCACTTGGCGGAGAGCATAAAACATTCCGGGGGACCGATCTTGAGGCCTTCCCCGTCCATCTTACAAAAAAGTTTGAGGCACTGTTGGAGATGGACAGTGTTCCTGAGACGGCTGGTGCCACAAGTCCTCTCAGTCGGCAAGATCCGTGCAATCTCAGAGGGTGGGATTGTTTGTAGTAGCAAGCTCGAATGTTAGGTGTTTAATGGGGCCCCTTATGGATTTGGCCAGTAAGGAGGGGAAGAAAGCCAATGTGCACTCCATGTGCATACCAGGGGGAGTCATTCCAGATGTGAAACGGGTCCTGCTGGATGCCATGAAGGGGACATGGTGCAGTCAACTGCAGTTGGTTGCTCATGTCGGTACCAACAACATGTGTCGCTTTGGGTCAGAAAAGATTCTCTTCCGATTTGACTGGCTATCTGGTAAAGACTGCCAGCCTTGCTTGCGAGATGAAGGCAGAGCTGACCCTCTGCATCAGCATCAACTGTGGACCTCTGTTACAAAGCCGAGTGGAGGGTCTGAATCAGAGGGCCAGACAGTTCTGCGACCGTGTAGGCTGCAGATTCCTTGACTTACGCCATCGGGTGGTGGGTTTTCAGGTTCAGCTAAATAGGACACACAGGAAGCAGCTACAAGAGTAGTGTGGGTTGTGTGGTGTGGACTGGACGGTGTTTTAGGATAGAGGGCTTCAACGAAAAACAAAATGGGTAGTCTCAAAGGGTGCAGGTGGATCACAGGAGAAATATAGATCTAGGAACTATCGGTATAACAGTTGTAAACTGTCGGAGCTGTGTCAGGAAAGTACCAGAACTCCAAACATTAATAGGTGGAGGCGTGTTTGTTGCCATCAAAAGTAGTCTACCATGTAGTGAATCTGAAGTTGATAGTTCCTGTGAGTTGTTATGGGTAGAGGTAGTACTCAAAAATTGTAAAAAGTTAATAATTGGTTCCTTTTCCGGCCAACGACTGACGATACAATAGCAGAAAGGTTCAAAGAAAACCTGTGTCTAATTGCAAACACGTATCCGACTCACACAATGATAGTAGGCAGTGATTTTAATTTACCTCCTATCTATTGGCAAAATTATATTTTCAAATCAGGAGGTACACATAAAACATCGTGCAAAATTGTAATCAACACATTCTCTGAGAATTACTTCGAACAATTAGTTCATGAGCCAACTAGAATTGTAAATGGATGTCAAAACACACTTGATCTCTTAAAACAAATAATTCTGAGCTCATAACTAACATCAAAATGGATACAGGTATTAGTGAACACAGAGCTGTCATAGCGAGATTACAGGCCTTACAGCATGGCCACCCATGGATGGTGTATCTGCAGTGATAAGAAGTCCCTTTCTGATTATGCTGACAGTCTCACAAAGGCCTTCACAGACAGAAACTACCCCACAGACCTAGTCCACAAACAGATCTCCCATGCCATATTCTCACACATTCCAAATCCTCCCCCTAACACCAGTACCTATCCACAAAAGAGGTCTCCCCTTGTCACCCAGTACTACTCTGGACTCGAACCCCTCCTAAAGTGGAGTTCCATTGCCCTCCCAACCTCCACAACATCCTAGTTCATCGTTATGCCACCCCGAAATCCAGCTCACTGCCACAGGGATCATATTCTTGTGGAAGACCCCACTGCAAGACCTGTCCAATCCACCCACCCAGCACTTCCTATTCCAGTCCTGTCATAGGCTTATCCTACCCTATCAGAGGTCGGGACACGTGTGAAAGCTGCCACGTAATTTACCAACTGTACTGCAATCACTGGGCAGTGGCATGACCACCAACCAGCTATCCATTAGGATGAATGGCCACAACCAAACTGTGGCCAAACACAAGGTGGACCACCCTGTGGCACAGCATGCAGAAGAGCACAATGTTTGATTTCAATGGCTGCTTCACAACCCGGGCCATCTGGATCCTCCCATCCACCAGCTTTTCTGAACTGTGCAGATGGAAGTTATCCCTACAATATATTCTCCGATCCCGAAATCATCCAGGCCTCAACCTACAATAACTTCCCTTTCTTTTTCCATACCTTACAGTTCCTACCTCTCTATCCTAAACCTCTCCTATTTGGAGTGGTTCATGAATGTGTGTGTGTGTGTGTGTGTGTGTGTGTGTGTGTGTGTACGTGCAGTGTGCGTGCATTTTATTTTTATTTTCTATTTATTTATTTTTTTATTTATACCTATATTTATTTTATTTTCTTATTTTCTTTTTCTCCCCTCACCTGCCTCCCCACTCCATTCCTAAGCTGGATCTCATTATTCCCATCTAGGCCGTGCTGTACCCATCCCCATCACAGTGACGCAACCTTCCTATCCCCTCTCTCCTCCCTCCCCGATTTACACACCGCAGAGCGTGATTCGAAGTGCAGTAGCTGGAGGTGATGGTTGTATGACTGTGTTGTGTGCCTGTGTGATTGCGTGAGTGTTCTATTTTCTGAAGAAGGCCATGGCCGATAGCTGAAAGTGTTGTATGTGTATGTCGCAGCTCTTCACCACATCTTTGCGGTGAGTTGTAACCATCCTTAATAATATATTATTAATCATTTCATGCACTCCATATGCACTGTTTCAACAATTAACTGAGCAACAGTTTGTCTTACAAGTGTTCAATGTGAGTACCCTTTGTCAGACAGCACACATCAAGTTGATAGTTGAGTTCGTCCCAAACCTTGATCGGTGTGTCTGGAGTAACTGAGGCAACTGCAGCTTCAATCCTCTGCCGTATGTCATTTGGATCTGCTTGCAGCACAGACACATACACCATCTTTTACAAACCCCCAAGGGTAAAATTTAGAACGAGTCAGATCTGGTGAATGTGGAGGCCATGTGATACAAGCTCTGTCATTCAGCCACTTATGGCCAATTGATCAGTCAGAAATAATGTTCAAGACATTAAAGATAAACATGAAGCAATGAATTAAAATTTGTGGTGCGGACCTCCATGCTAACTAGGCAGACGTCTTACCGTTAGACCACCGCATCTCTAAGGACTAAGGCACCTCAGAATAGTCTAAGTACGACTTCCCTCCACGTCACAAATTTTAATTCTGCTTCTGTGTTACATAGATAATTGTCACTACTGCCAAGGCTCCCCAAACGCCAGGGCACCTTAGTCGTTAGAGGTGCGGTGGTCTAACAGTAAGACATCTGCCTAGTAAGCATGGAGGTCCGGTTTCGATTCCCGGCCACACCTCAAATTTTAATTCATTACTTCACATTTATCTTTAATGTCTTGTACATATTCGAGACGAAAAACCGTCTCAGGGTTTCTCAATCTATATTTAAATTGATAAAAATACTGTTGTTCAATCAAATGTGTACAAAGACATACCAAAGAGGTGGTGCACCATCTTTTTCGTAAATAAAGTTCTTGCATTCAGTTTCCAGTACTTGAGGAAAGAGCCACTGTTGTAGCATATCAAGTAAAGAAACGCCAGTTATGGTTGCTTCAATGTAGAAGGAAGGCCTAGACACTTTCCACTGGGATATGGCACACACAAAAAATTCAGTTTAGGGGAACCAGACCATGTGCATGTACACAGACACTTCTAGGACAAACTGTTTGATTGGCTCATTAATTTGATGTATTATAGTGTTTGTGCTCACTGAATTGTCTATATATTGCACCATAGTAAAGCACATACATACTTAAACACGACTCGGGCAGAATGCATGTTACCTGAATCTTCTTTAATTACGGTCGCCTTTTTCTTGCCGTGTGCCTGTGACTCGCACTTCTTTTCCAGCAGGGTTGTGATGCTGAAAATTGCTCTTTAGCTACTTTTAGCTACTCCGACTTTAACTATTGAATAAACACTCGTAGACAAAGTTTTCAATTTATATTGTAATCCGCCATTATTGTACACAACATTTAACTATACTATACACAACTGAACAAACCACAAATCATTAAAAAAACCTGACATGAATCCTTTTCTAGATTTAGCAACCAGAGCCATAATAACAATATACCTATCCTTCTTTTTTTTTTTCACCGCTCGATATTCCGTGGTGTGTGCCACTTTTCCATGGAACTGCCAATATGTATTTGCAGCACGACAAGTGGCTGGACTGTCAATCTCTACCAGTGCCTGCAAACACACACCCGATCACCCACAGTTTCTGTTCAGCACGTTTCTACTGCCAATCAATTTTGTTGTGTGTACTTGTGAGATCTTTTGGTGGTTAACAATCAGAATGCAATGAGAGCAACACCAGTATGTCTCATTACATTAAAGTATAATTTGTAATTGTAAGGCTAGTATAATAATTTTTACAAAGCTTTAATATGTCCTGTATTGAGTAAGACAGTGTACAAAACAGGAATAATTTGTCTTACATTACAGTCTTAGTATCCGATAACTTTTTTTTACTGACTACAGCATTTGATCGATGAGTTACCTTAGACTGTTGTAGATTTTTGCTAAGACTGTTTCTATCAGAGCGCAAGGCTTCTACTGTGTCCTGCTGCTTTGAAAACTTAACATCAGCATCCCCCAGCTGCTTCTTCAGATCAGTTATAGCTTTCTGCTTGTACTGCAGGTCCTCTGTGATTTCCTGGATTTTCCTTCTCAGCTCAGCCTCTTCTGCAATATGTCTGTGAACAAGAAAAGGTGTATCAAAATATTTTATCAAAATGGAAAAAAATGATTCACTAATATTGGCTTTCAAAATTTTTGGAAAAGGTAATGCACTTCAGAATACTGTATTCTGCATTTCTTAAAATATAAGATTTGGAGACAGTCTCAATTTGGATTCAAGAAGAGCTTCTCCACTTAACATTGCCACCTACTGACCGTACAATCAAATATTTAAATTTAATATTTAGCTTGATTTTTTTCCCTGGTGTTTCTAAATCATTTGACTCTGCAGATCTGAATACAATCATATAAGATTTGAATGTGGAATTAGTAGTGAACTGATTGACACAAGTGCATCAATTAAAATCTAGATGCAATGTTGGAAAGCAATATGAAAGAGAATCAGCATGCAAGGACAGTTGTGAGGAAGAGAGATGGTTGATTTTGATGTATTGGGAGAATTTTGGGAAGATATGGTTTGTCTATAAAGGTGACTGTGCATAGAACACTAGTTCAACCCAAACATGAGTACAGCTATAATGTTCAGGATCCCACCAGGCTGATTTAAAGGAAGGCATAGAAGTACTCCAGAGACAAGGTTCCAGATTTGTTACTAGCAGATTCGATCAACACATGTGTGTTAAGGAGAGGGTTAGAGTTGGGAACTCAAATGGGCATCTCTGGAGGGACAACTATTCTCCTTATTAACACATTCACTGCGGCTGACGCTTATAAGCATTTCCGCAATCAATATGCCAGAGCTGCCGATGTACAAGCGCAACCTCTCCCTAAGGACCCTGGCTAGACCCGAAAATTTAGTTTATTAAAATATTCGACTTTTTCCCTCCGGCCATCTTAGTTTCGTAACCGATGGAGCCGTCGGCTCCCCTTGCTGACTCGACAATCGTCTTCCCCCCTTGCTCGCTTCGTGTCGTTGTTGTGGGGAGCGCAGTTCCTACCACTCAGTGATGCTCTGCTACCAATCGGGAAAGACCACGTTGCTTCACGTGGAGAGTCCGCCAGGCCCCGTTGATTGCTGGGACGGAGGCACACTCTCTTCTGATCGGGCCACCGTCGTGAAAAGACATTCTCTTGCTAGCTCCGGGGCTCATCCCGTAGGTCGTGGGTCACCATGGTCCCTGGGACGGGTTCCACTTACTGTTGCACACCCCCGGTAGCCTTCTGTAGTAACAAGTAAATAAACTTCATGGTTTGATTAAACAAAATTTTCCTGCATTTCTCTCTGCCACCCGAACCGCCCAAGTCTCACCGCCAGCCATATCCTGACACTTGAACAACTGCTGTCAGACGCGCGATTCGGCCCTCCGTAAGGACGGCTGAGAGATTTTCGAGAATAATTAAATAAGTTAATGACGGTGGCCCACGGACGTAGCTTGAAACTGGTGCATGGCTCTGCCACATGCTGAGCTACTCTACTGTTACGCTGACACGTAGCAGTCGTGGCTACACGCCTGCCCGGCGCACTTCCGCGTCGCAAGTGTGAGCCGAAGGCCAAGACCACCGTCGCCGCCACCGGCGGGCCCCGCCGCTCAGCGCCGTTTCCGCCGACGTCGACGCCCGAGGGTCCGGGCGAGATGGCGAGCCGAGGTCCCCGGGATCGACGCCCGTCGCTGTTACGCAGCCACCTACCATTTCCATGGGTCTGCACGACGCCGCCGCATTCGCCGCAGTTCATCAAATCCGGTGAGTGAGGCATCAGTACTGCTATTTCTTACTAACATCTCACCTAATCACTGCTCGGAAAAATTACCCCTGTAGTAGTCAGAATGCCCACCCTTCGGTTTCAAGACCAGTACACTGGTACTGCGTCGAATTCAGATCCTATTGATGTGTTACAAGAGCGACTCAATCACCTTTTGCTTGAGAATGATGACCTTAAAGCAAGGCTCGCTGAAGCTGAGCGAAGGCAATCTTCTCCATCACAAAATTCAGTCGCGGTAGGTACACCCCCTACCCCTGCCTTAAGTGTTAACACGTCTGCTTCTTCTATGGCTACCACACTACCTGCAATTACCTTCATTCCTACTTTCGTGGGGAAACCCAGAGAAAGTGTGGAAACTTTCGTCCAAAATATCAAGGACACTGGTCGCATTTGCGAATGGAACAATGACATTTTGTTGAATGTTACGCGTATGAAACTTATGGGTGATGCGCGGGTTTATGTTGAATCCGTTGAAGCACTTAAAAACGCTTCCCGATTCGAGATCCTGGCGGCCGGTCTGGCAGAGCATTACTCAGACAAACGTTCTACCAGTTATTATCGTGATCAACTATCCACTTTACGGCAGAAGCCAAATGAAGATTTTGAGACCTTTGCGGACCGGATCTGTTCAGTTGCATGCAAAACTTACACCCTCAGCGGTGATGCTGCTCAAGATTCTGTCTTATTAGAGGAAGCAGAGCTTCGAGCTATTGAAGTGTTTATTCGGGGAATAAATCCCAAATACGGCAGCAAATTAAAAATCGCTTCACCACCTACCTTGCATGAAGCCGTCAGGTTAGCTATCCTCTGAGAGGAAGCCGACCAATTTGCAGCTGGCCCCAGCTGAACACAAGAACAAAAAAAGGTCTTTTCCAATGACACACTTTGTGGCCGTTGTCGGCGCAACGGGCATAATGCGGAAGAATGCCGCGCTCCAATTTGCATTAATTGCCGCAAAATCGGACACTCACTACGCCAATGTAAGACACAACGTAAAACAAACAGTAATTCATTTACACACCAAACAAAGGGGAAGTCGGGAAGAAACAGCTCAGGTCCAAAATCGGGAAACGCCTAAGGGGTAAGTGTTGCTGCCCCACCGCACCCCCACTGAAACAACTCACACCGCTAAATTACCCCGGTGTAGATGAGGTGGCAAGTGTAGTGTTACGAGGCAAGCTAGGCAAGAAGTCGGTTTCCATTTTGGTGGATACAGGGGCGCAAATAAGCTTAGTCTTTCTTGCACATTGCAAAAATCGTAAGCTGCAACCCCCTCGATGCCGTCTATCTGGTATCGGACAAGGAGTGACAGACCCAGTCGGCAGCTGCAGCATTAAATTCCGAATAAATCACACACATTACCAGTTTGCTATGGAGGTGGTGAATTGGAAACATGCTGACTATGATATAATTCTCGGGGATGATTTTCTTTGTAAGTTCAAGGGCGTGATAGATTACGGAACCGGAACCGTACGTTTTGATGGTCGTGAACATGAATTCAGGCGCTCTGGATCCGAAATCAGTACGGAACAGACCCACAAAGTCAAGGAGACCTGGCCAGTTTCCTCTGACAAAAACATGACTGTTTCCGCGCTGAAGGCGCATAGCACCCTGGAACGTCCTGCAGGTACGGGCAGAATTTTGTGGATTTCTACACCAGCAAAAGGGCGCAAAGACGCTGCCCTTTTAGTAGATCCCCTCTGCCAAAACAAAGTGCTGGACAGACAACAAGTACATGTCCGACGTAGTCTTTGCCACCCCACAAAGCACAATAACAGGTATTGCATCCCTATTGCGATTGACAATTTCGGCACAGCTGACGTCACTATTCAGCGTGGTACTGTGCTCGCTAGCGTGTCCGCAGTAACGCCAACAGACGTACCTCTGACATCCCCTGAATCTGCCAAAATGTTGCCGAAAAAATCAATACATGCTATCAGTTCTAATTTGCAACAGGAATTCTCAGACAAATTACAACACCTGCAACCCTTTGATCAAGAATTGCTTCATTCAGTTTTGTGCGAGTTTTCATGGTTATTCGAAGAACGGGAGTATTTACCTGCCACCAATTTAGTGGAACATGAGATTCCAACGGGCGATGCAAGGCCAATTAAACAGAAACCGTACCGAATTCCGTACCATTTACAGCCGATCGTGGAAGAAACTATTCAACAGCAACTAGCTGCAGGTATTATCCAGCCCTCCTCCTCAGCTTGGTCGAGCCCGATCATAATGGTTAAAAAGAAGTCCTTAAATGGCGAGACTAGCTATAAGATGTGTGTTGATCTGAGAGCAGTGAATAAGGTAACCACACCTGATCACTATCCACTGCCGCACATAGATGAAACCATAGACCGGCTAGGGGACTGCAAATTTTTCACTACTTTAGATTTGAAAAGTGGTTACCATCAGATACCAATTGTGCCGAAGGATCGCCCTAAAACTTCATTTGTAGTTCCCAGCGGGCTCTATGAATTCATCCGCATGCCTTTTGGACTAAGAAATACACCCGCCACCTTCCAGCGGTTTGCAGATTTGTTGTTGCGTGGGTTGAAACCCGCTACCTGCTTAGTTTATTTAGACAATATTATTATTTTCTCTAAAACTATTGCTGAACATGTTGAACATCTCAGAAATGTATTCTCCAGGTTGCAAAATGCCAATCTCAGTTTGAAAATCGAAAAATGCCATTTTGCACAAAGCCAAGTAAGGTACCTTGGTCACATCATCAGTGAATCCGGGGTTCGACCGGATCCCCAGCTTACTGAAGCAGTTAATACCTTCCCCACCCCCTCAAACGTGAAAGAACTTCAAAGTTTCTTGGGGCTAAGTAATTATTACAGGAGGTTCGCCGAAAACTATGCAGCGATAGCCAAACCCTTAACTAATGTATTGAAAAAAGATGTTCCTTTTATCTGGTCAGAAGACTGTGAACTAGCTTTTTCAAAAGTCAAAGAAATTCTTACTCATGCCCCCTTACTAGCGTACCCTGATTTTAATAAACCGTTTATATTATCCTGTGATGCATCAAATTATGCTCTAGGATGTGTCCTTAGTCAAGAAATCAACGGCGTGGAACACCCCATCGGGTATGCGTCCCGTCAGTTGAATAAGGCGGAATGCAATTATAGTACCACCGAAAAGGAATGTTTGGCTCTCCTTTTTGTAATTACACATTTCCGTTGTTATCTGTTCGGGCGCAAATTTACTGTGTACACGGACCACTCCGCACTGCAGTGGTTACTAAATTTAAAAGACCCGAGTAGCAGGTTGATGAGGTGGACTCTCAGATTGTCCAGGTATGACTATGAGGTGCACCACAAACCGGGCAAACTACATCAAAATGCCGACGCCCTCAGCCGCAGGGTTAGGGTGGTGCAGGTTGATGATATACTGACGGAAGAATTGCGGGAAGCACAAGAACAGGACCCCACCTGCCAGCATTATAAAACTCTTCCGGAATTTGAAGTACACGACGGCATTCTCTACCGGAAAACTACTCATGGCAACCGAATGGTTATACCAGCCTCGCTCCAGGAGCGAATAATAAAACAGTGTCATGACTCCTTACAAGCATGCCATAATGGCAGAAATGCCACAAATGTCCGCGTTGCCACTAAGTACTGGTGGGCAACTAGACAGAAAGATGTAGCTAACTATGTCCGCGCATGTCTACCTTGTTCATTACGCGCCCAGAGCAGACAACACGTACCTATGCATAGTTTACCACAAGCCACAAAACCTTTCGATTACGTTTCTCTCGATATTGTCGGCCCCTTACCACAAACTACCCAGGGTAACAAGTACATTTTGTCTATTATCAATCATTTTTCCCACTTTCTGATCATGGTACCTATTGCAGACATGTCCGCTGAAACAATTTGTAGACAAACTTGTCCTGCCTTTTGGACGTCCCGAAGTGATTCTGACTGACCAAGGGAGTAATTTTATGAGTCAACTGTTCACACAAGTGTGAAAATTACTCAAAATCAGGAAGTGGAGGACCACCCCGTTCCACCCCCAGTGCAACGGCCGCGTGGAATGCGTGCATCGCACAGTAATGAGAAGTCTGTCGTTTTACACTAATAAATCCCATTCCGATTGGGACAGATACGTTCCTTTCGTGACCAGTTCATACAACACCAGGATACATGAATCCACAGGCTACACGCCCTACGAAGTCGTGTCTGGCCGCCCAATGAATTCGCCCTTCGAGCTGGATAAAGTGCCTCCAGAGGTAGATAATCAGCACGTCAAACACTTGGCGAAACGCTTTAAAGAAATCTGGCAAAAAGTAAAAAGCAACAATATTAGAGCCTCAGACGATCAGCAATGCTGGCGCAATCGCCAGGCCGTCCCCCCTAGTTACAAACAGGGCGACCTTGTATTGCTAAAAAACACGGCTGTTAAACCAGGAAGGGCTCGAAAATTCACTCCAAACTACGAGGGCCCCTTTGAAATATTGCGTCTGACCTCCCCAGTCAACGCCGAACTGCAACTAGCAGATCGGACCCTCGTAGTGCATTTTGACCGGCTACGTCCTTACCACGGACGACCGCCACAAACACAACTTGCAGAAACCCCTGCAAAAACCGCACCGCGCGCTCCTGTGAAGCGCCGGAAACCACAAGCACTACCCACAACTTCACACAAATACGGACTATGGTCCAAACACAAATACGCTCTGAGATCACGTGACTAGTCACCAATATTCTCCTCAATGGTATACCATATATTTCACCATTTCCCCACTGAGCGGAAATCTATTCATTTGCACACTCTACGCATCTAGCTAGCGCCCCCTACGGAATTTGCCTTGTGCAATTCCTACCACACCTACAATCGGTCAAAAGTACCGATAATCACACTATAGGGACCGACGAGTCTCTTACTGTGAATTACGGCAAATCGCCCTACAGATGCATCAGGACAGCCTATCCGGCTGCTCCACTAAGCAAGTACTATTTACAAATATTTAGCAGATACTATATATAAATAATTATTATTCTGAGGTTAACATAATGCAATTTAATTGTAGATGCCGTATCAATTAGCATAAGAATCACTTATTAGCAGAAATAAGTTGTAGTTATTAAGTATGCACTACCGGCTGTGCAATAGCCCATCATCTTATACTGTAAACTATGTAGTTAAGGTGTCTCCATTGTATACCACTACAATATAAATGCCCAAGCCACAGAGCAGGCCTTAGTGGCTCACATTCACAACTATGTGGTTTTTTCTGGTTAACAAATGCTCTCGTCAGAAAGGAAACCTCGAAGCGATTAATTTCTTCACGCTCCGCACACGGCTGTAATTGCACCCAATAGTATTCCACAACAGAACTCCTGGGTCGTGTTTTGCTAGATAATAAATAAGGAACGCAGAATCCCCTTGGATATGCTGCCTCACCTTGTTTCTATTGGATGATCTTATTATATCTCTGGACAGCAAATGGGTTATGACAATAAATTACGTTAGCTTAATTGTGTTCTCCTCCTAAGTGTCGTACACACAGCAGCCACCTTCCTGGCCGCGCAACGCGCCGTTTTAAAAACCGCTATGACGCCTGTACGGCCACGTGCATCTCCCCTCCTCTCCCTCCCAGCCGTGATAACAAGCAAGGTCGCGGTGGGCTTGGACAACTAGCGTCCCGCACCACGCAGCAACCGCTGCCGCGCCTCAGATAACACCATACAGCCTTGATTACAGCTGACTGTTATGTCACACTTCACCACCCCAACACGCACCCAGTATGACACAAGTGCATTTTATCTTACAGCGATGTACCTTTCATTAACCATGAATCGCTACGTAATAATTCTCGTTCTTTACTCTCTCCTCGAGAATCAGGCAGCTATTTTCCCACAAACCTGGTCCACTGTCCAGTAAGTAATCACCTATCCACACGACAGACGAATGCAGCCGCATAGCAAATGGCATAGTCACTGCCTGCCTGCCTCTGCCCGCTACAACCGCGGTAACAGTATTAACTACTGCAATTATAAACGCATTTACTTCAGTGAACATGGTTCGGTTTCATCAGGAACGGCTGCGTTTACAATTTTACTATGTGAGCACTTCCGTCCATCTGCTAGCCACTAAGTATACTTTACATTTTAAGTTTTCTTTCAGCTTTGTTCATGTTTTGTATATTTTATGGCTTTCCAGCACCCATCCACTGCCCCTTATGGGGGCGCCTACCACGTTATGGTGAGCGGTTGAGTGATGTCACTGTTTTCCTCACGCTACTTCCAAGTACTGCATTACGGACAGTGCGTCCTAATTTCAGCAATTAAGGCACATTCGGTGCCGCATCGCATCTGCTTATACGGGTCTGAGCTGTAACCTCCAGACAACCCCGCAGCGTTATAACTAGGCTCCGTCTTGCCCTCGCCTATTTAAAAGGGGGAAGAAAAAGAAAATACAAGAATGCACCAGTACAATGTTCAATGTTACAGGAGGGCGAGTACATGGTCATAATGTTCTCCATGAATTAAAAAGCCACAACCTCGCCGCAACCGCGCTAAAAATCGGTAATGCCACTACGCGTTAAGGAGCATCATTTGATGATTTAACAATCAGACCGATCAATCAGGGCAGCACCATTATATTATGGTGTGATTGATTAAAGTAGCCATAGTTTTCCGTATGTTATTAATTACGGTATATAGAAATAACAGCTGGTACTGTTCTTCTTTCCTTTTTCCAAAACTTCCCCCCCCCCCCCCCCCCCGCCTATAGAGGCTCGAGCATTCACGAACAGCACCCATTCCTGACTACCAAGCAGTCAGCAGTTCGGATACGAACAATGGAAGCAAATACCGCTGACCGGTAAAACGTGCCGCCCAGCGGTCACGTTTGCGCGTGGCTAGGCAGTTGAATTCTGATCTGTGCTCTGCTCAAGTTCACCTGCCTCATCATGAATGGAACTGAGGTATGTGTTTCTTACTTTCAGCCCGCTGTTAGCCACTTCACTATTATCGTCCTAGTGAGAATTTTCTTTCCTAAGTCTCCTGGCGTCACATACGGGACTTAAACATGTTAATGTTGTTGGGACTCCTGACACTTTTTGGTTCAACAATCATAGGAGAGCTGCCGTACCAGATTCATCCGTCCACTGCAGTGGTTCTTTTTGAAAAATTGCCTGGCATAATACATGCTCCGCACCCTGTCGACGTTTCGGCTGCATTTAGTCTAACCACACTTCACGAGGAAGACTTAGCGCTCCAACAAACTGTCCAACGGCTACTAATGTACAAACAAGCACCCATCGCAGCTGAGCTGAATAGAATTATCATACATTTGCGAAATCAACTACGCAGTATTGCTGATGCAGTGCCACTAACACGTGTAAAACGTGCCTGGTTTAATGCTGGTGGTTCGAGCCTGAAAACTGTTTTTGGAACCCCGGATAACCATGATGCAAAACGTTGGAATCATGCAGTAAGCGAACTTACCACAATCACACAGAACTTACACACTGTTACCACTCATCAACAGATTCGATTGACTCACATAGAAAATAACTTACTAACTCCCACGAGGCGAATTCAAACAATCGCCAGTGAATTAACTCAACACTACCAGTCTTTAACAAATACTGTACAACACGAGCTATCTACACTTCATCATGCTGTCACTAACCTGACCACTACCCTTCGACTTACCAGGATTATTCAGGTACTATAATTCAATGTCCATGCCGCTCAATCTCACTTGAACACGTTGCATAGCGCCATTCAGCTAGGACTACAAGGAAAGCTGAGTCCACAATTATTACCCGCTGAATTGTTCCTGCATTTCCTTTCCAATGCTTCCCTTCAGTTACCGGCTCCTCTACGCATGATTAAACCGGTAATTGAACAGAACCTTCCGTTCTATTATGCAGCGGCCAAGGTCACATTGACGCGCTCAGGAGACTGCTGCATGGCGCATGTATCTATACCGGTGTCGTGTACTAACTGTGAATACGAGTGCTATAGACTCCATACTTTTCCTATTAAATGGGTGCCCCTTCAGCAGCACATTACGTGGAAAACCAGTGACTACCTCCTAGTCAGTGCGGATAGACAAACTCATATCGCCCTCAAGCGCGAGGAGCTCCAGCGATGCCATAGATATTCATTTGTATATACTTATGTCAAACTCTCATTTTACAAACTCGTACGGACTATTGTGAGATCTCCCTCTTCCTGTCGGACGGTGATACTCAATCTTGTACTCGTTTAGTTACCACTATTACCATTCCAATACTGCAGTTAATCGGCAATAGTTTACTGTACGCCTTGCCGAATGCCACTATGTTCACCCTTTTGTGCCATGAGCGACCCGAAGGATCTCGAACATTTTGTATCACGTTAACAGAAGCCGGACTTATGCATAATATTTCGCAATGCGAAATTTCCACACCTACTCGCCGGATTCCTGCTCAATTGCATACCCATGTTCCCATAAAACCTTCCCCACCAGTTCTGTATCTACCTGAACTATCCTTGCCACTTCCCTCGGTACAGAATTGGACAGAACTCCCTCACTGGAATTCTACTAAATTAATTCATTCTCTTAAACAACTCATCAACCGTGAACAAAAAGAGATTACTCTCGACCGAGCTATAGCCCATATAGATGAATGGCACTACACCCGAGACACGCTAAAGGTCGTACTCCCCTCCATTACCACTCCCGTCATAATATTGTCAGCCGTGGCCCTTACCCTTTACCTCAGGAAAAAGAAAATAAACGCCAGATCCCAGGCGACGTAATCCCGGAACGCCAAAGTGATGGCATATACCACACCGAGCGTTCCAAAACTGTATTTACTCAAACGGAAAGCAGTACTGATGTCTCACTCACACCATCCTAAAACATTATGTAAACACACGCTCACCAACGAACCTTTTACAGCAATTACATTTCACAAACTCCATGTCAAATTTTGTCAATGACTTGCTGTATTGTTCAGTCACTCAGTATTCAATGTTCAACTTTATTATGTTGTTATTATAAAAGCACTATTACTTACTATGTAAACTCAAACACCAAGTACGGTACCTTAAGTATTAGTATTGTAAGTCTCAATTAGCTCCATAATTATGTCTATGTTACTAACCGGCCATAAGTGCCTAACTTTATTTTCATTTATGTACGTGTAAATTACATGGGAATTCTACCTCATGCTGTGGCAACATACTACTATGTCCACATTTTGTAAGGGTGGTCGGTCGCACTGCGGGCTGCCACCCCCACCTTAACAACAAACAGTCTCTCTTTGCCTCGTGGGTGAGTTTCAGCTGACAGATCCCAGGCACTGATCCCGATCTCCCTAATGGGCGAGACATCTGGAGAACTTTCGTCTGCATACCTCGGGCCGCCCAGATGTGCCCTTGGTCCATTGCCGGAAACGGTCGCTTCGCCACCGTTGGTGACGTTGAGGTGAAGTGCGCCGAACAAAATCAAGTACAGTATTTGACAAATAATTTGTTGGGCAAGTTGCCCCCATTTTAATGATTTACTACGTCATTCAACAGACCCCTAAGGTCTTACTAAATAAATTCAGCTAAAGACTGTAAGAACTGTGCTGCCATTAGAGTAGAAAAAAAATTCTGTGCCAATCATGATAAACCACGAGTTTAGTTTTGAAATACATGCGCAAACAGTTACACTTCTAGGGGCGCCTGTAACCTCTCAGGCCTGTGCTGATTCAGTTCGGCCCGCGCCTATACACTGCACTCACAAACACTATTATATAATTTTGCACTTATACATTTTAATATCTATTAATGATAGCTATAAGTGGCTGTAGTACATTTTTATATGGTATACAATTGTTCACTAATTACCTTAGTGGAATTGGGATTTTATTCTATTCATACATGTTCTGTGGTCCAACTGCTTGTCTGAACTCATGTTAGTTACTTAGAGTCTACTAAATTACCATTGTAATGTGCTAATATAGTCATTGATGCCTAAAACTGTGTTAGATCCAAGAGAGCATGTAGGGCACTGTAAACAAAATAATTTTAGTCTGGTAGATGCCTACGGGACTTCTAACTGTAACCATTGTTTTAGCGTTGGGTTTTCAGTTTATACTTACCATTAGAGTAGAAACAAACACAAATAAGCGATATTAGTTTTTAGAGAAAAATCATGAAAAAAAAATATTATTATAGTATTCCATCTTCTTAAATGTCAAAACAGATGATTATATTCAAGGAATCTATAACATTCTCCGATCCCGAAATCAACCAGGCCTCAACCTACGATAACTTCCCTATATATATTTTTCCATACCTTACAGTTCCTACCTCTCTATCCCAAACCTCACCTATTTTGAGTGGTGTGTGAATGTGTGATCGTGTGTTTGTATATATATATATATATATATATATATATATATATATATATATATATATATATATATATAAATAAAAATAGAAAAGAGATGACTTACCAAAAGGACCGGCTCGTCGAGAGAAACAAATAAAATAACTTTCTCTCGACGAGCCGGTCCTTTTGGTAAGTCATCTCTTTTCTATTTTTATTTTTATTTCTCCCACCGGGAAAGTTTCCCTATATATATATGCTACAAATGTCTGCCTAAGTGTGTTTGGATGTGGATATGTGTGAGTGTGTGTGTATTTGTTTACCTTCCTTTTTGTCCCCTAAGGTAAGTCCTTCCACTCCTGGGATTGGAATGGCTCCTTTTCCACTTGCTTAAAACCCGTATCCTTCCCTTTCTCCTCTCCTTCCTCCCTCTTTTTCCCGAAGAAAAATGGTTGTGTGTTTTTGTGTGTGTTTAGTGTTCCTATCGACCAGCCTGTACTTTAGGTAAGTCAAAAATCTTTATTTTATACCACTATATATATATATATATATATATATATATATATTATAGAGGAAAAATTCCTAACAGGAAAAAAATATACGTAAAAAATAGATGAAGAACACTTACCAGGCGAAGGGGCACAGGCAGTAATAGTAACAAATAAACACACAGACACACACACACACTCAAAAATGCTAGCTTTCGCAGCCTAGCTGCTTCATCAGGCAGAAGGGAAGGAGAGGGAAAAGGAAATGATGAGGATTTAAGGAAGGGGGTAAGGAGCCATTCCAATCCCGGGACAGGAAAGACTTACCTTGGGGGAAAAAATGGAAGGTAAATAAATGCACATACACCCACACATTTACACAGACACAAGTACACTTAGGCAGACATACTGTAGAACTGTAGAAAGCAAAGAAGTTAGAAGTTAGACAGAGATGCCACTTGAGGCAGAGGCTCTGTCCAGAGAACCAAGGCAAAGATGTTAAGATGGTGGGTGGGAATTCGAATTTAGCGGAGGTTGAGACCAGGTGGGCAACGGGAAGAGAGAATATGCTGAAGGGCTAGTTCCCATCTCCGGAGTTCTGAAGGATTGGTGTCAGTGGGAAGTATCCAGATAACCCGGACGGTGTAGCACTGTGCCAAGATGTGCTGGCCATGCACCAAGGCATGTTTAGCCACAGGGTGATCCTCGTTACCAACAAACACTGTCTGCCTGTGTCCATTCATGCGAATGGACAGTTTGTTGCTGGTCATTCCCACATAGAACGCTTCACAGTGCAGGCATGTCAGTTGGTAGATCACGTGGGTACTATCGCAAGTGGCTCTGCCTTTGATCGTGTACACCTTCCGGGTTACGGGACTGGAGTAAGTGGTGGTGGAAGGGTGCATAGGGCAGGTTTTACAACGGGGGCGGTTACAAGGGTAGGAGCCAGAAGGTAGGGAAGGTGGTTTGGGGATTTCATAGGGGTGGACTAGGAGGTTACGGAGGTTAGGTGGGCGGCGGAAAGACACTCTCGGTGGAGTAGGAAGGATGTCATGACATCTGTTACTATTAGATGAAGAACACTTACCAGGCGAAGGGGCACAGGCAGTAATAGCAACAAATAAACACACAGACACACACACACTCAAAAATGCTAGCTTTCGCAGCCTAGCTGCTTCATCAGGCAGAAGGGAAGGAGAGGGAAAAGGAAATGATGAGGGATTTAAGGAAGGGGGTAAGGAGCCATTCCAATCCCGGGACAGGAAAGACTTACCTTGGGGGAAAAAATGGAAGGTAAATAAATGCACATACACCCACACATTTACACAGACACAAGTACACTTAGGCAGACATACTGTAGAACTGTCAATATATATATATATATATATATATATATGTCAATATATATATATGTGTGTGTGTATGTATGTATGTATGTATATATATGTGTGTGTGTGTGTGTGTATGCGGTCTTGTGTACTTGCAGTGTGCATGCATTATATATATGTTATTTTACTTTATTTTATTTTCTCCGCTCACCCGCCTCCCCACTCCATTCCTAAGCTGCATCTCGTTATTCCCATCTAACCCATCCCCACCACCGTGACGTAACCTTTCTATCCCCTCCCCCTCCCCTCCCCTCCCGTCCCCGATTCGCTGCAGAGCGTGATTCGAAGTGTGGCAGTCGGAGGTGATGGTTGTATGACTGTGTTGTGTGCCTGTGTGATTGCGTGAGTGCTCTATTTTCTGAAGAAGGCCATGGCCGATAGCTGAATGTGTTGTATGTGTGTGTCTTTTGTATGTGCCTGTCGCAGCTCGTCGCCACGTCTTTGCGGTGAGTTGTAAACTGTCCTCACTATATTATTTATCTGTTCTAACTGAGAAACTTAGTTAACGAATTGCCTGTGCAAGTGGTTCTGTAACCCACCTAACTTATACTCTGTCCCAAAAAATTCTTAAACTCATTTTTTTAGAGGGGGGAAGAAAATGTACAAGCGGAACCTCTCCCTAAGGACCCTGGCTAGACCCGAAAATTTAGTTTATTAAAATATTCGACTTTTTTCCCTCCGGCCATCTTAGTTTCGTAACCGATGGAGCCGTCGGCTCCCCTTGCTGACTCGACGATCGTCTTCCCCCCTTGCTCGCTTCGTGTCGTTGTCGTGGGGAGCCCAGTTCCTACCACTCAGCGATGCTCTGCTACCAATCGGGAAAGACCACGTTGCTTCACGTGGAGAGTCCGCCAGGCCCCGTCGATTGCTGGGATGGAGGCACGCTCTCTTCTGATCGGGCCACCGTCGTGAAAAGATGTTCTCTTGCTAGCTCCGGGGCACATCCCGTAGGTCGCGGGTCACCATGGTCCCTGGGACGGGTTCCACTTACTGTTGCACACCCCCGGTAGCCTTCTGTAGTAACAAGTAAATAAACTTCATGGTTTGATTAAACAAAATTTTCCTGCATTTCTCTCTGCCACCCAAAACGCCCAAGTCTCACCGCCAGCCATATCCTGACACTTGAACACCGACGATTATAAGCGGCACGCTAACTGAGTACTCAATTTAGTTAGTTTGTCTGTGCACTCGTGTTAGTACAGGCCTCCAAAAACATAACATAACATTTTCCTGTCTGCAGTTGTGTGTTTTCATCTTTAGTGGTTTCCTATAAAAACATCGTCTATACACCTTGCAAATTTGTTATATGGGATTAGGTTTCCATAGCACCACATTGCAGATGAGATGTGTTTCTTTTTCTTCGTTTGATAAACCTTTTGGGGTTTTCAGTATCATTTTTTCCCAATGAAGTGGATTTGTCGCTTGTTTGAATTTAATTTTCTTCCCAGTTTGCAATACAATCAATAAATCAGTGGCGTTGTTAGAATTGTTTGCAATAAATGCATATGACGCTTTTAAGTCAGAGAGCTTGCAGCATTTATCAAATAATTGGCATGCAGCTTAGCACCACCTCTTTTGCAGACATTATATTCACTTTCTATATTACAGATTTCGCAGGGATATGATTTCAGCTCTTGGCGCACGTGCGCTTACAGGCGTCTGCCTTGAGCGTTAGTGGCCCGCACTAGTGACTGCAGCAAACGTGTCTAGGTAATTTATAGGGCCAGCATTCTGAGGTGATTGCAGAGTGATTCTACTGATGCCAAATTACCTTTCATGTAACAATCACAAAGAGAAGATATGTACAAAAGCATATAATCAGTCAGATTTGTCTTTCTCTGTTTCGGACAGGAAAGACAATGACTAGTTGTGGTATGAGGTACCCACCAGCATGCACCAAATGGTGGCTTGTGGAATATGTATGTAGATGAAGATGTAGGTGTACATCTGCTTCAGAGCCCAGCAGTGTATCATTAAGTACAGCACCATTAAGTCTGAGATAATCGAACACGTTTCACACCCCCATATCGTTCACAAATAAGACTTGGGCTTGAGATGACCTTCTCAGCTCTGGCAGCACCTGTGGGAGCAGGGGGGCTCTGATGTCGTGGTTGACATTGCCTTGCGCCATGAAGCAGACCTGACAGCTACAATACCAGCCCTCTTCCAATGCTGTAGATCTGTAGGAGAGAAATCCTCATCCCACTGATTAGTTGCGTAGGACATCAGCCATTTATTTCTTCCACCAGCATAATCCCAGTGGAAACCTTCCTCCACCCCTTCTCAGGTTGCACATGGCCAAAAGTGACCCACTGGACAGACACACATGGCACTGTGCACCACGTGCTTCCTAAGCCTCATTCATGACTGTCACCCGTCTCAGCTGATGTGTCTTCTGACCTCACTCCAGACCTCCGATGTGGACCAGCATCTCCCAACTGGCCTACTACGTTGATTCCCAGAAACATTCAGTGATGTGGCATGTAGCTGTCCTCTGCCTTGCATGTGCACAGACTCAACACACAGTCCAATTTAACTACAAAAAAGCAGAATGTCTTCACACTGCCGGGAAGTTGAAGGGAGCAGGAAGGTGCTGTTGCGACAATTCGTAAGTGGTTGAACGTTGATTCATGGACGTTCTACCTTTGACTTTGAAGTTAATTGTCATTTATGTTGTTGTTGCACTTGTGGCCTATTCTACACTTCATTCGATATCAATAAAACAGTTTATATTAAAGTTTTTTTGGGCGAATCAATCAATGAGCCACAATAACTATTTTTTAAATAACTGCAACAAAGTATCAATGAGTTAACCATTAAATTATATGAATGATGTCTGTTCTTTTTGACATGTCTGAATTACAATTTACATGCAGACGGTAAAGCAGAGTCCAACCCTTTGTGTAACACCAAGCAAGTGGGAAAATGGACAAGGCACACTGCAATAGCATAATATGGAGGATCAAGAATTTGGGGGTCAGATTGGAAACATGTCCAAGTGACTAAGATAGTTAACACAAGTGTGGCAGTCGGAGGTGATGGTTGTATGACTGTGTTGTGTGCCTGTGTGATTGCGTGAGTGCTCTATTTCTGAAGAAGGCCATGGCCGATAGCTGAATGTGTTGTATGTGTGTGTCTTTTGTATGTGCCTGTCGCAGCTCGTCGCCACGTCTTTGCGGTGAGTAGTAAACTGTCCTCACTATATTATTTATTCCAACCTGGACTTTCCATTATTATATAGTTAACACAACCATTCATGAGAGGTGGAGGATCTGGTTTGCATCCTCATTCAGCACAAATTTTCTGTTTAACCACTTAATTTAATTCAATGACCATGCAAGGTGGCACAGTGGTAACATATGTTTACATGTAACTATTCAAGCTTTCCTGGCAATCTAGTCACATGATGGGTAGTCAGGTATTCTGCCGGATGTCAGTGTCTACTGTGAGTGGACCGGGTCCAGTATTTATGTCTGCGGCCTTCCCCCTCCACTGGCGGTTGTAGATGCTCCCTCTGTGGTCTGCACCCATCAGACCTGCCTCTGACCATTTCATCTGTGGTCTGATGCTCAGTTTGCAGTCCGCGGCCACTCACTGAGCTGTTATGGAGCACTGATGGCCGCTGTGGAGTAGCCGAACGGTCTAAGGCGCCTTGTTGCGGAGCGTGCAGTTGCTTGCCGTCGGAGGTTCGAATCCTCCCTGGGGCATGGGTGTGTGTGTGTGTTGTCCTTAGGATAGTTTACCTTAATTTAAGTAGTTTGTAAGCTATGGACTGATGACCATGCAGTTTAGTCCAATAGATTTACAAACAGTTGAACATTTTTTGAACACCGATGTACTGTTTTCCATCTGCTGTGGCCTTGGATGCTCTCTCTGAGGTCCGCGCCCACCGACCCTGCCTCTGATTGTGCCATCTGCGGTATGGTGTTCTGTTTGCGGTCTGCACCCGCTTGCTGAGGTGTTCTGGGGCACTGATGTTCCATTTTCCGTCCGCTGCAACCCTGTGTGATCTCTCTATAGTTCGCGCCCATTGTTGAGAGCTTCAACTTCTGTCTGGATTCCCTCTGTGGTAAGTGCCCATTGTGCCCACTCCTGGACACTGTATCTTCAGTCCCGTCCTCCTGGTGCTCTGCTTGGGGAGCGTTCTGCATTTCCATGCCTCCAGCACTTGTGTATGTGTTGCACTGGTGCTGTCCTTGTTGCTTCTTCAATGGTTTCAGAGCAGGGTCCCAGGCTCTGTGTCTCGGTTCATGAGATTGTCAGCCACTTTGATCTCTATTGACTCCTGTGTTTACATATTTACTCTGCAAACCACATTTTACTGCTTGGCAGAGGGTAACACAACGTACTTGCATTTAGCAGGATAGCATTTATAATCCTGCCTCCAGTCATCAACATTTTGGTTTTCCATGATTTCCCTTTTTTAAATTCAATCTTCTGTAACAACCACATGGGACTAAAAAATTCTATTTTGTTAACTACTGAAGAAATTCTTATTTTTCATTAGTGTGTGCACAGTTTACCTGTCCCTCTCATTCTCCAGCTCAGAGATATTCTTGACTTGCTTTGCAGTCTCATTCAGTGCCCGGCTCAGTTTCATCTCAAGTTTTCTGCGTTCCTGCTCACCTATCTGTAGTATTTTATTCTGTTCAGCCATTGTATCTGAAAAACAAAAAAATAAGGTTTTTAACATTGAATCAAATGTCTTACATTATAGTCACATCATTACATAAATACGCTAAACCCACAATTGTGGTACAAATTACCAATTTAAAAACAGAAAAGAGATGACTTACCAAAAGGACCGGCTCGTCGAGAGAAACAAATAAAATCACACACAAACACACATACAACCTTTCGCCACCACTGGCAGCTTCTTCAGGAAAAAGAGGAAAAAAGGGGAGGAAAAGGGAAGGATATGGGTTTTAAGGAAGTGGAAAAGGAGTCATTCCAATCCCAGGAGTGGAAGGACTTACCTTAGGGGAAAAAAAGGAAGGTAAACAAATACACACACACTCAGACATATCGAAACGCAAACACACCTAGACAGACATTTGTGAAAAGCAAAGAAGTTGGACAGAGATACCAATTGAGGCAGAGGCTCTGTCCACAGAACCAAGGCAAAGATGCTAAAGATAGTGGGCGGGAATTTGAGTTAGCGGAGATTGAGACCAGGTGGGCAACGGGAGGAGAGAATAAGCTGAAGGGCAAGTTCCCATCTCTGGAGTTCTGAAAGGTTGGTGTCGGTGGGAAGTATCCAGATAACCCGGACGGTGTAACACTGCGCCAAGATGTGCTGGCCGTGCACCAAGGCATGTTTAGCCACAGGGTGATCCTCATTACCAACTAACACAGTCTGCCTGTGACCGTTCATGCGAATGGACAGTTTATTGCTGGTCATTCCCACATATAACGCTTCACAGTGCAGGCATGTTAGTTGGTAAATCACGTGGGTGCTATCGCAAGTGGCTCTGCCCTTGATCGTGTACACCTTCCAGGTTACTGGACTGGAGTAAGTGGTGGTGGAAGGGTGCATAGGGCAGGTTTTACAACGGGGGCGGTTGCATGGGTAGGAGCCAGAGGGTAGGGAAGGTGGTTTGGGGGTTTCATAGGGATGGACTAGGAGGTTACGAAGGTTAGGTGGGCGGCGGAAAGACACTCTCGGAGGAGTGGGGAGGATGTCATTAAGGATGGATCTCATTTCGGGGCAGGATTTAAGGAAGTCGTATCCCTGCTGGAGAGCCACATTCAGAGTCCGCTCCAGTCCCGGAAAGTATCCGGTGACAAAAGGGGCACTTCTGGGATTCTTCGGTGGAAGGTTATTCTCTCCTCCCGTTGCCCACCTGGTCTCAATCTCCGCTAATTCAAATTCCTGCCCACTATCTTTAGCATCTTTGCCTTGGTTCTGTGGACAGAGCCTCTGCCTCAATTGGTATCTCTGTCCAACTTCTTTGCTTTTCACAAATGTCTGTCTAGGTGTGTTTGCGTTTCGATATGTCTGAGTGTGTGTGTATTTGTTTACCTTCCTTTTTTTCCCCTAAGGTAAGTCCTTCCACTCCTGGGATTGGAATGATTCCTTTTCCACTTCCTTAAAACCCATATCCTTCCCTTTTCCTCCCCTTTTTTCCTCTTTTTCCTGAAGAAGCTGCCAGTGGTGGCAAAAGCTTGTATGTGTGTTTGTGTGTGATTTTATTTGTTTCTCTCGACGAGCCGGTCCTTTTGGTAAGTCATCTCTTTTCTATTTTTATTTTTGTTTATCCCACCGGGAAAGTTTCCCTCTATAATTTTCAAATTACCAATTTATTCGTACAAGAAGACCCATGAAAGTTACATAATTCAAAAGATGGTTTGTCTTAGATTTCACGAGTATAAATATTTTGTGTGCATTTAGCCAGTGAAAGTGGTAAAAGGAAGTAGAAATTTTTCTATCTACTGCTTGGATCAAGTTCTACATTCTCCAGCCATCAGCTCACTAATTGGCTATTCGCCTCGACCAAAGACGCTGTAATGCAGCGCATCTGCAGTATTAAAATAACGTATTAAAATAAATGAATATCGAAACATGGAGTGCTCCCAACTCACTTTCTTGTGCCGTTCAAATGCTTCATTTTCACAGTGATTAAGAGTGGTTACAGGAAATGGATGTTTTCATACGAATGCCTATATAAAAGATGATGCGCTGGGAGAGGCATCTAGCGGTGCTCGGGTGGAACTACGAAGTCGAGAATACCGATATAAATGATGATGCGCCGGGAGAGGCATGTAGTGGTGCACGGGTGGAACTACGAAGTCGACGTTGTCAGCTCTGGAATTCTGAATATCACAGTATCGAAATAATGTTATTTCTTGGCGTTGTATAAATATATGAACACCGAAATTGTAGTTCCATTTCAAATATTAGGCTAATGAAAGTTATATAATTCGAAAATGGCAAGAGAAGTATATACTTCCGTTTTTATTTGTTGTTATTGTGTCAGGCATTTTCCTTAACACGTAAAAGATACCATTTCATACCTCCCAGTGCTGGTCAAATTTTACCAAATATCCCAGTGGTGTCCTATGATAATGTTGGCAACAGATGCTGAATAGTGAGAATCCTATGACTCTTCATTTTAGCCCATCGCTTGACAACGCTGATGTTTTCTCATTGAATCTTTGCTTTACGAGGGCAATTATTTTTACTGAGCGGACGAGGGTACATACAAGCCTGTCAACCATAAAGCAGGAACAGCATTATTTTTTTTACTTCAAGGTCTGTACGATACTCTAATCAAGTCATTCTACGTGCTTCGAACAAATGGGCAAATATTTTCTATCATGTTGTTGATGTTCCCAACATAATCATGCGAGGCCAGCGACATGATACGTAAAATTTTACCCCCAGTGACCATCGTAAACATAATTGGATGATTTTCGACCACAGGCAATACTAGTACAAATAAAAACTCCATAACTTGTGCTAAGCATTTCCAGAAATAAACACCAAACACTGTGAACTAAATGACAATGCTTCCCATACTGAATTGAATTGGTGCATAGTCATTTATAGTCTGTCATAAAAATAATACTGTTTTTTGTTTTAATCTCACCCTGCCAGTGTATCATTTCCAATAAATAATCCATAAGTAATATGAACAACAGTAGTGACAGGTTACAGCCTTACTGACTGAATGATTCAGTTCTAATTGACATAATTACCATATATACTTGAGTAATCCGCACCCTCTAGTACTCTGCACACCACCAAATTTTGACGACAGAAAAACCCACACACTCCCACACGGATATGTGTAGTTGAGGATACCACCTGTCAGCTTTGAAAAGCACTCGAGGGCAGCTATCTTGGGATGTCACGTCACATTAAATTTGAAAAAGACAGCAGGAGAGAGAGAGAGAGAGAGAGAGAGAGAGAGAGAGAGAGAGAGAGAGAGAGAGAAGAGAGGCCTGTAAGATTGTCATATCCAGATCCCATAAAATTCTCATATTTTACCTGCTAAATGTTCTCATTCAAATTGAAAAATATCTCATTCATAACATATTACTGAGAAAATGTACTCACAGTAACACACACTGAAATGAACACGTGTAGAATCTGAACAGTTATTAAATAAATGGAGCTGAGACTGGTATTAAATGGTCATATATCTTTGTCAAAGTCGATATGTCACGTATTTACATCAAAGATATTTGATAGTGTACTAGGAAACTTTGACATACAGGTATCTTTATTCAAATAATATAGTGAGGACAGTTTACTACTCACCGCAAAGACGTGGCAACGAGCTGCGACAGGCACATACAAAAGACACACACATACAACACATTCAGCTATCGGCCATGGCCTTCTTCAGAAATAGAGCACTCACGCAATCACACAGGCACACAACACAGTCATACAACCATCACCTCTGACTGCCACACTTCGAATCACGCTCTGCAGCGAATCGGGGACGGGAGGGGAGGGGAGGGGGAGGGGATAGAAAGGTTACGTCACGGTGGTGGGGATGGGTTAGATGGGAATAACGAGATGCAGCTTAGGAATGGAGTGGGGAGGCGGGTGAGGGGAGAAAATAAAATAAAATAAAGTAAAATAAAATAAAATAAAATAAAATAATTCATGTACACTGCAAGTGCACAAGACCACACACACACACACACACACACACACACACACACGATCACACATTCACACACCACTCAAATCAGGCGAGGTTTGGGATACAGAGGTAGGAACTGTAAGGTATGGGGAAAAAAAAAGGGAAGTTATCGTAGGTTGAGGCCTGGTTGATTTCGGGATCGGAGAATGTATTGTAGGGATAACTCCCATCTGTGCAGTTCAGAAAAGCTGGTGGTGGATGGGAGGATCCAGATGGCCCGGGTTGTGAAGCAGCCATTGAAATCAAGCATGTGCTCCGCTGCATGCTGTGCCACAGGGTGGTCCACCTTGTTTTTGGCCACAGTTTGGCGGTGGCCATTCATCCTAATGGACAGCTGGTTGGTGGTCATGCCAATATAGAAAGCTGTACAGTGCTTGCAGCACAGTTGGTAAATTACGTGGCTGCTTTCACAAGTGGCCCGGCCTCTGATAGGGTAGGATAAGCCTGTGACAGGACTGGAATAGGAAGTGCTGGGTGGGTGGATTGGACAGGTCTTGCAGCGGGGTCTTCCACAAGGATATGATCCCTGTGGCAGTGAGCTGGGTTTTGGGGTGGCATAAGGATGAACTAGGATGTTGTGAAGGTTGGGAGGGCGACGGAACACCACTTTAGGAGGGGTGGGAAGGATCTTGGGCAGGATGTCTCTCATTTCAGGGCATGAGGATAGAAAATCAAAACCTTGGTGAAGGATGGAATTTAGTTGCACAAGACCACACACACACACACACACACACACACACACACACACACACACACACACGATCACCCAGTACTACCCTGGTCTCCCCACTCCATTCCTAAGCTGCATCTCGTTATTCCCATCTAACCCATCCCCACCACCGTGACGTAACCTTTCTATTCCCTCCCCCTCCCCTCCCCTCCCGCCCCCGATTCGCTGCAGAGCGTGATTCGAAGTGTGGCAGTCGGAGGTGATGGTTGTATGACTGTGTTGTGTGCCTGTGTGATTGCGTGAGTGCTCTATTTCTGAAGAAGGCCATGGCCGATAGCTGAATGTGTTGTATGTGTGTGTCTTTTGTATGTGCCTGTCGCAGCTCGTCGCCACGTCTTTGCGGTGAGTAGTAAACTGTCCTCACTATATTATTTATTCCAACCTGGACTTTCCATTATTATATCTTTATTCAAAGAAATATCATCAAATGTAGCGCCTTGCCATATATTTGATTATAAAAGTTGCTTTTTGCCTGAATGAAACTTCACTCTGCAGCGGAGTGTGCGCTGATATGAAACTTCCTGGCAGATTAAAATTGTGTGCCGGAACCGGGACTCCAACCTGGGACCTTTGCCTTTCGCGGGCAAGCGCACTACCGACTGTGCTATCCCGACACGACTCACGATGCCGCCTCACAACTTTACTTCCGCCAGTACCTCGCCTCTTACTTTCCAAACTTCACAGAAGCTCTCCTGCGAAACATGTAAGACTAGCACTCCTTTCTTCCAGGAGTGCTAGTCCTGCATGGTTCGCAGGAGAGCTTCTGTGTAGTTTGGAAAGTAGGAGGCGAGGTACTGGCAGTAAGCTGTCATGGAAAGTCCATGAAAAGTCCTGTCATGGAAAGTCATGGAAAGTCCTTTCGCGGGCAAGCGCACTACCGACTGTGCTATCCCGACACAACTCACGATGCCGCCTCACAACTGGCGTTGTGAGGCGGCATCGTGAGTCGTGTTGGGATAGCACAGTCGGTAGTGCGCTTGCCCACGAATGGCAAAGGTCCCAGGTTCGAGTCCCGGTTCCGGCACACAATTTTAATCTGCCAGGAAGTTTCATATCAGTGCACACTCCGCTGCAGAGTGAAGTTTCATTCTGGAAACATCCCTTAGGCTGTGGCTAAGCCATGTCTCCACCATATCCTTTCTTCCAGGAGTGCTAGTCTTGCGTGTTTGCAGGAGAGCTTCTGTGAAGTTTGGAAAGTAGGAGGCGAGGTACTGGCGGAAGTAAAGTTGTGAGGCGGCATCGTGAGTCATGTCGGGATAGCACAGTCGGTAGCGCGCTTGCCCGCGAAAGGCAAAGGTCCCAGGTTCGAGTCCCGGTTCCGGCACACAATTTTAATCTGCCAGGAAGTTTCTTGCTTTTTTCCTGTTCGCTGTAACGCAAAATGTAACCGCTATAAGCGCTAGCATCACTATTGCCAAACGATGTGTGTGTGTTTGAACATAGTTGCAACGCCACACCGTAATGAATGTTTAACCCTAGTAGCAAGAAATCACTGTAAATGTGGAGTGCCGATACCAGTGTGGGTAATATGGTGGCACTGAACCGAATAATACCCAACTTACTCAGGAAGATGGTATCACAAGCAAATGCAACTAGTCATTCTTATAACAACAATGCAACTGTTCATACGCACCAGCCGCGCTGCCAAGAAAACTGTTGGAAAGAGACGCTACTCCATCACATTGCTTTGTGACATGAGGAGACCCTTCACAGTAAAATTACTGATAGGTTGTATCATTGTCAAATTATATGCAGTTTTGATAATGGTCAAAGCAGCACACAATAAAAAGTTGTTACTATCCGCTTTTTTGAAATATGACAACCATAATATTCCTTGTTAACATCACGATTAAGATTTACGTCTAAGAAATATTACGAATATTTGATAATATTTCTTTGTCGAAGATTTGATCGAAAATCGTGTAATACCGACCTAACGGGATCTGTTTTTTAAAGCGGAGTAATACCCGACTTGTGTGTTTTGTTATTGCAGATGGAGTAATACCAATCTAAATTCGAGTAATTTGCACACCCCAGTTCTTCGTTGATAAATTCGGAAAAAATAAGCGCAGATTACTCGAGTATATACGGTAGTGCTCTGCAAGTAAAGCGATAAACAGAGTGCTCTCCGTGACACCTACGGGACGACCTCAGCAGGTTGTTCTTGAGTATCTCAGTCTGACGCGTCAGGCTCTCGACGGCGCGCTTGTCCTGCAGCGCCTGCTTCCTGACAGCCTCCATATCCCTTTGCACCTGTGCCAGAGCCTCCATGGCCTTCGCTCGCTTCTCCTCCGCAGCTTCTCGCAGTTGGTCCATCTGTTGTGCTTTCTTTATGTAGCTGTCTTGTAATTTGGAAGCTTTTAAGAGCTCATTTTGCAATTTTATCAGCTCATCCTCCTTTGCCTGTAAAACAAAAGATATTTGAAGTACAGAAAATTAAAAATGAGTCTCTCTCTAAAGATGTGGCACTGAAATTCTGTACAAATTGTGGGGTACTGACGCTGAAGCACTTGAGTCGAAACAAGGCCCCTGGAGTAGATGATATTCCATCTGAACGGCTGATATCGTTAGGAGAGCCAGTCCTGAAAAAATTGTATCACCTGGTATGCAAGATGTATGAGACAGGGGAAATACCCTCTGACTTCAAGAAGAATATTGTAATTCCAATTCCAAAGAAAGCAAGTGCAGACAAGTGTGAAAATTATAGAACTATCAGTTTAATAAGTCATGGTTGCAAAATATTAACACGAATTATTTACAGACGAATGGAAAAACTTGTAAAATCCAACCTCGGGGAAGATCAGTTTGGATTTTGAAGAAATGTAGAAACACGGGAGGCAATACTCACATTAAAACTTATCTTAGAAGATAGGCCAAGGAAAGGGAAACCTACGTTTTTAGCATTTGTCGATTTGGAGAAAGCTTTTGACATTGTTGAATGGAATACACTCTTCCAAATTCTGAAGGTAGCAGGGGTAAAATATAGGAAGCGAAGAGTTATATTCAACCTATACAAAAACCAGACAGCGGTTATCAGAGTCGAAGGGCAAGAAAGGGATGCAGAGATTGGGAAGGGAGTAAGACAGGGTTGTAGCCTTTCCCCAATGTTGTTCAATCTGTACATTGAGCAGGCAGTGAAGGAATGGAAGGAGAAATTTGGAGAGGGCATTAAAGTGCAGGGAGAAGAAATAAAAACATTGCGGTATGCCGATGACATAGTAATTCTGTCAGAGACCGCAAAAGATCTGGAAGAGCAATTGAATGGGATGGACAGTGTCTTGAAAGGAAGATATAAGATGAACATTAACAAGAGTAAAACAAAGGTAATGGAATGCAATGTCAGAAAATCAGGTGATGCTGAAGGAATTAGATTAGGTAATGAGACAATAAAAGTAGTATATGAATTTCATTATTTGGGTAGCAAGATAACTTCTGATGGACAAAGTAAAGAAGATATAAAATGCAGAATGGCTTTGGGAAGAAAAGCATTTCTAAAGAAGCGAAACTTGTTAAGATCCAATATTAATTTAAATGTTAGAAAGTCCTTTTTGAAAGCATTTGTCTGGAGTGTAGCATTGTATGGGAGTGAAAAGTGGACGATAAGGAGTTCAGATAAAAAGATGATAGAAGCTTTTGAAATGTGGTGCTACAGACGAATGATGAAAATTAGATGGGTAGATCAGGTAACTAATGAGGAGTTGCTTAACCAAATCGGGGGAAAAAGGAGTTTCTGGCATACCCCGACTAAGAGAAGGGATAGATTGGTTGGAGCCATTCTGAGACATCAAGGAATTGTCAACTTAGTATTAGAAGGAAGTGTGTGGGGTAAAAATCGTAGAGGGAGATCAAGGGACGAATACAGTAAGCAGATTCAAAAGGATGTAGGTTGCTGAATGTATTTTCAGATGAAAGGACTTACACAGGACAGGGTAGCATGGAGAGCTGCATCAAACCAGTCTGCGGACTAAAGACCACAACAACAACTGACAAAGAGTAGTATACATGGTGATCTGTACAAGAGTGCAAAAATTTAACAGGATACTGAGGATGTTCCACTGAACAATTTGAGATGGGGAATCTGGGGGTGGATAAACCAGCTTATGGGGATAGTAACAAGAATACAATCACTTTACTGTGTACTTTTTTTTTTACATTAGTTACAGTTAACTGCAAATATCATCACTGACACAATGAATGTACCATCTGCACTGTATCTTACAAAATGTGCTGAAACTAACAGTCATAAACCTAACTGCAAGCATGGCATCCATGAACAAGATTCCGATATCTGACACAGCTTCACAAACAGCTCAGGTGTGTTTCGAATCACATCACAAGCAACTACAATTCTGGCGACTAACTCCATCACCACATCCACTGGGGTAATAACAATAATAAGGTTTACTGTCCCGCAGGACCTAATTGAGGAGTAAGACTCCATGGTCATGGGAAAAAGTCAATACATCAAGTTTAACACAAGAATGGTAATAGAAAATTTTTAAGTAGTCCTATGCACACGACATTCTTAAGACTAAGTGAAAAGAATAAATACAGAAAAAAATGAATTAGCTTAATTGCTTAATTTTTCTAGGAGTTCCTCAACAGAATAAAAACAGTAAGCCATGAGGTAATTCTTCAATTTAAATTTGAAAGCCTGTGGGTTAGTGCTACGATTCTTTAGTTCTTGTGGCAGCTTATTGAAAATGGATGCTGTAGAATACTGCACACCTTTCTGTACAAAGGTCAAGGTGCTGTGATGCAAATGTAGTATTGTCTAGTATTCACAGTGTGAAAGCTACTAATGCGTGGGAATAAGCTGATATTATTAGCAATAATCGACATTAAAGGAAAAAAAAAATAGATTGTGATGCCAGTGTCAAAATTCGCAGACTACTGAAAAGGGTCAACATGAAGTTCGTGAACTTACACCACATATTGCTCGAACTGCCCATTTCTGAGCCAAAAATATCCTTTTTGTTTCAGTCAAGTTACCCAAAAAAATAATGCCGTATATCGTAAGTGAGTGAAAGTAAGAGCAGTAGACTACTTTTCGTGTTGACAAATCACTTATTTCAGATATTGTTCTAATGGTAAATAAAGCAGAATTTAGTTTTGGAACAAGCTCCTGAACATGGGCTTTCCATGACAGCTTACTGTCTATCTGAACACCTAGATATTTAAACTGTTCAGTCTCACTTATCGTATGACCATTATGTGCAATCAAAATGTCAGCTTTTGTCAAATTATGTGTTAGAAATTGTAAAACTGAGTTTTACTGTTATTTAATGTCAACTTGTTGTCTCATTCGCATGACTTTCGATATCCACATATGAATTAATTAAGGGAATTCAGGTCAGGTGACCTAGTGGGACATGGAGTAGGACCACCCCTTCCAATTCAGTGACCAGAAAACCTGCATCGTGATTTACTAGATATCAGGCTCATAATCCTTGTATTCTTTCAGGAAATAAAATAAATGTATATGTCATTAAACAGCAAAGTATGTGTAAGCTTTGTAGTGCAACGAGTTACACTATGTGCTCCAGTACCAATACAAGATGACCAAGGTATTTATTTAACGCTAATTAGATATGGAACTGGACTGGTACTGCCCTCGATTTTTCCTTTTGTACAGGTGTAATGGCCAGGCAATATACAGCAAGTGGCACAGATAATACTGAAACTGTGAAGTTCTGTGCAAGTCCAAAAGATATAAAGATTTCCGTGAATACATTTGTTTCATTGTTAAAAACCTATGTTCGTTTGTTCATTATGATTCTGGTATTCATTCTGTACAGTTTGTTAGTACAAGACATGTGAGGAATATTGCACTCTCTCTTTTGTATAAATATGGTGCAATAAATGAAGGTTATTGTATAGCATAAAAGCATGTCAAGACTTCTCCTTCGGTAGAAATTGAGAAGTAGTATTGAAGGATATTTCATCTCTCTCCAGCAGTAAGACCTTCAGTGACGGAGTCTGAGGATCCAACTGAAGAGGATTCACACTCATAGACAGAGGCACAGCATAGCTGGTCCTCCACATCCTAAAGTATACCACACACTCGGTATAATCAGCTAAAGGGCAGTGAACTGCTACCAGTACAGTCATAATTAAGCAGTAATGCTGCAACTTGTATCCATGTTAGTTGCAAATAAGCTGAGAAACAGTAATGGGGGAGAAAGCGGTAGACAAGTTTACCTCAACATCTCCTTAAGATAGCATCTCCGACCCTAGATTTCCTATCTAAACTTGATGAGTCGAGCAGCTTCTATGTCTTGTTAAATTTTTGAGTGCTCTTACGGACACACCTTGGATTCACTCATGAAAAGTGTTGGGCTTTACATCTAAGAAAACAGCTGCAAATACACTCATGCTGTATAGCAAGCCTCCCATAGTCTATTGTTCTGGGTGACTTTAATGCAAACTCTACACATGTCCTGGCAGATTAAAATTCTGTGCCAGAACCGGGACTCGAACCTGTGACCTTTGCCTTTCGTGGGCAAGCGCTCTACCGACTGAGCTACCCCAACACGACTCACGATGCCACCTCACAACTTCACTTCCGCCAGTACCTCGCCTCCTACTTTCCAAACTTCACAGAAGCTCTCCTGCGAAACATGCAAGACTAGCACTCCTTTCTTCCAGGAGTGCTAGTCCTGCATGGTTCGCAGGAGAGCTGTGTAGTTTGGAAAGTAGGAGGCGAGGTACTGGCAGTAAGCTGTCATGGAAAGTCCATGTACAGGAGCTTGTTCCAAAACTAAATTCTGCTTTATTTACCTTTAGAACAATATCTGAAAGAAGTTGTGAGGTGGCATCGTGAGTCGTGTCGGGGTAGCTAAGTGGTAGAGCGCATGCCCGCGAAAGGCAAAGGTCCCAAGTTCGAGTCCCGGTTTTGGCACAGAATTTTAATCTGCCAGGAAGTTTCATATCAGCGCACACACCGCTGCAGAGTGAAAGTTTCATTCCACACATGTTGTTCACCTTGCCAGACCTTTTATTTCATTCTTCCTCTCTTCCTTTCAACCTTTCTGCCAGAAGAAGAAGCCACCGGCTCTGGTAGTTTGCACATTTTCATCTGTTCTATGTGAATTTTCTTCAGTTTAGTAGATTATTTATCTGCCCTGTTAAACAGAGTTGTTCTAAATGATTGTCCAGGTTACAAAAATTCATAACAAAGGGAACAATTGATGAAGCAATATGAATCTTGTTTTATTGTGGACTGTATCTCAAAGTTTTTCTCTTTCTGTTCTTTTTCTTCTTTTTTTCTTTTCTTTTACATACATTTTAAATGCTTAATATGTGTGTGTTCAGTCACTCTACACACATTTACTTGATAGTCCATCCATTTCCATGCATGTGTGGATTTCTTGGATGCACTGCTTCAGTTCCTGAATATCCTCAGATAGATGAGGACAAATATTTTATCCTTAACATATCGTCACAGGAAGAAACTGCATCATGCATGATCTGGTGAACATGATGGAAAGGGTAATAGCATCAGATCACCTTCCATTTAATGTCCCATGCATTGTTTCAAAAGTTCGTGTTTTAAAAATGCTCTGACCTGCCTGTGGTTATGAAGAGATGCACCATCCTGTTACAGCACGTAACTCAACTGAAGCATGTTCAGGTTAAGTCAGCCATGTCACTGTCTGTTAATTGAAGAAGAACAGGCCATACACCTTCATATTTGAAACCTCTCAGAATACATTCACCTTAGGGGAGTCTCACAGACGTTCCAGATAACAATGGGGACTCTCTGTGCCCAAAATGTGAATGTTTTGTTTGTTCACCTTTCCATTCACAAGAAAAGTAGCTTTGCCACTGAAAAATAATCTGTCAAGAAAACCACAATCTTCTTCAAAACATTCCTGCAGTGCCATGCAAAAGTTGAAACACAAAACTTCGTCATTAGCTGTTAGACCTTGATGCAGTATAGGTGATATGGCTTTGTCTTTATGGCTAAGTAACACATGCCATGCTGTTGTTTGAGTCCTATGGAAATAAATGTCCCTAATACTATCCACATCTGCTTCTGACACAGTGGGACACCCACTACCTTTAGCTTTATACAAACAACATGTATCCACAAATTGTGCACGGCCATCTGTGAACAGGGTTGTTTCAAGGAGGCTCCTTCCCGCAATGGTGCTGGACTATGGTAACACATCAGTGTTGATGATATGCAAGAGAACAAAACACATTCTCCTTACCGACAAGCACCATGTTGTTAAACACTGCTGTTACTGCCATCTGGTGGTAACTGATGTCACTATACTTGATTCAAAACAAAACTTTGAGTTTCTCTAACAACAATAAAGAATGTGTTTTCCATGTTTTCTAAAAATATTCATGAAACCCCAGACAATCATTCAGTATAGCCCTGTATTATGAAATAATGATTTGTTGTTTGAGGCATTATATTGTATAAGTGATCGTTTTACAAACAATAGGATAATGACAACTTGACAGTTCATGACACCAGAGTCAAACCTGGACTTTCCATAGCTAAAAATGTAGAACAACTTATATATTATGTTTTCTATGTTATTTGTACAATAACAAGACAAGGCAAAAAAATAAATTTTATTCAGACTTTGCTTCCTTGCCTCAAATAAAGTTATTTCACAGGCACAGAGGTATTTAACAACCTCCCTTCTAACATGAAGCAAGAAAAGGTAGTCCTAGCAACTTCAAATGGCAATTAAAAATTCACATTCCTAAATAAGAGGTAATGACTATAAAAGGAAATAGGAATTAACACTATCAGTTACAAGAGTATCAGTAAAAATTTACACCTCACAAAGTTTAAGTATACAAGTGTAATATATGAGGAAAAAAGGATATGACTAACAAGAAGAAACAATTTTCACTATTTGCACGAAAGCTGCTACTTATTAGCTGCAACTGACTAGTTTCAGGATTTGCTCTTATAAGCCACCAGTTACAGACCACAATATTAATACTGATGGATATTTAGTCCATTGATAATAAAGGTATCAGAATATGGTTTGCATAGTAACTACAGTAAAACTTCACTTTTACATTCCCGAATTTTACATTTTCCTGCCATTTACATCATTTTTTGTCAAATTTTCTATGTTCACAATGTTAATTTGCCCCTGTTTTTGCGTTAATATATTTACACTTTTCCCACATTTTACACTCATTGAAACCATATTCATGAAGAAAAACTGGCATAATTGACATAATAATATAGTAATAAGGACAGTTTACAACTCACCACAAAGACGTGGCAATGAGCTGCGACAGGCACACACAAAAGACACACACATACAACACATTCAGCTATCGGCCATGGTCTTCTTCAGAAAATAGAACACTCACGCAATCACACAGGCACAAGACATAGTCATACAACTGTCACCTCTGGCAGAACGTGGTTTGAAGTGTAGCAGCCGGAGGTGACGGTTGTATGACTGTGTTGTGTGCCTGTGTGAATGTTCTATTTTCTGAAGAAAGCGATGGCAAATAGCTGAAAGTGCTGTATGTGTGTGTCTTTTGAATGTGCCTGTCTCTGCTCAACGCCATGTCTTTGCAGTGAGTTGTAAACTGTCCTTATTACTATATTATTAATTCCAACCTGGACTTTCCATTATTACAGAATTGACATAAATTGACACTGGCATGGCTTTTGCCTTCAAGTACAGTGTTTATAAATGTTATGCAGTCAAGTTTACTGACACTTCGTGTTTATTCAAACGTATATTTCATGTTTCATTGTTTGCAGTATGTACCTAGTTGACTCACAACATGAAGTATTCCATTAGCCACTGCGGCTATTGTCAGCTATCTTTGTTTACGGAACTGTTAGTTTTTCATACTTTGCATAACATGTTTTGAGAATTTATTATTATTATGAAATGCAAATATTTATCTAAGTGTTTTTGTTAAGTTTTATAAATGGTGAGACTAATGGTTTGCTTGTGTATGTTTTTCTGACCACTGAAGGGGGCATGGTATATTATAACATCAAAAACGGGATTATAGTGAGAGATATTGACGCTGTGCAAACGTCACAAAAATACTTAGGCCTATGCACATATTTGTACTCGAGAACACAAATAAAATCTCGAATATTGTCATGCAAAACATAAAAAAATACAAAAAGTACAGAACTTGTGCAGTTATACTACGTAAATAATGAATGCCAAAGAATGGCAAAGTCAATTATGATGAATTAGATTAAATTAATACTTGTTCCATAGATCATATATACGAAATTTCATAATGATGTGAAATGCGTTAGTATGAAATTATGTCAAAAATTTCTACTTCTTATAAAGTTACCAGTTTTGCCTGGTGCTTAAAATAGTAAAATTGTGAATAACCCTTATTATGTAATAAACTTCCTTGTGAGTATTTTGATGCCTATTATGTACATGTATCACAAATAAACCTCAAAAATGCAAGAGTGATGCAAGTAAGCATATTTTACAGGTTAAAGCATTAGTTCCTGCATTTTATCTTTTCCCGCATTTAACACCATTTTCATTAAGTCCCTAGAAAAGTGTATTTACGTATCCACAATAAAACATTATTCTCAGTAATGGGTGGCTTTCAAAAATTGGAAAAGCCTGAAACTAGTGATATTAACGACTAATAAGTAGAATATTCACACAATTATTTAAAACTGTGTTTTGTTGAATATTTGGGAGCTCCAAGATATGGAAGTTCTAAAAATGATTGCATCACATTAAACACAAAATATGTTCAAAGTTAAACAAACCAACAGTCAAGAATATAAGAAAGTACCTGCTATTGTTTTCACATTAATTTATATAACTAACCTTTATTTCATTTATCTTTTGTGCATTTTCATTTGTGAGTTTATCGGTCAACATCTGCTGACTTTCAAAATCAAGCATAGTCTTCTGCAGCTGAGAGTTTAGTACTTCAAACTGTTTTGTCAGGTTTTCTACTTTCAACTGAAACAGAGAACATTCATAGCGCCATATGTTTTGAACACGGTGAATAAAACTGTTGTAATTGTGACATTTTTAAAGTATTACATAAACAGAAATATTTTTTCAAATTTTTATGCTTAAAATTTGGGCAATACAAGTCCCTTGAATTTTGTCAAATAATAATTTAGGCAGTAAGAAACAGAAAACAAAGTAAGTGTATCTCATTTTAATTTATCTTCATGACGTGAAGCTATATTGGTCACCACAGAAAGGAGAGAAATTTATTTAATAACTGACATAATGAAAACAACACATCTCTACATGAGAGTATTTTGTTAGAGACTAATATTCATACTTGGAATAAACTTTTATTTAGTATAATAATGATCAGGTAATGATCTGACATCTCTCTTGTAAAGTGATGTTGGATCTCCACAGTAGTGTGTTTTCTAAATACCCCTGTAGGAAAGAGTGTCTGTACATATACAACACCTTAGATTTACACTATTATATTAATAAATTTTACATCATATTTAGTATGAAACTGAATAAATTAAATTTATGTTTTCCTATAGAATTTTCACTCAGTTTATTGAAGAATTTGCAGTGTCAATGCCTGATCATGTTGCACTATATGTTTTCTTGCTGTTCTGCTGGTGAAGCTATTCTTTTATTTCCAGCACCCAAAAGACTTGTGAAGACAGCAAGAAAATTGTGCATCTTATTATGTTTCATGAGCTAGAAATCATTAATCAAATATCACCAGTAATTGAAGATTAAAAGATGTTTGCTGCAAAGAGAAGTTGTTCCACCCACTGTGTTCTCATTTATAACCCCAGAGCCTTCTGACGTCCAGGAACTTGCACGTACACAAGGTTCTGGAGCCAGTAAAAATTCTTAGCACATAATACACACAAAGAAAAATAAATAAGGGGATCTTATTGATTTTTCTTGAGCTATCAAAGAGAAACATGTAGTGTAATATGTTACACCACAATATAAAAGAGCAAAAACAACTGAAATTCCTTTCAAGTGGGAAAACTAATTTTTTGCCACTAAAACAAACATTAGAAAAACTATATTCAGCAGTAAAAAATCTAAATTGACAACACTTCCCTAACACATGAAAACGAAGAAGTTACAGATCACAGAGGATTGATTAACTGAAGCACTGAGTACCTTCTCTTCACCAAGGCTTATCTGAAGCTTCTCCTCTTGACTCTGCACTTGTTTCAGATTTGAAGACAAGGATGAAATCTCTGCCTCCTTGGAGTCCAACTCTGCTCTTAAGTCTTTCAAGTCTTGTTCCATGCGATCCCTGATTCTCTGCTCCTTGCTTGCTTCAGATATATGTGCCTGTGCATGAAGACAAGTAAAAAGATGTTTTTAAAAAATCAATCAAACCTTGATCTGAGTTCCGGTTGATATTAATTTATTGTTAGCTACTAAACATTTGAAAATGTTTCTTGTGATAGTGTCCTATACACACAGTTTTTTTGCAACCATATACTGATAAAAGAGAACATTTTAACAATGGTATACAGTATATCTGTAAAACACACCTCCAGTTCCTGTGTTAGCTCATTAATACGTGTGTCAGCAGCAGAGACTTCCTTCTCTAGTTCTCCTTGGTAAGTCAGAGCATTTGCCAGTCTTTCCTTTAAGACTGATAATTCATTTATTAACTTCTCTCTTTCTTTCATAAGGCTTTCTTTACTCTTTGTGGCTGATCCAGACCTGCCAAAGTTCCGTTTAGGTTAATTGTTTGTTTAATGGTTCGAGTCTGAACACAGCTTTCACAACTGGTATGTTTTACATTGATGGTAGTGCAAAACAGTTTTTCATGGTCCAGTCACACTAATATACAGTAACCACAAACAGATGCCAACACTAGTAGTGCAGGATATAGAGCATGAGGCAGAAAAGAGGATGTTTTTAGAATTCACTGAATTCAGGGTTGGTCAGAAGGAGTGAGGGATTTGGGGGGGGGGGGGGAGGTCATATGGTTACATGTTTGGTAGCTCCTGCCATTTTTGTTTAGTTGAGGTATTGAGTCGTGTACTGTGCAACACTGTGTTTGCTTACAATAATTTTAAGCGTAATGAGTCTACTGTTGCAGTTCAGTGTGAGTTTCTTCACCATTTCAATCCTGTAAGACGTGATAGTATTCTCACTCTTAACACCATTTTAAATTGTGTTGAAACTTTATTCTAATGAGAAACAGTGGGCTCCTTGCTAACTACGCACTCTAGAAAATGTTGAAAAAGTTTGGCAAGTCATACTCTGTAATCCTGGTCAATCTGCAAGGAGACATTATCCTGAACTGCAACTCATTAATCGTTCAGTTACTCATATTTTGTGCACATATCAAAGATTTCATCCTTACAAAATGGCTGTAGAGCAAAACTGATCCTATAGCTTATGTACCATGATGAAATTTTGCTTGAGACATGATAGCCATATTTGAGTAAAATGACAACATTATTTTGCTAATGAGTGATACTCATTTTCATTTGATCAGAATGTTAAATCAGAAGAACTGTTCTTATTGGCCACTTAAAAGCCATAACTAATGGATGAGAAACTATTAGATTGTCCCAATGTGACTGGTGTGCTGTAATAGGTGAAGATATTATTGATCCTTCCTTTTTCCAAAATGATATCAGAAATACTGTAATTTTAACTTTGGAACATTATAGACAGATGAATTCTTCCTACCTGAACAAAGAAGAAAATGTATTCCTGTCAAGCAAGTTTGGTTTCAACAGAGCGGGCAACAGCTGATACAGCAAGAATGCCAGTGGAATCTATTTGGACTGTTTTTTTTTGCAGTCGCGTCATTTCCTGGTTTGGTGACATTAGTTGGCCTCCTAATTCCCCACACCTGTCTATGTGAGACTACTTTTTGTGGGGTTACCTCAAGTGAGGTGTATATGAGCAAGAACTGAAAGAATCAATTCATGTGGAATTCATTAATAGTGACAGAGCAATGTTGGAGAGAATGTAATCCTAAGCCAACTTTCAAGCTCAGCTTGAGGAGTGCATTCCCGAAAACAGGTGTAACCTTGGAAATGTTTTGAATGATTAATTTTGTAAAATGTCAATATCATTTGAATATTATCCTGAAAATATTCTTTAAACACAACTAATGAAGTACTGTTTTCTTTTTTAACAACATCCATCCATGTATAAAGTGGGTTTGAGGAAAGCAGAACACAGTACAGTCATTGTCGTTATATGGAAAAAGAGTGATTTGCCTGACATGCAAAAGGAAGTGATTATTGGTTATCAGGCCAAGGGTGGGAGCACCTTAAAAACCACTTATAAACTTATGAACTATTTGTGTGTCACCATCATCAAAATATATTATACATGGCAAAATAGCTATATCCAAAACTGACATCGAGGAAAATGTGGTGTATCGTGGGCCACAGATGAGAGCAGTGAATGGTGACTGTGGAATTATGTATAAGCAAGAAGACATGCAGCTGTAAAGAAACTGACCACTCAGATAAAAAAAAAAAACAGTTTATCCTAAGTGAGAACTGCAGCAAGCATTGCTGATGGCCGGAATTTGCACACTGTTATCTAAATTCAATATCTACTGATAGTGACAGGTGGCCTTTTTAGAAGTATCACTTTTTTGCTCCTTCTGACAGACAGCTATTCTACTATATCTAAATTCACATGGGGTACTCTGAAAAAATACATCTAAGTGCCTGGCTGAGGGTTCAGAGAACTACCTTCATAATATTTATGTACCATTCCACCCTCAAATAGCATACAGGAAAAATAAAGCCTAAATGTCACAGATTTCTTGTACTTTATTATTATGATAATTTCATTCTATGTACGTGGGAGTCAACAATACATTTTAGCATTTGGAAGTGAGAGACAATGACCAAAATTTTGTAAGTAAATGTTGCTACAACAATAAATGTCACTGTTGTAATTTCTGTATCATTTGTGTCACACTAAATCTCTTATAATGTTAGAAAGCCTTTGTGTGGTTTGCCACTTCTTTGAATTTATATGTGTCTGCCTTGGAGTGTGTGCTTGTATAGGTTTGTTTACCTGTCCTTTTTTCCCCTAAGGCAAGTCCTTCCACTCCAGTGATTGGAATGACTCCTCACCCACTTCCTTCAAACCTGCAACCCACTCTCCTTTCTATTTTCTTTTTTCCCCTTCTACTACCTTCCTCTTTTCTGAAGAGGCAACCTAGGGTTGTGACATCTCAGCATTTGTGTGTGTATGTGTTTGTGTTTTTATTTATGTCTCTTTCAATAAAGCCGTGCTTTTTCATCAAGTTAACCATCTTTATTTTTTTATACATATCATTCTGTAGAATAACTATAAATAAAAAATATGGCATATGTCTACCTTGGTGTGTGTGCGAGCATATGTGTGAGTGCGTGTGTGTTTACCTATCCTTTTTCCCCCAGGGTACGTCTTTCCTCTCCCAGGATTGTGTGTGTGTGTGTGTGTGTGTGTGTGTGTGTGTGTGTGTGTTGTTTTTTATTTATGTTTCTGTCTACATACCGGTGCTCTTTCGCATGGTAAGTAAACCACAGCTATTTTTTATATATAGTTTTCCTGCTAGGAATTTTTTCCTCTATAATATACATATCATTCTGTAGAATGGTTTACATCTTCAGATGACTACTAGATGATAAATGGCAGCATTATCTGCATACTACCTAAGGGTACTACTCAGATTTTCTCCTAAATTGTTTATATGTAGGTAAACAACAGCAGAGGACCAATAACACAACCCGTGGAACGCCAGATATCACCTCTGTTTTAGCTAATGCCTTTCCAGCAATTGCTACAAACTGTATCTTCTCTGACAGGAAATCCCCAATTATATCACAAATCTAAGACAATATTCCATAAGCACGTGGATGGATTAAAAGCTATTTGTGAGGCACAGTGTCAAAAGCCTTCAGAAAATCTAAAAATATGTAATTATTTTGAGAGCCTTTGTTGATATCATTCAACACTTCAAGTTTCACAGGAATGAAATTTTCTAAATCTTTGTTGACCTTCAGTCAATAGATCTTTCTGTTGGAGACAATTCATAATGTTTGAACACAGAATATATTCAAAAACCCAGCTTAAAATTGACATCAGTGATATAGAATTGTAATTTAGTGGTTCATTCTTATTACCTTTCTTGAATATTGGTGTGAGCTGTGCAACTTTGCAGTCTTTGGGTACAGAGCCTTTGTTAATCAAGTGGTTTTATATGACTTATCTATAGAATAGTGAATAAGGAATGCACTGGCACTGTGCTTTGACACTGGTGCCACAGATGGCATGGTAGGCACAGTGCCATTTGAAATTAACCAGTGCCAGTGGCACTGCTATAAAAATAAGTCTGTGAAAGCTTAGCGACAATAAAAATGTCTCTTGACCTCCAAGGGCAACTCCTTATTATGTAAGAGCAAAAGCACACATACCGGGTGATCAAAAAGTCAGTACAAATTTGAAAACTTAATAAATCATGGAATAATGTAGATAGAGAGGTAAAAATTGACACACATTTTTGGAATGACATGGGGATTTATTATAACCGAAAAAAAGTTCCAAAAATTTCCGACAGATGGTGCTTCATCTGATCAGAAAAGCAATAATTAGCATAAGAAATAAGACAAAGCAAAGCTGATGCTCAATATGTTCATCATTGCTCAACAATAGCTGCAGTTGAAGAATAATGTTGTGAACAGCACTGCAAAGCATATCCGGAGTTATGGTGAGGCGTTGGCGTCGGATGTTGTCTTTCAGCATCCCTAGAGATGTTGGTCAATTACAATACACTTGTGACTTCAGGTAACCCCCAGCCAATAATTGCATGGACTGAGGTCTGGGGATCTGGGAGGCCAAGCATGTCAAAAGTGGCAGCTGAGCACACGATCATCACCAAACGACATGCACAAGAGATCTTTCACACGTCTAGCAATATGGGGTGGAGTGCCATCCTGTACAAAAATTGTACATTCCAGCAGGTGTCTATCAGCCAGGCTGGGGATATGCGATTCTGTAACATATTGGCATACCTCTCACATATTACGGTAACAGTTACAAAACCAGAATAACACATTTTCTTGAAGAAAAAAGGCCCGATAATGGTAGATGTAGTAAATCGAACCCATACCATGAATTTTCGTTGTGTAATGGAGTTTCCATGACAGTTCTATAATTTTCGGTAGCCCAAATTCTGCAGTTGTGGGCATTGAGAGACACTCAGAGCATTAAATGAGCTTCGTTGGCCCACAACACGTTACTCAACCAACAGTCATCTTTCGCCATCTTTTGAAACACCCACACCACAAATGCCCTCCACTTCACTAAATCGCCAGGTAACAGTTCATGATGCCGGTGGATTTTGTAAGGATAGCATCAAAGGGTACACCTAAGTGCCAACCAAATAGTAGAGTACGGAATGTCGGTGCGACTTGCGAATGCGCGAGCGCTGACTTCCCCGTGCATAGACTAACCCAATACAGTTTCCATTTCTTCCTGAACTGTCTCAGCAGTATTAGGCCTTGTGCTTGGTTGGCCACTACAGGATCTATCATCTAAACAACCTGTGGCTTCGAACTTCGAAATCATTCTTGCCACAGCTGCATTTGTCAACGGACCTTTACCCGTTCACGAATCCCCCTTCCTATGGCGATAGGATCGTAACGCTGAACTAGCACATTCCCCATTCTGATAATACAGTTTCACTAAAAGTGCCTTTCCGGGAAGCGTCAACATGCTGCGACTGCTGGTGAATCTGATTCTCTCTCTCATTACAGCTCCTTTTATAGACGATTTTCATGCGAAGTCACTGACGTTTTGCTGTCCTGTGCCATCTGTTGGCATTTTTTGAACTTTGAATCATTATTATTATTATTATTATTATTATTTTGTTCTAATAAAACCCCTTGTCATTCCAAGAATGTGTGTCAATTTTTACCTCTCTATCTACATTATTCCGTGATTTATTAAGTTTTCAAATTTATACTGACTTTTTGATCATCTGGTAAATTAAACCTGCTTTTGCATGAGTACATCAAATGGCATGGTAGGCACTGTTGCCAATTAAAGCATTATCATATGTGGCCATGTGACTACCTCGGCTGCGCGCGGCCACTGTCTGGTGCGCGGCACAGCCCATGTACAGTTCATCGACTAGTAGCGTCAAATGTACCACCCACTCTCACTGGCTGAGTATGGGGTGCCATGCGACTTACAGGAGTGGCATGGCGAGCTTTATGGCATGTAAGAAAGAGAGAATTCAAACCTCTAACATGGCTTTTTGTGCATTTTAGCAACATCCGTCCCTGCCGAATGTTTTTTTTTAAGTTGGTCAAAATTTGACAAACACACAAAATAGCCTATCAGCAAATAAAGAGAAAAAAAGTTCTTGAATGTAAATGGAAAACTTATTTGAGAGTTATTTTGATGAACTTTGTTTGTAAATTGTAAAATGAATCACAGAGATATCTCAATGAGCTGTCGAAAGGGACACTTGACAGCATAAACTGAAGAGCTTTCAGCCATTACAGCCTTCATCAGATGGACACACACACACACACACACACACACACACACACACACACACACACACACACCACAAACGTCATTCTAGCCATTGTGACCACGGCAGCATTCATGTTTGTATGCCTGAGTGAGTGAATGAGTGAGTCTGTGTATCTCCACCTGATGAAGGCTACAACAGGTGAAAACTATTCAGTTATTTATATTCTGTTATATGTGCCTTTCTGTGGCTCACCGAGATGTCTCTGTGGTGAGTAGCAACCTATCTGTCTCCAAAATATTTTGTTGAATCCTTCCTGCAGTTTCTGCTGTTTGATTCTGTTAAAATAAATTGTAACTTGTCCATTTTTCATCATTACATGAAGCATAAACATTTTGATATGCCATTTTATGTAATGAATTCAGCATGTGTGTATGTGGTAGACCCATCCATGCATATGTTTACGAGTTAGGTGTAAGTCAGCTGCATCTTTATCAATTTCTAATGACAACAGTCCATCCATCAAATGCACTTCAATAATGAGCTTACACTGACCTGCAGGTAACAATAAGGCAGAATGTCTAAGTCAATTTTTCGTGGAGAGGCTACGGATGACAGGCTGAAGTAATACGGCCTTTCTTGTGACACTTGTTGAACCACTTGCAACAGACAGCCCACTCAAGCTGCACAAAACAAAATGGCCACAACAGAAGAGCCAAACACAATCCTTGTTTTGATGATTCACATGTACATATCACCCTGGCCACCACGTTTGCACTGCATACACTTCCTCCTCACTCAGCTAGCCTGTTGCTATTCATCGGGATGGTTCACTATCAGTGATTGCAACATCACTATGTGCCTCAGTATGGTGGCTTGCAGTGTGGGAAAACTCAAACGAATGGGCAATGTTCAGAACCTATTCACACTAACAGGTTCTCTGACACAGCTTCCTTATCGAGTGCTATGCAAATGGCTGCATCTAAAACTACAGAGTCTGCATAAGATTTCTAGAATTTATTCATGACAAATCAACATATTTGGCTAAGTCCATGCTTCACAGTCTTGACAGATTGTTGTGGCTCCTCCTGACTCTTGTCAAACAAGAACAAGCAGCAATGACTCACTGTCAAAGGTAGATGTCTCTAGTTCTTGCAGAAGAGTCAACTGACACAATAAACGGTACATATAATGAGAATCCAGGAAAAGAAAAAAGCCTTCCATATTTCCTTATCTACCACCCAAATTTGAATAATGTGTTGGTAGAACAAGGTTTCACAAGCTTCTCAATTTCATGCAGAATCATTGTACTAAGGGGGAGGGTACACCTGAAACAAGGATCCTGGAATGTTAATATATATGAAATTCTTTCTAAGATTGCCTCACATGTTTTTCGCAGCTGGAGCAAAGATTTAAGTACCACTTGTGATGTTACTATGTTTCTCACAGTATTCTAGAGCCATCACATATTTCATTTTCAGTTGATTTGCAAGTTCTTAGTTCTTTTTATGATGTAAATTATGAAATGTAACCCCTGTTGTATGAGTTCAGCTAAGGCATGCCCATTAGGAGTTCATCGTTATTTTTCCATTTATTTCATTGAACTTCACTTCTGAAGTGTTTTCTATTTAAAGAGATACTTTTTAACTCCTTTAAATAATCTTGACAGATTTTTATGACAAAGAAGAGTTCATTCAACTCCCAATACAAACTGAGTCGTATCTCACACGAAACTGGATCAATGAGTGAACAATTCTGAATACCAGACAAAAGAAGGAACATTGACATTGTTACACAGACATTACTGATCTTCAATGGACTTAGCGCTCCTTTCTGATATATACTTATCCACGACTGTCAACCACTGTCCTTGGGGCAGCGCAGAACCTGTACAAAGAGAGTTCTCAGGACAGTAACTGCCTCCGCAAGTGCTAAACCCCAGAAGAGAAATTAATTTGATATCTTGGGTTGAATATAAGAGATGTAGGTAACCTGTTACACTACACACTTCCATTAATTAATTAAATGAAGAACACCAAATGAAGTTGAGCTCATGAATATTTAACTTTCACTTGTCACCATTTTTGTTTTACACCTGAACACATTAAGTTTATTAGGCCATTGCGTGGCACCAGAATCACACACAAGAACTGGGGCCCAAAGACCCACACATTATTATTTATAGATGATTTTCCCAATAATGGGTCACCATCCTTAGGATACATGTGGAATCTATAGTGGGCGGTGCCGATCATAGGCCTGGCAGCCTCTCGATGTTATTTACCAAATGGGTGATACAATGGTATTCAACTAATTTGCATACAGAGTACTCGTAGTACTTTATTTTTAAAATAGATTTCTTGTGGCAGTGAACTATTAAACTATAGCTGAGCTGCATCTCAGGTCGAAATGAAGGTAACTGGCAGAAGGGAATCACGCGATTCTGCGCGCTCTCGCGTCCTCTCGCTGTTCCCCGTCAGTCTTCGGTAAAGGAGCGGACGAAGTAAGAGGCGAGGGATCTGCGAACTAGTTCGTGTAGTTCGCCTGTGGGAGCGCTCTTCTGAACTAGTTCATTCGTGAACTACACAAGACTAACCTAGATAATTTTCATTTTTTGTTTTTTGCATTCTAAATAGTTTTATGCTGTTTGGAGAAGCTAACTGAGCTGGAGTGGCTTTGGTATCACTGCCCATATTATGTTTGCTTTGCCCTCTTTCTCAGCTGATCACTTTGGCAGCATCTCTGAGTTCCTTTGAAGTGCGGCCACGGTAGTAGACAAGTCTTGTGGCCACGGTACTAGACCAGTCTTGAGCAATAGGGTTGTAGGCAATCTGCAGTCATGATAAAGAGCATGGAGAATACCACAGGGTCACTCTGCAAGCAAAGGCCATGTTTGGGATAACGAAAGCTGACTTTAATAACGGCCAGGTTAGCAGTGTGAAAGGGTACATTTTGTTGTGATCTGCAAAGAGTTGACACTTGGTCATATTTTCCTGGCAGTGATGAGCTATTGCTGACAGGCCACGATTTACCTTTTCTGAGGGTGGTCTGCTTACAACACCTGAGTCTGGTGAAATGTGTGATTCTTACCATTTAATACATCCATGCAGAGTACCTTCTGCATCTTTGCATTAATTCAAGAAATGCTGTAATTATTTGTATAAGTGTCTTTCCCGCTGACCGGATGCACATACCGAGAGGTAACAGCTGTGACTTCTTATGCGCCACAATAAGAACTGGTGGCAAGCTGACTTCCAATAAGGAAGTTTTGAACTGCTCATCAGCAGCAGTTTGGGATATTCAGAGCACCACAGAACATATAAGTAATATGTATTTCTTTGTTCTGAAATCCTGGTCCAAATTATAGTAAAGTTAGTTGGTATACATATCACAGTACAGTTGTCACTCAATGTAATGTTTAACTCCAAAGTTGTAACTATTTTTCTTAATGTGTGTTTTGTTGTTATTTCTGTTTTGACAGGGTTGTAATTTAAAGATCTGGGCCCTTAGTGGCACCAATGATTGTATTAAGGATTTGCTGTTACTTGCCAAAGTTGAAAATAAAAATGTTGAATGGCTTTCTTAACATCATTGATTAATGTGTTTCTGATTGCTGTGGCTATTTATTTGTCCATTACAGATTTATGATTTAATCTCACTGCTGCCAGCTGAGTGATTGCAAATTATTGTAACTTAAGTTTAACTTTGAGGCTCCAGATAATTTGTCCCAGCAGTTGTCTAAAATTGGTTAATAAATGTTTGTTTTGAGTAAAATGGTGTTCCACTAAAGTATAGTAGGCCAGCCTTTTCTTTTTCCCTCGTACGGTGTTTCTTCCTTTTCTTAATTTCTCCTCATGAGCTGCATTGTTACACCATCCATATGAATTCACCCCTGATGTTACCCTGGAGCAATAGTCCAAGGAAGTTTGTCAAGGCACTTCTATTTACAACTATCTAACAATGGAAAAACCAGGTTGGAATGTCAATAATAGAGGACAGATAGCAAATCACCATTAAGTTGATCACTGAGGCACAGAAAATAGACAATCACATTCACACAACATAATGGGAGTTTTCCCTTCAACACATTCTGCAGCCCCACAACCAACCTGGCCTCAACCTAAAATAACTTCCCATCCCTACACCCTATACCTAACATCTATTCTCTCCTCTTCCTTTCCCACTCATTATCCTGTATCTCATGTCTTCCTTGCAACTGTGTGTCACCACTCACAATTTCCTCTTAATTAATTCATTTTTATTTTTATTAATTTTTCCCACCAGTGTTGGTTTAGGCCTCTTAGAGGCTGTCAAGACCAGATCTTTAGCTTATGGCAGGTAATGGAAAAGTGCTATGAGTGGAACAGGAAATTGTATCTATGTTTCATAGATCTGGAAAAGGCTTATGACCGTGTTCCTAGGAGGAAGCTACTGTCAGGAGGCAAACTTCTGCAGGCAATTAAAGGGCTTCATGTAGACTGTCAGGCAGCAGTTAGAGTAGGTGGCAAATTAAGCTCATGGTTCAGGGTAGTTTCAGGGGTATTACAAGGCTGTAACCTGTCACCACTGTTGTTCATACTATTCATGGATCATATGTTGAAAACAGTAGACTGCCAGGGCGGCATTAAAATAGGTGAAAACAAAATAAGCAGTCTCGCATGGCGATGACTTAGTTGTAATGGCCGATTCGATTGAAAGGTTGCAAACTAATATTTCAGAGCTCGATCAGAGGTGCAAGGATTATGATATGAAGATCAGCATCTACAAAACGAAAGTAATGTCTGTGGGAAAGAGATTCAAACAGACTGAGTGCCAAATAGGAGGAACAAAGTTAGAACAGGTAGACAGTTTCAAGTACCTGAGATGTATTTTCACATAGGGCAACATAGCAAAAGAACTGGAATCAAGGTGCAGCAAAGCTAATGCAGTGAATGCTCAGTTAAGATCTAGTCTCTTCTGCAAGAAGGAAGTAAGTACCAAGACTAAGTTAGCAGTGCGCCACTCTATCTTTCGACCAACTTTGTTGCATGGGAATGAAAGTTGGGTGGATACAGGTTACCTTATTCGTAAGATAGAAGTTACAGATATGAAAGTAGCAAGAATGATTGCAGGTACCAATAGATGGGAACAATGGCAGGAGGGTGCCCATAATGAGGAAATCAAAGAAAAGCTGGGAATGAACACCACAGATGAAGCAGTTAGAGCAAACAGACTGAGATGGTGTGGTCATGTTACACACATGGGAGAAGCAAGGTTACCTAAGAGACTCATGAGCTCGGCAGCGGAGGGTAAGAGGAGTCGAGGTAGACCAAGAAGAAAGTACTTAGATTCAGTACTAGATTTGAAGTAAAAGGCATAACATCAGACGAGGCATCAATGTTAGCATTGAATAGGGGATCATGGAGGAATTTTATTAGAGGTACTATGCTCCAGACTGAACACTGAAAGGCATAATCAGTATCTAATGACGATGATGATGATGATAATTTTTCCCATCTTGTTCTTATTTTTAGTTTTTCCTTATTATTTTTGTTGTTTCAAATCCCCCCATTCCCTCCCCACATTCATCTACACCTCCCTTTTATCTTTTCCCGCCCCTTCCCTTCACTGTATTCATTGCCGGAATTCAAATTCCCACCTATCAGAGCCTTTCAATACAGCATGCAATGCGGAACTTTCCATCCTCACCTTTACCCGGCATCCTTCTACCCCCTCCACTCCCCACTTCACTCACAGACAAGATGCTTGCAGCACTGGAATGGCCGGACATGGTGGATGTTTGAGTATAGTTGTCTGAGTGATTGCACGAATGTGTGTGTTTCCTTTTCTGGTGAAGGCCACGGCCGAAAATTTAATTTGTGTGAATCTGGTTATCTATTTTTGTGCCTGTCAACAGCCCAGCGAGCCTCATCATGGTGAATTGTTATCTATTTTCCAAGGTATAGAATAGTCTTTGTAGCAAAAGATCACTTGACTATACAATTGAAGACCTCAGGGGGGAAAATAATGTTAACCCTCCTTTGTTAAGTTCTGAGATATGAAGAATTGTATGTTCGAAAAATATTTTCTATTACATGTTTAAGTATTTGTTATAATATTTATATTTGCCATCTCTCTACAGATTCATATACTACTTGAAGAAGATGAAACACTCTGTCGGATATGGTTGTTTGCACCTAAAACATTAAAAATACAAAAGTTGAAAGTTATCATTATTTACCCCTGAGGTCTTCAATTAGTACATCAACAAATTGACTTGTATGAATTGTAATTACCAATTACAAATTTCAGTAGTTAAATTTTACTTTTGATGTACTGACCTTAAACCACAATCAATTTATAATATGTACACTCTAAGGCCATAATATTATTTGATCTTTTCTCTTCATTTTCTGAAGATGATAGACAATCACAATTTGTGAAAGTATTTCCATACACCCTGTATATCATACCAGAGCTTTTAAGTAAAGCTATTTTCCTCTTTTTTCCCCTCCACTTTTAGCAGCAATAACCAAAGGCTTTTTGTGATTGCATTAGTTACTTCTCTTTATGTCCGTCACAATTATTGAAGTAGCTCTGAGCTTTTCCTAGTTTAGATTTTTAACTTTCCATGTTAGCTAATACCGTTCGGTATTATTGTTATATGAATGAAAATAATTTTATAATGTTTTATACTTTTATTTCCAAAACTGTTGATCCTTGTTTTGGATACTTGATAGATTGATTCGCATTGAATATAACTTCAAATAACTGGGCAAAATTTGATACCTGTAATCATAATAGTCACCTATAACAATACAATTAGTAGTTGCTAATGATTCACACATATCAGTTACCCATCATAGTACTTCACTTATAATTAAATTTCAATGGTTTACTTCCAGTAATATTTGATACAATAAATTTTGTGTATTTCCTGTAACATTTAGTTCTTCATCACATTTTCAAACTTACCGACTCAGTATCATAAAGTTTACAAAATTGAGAATTTCTGTCAAAACCCATCTGAAGATTGGAGACTATTGAATGAACCATACTGTGTGAGTGAAACTATAGTTTCTAATGGCTATGAAGAAGATAATCTTTCCTTAATGAGCATGGCTAATTTAAGAACACAGCTAAAATTAGAAGGAAGAAAACGCCAGATTTTCATGATTAAACTGAATTTAGTCACTTCACCATTTTTATAAATACAAACTCAGTTTAATACATTTAGTAACAGTTATGTATATGCTAGATCCTTAATTAGTCCTTAAAACAATATCTACCATTACTCACTCATCAGTCTGCTCTCCCCCCATTTCTTTTTTCTTTTCCATTTCCTCTTTCAGGTGAGCCATCTGTTGACGTAAACTCTCTATTGCTTCCTGTGCATTCTGTTCCCGTACATGGGCAGCATCTGTTAGCCTCCGTGACCGATCTAACTCCTGCCGTGCACAAATCACGAGTAACATTACAATGTTACTATTAGTAATGCTGAACATGTCAAAAAGTATAATTTTTGAAATAAAAGTGGAACCCTGAGTAGTTATACTCATCTACTGTACTAACCTGCTTCAGATTTGCTATGGTCTCCCTGTTTTCCTCCAACTGAGCCATTGCTGTAGAATATTTTTTTGTAAGCACCTCCAATTCAGCTTCAAGCTTCCCACATTTTTCGGCAAGTCTCTGCTCATTTGCATGAGTCGTGCTAAGCAGTTCAAAAACATTAGTAAAGGCCTCTGCATATTTTTCAAGGTCATCTTTTCTTGCCAATTCGGTAACTGCCTGGAATAAAGTAATGAAACTTTTATTAACACTTCATTCAAGTGTGATAGAACACATGAAATATAAATGTAAACACTTCATTTTGAAAATTGTGTTTTTCATTATTAAAGGCATAAACACATTGTGAATTAAGATTTTAGTGAATGAAATAAATCGTAAATTGCGATGTTATGGCTTCACTGTATTAGCTTTAGATGGAATACCAAACTGTGGCAAATGAAAATTTGTGCCTGGCCAGGATTCGAACCCGCGATCTCCTGCTTACTAGGCAGACACATTGACCACTCCGCCACCGAGGACACAGTGACCAGCCTGACTGCAGAGGATCTCCCGCCACATACAAATCTCTATTTGCCACACTGTCTCACAATGAATTGTTGTCAGGAGCTAAAAATACAGTGAAGTCATAACATTTCAAATTGTGATTTATTTCATTCATTTGAATGCTGTAATCCGTCAAAAATATATATAATTGTAGCCAAGTCGAGGCTGGGCTCCTGACGACAATTCATTGTGTCTCAATACCTCATGGTCTGTTCTCCCTGATGCGGGAATACAGTGTTGTGGCTGCGAGCATTATAGAATAAATAGGCAGTAGTATAGGAAAGAGACAGCATGCCGAATGGAGATTTGTGTGTGGCAGGAGACGTGCAGGGAAGAGTCCTCTGCAGTCAGACTGGTCACTGTGACCTCGGTGGCAGAGTGGTCAACGTGTCTGCCTAGTAAGCAGGAGATCCCGGGTTCGAATCCCGGCCGGGCACAAATTTTCATTCGCCACAGTTTGGTATTCCATCTAAACCTAATACAGTGGAGCCATAACATTGCGAATTGCGGTTTATTTCATTCATTTGAACGCTGTAATCCGTCAAAAATATATATAATTGTAAGATTTTAGTGGGCAGTGAGTATTCCACACTAGCTTTCAATCTAACAAACAAATCAGTAATCATTAGCTCAAGATTAGATTTTTTCATACAGTAATATTTCAGTACAAAATGAAATACTGCTTACATATTATGCACAAAAACAGATGTGAAATAGATCCATTTATTTTTATACACATAATTTACCTAAATTAACAGTGGAAGCATAGAAGGGTGAGGTATTTGATACTAGAAATAAAAATGTCCCAGTATGCAAATCAGCCATCTGAAAGAAAAATTTAAATTGGTATCTATGAACCATTACTAATTTCAGTAAGTATTTCCCTACTGAGTATAATTACATTTACAATGTAAACTTTTGAATTGAGCCACCATGTTACTGGGCTCAAATTTCAGCCCCAGGACATGGTTATGAAATGTGTTACACATATGATAGGCAGTGACTTAAGTAGTCTTCGAGCCACTCATATATTTTGGGTAACTATTCCACTTGTTCGTACATTAGTTAGTAGTCTGCAGTGTGGCACCATGTCAAATGCCTTTCAAAAATTGAGAAATATTGGACAGTAGCAGGCGAGGTACTGGTAGAAGTAAAGCTGTGAGGATGAACTGTAATGTGTACTGGGATAACTCATCAGTAGAGGGGTTGCTCACTAAGGGCAAGGGTTCCAGGTTTGAATCCCAGTTTCTCCACACAATTTTACTCTACCAGGAAGTTTCAAGAAATATGAAGTCTGTCTGTTGCTCTTAATCCATAGCTCGCAAGATATCATGAGAGAAAAGAGCAAGCTGAGTTTCGCACAATCAATGTTTCCTAAAGCTCTGCTGATGTATGGACAGGAGCTTTTCCATCTCAAGGAAAGTTACTATATTATAACTGAGAGTATATTCCAAATTCTACAGCAAACTGATGCCAATGATATTGATATATAATTATGAAACATCCTGGCAGATTAAAATTGTGTGCCGGAACCGGGACTCGAACCTGGGACCTTTGCCTTTCGCGGGCAAGCGCACTACTGACTGTGCTATCCCGACACGACTCACGATGCCGCCTCACAACTTCACTTCTGCCAGTACCTCGCCTCCTACTTTCCAAACTTCACAGAAGCTCTCCTGCAAACACGCAAGACTAGCACTCCTGGAAGAAAGGATATGGTGGAGACATGGCTTAGCCACAGCCTAAGGGATGTTTCCAGAATGAAACTTTCACTCTGCAGCGGAGCGTGTGCTGATATGAAACTTCCTGGCAGATTAAAATTGTGTGCCGGAACCGGGACTCGAACCTGGGACCTTTGCCTTTCGCGGGCAAGCGCACTACCGACTGTGCTATCCCGACACGACTCACGATGCCGCCTCACAACTTCACTTCTGCCAGTACCTCGCCTCCTACTTTCCAAACTTCACAGAAGCTCTCCTGCAAACACGCAAGACTAGCACTCCTTAATCTGCCAGGAAGTTTCATATCAGCGCACACTCCACTGCAGAGTGAAAGTTTCATTCTGGAAACATCCCTTAGGCTGTGACTAAGCCATGTCTCCACCATAAGCTTTCTTCCAGGAGTGCTAGTCTTGCGTGTTTGCAGGAGAGCTTCTGTGAAGTTTGGAAAGTAGGAGGCGAGGTACTGGCGGAAGTAAAGTTGTGAGGCGGCATCGTGAGTCGTGTCGGGATAGCACAGTCGGTAGTGCGTTTGCCCGCGAAAGGCAAAGGTCCCAGGTTCGAGTCCCGGTTCCGGCACACAATTTTAATCTGCCTGGAAGTTTCATATCAGTGCACACTCCGCTGCAGAGTTAAAGTTTCATTCTGGATATATAATTGTGTTGGTCTGATCTTTTGCCTTTCTTATACACGGGCGTCACCTGCATCTTTTCCTAGTCACTTGAAACTTTGCAGTGGATCAATAATTTGAGAGAAATGGAAGGTAAGTAAATGCCAATGCCACAGAGTAGCCGTGCGGGAGTAGCCGAGAGGTCTGGAGTGCCACATTAGGGATCGCGTGGCCTCCCATGTCAGAGGTTCGAATCCTCCCTCGGGCATGGATGTCTGTGTTGTCCTTAGGTTAGTTTAACTTATTTAATGATAAAAATAAGTCTAGTTCGCAAAAATTTTTACAAAAAAAAAAAAAAAATTGCGGAAAAAATTGCAAACTAGACTGTTATTTTTATCATTAAATAATTATAAGTTCGCTGTTTCTTCCAAATAAGGAAACCATGTTTTCCAAACTGATTAGTTTAACTTAGTTTAAGTAATTTGTAAGAGTAGAGATTTATAACCAATGTAGTTTGGTCCCAAAGGATTACAAAAATTTAAACATTTTGCCTCAGAGTACTCATTGTAAAATCAGATTGGTACCCCATCTGGACCTGGTGACTTGTTTGTTTTTCAACAGGCCTATCTGAGCTGTTTCTCTGTATCAGCTATGTCTACTACTGTGTCCTCCATTTGGGAATTGGTGCAATCATCAAATGAAGGACTATTTGCATGTTCTTCTAGCATGAATGATTTTTTAATGTTATATTTATAAAACTTTGGCATTCATTTTTTGTCAACTACCACCACCCCAGAATGGTCAACGAGTGACTGGATAGAAGCTTTTGACCTGATTACCAATTTTACATAGGACGAGACACTTGGATACTTGAGAAATAAGTATATTATTTGTTAAGCCACAAGGTTTCAGTGGTATTTTATAAGTTCAATTTTATATCTCACACCTCTGCCTGTAGTTTAACCAGCTTAAACCTTCCCTACAACAAGTATGTCTTATATATGGACATTTTTATACATTTGAGTCAATTGCTGTTTTTGTAAACAAGTCTGTAATTTCCCCAAGACATCTGATGATTCCTAGAATAAGTGTAACATGTCACATGTGAAAAAGGAAAAATATTGTATGTGTGCAACCAAGACACTTTTTTGCCAAAATATTCATTACAGTTGTTCTAACAGTGCCGAGGAAGGATGGAGTGGAGTGATTTCAGTCTTATTTGACACATCAAGCTCAGATTCCTGGGGAAATGTAATATAGCCTAATATGGTATCTAAGTCAATAGGGTACTTTCATATTTTAGAAAATGATTATGCCTGTAATAATTGTCCAAAAAACTGCAACAGTTTTATCTGCACTTGATTGTTGGAATTGTGGAGGGGGCTAAACTGCTAGGTCATCAGTCCCTACCTGTACTTGAGAAAATTTTGTCCCATATGTGCAAATATGTTCACAGTAAGTTGAAAATGCACAAAGCCTGTGTCAAATCCATCAAACATGATTGTATATGTTATAGATAATTTTCAAAGTTCAGTGAAGAATTTATATAGATAAACTGAGTTGAATAATTGAAATTTAAGGAGATAAAATGGACAAGAAAAATAATTAATGTAAAAGTCACTCTAGACCATAAATTTAATTTCTTTGGTGACCAGTTTCGGTCACTTAAATGGCTATCTTCAGACCGGTTATCAAAGAAATAAAATTTGTCACCTAGACTGACTTTTATATGAATCAATCATTAAGATCCATTCCATGATGTTTTCGAAAAGGAAAATAACAATCAATATATTGTTATCAGGTCAGTCATTACAAAACAAAATATATTTTAAATATTATGATAACTGAAATAGGATCACCTGAAGATGGGGATATAGCCTGTTAGCTTTGACCCATGACATCGCAGTGCTGTGGTTTTGAGGTTCGTGCGTGTCTGTACTTGAGTAATTATGTGGTGGCTGAGTTAAAGATGTTAGTTTGTTTACAAGCAGAATATAGATTATAGATTAATATTTTGTGTTTAAAAAAGTGATCTGTAGGGTATTGGTTAACAGAGAGGGCTTTTTTTTTTCATTATCTACAATACAGAAGTATTGTGATATCCCGTATATAGTTTTTTCCGACATGCTGATGATGTCATGGTTCAAAGCTGATGGGTGATATCCCAGTGCTCAGTTATGCCCTGAAATAAGCCTAGATAAATAAAGTTGTTCTGTTTATGAACATAAAAATAGATATATTTTAGGACTTTTTCTGTTGGTTTGTTTGATACATCATCCCAGTAATACCTCGTCCAAGTAGCTTTCCCACCACATCAACTTCAGTTTTGTTCATTATCTAGCACTCACGAGGCTTTTGTCTGTATGGCAAAACAATCCCACCATTTTCAAACCCAGAGATAAGTTTCTGAACCATGGTTCCCTATACGTCCAGTAAATTCATGGGCACAGACAAGAGCGAGAATTTTTAAAATAAGGGTAGAATTTTCTTCGGGTAATGTTGGCGAAGTATGCTGATGTTGGCAACGACCGTTGACAACCGGGAATTATGTGACGTGCTGTTACTGTTATCCAATTATAAAGCATCAGATGACATTAGATGTTTTGGTGGAGTACTTAATACAAATGCATGCTTGTTGAACCGGAGTGTACAAGTAGGCGTAACATAAAAATATCTTAAAAGTTTTAGTTCTGTAGTAAAACTTAAGTTTTAATAAACAGCATGGTGAAATCAACAAGTAACACGAGCGGTTAAAAAGCCGACAGTAATTGGTTGATATTCTGAGGCGGGACATGAATATGTTGAGTAGGCCTAATCAATTTCACGCGCACTCAGAAGAACGTCCATGATAAATCGGGTTCCGTGTGGTCAAATAGTTATACTGCGATGGAAAGAAGTGGTAAGAAGTGTGCCTAAACAATACAAACCCACTTCTTGGAACATCTGAAACTATAAATGATGTGAAAAGTGGGTGCCAAAACCAAATATCTGTTGCACAAAACACAGATACAGACATACAATGTAGGCCTATTGCTTGAAGATGTAGACTGCTTTAAGTGATGTTTTCTCTTTTTCCCCATCATGATTTCAGAGTTAGCGTTGTGAAACCGGGAGCATCTTTAAATAAGTTCTTATAAAAACTACACACACACACACACACACACACACACACACACACACACACACGAGTCATAATTAACGTATAATAACGGTAACAGGCGGTTCGAACTACGGGTTAAATGTTACTTACTGCCTCGACGACGTAGTGTGCTAATCTTGACAATATGTTCGCTTTCTGAGCACAGTTAACGTGTACATAACAGAACCTGTCAAGCATAAGGTACCATGCCATTAGAACAGAATTATTTACTTACTTCACGGTATGCTCGAAAAACTAATCAAGTAACTCCATGTGGTTCGTATTAACATTTTGGCAAACATTTTCCACCGTGTTGTTGATGTTGCCAACATAATAACGTGAGGCCGCCAGAACGGAAAGTAGAATTTTACTGACTTTAAGCATAATTTAAAACCATTTCTAAACTTTTTCCTCGATTATATGCTTAATATCAATTCATTAATACTACACTACCGGTCGTACAGTAATAGGACTACATGGAATCTCGATTCTTTAAATGATCCTTTGTTGACATAACTAAACAGTAATCAAAGTGTTGGCATCAAAGTCAACAATCCCACCTCCACTTCACCCGAAAACCCATTCGGTAATCGCATGTAGATCATCTCTGCTAGTTCGTACCAATGTTGAAATAGTCGCTACATCCGTATAGACATAACTACTACCTACATCAGACTCCAGACATTCATATACACATGGGTATAGTGTCTGCCCCCTCTTGTCCACATTACTAATATTTCGAAAGACGTACGACATTGCTACGTTTTCAAAGTGATTGGTAACTACTTCAACCTGAAGAGGCGCATTGTCAAATGTCCTCCCGTCCGGACCATACAACGGTTCTCTTCGAAAAATACGTATATTTAATGGCTGTCTTAGAAAAAGCATATGGTTCGAAACAATACTTACGTTTAGGCAACATCACCTGAGTACAAAATTTTGATTGTTAAATACAAAGCAAAGATGTTAAAGCTCACTGTTTCGTATTCCCTCTGTGCTGCACCAAACGGAGTGTCAATGTATGTTGCTTCAGCTTGATCTGTACTTGACATCCCCGACTGAAAAATAACACAACAATTGTACAATAATCAAACATGATCGAGGTCCATGCAATATTAAAACAGTAGCAAAAGTAGGCCGAAATAGCATCTTGTCATACCTCATAATCGTCGTCGTCTTTATCCATGGTTCAGTCCTCTAAGTGATACCCCTATTGATAAAAGGATGAAGCCAGATTTTTTAAATACTGGTAGCTCTGCTAAACCTCGCGGCGGAACGCGTAAGAGCGGTTTGAAGGGTTGTTTACGTTGCTAAGACGACACCGTGTGTCGCTGCTAACAGCAAGTCAGATTTGTTACAGTACAAGTACAGTTTACTTTTAATCAAGACCAGTGCCGTAAATGGAAAAAGATGTGACACTCATAAAAGTCACTTACGGACGTACCAGATGGACTCGTAGTGGTCTTCACTGAGCGCGTCACATTTTCGACACAGTTTATTCAGCGGACATCCTTCCCGATCTGTTAGCCAAAACTGCATACACCTTTGTGGGTTAAATTTTTACAATGGCAGGGCATTCCTTCTCAGGAAACTCACGCTTCACATTCGCTCCACCCACAAACTATTTTTGGTGTCAACATCATTCACAGCACTAAATGCTCTTTCGCACTCAGATGTGGAAGTAGAATTAAACTATTTTTCTGTATTTCTTCGCCATAAAGGCATAAACTCACTTTTTAGCTGTTTTTAATCTAGTAGCCTGTTGTGGTACCACGCCTGCTAACTTCAGAACAATAAGAATGGACACGCATTTTCATTTTTATTAACGTACTAGCCGGCTGTTTTCATTGTTAAATTAACTGTAGGTCTACTAAGACTCCGATCAGCATTCTGGATAATATAGAATCACTAAACTTAAGTTTACTTGACCAAAATGAATAATGTAATTCTTAAACTGCTCCTCTAAAACATTGTACTTCGAGATGATCATTCTTTTCGAATGACCTGGATGGACAGTGGGCACTTTTATCTACATTTTCGTTCGCATTCACACACTAACCCACGATTGCTAACACCGACACCAAGATTTTCTTAGTTTGACGCAAAATCCCCCTAAATCGCGAGAAAGATACCTAAAAAAAATAAGAAAATGAAAGAAACATTTATCTTCACAATTAATTTATTTCTCATAATTACTTACAAATGTACGCTTATGTACTAGGAATTATGTATTATGAAAAATGGAATACAGAAAAAATAATATAGAATAATACCTGGCGACTTGCTTGTTTCAACTTTCTCAGCTATTTCTCTACATCGGCTAGGTCTATTACTATGTCCTGCATTTGTATATAAGAGTCGAGTGAAGTGTAAAAGTGTGTGATTCGTTGAATTCCATACCGAATTGTTACCCGACGAAGAAAGTGACTATCACAGTAAGAACAGACCAAAAGATAAAGATAGTTTTCTCGTATGTTCATGTGCATTTACTTTCAGCGGAGTAATCTGCAAATGTACACGTAGTCGTGAGTATCTCTTCATGAATAATTGATTGCACGCTTGGGAATCGAATTCGGAACGCTACATATCGAGCGAGCTGCCATATCGATATATCGAAGAATGGACGGACGCGCGATGTATAAAACATTTGAGGGTTCCTGATTTGTTGTTTCAGTACGATGTGTGAAGATAGTGCATGTTTTGTGATGAGTAGATTACATATAACACCGGACAAGAACTAGCCAGAAACAAGTCACCAGTAACTTGTATCACCGCCATCACTTACTACAGCAGCTATCGGAAGGAAACCATACTTCACTTATCAACAAGGTGAGTTAGTTCTAAATGATCTTTATACTGAAGTAAGTGGTTTTTCACATTTCTCGGTGTAACGATTACAGTTAATTTGCTGAGTGGACAAGGGTACATCGAGAATCTGTCAACCATAGAACACGAACAGCATTAAATATTTACTTAATGGTCAGTACGAAAAATTAATCCCGTCACCGTATACGAATCTGTCTGCAACATCTAATCACCCGACACTACGCCGCGACACGATTTGTAAAATTTTACGAGATTAATTTTTTGTGCCGACCATCAACTGAATAATTAATGCTGTTCCTGCCCTATGGCTGACGGGTTCTCGGTGTACCCTTGTCCGCTCATAACATTAAATGTAATCGTAACCGGAATAATTCAAAACGAAACATGGCTGCCACTCGAGCTGTGACATCGATCTGGCAGCTAGATCGATATATGACGTTTCGATTCGATTCCCAAGCATTCTACCAAATTACTAAGTTGTTTTTTTGTATCACAGAATCTCTGAAATACAGCAATTTTTCCATTTACTTCTCTGTCTCTTTATATTTTACTACAGCTTGGAACGCAAAATTTAAAGTAATTATTTCGTTAATTACGTAGAAAATAATTATAAACACAAATTACAATAATCGCGGTGCAGTGTCCGAGCGCTCTAAGGCGCCTTGCTGCGAAGCGAGAGGTTGCTCTCTGTCGGAGTTTCAAGTTCTCCCTCTGGCATGTGTGTGTGTGTGTGTGTGTGTGTGTGTGTGTGTGTGTGTGTGTGTGTGTGTGTGTGTTTTGTCCTTAGGTCTGTTTAAGTAGTTTGTAAGCCTATGTACTGATAAAAGCAATACTTAAGGCCTATAGCTTTACAGATATTTGATGAAGAAAAACTTCGAAGCATATGCTCTGACCATTGAAGTTCCCCCCTTCTTGAGTAAGTTCTCGGAGTGTCAAGTCCGGCCAGAACAGCTGTTTAATTTCTTTCAACTAGTTCAATCAGGCAAATTATTCAGTGTACAAACATGGAGTAGCAGAAGTCCCCCTCCCCCCCCCCCCCCACCATATACACACACACCTGAGATATTTGGATTCCTAGTATAAATATGGTTTTGCCATTTAATATTGAAATGAAATATCCTTTATTTCTCCAGGCTGACCAAAAGTACTAATTTTTCATCCCTTCCCCCTCAGAAATTTCAATGACGCAGACTGCGTCATGACCTCCCCTCCCCCCCCCCCCCCCCGTCCTGTGGGCACCACTGTAGGCGTAGGCATCGGCGTGTTTAGGAAAATGTGTTTAGATTTGAGTTCGTTGTACAGCAGAAAATTATTATGAATAAATATGGGTAGTTTACGGAAATGAATTCTCTGACAACGTTACCTAATTTTCCGCATGCGAGAAACTTTTTCTGTTTGTGAAGTTGATTAACACAATATACGAACAAAAGTTTATGAATACATCGGATTTTAATGTGTTGCAACAGCGATCTCTGTGAGAGTTTTTCAACACGAAATACTTTTCTTTAAATATATGACACCCGATAGTCTGCTCGTGCATTAAAAGCGAAAGGCCGTACGTTTTTGTCACGAGAAACTGACCGCTAGGTTTATAATCGGTTATTACTTTTTCTGTCGGGTCTATATACTCCTAACATAAGAGAAATTAAGATTTTCGTTGTCAAAAAACTTCTCTTAAATAGGTCAACGGTTTTGCTAGAATGAACAAGAGCAGTACTAAAAAATCGGTGGTCGCGCGTTCGAGATTTATCGGAACGGACGCCCGTGCAAGCGTCCTTCACAATTACCAAAAAAACAATGTTTAACTATTTCAACAATATTTATTTTGTTGTACAGATTGTGAAGTCCTGAGATGCACTCCATTTGGAATAAGCTTGATAAGCCCTTATTAATAGATTACTATTTCGAAACATACAACATAATGTTGTTATGTAGCTATTATTAGTGGCGTCTGTCATCATCGGTCTTTCCTGGTGTATTACCTTTTTTTATCTTTTCCTTGTGGCAGTGTATTTTTTGAACCCGTTATCACAGTATGCTACGGATAGGAGGATTTGCTCTAAGCCAAATTCACAGGTGTTGACTACGAGCATTTCGGAGGTACGTTGTTGACGAGCTTTTCGAGGACACGGAGTCACGGGTGTGAATGACTAGAGCAGAGAGTCGTTTTAGCAGCGAGTTATCTGCGGTTGTAAACGGATGGCGCGTGACCAAGGGCAGAATAAGCTCGGCAAATAACAGAAGCGCGACTAAACTGCTCTCAGATGACTGTCGCTCCTAGCTACGTCTCCGGGATAACTCGCTACAGCGTACTGCATCAGGCTGTCTGACCAGAAGAAATCTTGCAATTAGTTTGATAGTGAACATCATATCTGTGGTCTCAGTACTGATTACGGTCTTGCGATCGTGTAAATATTACACTGAAAATCTGTCAGAAATGTGATGTGTTGTTGTTGTTGTGGTCTTCAGTCCGGAGACTGGTTTGTTGCAGCTCTCCACAATACCCTATCCTGAGCAAGCCTCTTCATCTCCACATAAGAACGGCAACATCTGTCTGAATCTGCTTACTGTATCCATCTCTTGGTCTTCCTCTGCGGTTTTTACCCCACACACCTCCCTCCAACGCTAAATTCACAATTCCTTGATGTCTAAGAATGTGTCCTACCAATCTATCCCTTCTTTTAGTCAAGGAAGGTATGCCAGAAATTTCTTTTCTCCCCAATTCTGTTCAGTACCTCCTCGTTAGTTACGCGATCCACCCACCTAATCTTCAGCATTCTTCTGTAGCACCACATTTTAAAAGCCTCAATCCTCTTCCTGTCCACACTGTTTATCGTCCATGTTTCACTCCCATAAAAGGCAACACTCCATACAAATGCCTTCAGAAAGGACTTCCTAGGCTTAAATCAATATTCGATGTTAACAAATTTCTCTTTTTCAAGAACGCTTTTCTAGCCATCGCCATTCTGCATTTTATATCCTCTGTACTGTGATGTGTAGTGCGAGGGAAATAATCGTATTAAGAAATAAGGTATGCATAAGCGTAGTCAGGATTTGATTTCGGGAGGGATTTTCAACAAATGAACATCGTAAAAAAATTACGTGGGTCCAGAGGCGCCGACTTTTGAAAAACTATGTCACGGTTCACAAATGTTCAAAACCAACCCTCCTAAAAATCATGTTCATGCATTTTTGAATGAGCAATACTTGATAACAGTAAATGAGCAGTTGTCTGGCTGGATCAGGACACTACAATAAAGCGATCTAATTGGCCGAAGTGGATATTTCGATATACGTAACACCCCAAAACGTCTACACGACCAATGAAATATTTTTCACTGTACACTAATATAACACTTTTTGTGCGAAGCTGTTCTTTCTAACAAAAGCATTTGGTAGAGCACCGTCACCAATGTTTAAAGAAATCTTTGAAATATTTTGAGATTTTGAAGTCCGACATCAAACTTTTTTGGTCAGTTTCTAACGACAGTCACCCCTTTTGGGAATGACTCAAACTGAGCCCTAATATTTTCCTAAATCACGGAAAGTTTTATTAGTTCACAGTCTCTATAACAAAGTCATTCCACTGTAGGTGAAGTTGATATAAAATGAACGTATCTTATATGCTGGCTGTAGTTCATTGGGTTGTGAGGTGTCTTCGGCATTCACTAAAAGATTTGATGTTTCAGGATCTTTTCGTAAATCATAATCATGTCAGTTGATGTGGAAACGATTTTATTTCCATTTAAATAAAGTTTAAATCAATCACATTGTTTCACAATCAAAAATTAAAAAAAAAAAAAAAAATGCAGCGGCAAGCCAACAGACCTGCTTACAGGTTTGTGACTGCTAGAAGTCTAACAAAACATGGTTTCTCTCAAACATCTTTCTACGTAACCGCGTAATAAGATTGATGACAAAGTTTTGTAATTCACAATTAAACAATATTCTTTTACATTAAATATGCCAAAATACAGAAATTAAAACATTACATTTAAGCTTTAACTATTTATCTAGATTAGATTAGATTAGTTGTTCGTTCCGTAGATCCGTGATGAGGAATCCTCGTGGATGTGGAACATGTCAACAAAATTTACAAGCTGAATAATAGATAATACTAATAATATAAATACAGATACACACACTTATAATATAAATATAGATACAGAAATTTTTAAGGTGTGAAATTAAATTTAATGAGACTAGTGTCATCTCAAAAACTTCACACTATCATGCGCGCACATACAGAGAAGCAATCGAGATATATAAACATCGTAATAATTTTAACAGGAAAGAGGAAGCTGTTAAATTAGACAGAATTTGGACTTGTGCTTTACACCAGCGGAATGACAATCGATTCTTCTCTGCCAAGAATGTTGGCAATACCAGAGATAGCGTCGTAGCCAACATCACGTGATGTCTTGTGGTGCCCTCTACATTGCCTATATATACGACGCTCCCTCAAGTTCTCATCGCAGTTCGCCACTCTACCTCTGAAGATGTCTTCCGCAGCCGAAGATGAAACGTTAAGGGAACGTTTTATAAATCGACCACGGCTTATCAGCCCGGAAGTTTTGAATGAAATTCTTGGGGGTGCACGAGTCCCGGAGCACCCACGGAGTCGGTGCCCCTGCGTGGGTCTTTTAATAACAAACCGCACGTCAAAATAGACACCACGGCTGTGGATTTGCTTCGGACGAAGAGGTGCACTACCTTGCCTCGCAGTGGGGTAAATCTATTTACAGTAATGACGATTATGTTAGAAATAGTGAAGGCAGAAAATTTTGCTCGCGACTAATGAATTCGGGTGGTTTCTGCTTCCTACAGCTGTTGCCAAACTGCTTACACACAAGGCAAGAGATTTTGTTTGCCTCTTCCCTCAAAATTAACCTGAAACACAAAGAAACAGTTCCAGATCATGGTGTAATAAACGTTGTTCCAGAAGATCCATTACTCACATACTTAATAGACTCTTCTTGTCATCGAACACTCTTTTTTTTATGTCAATAATGAACTGTTGAACAAATGGGATAACCTGAGTAGAGAGAAAGCTATCAAAAATAATAATGGAAGGATTGTTAAAAGAAGATAAGGGAAAAAGAAAAAAAATCTGATCATCACATTGCATACATTAGCCGTACCTAGCAGTTTGAAAAGGCAATAATCTCTATCTATATAAAAGCGAAAGGACACTCATTCACTCACTCACTGACTAAACACGAATTCTCGAAAACTACTTCACCTATAAAGCTGAAATTTGGCAGGAATGTGGTTTATAGGTAGAAGACGTCAGCTATTTTGCGACAGGGCCGATAGTTCAGGAGATATGACGTCACAAACAATGAAAACTTCCCCGTATTGCGGCACGTGATAGTGTTACTTTATCAGTCCACTATTTGAGGAGGAGAGCACTTAGCGACTTGCGACCAACTTTAAACATAATTTTAAACGTTTAGGAAACTTTGTCTCGCTGACTGCCCCAGCAAAATGATGAAAGGAAAAACGTTTGTCGCTTACTACTTTTTCGGCGTTCATGCAGTAAAATTACGGCATTTGGCCTAACGTTAGAACTTATTACTCGTACACTGTTAATTATATTCGAGAGAAATGTTAGACAGTATACACAGATACCACTGAACGTAAGTTCGAAATTTTATCACAGTAGACGCCCAGTTCACGAGATATGACGTCATAAACAATGAGGTGCGAGATAAACTGCTATTGTTGTTGTTGTTGTGGTCTTCAGTCCGGAGACGGGTTTGATGCAGCTCTCTACAATACCCTATCCTGAGCAAACCTCTTCATCTCCGCATAAGAACGGCAACCTACATTTGTCTGAATCTGCTTACTGTATCCATCTCTTGGTCTTCCTCTGCGATTTTTACCCCACACACTTCCCTCCAACGCTAAATTCACAACTCCTTGATGTCTAAGAATGTGTCCTACCAATCTATCCCTTCTTTTAGTCAAGGTATGCCAGAAATTTCTTTTCTCCCCAATTCTGTTCAGTACCTCATTAGTTACACGATCCACCCACCTCATCTTCAGCATTCTTCTGTGTCACCACATTTCAAAAGCCTCAATCCTCTTCCTGTCCGCACTTTTTATCGTCCATGTTTCACTCCCATACAAATGCCTTTAGAAAGGACTTCCTTAGGCTTAAATCAATATTCGATGTTAACAAATTTCTCTTTTTCAAGAACGCTTTTCTACCCATTGCCATTCTGCATTTTATATCCTCTGTACTGCGACCATAATTTGTTATTTTACTGCCCAAGTAACAAAACTCATCTACCTCCTTTATTGCTTCGTTTCCCAATCTAATTCCTTCAGCATCACCTGATTTTCTTACACTGTACTCCATTACCCTAGTTTTGCTTTTGTTAATGTTCATCTTATATGCACCTTTCAGCTCACCCGATAATATTGCACATTTCCTCCTAAACCAATGGGACCGATATCAACCAAATTTATTACATATATTCCTTCCTGCAGGGTTAAGAATCACATACGAACATTGTTCCGGAGATATGACGTCATAAACAATAGTAATCGCAATAAAAAAACTGCCACATAATACGATGAGACTGTTCATACACGGTATGAGAATGAGGGTACTTAGCGACTTTCAACAAACTTTAAAGATAATTTTAAACCTTTATATATATATATATATATATATATATATATATATATATATATATATATATATATATTATTTTTTTTTTTTTATTTTTTTTTTTTACTGTCAACCACAATAAAGTGATGAAAAAAGTTTCTCCGTTACTACTTTTCCGCTGTTCATGGACTAAAACTACGGCATTCGGTATGACGTTACAATTTATAATTTCTATACTACAAACTGCAGCCGCAGGTAATTTTACAGACAGTATACACACATATAGCTGAATTTACCTTCGATATTGTACCACAGTACGACTCGTAGTTCAAGAGACGTGAGCACATAAACAGAAACGTTCATGGAAAACCGACCCATCACGCACCAAGTTTTAACCTATTAGTTATTTACTATTAATTGTATTCGCAACAGATTTTTCCAGACACATGGCACTTATACAAATTAATATATACCTGAAAAATTGTACGATTGTACAGCAATTAACTCAATAAACGTGAGAACGTACGAATTTCATATATCTTTTGTATTTTAATTACAATCTTTCTTTGTTTGGATACTGCACTTATAATTTTGTACATTACGCAAAACAGCCTTATTTCTTAAAATATTCTCCCATAAATATAACATGCTTTCAGAAGAAAAAAGAGATTCGCAGAGCGAAGGGAAGGGATAGGAGAAGTACTAACTCAAGTCTGAAATAGCTAAATAAATACTCGGCTGGCTCTCCCAGAGACTTTAGTAGCTCCCGGGGCCTTGTTCTGACCTAGGTCTTTCAGTATAGTATCTCCTATTTCATCTTCATCTACTTCCTCTTCCATTCCTACGACATTGTCTCTTACTTCATTTCATTTGTAGAGCTCCTCTATGTACTCTTTCCACCTTTCAGCTTTCCCTTCTTTGCTAAGAACTGGTTTTTCATCTGAGTTCTTGATATTCGTAGAGCTGTTTTTCTTGTCCCTAAAGGTCTCTTTTATTCTCCTGTAGGCAGTATCTACTTTTCCCCTTGTTATACATTCTTCTACAGATTTGCATTTGGCTTCTAGCCACTCCTGCTTAGCCATTTTACATTTCCTGTCAATCTCATTTCTTAGTCGTCTGTACTCAATTTTGCCTGTTTCATTTACTGCATTTTTATATTTTCTCCTTTCATCAATTAAATTTAGTATTTCCTGTGATATCCAAGGATTTTTTTAGGCCTTGCCTTTCTACCTATTTTATCCTCTGCTGCCTTCACTATTTCATCTCTCAATGCTACCCATTCCTCTTCTACTGTTTTATTCCCCCCCCCCCCCCCCCGTTTTTGTCAACTGTTGCCTAAAGCTCCCTCAGAAATTCTTAAGAACTTCAGGTTCCTACAATTTATCCAAGTTCCATCTCCTTATTTGCCTACCTTTCTGCAGTTTTTTCAATTTCAGCCTACAGTTCATGACAAATAAGTTACGTTCAGAGTCTATATCTGCCCCTGGGTATGTCTTACAGTATAAAACGTGGTTCCGGGATCTATGTTTTATTGGCAGAACGTTTCATTGGCAGAATGCTTCGAAGATGCACCAGCTCCACCAAAGAGACTGTTGTGCGTCCTATCCTGGAGTACTGTTGCCCATTGTGGGACTCTCACCAGGTGGGACTGACGGAAGGCCGGCCGCGGTGGCCGAGGGGACTGAGGCGCTCTAGTCTGCACGGTCACTACGGTCGGGGATTCGAATCCTCCCTCGGGCATGGATATTTGTGCCGTCCTTAGTCTTAGCTAGTTCAAGTAGTTTGTAAGCTTAGGGACTGATGACCCCGTAGTTCTACAAACATTTAAACATTTTTTAACTGACGGAAGACGTTGAGAAGATGCAGAGAAGGGCAGCTCGTTTTGTTTTATCACGTTACGGGGGGCGGGGGGGAATGTCACGGAAATGTTGCACGAATTGGGGTGGAAATCATTAAAAGAAAGACGTTATTCATTGCGGCGTGATCTGTCTGCGAAGTTTCAATCACTGACTTTTACTTCTGAATGTGAAAATATTTCGCTAGCACCCACCTACTTAGGGAGACATGAGCATCCCAATAAAGTAAGAGAAATTAGACCTAAAAGGGAAAGATTTAAGTGTTCTTTCTTTAAAAAATAAATAAATAAGTAAATAAAGTTCAAATGTTTGTTAATGTATCGGATCAAACTGCGCGGTCATCAGTCCGTAGCTTACAAACTACTTAAACCTAGGTAAACTAACCTACGGACAACACACACACCCATGCCCCAGGGAGGACTCGCACCTCCACGGCGAGCAACCGTGCGCTCCGCAGCGAGACGCTTTAGAACTTTCGGCTACTCCACCGCGGCGGTTTTTTTTTATTTTTTTTTTTTTTTTTTATCTTATGGGACTTAACTACGGGGTTATCAGTCTCTAAACTTACAAACTTCTTATGAACTTCTTACGAACTAGCTAGGACGGCACAAATATCCATGCCCGAGGGGGAATTCGAACCCCCGACCGTAGTGATCGTGCAGGCCGTGACTGAAGTGCCTCAGTCCCCCTCGGCCACCGCGGCCGGCGGCGTTCTTCCCGCGCCCTATTATATTAGAGAGTGGAACGGTAGAGAAAAGTTATGAAAGTGGTTCAAGATTTGCAGAGTATCTGTGTAGATGTAGATATATGGCCTGGTGGGGTGGGCTGCTAGTGCACGGGTCCTTTTACAGCGGCCGTGTGCGTGTGCTTCGACGCGGAAACTGCTAGCCTGGGACAAAAGGACCGTTCCGAGGGATATCTGATCGCGCAACCCCAAAGGCATCTCCCGCGGCCTGCGGGCTAAATATAGCCGCTGTGATCCGGCCCGCTACAGCACGCGAGCAGCCGGTGACCCGGTGCGTTATTGAGGCGGCACAAATAAATCAATTCCCTTTGGCGGGACGCGACGTCTCCGGGCCGCACGCCACGCTCCGTCACGAGGCGCCTTGTTTTGCAGGCTGTTACGTCACAGAGTGTCGACTGGCGGTGCCCGAGTTACGTATTGACACTGCCGCTTTGCGCCCGCAAGGCTGAGGCGTGGACAAGCCCATGCGTCTGTCAGTGATCCTGGGGACGCCAGTGCTGACGGTTCTAGAGTTCCCTACTAGCCACGGTGAGTACTTCTCCACTACTGGAGGGCCGGGTGATCTTTTTGCTACGAACAGCTGATGATCAATTATTAGCGTCCCGATCTCGGAAATTCAATTTGGGGGGAGACTTCGCATGTTAGTAGTAAACGCAAAAAAAAAAAAAAAAAAAAAAAAAAAAAAAAAAAAAAAAAAAAAAAATTAAAAAAAAAATGTTCAAATGTTTGTATAGCTTATGCGATTTAACTACGGGGCCATCAGTCCCTAAACTTACAAACTACTTATCAACTAGCTAATACTAAGGACGGCTCAAATATCCATGCCCGAGGGGGGATTCGAACCGCCGGCCGTAGTGGCCGTGCAGACCGTGACTGACGCGCCGCAGTCACTATTCCACTCCGTAATTGAAAACGGAAGCCACGTGTGTACGTCTACCGTAATGTACATGTGCGTCATTGAAAAAGACCGATAAAAGTGTTAGGTGTTAGCATGTCTGATTCTACAGACCAAACGTGAGGAGAGGGGCTAGTGTAATTGGTTAATACAAACCATAAAAAATGCACGGAAATATGTTTTTTTAAACACAAACCTACGTTTTTTTTAAATTGAACCCCGTTAGTTTTGTTATCACATCTGAACATATAAACAAATACGTAATCAGTGCCGTTTGTTGCATTGTAAAATGTTAATTACATCCGGAGATATTGTAACCTAAAGTTGACGCTTGAGTACCACTCCTCCGCTGTTGGATCGTGTGTATCGGAGAGCACCGAATTAAGTAGGGATCCAAAGGGAACGGTGATGTACCTTAGGTACAGAAGAGACTAGAACAGCACATTACGTCCACATACTAACACCTTTATTGGTCTTTTTCACTGACGCACATGTACATTGCGGTAGACGTACACACGTGGTTTTCATTTTCAATTACGGAGTGGAATAGTGTGTGACCCGGACACTAGGGCTGACGGTCCAGTCCTGACTTCCCCACTAGCCACGGTGAGTACTTCTATGCTACTGGTGGGCCGGATGCTCTTTTTTGCTAGGAACAGCTGATGACCAATTGCTCTTGCGAAACACAGCTTGCCCTTTATTCACGTGAAGTGATAAGTGCCATCGACAAGGGATCTCAAATCGATTCCATATTTCTGGATTTCCGGAAGGCTTTTTGATACTGTACCCCACAAGCGGCTTCTAATAAAATCGCGTGCTTATGGAATATCTCCCCAATTGTGAGATTGGATTCACGATTTCCTATCAGGGAGGACACAGTTCTTTGTAATTGACAGTAAGTCATGGAGTAAGACGGAAGTGATATCTGGCGTTCCCTAGGGAAGCGTTATAGGTCCCTTACTCTTCCTTATGTATAAACGATTTAGGAGACTATCTCAATAGCTCCCTTAGTCTGTTCGCGGCGTTTATCGGTTAGTGAAGTCAACAGGGAATCAAAAGCAATTGCAAAGCGATTTAGACAAAATTTCAACATGGTCCGAAAATCGGCAATTGACACTAAATGAGTAGCTTGTTATCAAAGGCAGACATCTGTCGTCTGCAAATAACTGCTAGTTTGGTCATCATTTAATTGGAAATGATCACCAAACTAGCATGCATACGTATTAACTCCACGTTTCGTAATTAAAATGGCGTTTATCTCAGTTATTTGCAAACTACAGATGTCCGCTTTTGATAACAAGCTACTCAAATTAAGAAAAGTGTGAAGTAATACACATGAACACTAAAAGAAATCTGCTGAATTCGAATTACGCGATAAATCAGTCAAACGTTAAGGTCGTAAATTCTACCAGATACCTAGGAGTTACAATTACGAACGTCTTAGACTGGAGAGAACACATGGAAAATATTGTGGGGCAGGCGAACCAAAGGTTACTACTTTTCATTGGCAGAACGCTTCGTAGATGCACCAGCTTCACCAAAGAGAGTGCCTACATCACACTTGTGCGTCCTCTCCTGGAGTACTGTTGCCCCTTGTGGGACCCTCACCAGGTGGGACTGACGGAAGATATTGAGAAGGTTCAGAGAAGGGCAGCTCATTTTGTTTCATCACGTTATGTGGGGAAAGCGCCGCGGAAATGTTGCACGAATTGGGTTGGAAATCATTAAAAGAAAGACGTTATTCATTGCGGCGTGATCTGTTTGCGAAGTTTCAGTCACCGACTTTTACTTCTGAATGTGAAAATATTTTGCTAGCACCCACATAATTAGGGAGACAAGACCATCCCAATAAAATAAGAGAAAGCAGATCTAAAACGGAACGATTTAGGTGTTCTTTCTTACCGCGCGCGATTAGAGAATGGAACGGTAGAGAAAAGTTATGAAAGTGGATCAAGAACCCTCTGCCAGGCACTTAAATGTGATTTGCAGAGTATCTATGTAGATGTAGATGTAGATGTTAGCGTCCCGGTCTCGGAAATTCAATTTGGGGTGAGACGTGTCATGTTAGTAGTATACGTCAGTGTTGTCCACTCATAGAAGTTTCAAAGCGCGCTATCCAGAAAATTACGGTAACAGAGCTGTACACTTTAAGCGCAACTCATATACACCTTACATACTATGCTGTTAGTTCTTCATAGTAATACGGAGAAATACACTATGTGATTAAGAGTATCCGCACACCTGGCTGAAAACAACTTAAAAGATCGTGGCGCCCTCCATCGGTAATGCTGGAATTCAATATCGTGTTGACCAATACTTACAAGGGAACATCATCAAGTCGACCTCATATTTTCTTGAGAAAAAAATACATGAGCTAGATATCAAATACAGTAATAGGGCCATTATTCAGATACCACGCAGTTACGGCCTCCTCGAAGTACAGCTTTTAAACATTCGCGCGCTCAGGTTGTTCCTCACTCGGCCCGCTTCACTGCGGCCGCTTAATGCCCGAACGCGAAGTGCTGTGCAATGAAGGGACAACAGCGAGTCCCCCGGAATGTGAAATTTGAAGAGCTACGGAAGTGGAGGAGGAAATAATATTACAAAATCAAACATATGTACTGTAACTCTTTCACGTTTACCCCACTTCAATAGTGTCAGGCCGGCCGCGGTGGCCCGAGGGGACTGAGGCGCTCCAGTCACGGTCTGCACGACCACTACGGTCGGGGGTTCGAATCCCCCCTCGGGCATGGATATTTGTGCCGACTTTAGTGTTAGCTAGTTCATAAGTAGTTTGTAAGTTTAGGGACTGATGACCCCGTAGTTAAGACCCATAAGCTATACAACCATTTGAACATTTAAATAGTGTCAGCTTTACATACAACAAAATGATGTGCATAAAAGTTATTGAAAATTAAATGACGTTAAACTGCTTGTTAAAAAATCGTCTCATTCGTTTCCATTGCAGTTGTGACGCGCTGTATAAAACGCGAACGGCTCGTTGCATATATCCTTCTGTTACGGAGACGGGCAAAGTGGTATTCGACGATTTAAAATCATCAAAGCAGCTTACACCATCACTGAAGATCTCAGTTCCACGCCCAAGCTCCGTTGAAGCAATGAAAGTGCTCGATGAATCTGACGGTGGTGAAATGGCAGCGTCGTTATCGTCGACGTCATTCTCTTGTGAATCTGCACCGAACGTCAACCTCCTCTTTTCTTTTATATCCAGCACGTCTTCATCAGTGAAATTGTCTCTGATATCTGCAACGCAGTTGAAAGATATAAGGAAAAGCATAAAGAAAGCGTCACGTATTTAGTTTTACCTTGTATAGTACGTCTAATAACTGCAAATGATTATGCTTACCGGCAGCGACTTTAAAGAGCTCTAATTCTTTAACATTTAATCGTTGCAGATTAATCATTCCATACCGCTCCTGGAAATGTCACACAACGGCCTGCGGGTTAATTTACATCGCGCACACAAACCTCTTACCAGACTCTGCTCACAGTACCAGACGTTCGGGCATTAAGCGGCCGCAGTGAAGCGGGCCGAGTGAGGAACAACCCGAGAGCGCGAATGTTTGAAAGCTGTACTCTGAGGAAGCCGTAACTGGCCCAAATTTTCACGTGATATCGATTTCTGGGGCCGATATCTAGCTTATGTATTTTTTCTCAAGAAAATATGTCGAGTTGATGATGTTCCCTTGTTAGCCGCGTTGACAGCTTCCACTCTCGCAGGCATTCGTTCAGTCAGGCGCTGGAAGGTTTCTTGGGGAATGGCAGCCCTTTCTTCACCAGTGCTGTACTGAGGAGAGGGGTCGATGTAGGTCGGTTAGGCCTGGCACAAGTCGGCATTCCAAAACATTACAAAGATGTTCTGTACCATTCATGTAAGGACTCTGTGCAGAGCAGTCCATTACAGCGAGGTTAATGTCGTATAATCACTCCGCTATATGCCGTGCATTATCAACAGCTGCTCGCTCGCGTTGAAAGATGCAATTGCCATCCCCGAATTGGTTTTCTGCATTGGGAAGCAAGGAGGTACTTAAAACATAAATGTAGGCCTCCGCTGTGTTAGTGTCACGCAAGACAACAAGGGGTTCGCCCCTCCATGAAAAACATGACCAGAACATAACACCGCCGCCTCCGAATTTTACTGTCGGCACTACACACGCTGGCGGATAAGTTCACCGGGCATTCGCTATACCCAGGGGCACCGACTTTTGAAAATCAGTGTGAGTGCTCGTGGTTTCATGTTTCATTACCTTTTCGGCCACAAGGTTCAAAAATGGGCCAAGCAGTGCTCAATTTCTCTGATTTTTGTTTGCAACCTAGAAAACGTACCAGTCATATTTGTCGCCCTGTCAGTAGTAATAACGTTCAATGATCTGATATCTGGAGAAAAACGAGAGATATCATCCACTCATAGTACAGCTAAGAACTGGCAACATCGTTGCTGATATTTGGCAACATTGTGACAGTGCAGTTACTTCCGCAAGTGGTACTGAATTGTCTCACTAAGTTCACTTGACATTCCTCTTCTACTTTCATGACTCGTGATGTGTAATGCCCACGTGAAATGAGAGACAGAAATTTAACTTTTGCACTCAAGGAATGTAGTTATTTGTGTAGGTGACTTTCAGGTTATCTTTCGCGATGCGTTAGAGGCTCAGCATTGAATATGTGAGAGACTGAGGGCAACAGGCGGCAGTGTGTGGTTGGCTGTGTGGTTCTGCTTGTGTCTTACGATGCAAGCCTGGTGTGAGGCGGCTGTTCTAATCCTGGTTGGAGAAATTTTGTTTGGGGATGGAATTTCATTTTGTTTCATTTTACTTTATTCGCTGCAGATTGCCAGAAGAAACTCTTTAACGGAATCATAAGAAAAGCTTTATACAATAGGTCTTTCAGACAGGTCGACTTCAAATTATGGAAATGGTATTACATGTCTTCTTTGCTTCACCATACAAACGCCTTCGAAGAAATTCGAATTCACCTCCATTGATGCGAAATATCTCCAGTAGAAATGAGACATGAAGACACGAACCTTGCAGAGTGCCTGTGTTGCTTTAGAACGTGCACTGAAACGTATTCGCATAATTTAGCTCATACATTTACCGTAAGGAATGAAACAACGACACTAAAACATTTTAGTGAGTTACATATTGTGTCTTGATGAAAACATATGAACTGATGACAACAACAAATTGAATGAAAGGCTTTTCTGAAAGGAAAAGGATCGAGATTTAAACCACAAATAAGTGTTAACCATCGTAGAGTGCCATTGGATTGGACAATGACAATTTTTTGCGTCTCTAATGTATTATATGCTCATCATTCAAAATAGGTGGTCTGCTTCGTTATATCCTGTGTGAA